>CM047935.1:7884743-9134743 GCA_026230145.1 Diorhabda elongata
TACTTTTAATATCTTACAAAGTTTTTTCTATAACTGTCAAATTTTATCACATTTGCTGTGAAATGACGATGACACCGAATCACTTTAGTTACTAACAAACATTATTTATTACAGTTCACTTATTTAAAGTTGTTGCAGATTTTTGAGGAATTCCCATTTATACTAAATGGGCTGCAAAAACAGAGAGATCACACCTAGATTTCGGGTCCATTTTATTTTATAATGTTTCACAACAAACTTGACAAAATTCAGTTCAAAGCTTTAAGAGTGGTGGTGGATGCTATATCCTCAACTCCAACGAATTCAATTCTAACGGAGGCTAGTGAACTCCCACTCAATTGGAGACAGGTGTGGCTAGCACAAAAATATATTATCATACAACTATCCATTCAAAAAACTCAATCTTTCCCTTACTCATCAATTTATACCAAGATCAAGAGTTTGCTCCCAAATGTACCAATTTACCAATAGTGGAAGGTTTGATAGAGCCTCATCATTAAATCCTTATATTAAAAAACCGAATTAATCCCTTGATTTCACACTTCTATGAATCTTAATTAATGGATGTGAAAACAGAAAATGATGAGCTATTAAAATCTTCCCCTAATAACCAAATATTCCTATCCAATATCCTACTCAGAAAATGACCCGATTACCAGACAATATGTACAAGGATGTATTGATATTTAGTTGTCCTAATCAAAAAAGTAAAAAAGTAAACTAATAAATTAAAAGAAAAAACATGTCCACCGAAATTGTGGAAATCGAAAAATTGAAGTATCGAGCCATCCTCAAGTATCTGTATTTAAAAGGGTTCAGAGGTAATCAGATTTACGAATGTCCATCTTATGCGATCGTGAAAAATTGGACTACACGCTTCAAAAGAGGTAAATTTTCCATTGAAGATGATGACTGATCGGGAAGGCCAGTTTCTGTGTCATTCCCCAAAAATATCGATGCAGCTCATGACATGATTTTATCAGACCGTCGAATTGGGCTAAAACGGATATCTAAAGCACTGAATATTTCATACGAACGCGTTCATCATATAGTTCACGTCAACTTGGAAATGAGAAAAATTGCTGCAAAATGGATCCCCAAATGTTTAAATGTTGACCAAAAGCGTGCTAAGGTAGAAGCATCGCGTTCGATCTGTCATCGATTTGAAAACGTTGTAGACTTCTTAAACCGAATTGTTACTATGGATGAGATTGGGTACATTTCTACGATCCAGAAACAAAGCAACAATCGATGGAATGGCGACATTCTGGTTCTCCAATACGTAAGAAGTTTGGTGTCCAAAAATTTGCTGGAAAAGTTCTTGCTTCAGTTTTTTGGGATTGCCACGGAGTAATCATGATTGATTTTTTGAATAAGGGTAGAATAATAACTGGAGATTACTATTCGACATTACTGACCACTCTACGGGAAAAAATTAAAGAGAAAAGACGCGGAAAGCTATCCAAAGGTGTTTTGTTTTTGCACCCAAATCTCATGTTGCCATGCAAAAAATGCGTGATTTGAATTACTAGAACATCTCCCTACTAGAACCAGATTTGGCTCAGTCCGAGTAACATCTCTTTCCTCAACTGAAAAAAGATTTGAACTAGATAGCAATACAGTTAATGACAAGACAACATCTATGGGAAGCCAAGCAAATGGGAATAGAAGTTGAATTGGATTGGATAGATTAGGTTAAGTTACGATAGCCTCGATGAAGATAATATTAATTTTAGAGAAACTGATTATAAAGATTTATTACCTTTCATTGATAACGAAATAAGGGACCTGTGGAATGAGGAATGGACAGAAATATGTAAGATAAAAAGAAAACACCTCTTTCAACTGAAAGGGAAAATTAATTAAAAAACTGTGGGTTTGTCAAGTGAATTTGGAGTTTCTATTTTAGTTTGCTTAATTGCTTGTTCAGTGGCAGACATGTTTTAAGCTTGGAATGCATGCTTATTAATCCAACTGCTAAAAGCGCTTCACTTAAATTTAAGAACTGTAAAATTTCAGATGGCTGAAAAGAGTTGGCGAGTTCGTAACAGTATATCCTTCTCGCTGCAAAAAAAAATATCTTAGTTTTAAACAAAACCAAATGCTCAAACCATTCAAAAAAGAATATTTCAAGGGTACTGCAAATTACACGTTTGTCTGTACTATCATCTCTTCATATATCTGATATCGCCTTCCACCAAGCTATGTTTTAAAGTTTGGGAATAGAAAGTAATAGAAGGAAACTAAATCAAGTGACACAAAGTTTTTTTTTCGATTCCTGGATCCCGACGAACTTTTATTTTTTACAATAGACCAAAAATAAAAATACCCACACAAATAATTTATTACACAGATTAATAAGCTATCTAATATCCCGAAAAAATGATTGAATACTTAGGAATGAAATGAATAAAATATTAAACATTATTAACGAATTTTTTAATCCTACAAATGATACAAAATCATACATATCAACTTTAAAACTATCCAGAAATCGTATGTATCCAATCATAGTATGTGGAAATTCTAGAATATACGTTTGGATGCATTTCGTTGGCAACCCCACATAAATCGGTTATAAATGAAGCTATACCCACTTGTACGCCTTTTACAATAAGTGCCGTTCCTGAATCCCCCTAAAACAAAGAAGACACTATAATAAATACTATAATCACTCCACCAAATATGAATAGTAGTTAAGATTCAGAACTAGGAATGCTATTAAGTTATAAGAACATGAACTCAAATCTACGACGTTTCTCGCAAAACTAACAACTTCAAATCACCACATTGGGGTTATTCTTCATCCTCAAAGTGGTCCTCATTTGATTGAATTACACGTCTCTAGCTTTATTTTCATTTCCTAAAGCAGCCCTAAACGTCAGTTGAGAAAACTACGTCGGGACCATACTAATACTGGCAATGTTGTTCCTAATATGTTCCAAAGATTCCTTTCTCGATTTTCCATATATTTTGATCATTCCAGGAAGACTCTCTGTATCTATTTCAATTAATATGTCTCATACCAGTTGTGCGAATTTGACCCAATCCGGCTTGTCAGTCTGCTTTAGTAAGATCCTATTGCAGTGTCTGTTGTAAAACAAGTTTTGTTTGAAGTGGAAGAAAGTGCCAAAGAACTTAACGAGATGTTCAGATCTTTCAATGTTCATGACCCTGAAATTCACAGTTCTCAATGGAACTTATCAATCGCCTTTGGAAGATTTCTCAGTCAAAGTCTATCATCAAGGTCATGGTCATTGTGGATTTAGAGTTTGTTCCAAGTGTTACAACTGTAAACTCTAAATTATACAAGTAGGTGTTGGAACGTTTTCATAACGATGTGCGAAAAAATAGTCCTGAAAATTGGGCAAAAAATTTACTTCCTCATCATTATAACGCGTCATACCACGAGGTGCCTTTGACTTTCAGTGGTTAAAAGACTTCTTGTTTCCACAACCACCTTACCCACCAGATTTATTATCATACGACTTCTGGCCATTCCGAAAGAAGCCTTCCAGAAATTTAGTCGTGTTAAGATAGGTGCTTTGCTTATCGAGGGCAGTACTTCCATTCAAACTTTAAGGTACCTACTTTTGCTCTTTAATAAGATAAATTACCATATTTTTCAGGTCAAACCCCGAACTCATAGAAAAAACATTTTTATCAATTGTCATCATAAAGTTTGACAGTTTCGCAGGTTTTCCGAATTAAATAGTGGTCGCACTTCACTACAAGATGAATTTCGTGAAGGTCGTCCAAAATCGGCTGTTGTACCAGAAAACACCGATGCTGTGCGTAAACTGATGTTGCATGATCGTCGTGTGAGATACCGTGTGATTGAGGCATACTTGGGCATTATCTCCCCTCGCATACATGGACATTTGGGTCAAAAATATTTGTTCGCGCTGGATACCGTATCATTTATAATGACTAAGAAAAAGCTCGTGTCGATCGGTGGAGAGAAATGGTGAAAAAATTCAATCGCGGTGCTTCAAAAGACGTCTATGAGATCGCGACACGCGACCAATCATGGATCTATGCATATGAACTCAGAACTAAATAAAAATCCACTGTATGGGTCTTTCAAGACGAGCCAAATCCAACAAAAGTTGTTCGTGCACGAAGCAAATCTGTTTTTTCGGAATAACTGGACATATCGCCACCGTTTCAATAGGGCAACGTAGAACGGTCAATTCTGAATGATATGTTTGTTCGCCAGAAGTGTCGGGGAAACCAATCGCAAAAGACGAATCATTCTCCACCACGACAATACAGCTCTCACACATCATGAAAAACGTTTTTGAACAGTAAAAACATCGAATTGATGAGTCTTCCATCGTATAGTCCTTTTAAGGCACCTACAATAAATTGTGAGGTCAAAGTTTTTCTACACCTGAAGAAGCGGTTGATGCGCTGAAATCACCTCAATTGGAATGGAGAAAGTGCTTCGCCAATTGATTCATACAAAAGTGTATTGACCTTAGTGGAGAATATTTTAAATAACAATAAAACCATAGTCAATTATAAATATTTGTTTTTATCTGTCTATCTCAAATCTTACGTATTAATCCTCGTATCAACGCATGCAAAATTTTGCTGACCCCAACGCGAACACGGAACTGTTCTCATCGACTTATCGACCTGCGAACGATAATTTTGAAAGTGCGCATGCGATCTGATTCTGAATCAGATCCGCGAACAAAGAAATTATATCGTATACGTTCGAACATAAAAATTTTGTTCTATATAGATAAAAATGCCATTCCTCCCTTAACACCTACAAGGCTGGTAGATTGCCAAACACTCTTAAAGTTTTTTTTAAAGGGGCTGTCTGTTTTACTAAGAAGGTAAAAAATAAGGTCCTAGTTAAAAGAGAATGAAAATAAATATAGATCATTTAATATGTTTATGTTTCTAAATCTTCTTGATTTTAGTTCTTTTCTGTCTCAAAATTAGTTTTTTTAAATAATTTTTCAAAAATAGATAAAATTGACGTTTCGACTTTTCGTTAAGTCTTTATCAAAATATGATATTGACAATGACAATTCGCATATTTATATTTATCAATAGATCACTTTCATCATTAAAATCAAAATAAGAATAAAATCAAACTAGAGCTGTGTTCTAATAAGAAAAATTAATTTTTCCCTAGTCCTTACATGTCTTTAGTGAAATATTTCACTAAATTGAAATCAAAAACACCAAAAAAAAGAAGTAATATTTAATATCAAGTGCCTTGTACTAATTGTGACGCTGTCTACATAGGGCAAACATCTCAGTATTTAGAAAGTAGACTAAGAGGTCATCAATACGATAAAAAAAATAGAACTGCATTAAAGAACCACGAGATATCAAAAAAACATAAATTCAATTATAAAGATTCAAAAATTCTTCAAACGAAATCTAATACATGAAACAGAGAATTTTTAGAAATGGTTCACATTCATAAGAACGAAAAAGCTATAAATTATAGACCTAAATAATTTAAGTAAAATTTATAGCTCTTATTGTAACTTCTAAAAACTACAAATGATTTAATTGACTACTGCAATATATTTGACATGTAAGGACTAGGGAAAAATTTTTTTTATTAGAACAAAGTTCTAGTTTGATTTTATTCTTATTTTGATATTCATGATGAAGGTGATCTATAGATCAATATAAATACGAGAATTGTCAGTGTCAATATCATATTTTGAAAAAGACTTAAAGAAAAGTCGAAACGTCAATTTTTATTTTTCTTTCAAAAATTATTTTAAAAAAACTAAAATCAAGAAGATTTAGAAACATAAAACTGTATACTTGAAAAGAAGTTTGATTTCTCTCTAAGTAATAAAATTCGTCGATATAAGTATAATTTTCAATTTGGTTCTTCGTAGTTTTGATGTTTTATAGAAAAAAAAGTTAATACATAATCTCAAAATAAAAGACGAACTACTGTATGAGGGACTAAATTATTAAAAAAATTAGTCACTAAATATTTTGTTGTAGATTATTATCAAATTTCGAAGACTGCCTAAAAAATTTGACAGATCGAATTAAGAATATTTTTTAGATTTATTCATTGACAAATTGTTAAATAAATTTTTGGTACCCATTGTATTCTTATTAACAGTATTGCTCTTTAGAGACACCAATTACAAAACAATTTATCAGTACTCAAAATAAAACAAACTCACATTACATGCACCACCAGCTATTGCTCCAAAACAGATATGATGTTGATTGTCATACTTTTTACCGCAAGTTTCATCATCGTATATTTCAACATTTAGCTTCTGCAAATTCTCAGATAATGGCCCGTTTTGCTACAATTTATCGAATCAAAATTCTAGTAATAATAGTTTACAACCACACTTACATAAAGCCTCCCCCAGCCAATAATTATTCCTTCTTGCTTTTCATCCGTGGAGAAATCTTTGGATATTTCGACGGGTTTCCAATTGCCAGCTGGTATCGGAGATTCTAACTGAAAGTAGATATATACAGAAATAGTCTTAAAGATACTTCTATCTTTTACAAAAATATTCCTATCAATTTACACTAAAATTATTGAATAGTAATTGTTTATTGGAGTTAGTTATCGGAATCCAATATGGAGTGGTTTATTTTTTTGACACTTCTAATTACTTCATCTACAGGGTGTTTCAAAAAAGGTGATCTCGTCTCTAGGATAGATAGAAAACTGGAAAATATTTGGGGTTCGCTCAGTAAAAAATTTTCGTAACCACATCCGTATTCAAGATAAAGGACGTTGAAGAAAAAAAATTATACAGATTTTTCCGATTTTGCTGCAACATTGTATGTAAATTTTATATTAATATGTTTTGGAAGCTGATACATCCAATAATTTGTTTTTTATCTGACTCTTATAGAGGGCACTAGTTATACGGTTCGTACCAAGTAGAATTGAACATAACTTTTTGAATATTAGATTTATTAAGAAAAATTTCAAGTGAACTTAAACATCATTTAATTTTCCACCAAAAAACTACTCTTAATAAAACTTTCAATTCACATAATGCTTACAAATTAATAATAATAAATAATTAATAGATTTATTAATATTTTATACCAGCATCGGTTATTATTTCATAATTTTCAAATCAAAATATTCCGAAAACTGTACACAGTATCGAGTTTTATCAAGAGTACCTTTTTGGAGTAAAATTAAATGATGTTTAAGTTCATTTTTTGCTTAATAAAACTAATTACGAAATAATAACCATAATAATCCACAATGGGAAATGCGAAAGCGAAATACGCCGATGTCTGACTATGGCAAGATCAGCGACTACCAAGTTAAATAAAATATGGAAAGACAAATCTATCGTGAAAACAACGGAACTCCTTCTAGTTGATGCTTTTATCTTCTCCATTGCAACGTACGCAGCGGAAACTTGGACTTCAAGCAAAGCAGATAAAAACCGAATAGAGGCTTTCGAAATGTGGGTATATAGGCTACTCTTACGAGTATCATGGACAGAACACCGAAACAACGTATCACTAACAATGGAACGATTAATTATAGAAGGGAAAGTAGAAGGCAAACGTCCAAGAGGCAGATGGGTAAACCAAACAAAACCCTTGATAAACATGAGACTGCATCATGCTGAAAAGATTGCACAGGATAGGCAAGCATGGAAACAACTGCTGCATCAAACATAAATGATGTCCTTTGGTTCATCATTTGGAGGTTAATGGAAATAGGAACCAATTCTAACTTGTCGCCAAGTTCTGTTTGGAATGCAATAGTAAAGTAAATTGGTATTTTTCTAATACTGACTGAAGGAATAGAGATATCACAGCTATTAAAAACTAGAAGGGTGGGAATCAACAGCAATTGCCAAAATCATAAATTACAAGTTAAAACGAGGAAGAAAATTTGTGCAAGTAATTACCAAATAAACTGATAAAAATATTACAAGTACAGCTAGGAACCACAGAAAGTACTACTCATAATATGACGGGAATTATCTCGCCACTCCTGATGGGAACCATTTAACATCTGTTAACCATAAATTAAGTTATAACGTCTCTTATTTCATACTCGATTAACGTATCGTATTCGTTTGTAGACTGACCGTCCTCAATGTCGTCATAAAGGGTTCCCCATGTCCCTTAGACACTTGAAGTTCCATTAACTTATCAAATTACTTAGTTTATTGATGTGACGTGACATATATAATTTTATTTTTTCTTATTAATAATAAGGAATCGATTTATCTGAAACTCACTTCTAATACTGCTGAATCATATATCAGTTTTTCTGAACTAAATTGATGACAATTGATTTTTTTCACTGGCACTATATTAATCGGTTCTCTGGTAATTTTGATTAAATCGTACTGAATCGAATATAATGAACTGTTGCGAGGTCTGAAAAAAATTAACAAAAAAAAATAACAAAAAATAAATTTGATATGAAAACATTAACTCACTGATCATTTTTACAAACACAGTGGGCTGCAGTTAAAATAAATTTGTCGTTAAGAATTGTTCCTCCACATGTATGACTATTTTCTTTTCTTAATGATACCTGAAAATATAGATTTTGCTAGTTTTGAAGTAATCTAGAAATTAAACTCATTTTGATATACAAAATCGAATTGTTTTGCTACGCATCACGTTACATTGTTACCAATTATGTATAGACGTTAGAAACTATAAGCATGCTTACAGTAGAAGCCCGAGTTCAGTTTCAAAATGGATTATGTCGAGCAACGCACGTTGTTAAAATACTTGCGTTTAAAAGAGATCACTCCATGGCAAATTCACGAACATTTAGTGGATACATTACCGGAAATGTACAGTATCATATGACATATTTTTTAGGTGGTGTCTAGAGATTAAATGTGGATGGAGAGTCGTGTACAGACGAACATGCAGATTGAAAAATAGTTGAAGATAGTGGTATCTCATACCATGTGTGCAGAACAGAATCAGAACAAATCTGAACGGTGCACCAAAGCAAACATTTGCAGCGTGGTCTTTTAACGTAGTATAAACAAGACAAAGAAAATTTTCCTGTATGATTATCAACAGGGGATAAGTTACCGACCTCTTACTATGATATAAAGACCAAAATACAAAATAAAAATATGATAGATATAGGAAGTTTTTACTCCACAACGATATTCGTTGGTTAACTATTGCGACAATTCTTCAATCTAAGCAAAGAAATGAAAGTCTTATTTTTATTGAAGAAGAAGCAAAGTTAAAGACTACGAAATTGAAAAATCAAATGATTGGTTCATATTTTAGCAACTATTGTGTTTTTTTTCATAGACCTGACATTTTATCTTAACCAATTATGTTGGAAAAAAGAGCTGCAACTATTCAACTTTTCATGAGAAAAATATAATTACTCATTTTTCCCAGTTTTTATAAGCATTTTGAAAAATAAAAGGATCTTAGTTTCAAATTTACATTTATTAATTCAGTGACTATAATCCAACCACCACAGACGTAATACTCAATCTGTCATCAAGATTTTCGAGAAATTATTAATTTTAAAAAAATACCAGTCCACAATGGGCAACGATACTTTTAATACTAAAGCAGTTGTTTCGGTTCATCCATCACAAACAATAAATTTTTTTCTCTTTATTGGGCTCCATACAAATTTATAAGTAGATATTTTAAATAGCTCCGGAAGTGAGTCTCGTAGTTGTTTCGAAGTTTTTTTCGAAAAATATACATCTTCCAAATACACACAGATATCGCTTAACCTCGACGACCTTCACATAATGACTATAAATTCATCATTTTTCAAAAAAGTCATCCAACGATTTGACGACGACATCGAATAAATCAAGAGTACCACCAAAAGCAGATACGAGTAATTTAACAGTATGGCAACCTACAACTCTTTCTGGTTTACCAATGACTCAAGAAATCATAATTTCCAAGATCAGACTGATTAATAGACTCAATTGAAATTATTGTACAGTCAGAATATTTTTTAAATTTGAACATTAAATTATTTTTGAAAACATTATTTGAAAAATTATCTTAATTTTTTATTAATATCATATTAACTGTTTAAACAATATAAATAATTCTATTCCCTCTCCAAAAGGTTTCTAATTGTGAACATTTGAAAAATTGTCAAAATCTGAGGTTTTCTGGAGATTTCCCTTCGGGTCCAATTATTTACGTGGTCAATACTAAAAAATGGAATCGACAAGAATATCATTATGAGACGTGGGAATATACAATGACATTTAACAAATTACATCAACAGGAATACTTACGGCGTATGGAAATTCTCCTTCTTCAGCGTCTGAGCCATTTACGACTCGATTAGTACTCGTAGCTGAAAATTATTTACAAGCAACATAAAGATCCAATTTTAAGACAGCTTGACATGATGCAATACAACATGCAATGCAAGACGCAATATTTCTTGATCAAAAGCATACGCAGATGCAGTTCAGTTAAAGACCGCTAGACAACGTGCAATGCAATGCAAGATGCAATATTTCTTGATCAAAAGCAGATGCAGTTCAGTTAGGGCCTCTAGACATGATGCAATACAAAGAGCAATGCAATGCAAGAGGCAATGTTTCTTGATCAAAAACATACGTAGGGCAAGCTGCAATTCTTGGAGGAAATCGAGTTACTTTTGACTTAACACTTAGTTTTGTTATTCTCATTTTCAAACCGGTCACAAAATATTGAACGAAAATTGAGGTTGGGAATTTGTTTATTTTTACTAATGAAATTTATGTTAGTAGTGGCCATAATGCAATGGAAAGAGACTTGCATAATTTCAAGCGACGTGCAATAATCATCTATGCAATATTTTGACCCCTCATGAGAGTGCATGCAATTTCTTGCACGTTATTTTGCAACATGTCAAGCAACCTTTAGAAATTTTAAGTTATTGCGCGAGTAATATATTTAAAAACTAATATCAATAAAACTAACTATTCTATTCGTAAAAGTGCAATAAATATTGTTTGGCGACAGAGTAATTTCAGTTTTGTAGTATAAAATAAAACACTTTTTTAACAAAGAATAGTTTTAATTATTTATTTTCTAATCTGTTCAATGACCTTTTGCCATCTTTCTTTCAATTTCATGATTCCGCGCTCATACAATTTCTGGTTCTGATCAGCAAAAAACTGAACCAGGTACGATTGAAGGTCATCGTCATTTCAAAATTTGACCATCCAAAGAATTTGGCAAACTTCGAAATAAATGGTAATCAGATAGTGACAGATCAAGGCAGTATGGAGGAGGAACCTAACCACTTCCCAGCCAAGCACCAATAGTTTCTCACGGAGGAACACTAAACCTTTCCGATTTGACAATTCTGGTCATTTTTCTTTGATTGCTTCATCCAGTTTCATCAATTGTTGACGGTGAACATCAAAATTGATCATTTGGTTCCTTGGAAGCAGCTCAAACAATACAACACCTTTGTAATCTCACCAAACTGACGGCATGAGCTTTTTATGTTGTTTTTCAGCTTTCGATGTGGTTCATCGTGTTTGCTCCATGATTGTTTTCGAACTATGTAACTATACAGAACCCATTTTCACATCAATGTGACCAACAAAGAACAGCTGAGCGGAGCGTACTACTCCCACCGCGTTTTGGGCAAATTAGCAAATCTCACAACTCGAATTGACGACAAAGGTTAAACATTTACGAAGGTTATCTCATTATGGATTAAGCGAAAGAGTCACAAAGCAAAGAATCGTAACCTATTTTATTCGGTGTAATTTTCATAATTCCATGATACTATGGAAGATATGCAAGAAATTTTTGCAGCAGGTTTGAATAAATTTATATAGAGCTACAGTTCTTTTGGAAGGTGACTATAAATTAATAAGTGAAGTTAACAAAGCACAAAGATTCCGAGATTCAGGAGACTTTCATCCAAACAATATAGAAAATTGAAGAAATATGATGGTCCATACAAATTAAATTTATTTTTGCAACCAATTGAAACAAAACCGCACGAGAAGAAGCCTTTAATTTTAATTGACATCTTTTGTTTGCTAGGTTCGCCATTTATATTACTTGCTATTCTTTGGCTTGGTCGATCAATGCTTTCGCAGAGTCAAAGCTCTGTCAAGAAAGCTAACCAGGATATCCGTAAGATATTAGTTACCTAGGATGTAGAGCATAATGACACGAAATGGTCGGAGGAATTGAGGAATCGGCAGAAGCCTCTATGAATCTATATTTGGTACTAAACAGATAAACGGCTTAGATGAAGTAGCTTTACCACATGAAATTATGAACAACCTACACAGCGAAGAAGTCTTGGAATAAGTCATGAGAATCAGAGAAAATGAAGATGCTCACGAGGGTAGCTTAGAAAATGGAGTCAACTTGGACGAAACGGTGGAAAGCATATATAATAAAAACGAACAAAATGACAATAGCAAAAATGAGAATGATTTAATGAATAACAACAACTATAATATACTGGCCAATAACTATTTAGAGCTTGAAATTTTTCGAAAAGAATTTTAAATGAGCAGGAGAAATCATTTGAAAATATGAAAATTGAAGATACTAAAATGTTACAGGAGTTAATAAAGGCCGCCTGCTCTAAGAAATGCCTTGCCCATCGTATTCGAAGTTGATAATAACGGATTATACACAATGAACACCGAAAATGGGCCGCTAAAGCGATTATTTTCGAGAAATGAGCTCCTTCAAGCTAAGTCGCAGGTTATTTCGCAGTTACCTGATGATACACAAATATTTCTCTACGTCAAGGTTTTCTCAGGAGCAAGAGATTTTGCATTGAAATTTTTCATGTCATTTTTAGCCAATCAGTAGCCTTAACTTTGATAAGTTGCTACAGCAACCTGAATTTTGGAATATTATATTATAATTGCAAAATTAATAAGGAAATTGGCTTATAGCTGTCACATACGAATGTCATAATAGCAGAGGCATAAATTGTTTTTAATTCATATTTATTTTTTCGGAAGTATAAGTACATAGATACATGTTATTTACTGGTAACATCAATTATAAATTCCAACTGTTTTTGAAATTCGATTTCTACTTCTTTTTTCGTTTACGGCGAATAAAGGTGGAGCCCTGGATGTTTTTGACTAAATGTCTATGCTTTATAGAATAAAAGAAATACTTTGTTCCACTCTACACTAGATTTATGGTTAAAAAAGGGATTGAGGTAAGAATCGTTCACCAAACGGGTTAAATATTTAATATTTTTGTGATAAATATTAATATGCCCAGTTTTTATACAAAAGAGACACAGATTGTATGATTTTTCTTTAATTTTATGATACTTTAACTTTAAAATCGAATAACATGTAAAAAATTCCATTTTTCATTTATTATTTTCAGTATAAAATTTTCATACCGAATATCCCACGTGTTTAAACTAATCTTTGTAAATTATTTCACGGTTGTGAATTTTTTACGGAAATTCCCCTCTGTCAGAACGAGAAATTTTTAAAAAATTCGCATCTCGAAACAATTTTCGGAAATAATTCCAACTCTAGGCAGATTAGAAGTGACAATAAGTGTATATGAAAACAGCGAAAAATTAAGTGTAATTCTAAATACAATGGCTTATTAACATGCAAAAATAAATAATATGCTTTTAGTACTATATTATGTACTCATATAATTGTTCGAAAATAAATAATACTCGGAAACATAGTTACATTATGTAATCATACATATTTACCAAATAATCACCTTCGAACTAGTTCAATTAGTATTCCCAATTGTGGATTTAATTTGTCCAAATGTTGTGAGTAGTACGCTTCGTTCTGTAGCCGATATCATGTAAATCTACCCACAATGCGTATTTTGTTTCGCATTAACCCATAAACCACAAAACATACCCATACACTCTGGGTTTAATTAAAATGTGCCTTGACAAAAATTTTGTAAAAATGTTTAAAAGTTGAAAGATTCGTCCACAACGAGAAAATATATCATATATAAAACTGTTGAGTTTATACATTACAAACAGATATTTTCTAAATATACGAGGGTGGTCAAATATAAACCGGAATTTTTGAATGAACGCGCACGAAAAATTTAGTGTCATAAAAGCAGCTGCATCGAATGTTAAGCCCCGTTCCCACGGGGCGTTGCACGCGATCATGGCTCACGTATTCGTGGAAGACGACCGTCTGAGTGATATGCACTTAGTTTGCCTCTCTAGCCGCAAGGAACGTGGAGAGACCACGACCGCTCACGCTCTATATCAAACGTGTTTGATTTTCAGGCATGAATACGACAGTTGCTAGCCAGGTTCTGACGAATCGACACGGGTGATTGTTTAGTGAGTTTTCAAAATGTCTGAGCCATCAGGTAGTCGAGTGGTGAAGTTACAAGATAGTGAAACAGTTAAATTTATAGAATTGTATGCTAGTAAGCAATTGTTGTACGATTCTAACTGCAAAGACTACAAAGATAGAGATTTAAGATTGGTCGCAGCGAAAAGAATTAGCGAATCGATAGGGATCAGTGAATTTGGTATCTGATTTTAAAATATGTTTTGATACACGTTCCAGGAGATAATCAAACTGTTCTACAGACATTCGTAATAGGTTTTTAAAGTCTTCATGGTAATTAATCCTTAGCTCATGTTCAACGATGTTGAGCCTGCGAATTTCTTTTCAGTATTCACTTCCTCGCCCAATAACGCCGTTTCTTCCGTATTCTGTCACTAAAGGTTGAAGACAAAACTGCACAACTTTCAATTACTAGCTCGTTCAACGCGGTCGGCTACTCACTAAATCGTGAGTGTGACTTTGTGTGAACAGACCATGACTCTCAGCTGGTTTGCAACCCATCTTCACTCCAGTCGTGAGCCACGTGAGTACGAAAAAGTGGCACGAATTCGTATTTTTGCTCCGTAGGAACCCGCCTTTAGACTGGTCCGTTACAAAGCGTAGAGAACAGTCGTTACCGCGTAAACTCGCTTTTAGTGTACTTATAGCGTATATATACCAGTGTCAACGCATCATTATCCTTTTTTTGGTCGAAGATAATATAAATCCACGGAAATGTCTCGAAAATTACTCGACCAATTCAGGGATGAATGCCTCTCCAAGACCCAAACCTATGAATGGTGTTTCGCTTTCTGAAAAGGCCGACAAGTAGTGGCAAACTTGTCACATGCGTGGCACCTCAGATCAAGTGTTACCGACGAGAACATTAGCGCTGCAGATAAACTCATATTGAAAGACCGACGCAGTACTGTACGCGAAATGGCTGAAGAATTGGGCATCGGTGTAAGTAGTATTGGAAACATAATTCATGAATGGCTGGGTTACCGCAAAATTTTAAGTTAGATAGGTGCCAATTATGAATTGTGAGCTGTGAAATTTGCAACCGTTTCCTACAGCGATATGAAGAGGAAAGCGAAAATTTATTGCACCGAATATTCACCAAAGACGATATTTGGATACACCACTATGTTCCAGAGAGTAAACGCTTGTCTATGAAGTGGGGATAGACGAAGGGGAGCCAATTGAGCCGAAGGTTACAATGTCAGCGGGAAAAGTGGAAGGAATATACCATATTTTAGGACAGGGGCTGGCAACCCTGTGGGTCACCGAGTGACCCATTTGTAATTTCAAGTGACCCACTTTAGTTTAGAAAATAAAGTATAAGATAGACAAACATTTTTTTCCTTTTCCAAAAAATGTTTGTCCCAAAGTTATGAACGTACCAAATTTCAATCCATTATAACTTATAAAAATATCAGTTATGGAATCGACTGTAATAAATATTATTATTTAACAAAATTAACATGAACAAACAAAAGGCGAAAAAAAAGATTATTTCAAGATGTGTGGAGGACAGATAAGTACTTTCTGTAAAGATATAATTACTGCCAGGACCAATAATATTGATCGACTTTTCTTCAAAACATATTGATGTGAGTGAAATGGGAAATGAAAATCAATGTGAATACATTGCTAAACGTGTATTAAATTTAAGAAAACAAAATAAATTCTTGAAGAGCGTGATTGTTACTAATAACAAAAATCACGCTTCGTCTGCCAGCTTTGTTGCAGCTCTTGGCATTGGTACCAAAGGAAAAACATTTACAGACGGCGAGTTTTTGAAAAACGCATTGATAAATTGTTCTGACCACTTATTTAATAACTTAGTAAATAAAAACCAAATAATTGAGAAAATCAAAGAAATGCCATTATCAGCTAGAACATTCAAGCGTCGCGTTGAAGATATGGCCAAGAATATTGATGAACAGGTGAAAAATGATTTATCTAGTGACATAATTAGCATTACAGTTGACGAAATAATTATTATTTGCATCAATAAATAGCTCGAATGTCGATGAAAAACTATGCGTTCTTTCTTCAATGAATCACACCACTAAAGGCACTAATATTTTTCGTCAACTACAACAAGAGTTTACAAATTTCAAAAATGGGCAAGTATTGGATTTCAAAAGTAAATTTTTTTCTATAATAGTGTTTCAAATATGAGAGGGAAAACTGTTGAATTTGTAAAACTAATGGAAAATGAACTTGGTGGTTCACTTTTATCTTTTCATTGTATCATACATGAAGAAAATTTATTTGTAAAGGCATCTACAAAACAACTTAAAGATGTAATGATACACAGGCGCTTTAAAGCTTCTTTGGAGGAAATTGAATCGAATTATACAGATTTGATATTACATTCTAAAGTCGGGGCAAAGTTCTTAATAGATTTGTATAGTGTTTTGATGATATACAAATATTTCATCACGAAATCGGTGAAAATGATCTCGAACTCAATGATAAACAATGGTTTTAAGACTTTTGTCCTTAACAGACCTAATGAACAATTATAATAATTTTAACGTACGACTCCAGGGAAGTAACCACACAATTTTTAAAACGTATGGGGGAGTTTTACTTCAAAATTGATATTATTTGAAACTGACATAAAAACTAAAAAATTTCATTTCTTTCCCTTGTTAAAAAGGGAACATGAAAAATAAAATATCGATGAACACAATCTAAATATGTTCGAAAGTTGGATTTCGGTCATTAAAAGTGAATATGAAGTCAGTTTCAAAGTCTTAAGAAACATGGAGAAAAGTTTACATTTATAATAAATCCCGATTAAATAGAAGAAAATATTATAAAATTGCAGTATTTTGAATATCTAAGATATCATTTTCTCATGATATCAACATGCTGGGCATTACTTCCTTTCCATTAAAAAAATGGCTTTTCCATTTTGTCCACTTATAAATTTGAACAAATATTTTCACAAATGAAATTTATTTTAAGTAAAAACAGAAGCAGATTAACTAATGAAAATTCAGATGCTTGTATTCGACTTAAAACGACTAACTATAAACCAGACTTTACTTGACTTGACATCACAAGTTCAACATCAGGGGAGCCATTGGGAGAGCCATTATTATTTACTAAAATGCTGTTTTAATACGGAAATATCTCTGACCCAAACGTCTCTTTAATACTCGCATTTTGGTTGATTTTGACCCGCGGCCAAAAAAGGTTGCCAGCCCCTGTTTTAGGACATTTGAGGAGTACTTGCGGGTGATTTTCTCACTGAACAACGAGCTGTGAACGCGAGGTATTATAGTAACCTCTTAAAAAACACGGTGAAACCTGTGTACAAATCGAAACGACGCGATATTTCAATCCGTAGTGTAATATAGCTGGAAGGTAACACCAGACTGTATACGATGGAAGCTTTGAACGAATTGGATTAGGAAACACTGGAACACCCTCCTTATAATCCCGATTTACCGCCATGTAACTATTATTTATTGCGATGCGACTGCGATTCGAAAGTATTGCGGAGATAAAATCCTGGTTACGTGATACGCCGGGAGATTTTTACGAAAAATGCATATGAAAGCTTCCGGAAAGTTAGCAAAATTGTGTAGAGTGTGACTGATACTATCTAGAAATACTGTAAAAAATTTCAGCTTTGTAATTTTTGTTTTAAACAACTTTATTAATTAAACACTTTACAAAAGTATTAACAATTGTTTGAATATCAAATCAGTGCTTTAAAGCTCTGGCCTCGAGAGTTAAATAACTTAAATAATCAGTCTTGTCGCACTACGCACATATTGCTATTTTCTCACAGTATTTGTGAAGCTTTTCATTTTCTAACAAAGATTCGATAAGAACTACTCAATTTAATTTCATTGCTTGAACTATTAAAGATTTTGGATGTGAGCTGAACAGGATTCTTTAAACCTGTTAGTTCTGCACTCCTTCGCACGTTATCGAAGATCATGGAAAGATTGGTCTAAAAGAATCTTTTATAATTTCAGTTTAAATATAAAATACTTAGTACCAATCAATTTTTAAGTATCAAATACACATATGATGCTATATTCTCCTCCTAAATAATGTGTACTCTAGCCTAAACAGCCATCATTCCCCTGCAATAACTTTTTATGATTTTCTAATGCTTTCGATTGTTTTAATCATATTTTAATTAACAAATTGCAGGTCTACGGTGTCAGAGGAACACCTGTCGCATGGTTCAAGTCAAACCACCAACAGAAGTCAGCTTGTAAGGGTTGATACAACGATGTCATCTTGCAAGCCAATAGAATGTGGAGTGTCCCAAGGCTCAGTACTAGGCCCTATTTTGTTTTTTCTGTCTATTTGCAGACAACACTAGTTTCTCTTGGAGCAGCCCTGATGTCCCGACACTTCATAGTACCATATCTAGTGACCTAATCACCATAACATTTTTAAAACCAAAGCTTGTTGAAATGGGAGTTACATATTGCCGCCTTATCCAAAAAATTAAGTTCCTCCCGTTTTGCGCTGAGATCAGTTTCCAAAGAACTGAACTTATTTACCTCCTTAACAGTTTATTATGCCCTTATTGAGTCGCATCTCCGATATGCCCTTCCCTTATTGGGTACGTGTGATACGACTCAATTTGAGCGAATCTTCAAACTACCAAATATAGATATTTACTCGGACTAAACAGCAGGGACTTCTTTAAAAGATTGAAAATTCTGACTCTTCCTTCCTTATTCATCTTAGAATCCGTTTGCCTAACTCGTAAGCACGCTTCTCCAATTTCAGAAAGATCGTTGCACGGTTATCCACTTAGGAACGCGGAGCACGATTTTTACGTGCCTACTCAACGTTCAGAATTAGTTGAGGGCTCAATACTTTACAATACAAAGCAATGCACAATCACTTTCCAATTGAAATCAAATCAATATCATCTTTTCCTGCATTCAGCAATAATTTGAGGGCATATTTACTGGAAAGTGCCTTCTACTCTGTAAACGACTTCTATTGTAATAATAATATTTATTTCCGAGTAAACTGCATACTGGTTTAATTTTGCTAGGAATGTATATACCAATTATGACCTTTTACTATTACCTATAATTTTGCTACTCATTGTGGTTTTTTTCTGTATATTGAAATTTTGTTTTATTTGTAACTTTATTTAGTTATTTTTAATTTTTACAAGCTTTTATCTACAAATTGTAACAATTTTTTAACAATCAAGCATTTCTCTCTCTTCTGATTTGCGATAGATATAAGTCTGTATTAGACCTTATATTGTAACTGTGTATTTCATTATTTGATTTAAAGTTTTTATTCGATTTTTGCAGATTATTTAATATTTTATAAACAAGTTTACATTGTTGCAATAAGGATTCTAATTTAGGTATCTCCAACTCTCCTATAAAACTGCTTGTGTGTGATACTCATAATTAAACAAAATTTTCAAAAATTTGTTTTGCATGATTTACATTCCATTGAAATAATTTTTCCTACAGGTTCCCCAAATGGGTAAAAGATACCTCACATGGGATAGAGAAAAATATTAGAACATCACAGTCGTTACTTACAGTAAAACATTCCAAGTCTTCAATTTTATTCCTAACACTCAGAACATTCATATAAGCCACCTTGACGCTATTTTCTCGAGGCCCTACCAACTAGTGATCTTGAAGGACATCTTCAGTATCTACTAGTATTACTTTATAGTTCTCATTTTGTTTTTTAAACATTCAGGCTGCTGAATGTATTTTTATATCAAGTTTTGTTAGTTCATGATTAAGATATATTTTATAGTTAGTGGAGAAACCAAATTTACCACTTCATTTTGTTTTTTGATTTCATCATTTGGTTTTTCTCATTACCCTCCTCAAACTCAACTTTTATTGGGCTATTTTTGTTGATTCCCAATCGATATGCAATGAGCACCTATAAACTGCCCAATTTGTTTTATAAGTTCTGGAAAATTTTCGTTTTCCTTGTGTGGTAGGCCCTGTACTAATAAATTGTTTAAAAGCTTATTCTGTTCCATCTTGTTCAGCTGATTCTTGCCTTCATTTTTTTAGAGTATCATTTATCTGTAACTGAGCTTGATAATCAATTCCGGTTTATATTTGAAGCACCCTCATATTAATATAGATAGATATTTAAATGGAGTAAAATTAGTAAAATATACACTTACCATAAGCCATAGCAAAAATGCAACATAAAGTAAATATAAAAAACATGTTAAGCAAGCACTGAAAAATTTTCAATGAAAAGTTTTTTTTTGGTGAATCTTTTTATATATTTCAATGTGTCCGTTAACAGAATTCAAATTACTTAATTAAGTGATATCAACAGAGTTTAATATTCCTATTTCGTTCAAATAAAATTGGTATTCTAATTTTTTTGATAATGTGACCTATTTTATTAACATAAATAGAAAGTTAAGTTGGAATTTTTGCAACCACTGATGATATTCATACAGAACACACTGTTTAAACCACCACTACACCAACACTCACAATTACACTGTCTGACGCGCGTTTCGATAAACAAATTATCGTCTTCAGAGACTGAAGGTAAACTAAAACCTGATGTCTTGACTTGCCTATTTTATACTGAATTTTCCCGCCAATAAACAATTTCCCGCGAAAATTAATCCCAACGGGAAAACCTCCTTCACATTTATTCCTTGACTAAAACTATACAGTAGGCTGTAAGGAATTGTCCCTATGTCTTCATTTAAATGTAAGAAAAGTTTAAATTTATTATTGTTTAATGATATTTTATTATTTTTAATGTCACTTACTTGAAAATATTTAATCATTTATTTTATAAATAATAAAATTCTTACCCTACTAATTGTGGGTATTTTAGGAGTTTTTATTGGGGCTTCAAGGAGATAAATTATTGAGAGTTGAAAACACTGTTCGGGCTGGCAATCGAAGCAGTATTTAAAAAACATGAATGGTGATCAGTGATTGAAAAAACATTAATTTTTGGCAGTGAATATGAAATGTTTTCTAATCCTCAACTTTTTAAATAAATAATGGAGCCCAGTGTGTATTAAAATATATCACAACTAAATAAGGCTAATTCACTATAGGAACCACTAGGTCACTTAATAAAAAAAATGAAACATATGACCCAATTAGGTATGGTTAGAAGAGAATAGAGTTTGGATTGATATTTTTATTGGACAAATTTAAAACAAAATTTATACTCTGCAAACTTATAAACACAAATAAAATAAACACTGTGTTATCTACATCTAAATAAACCATTAAGAGAATTTCACAAATTATTTTTGTGTATTTGAATTTTGAATTATAAAATTAAACATATGTTATAATATATTATATTTCTAAAATATTATCTTAACTTACTCATAGGTAGCTTTAGTTTTATTCATCTGCGTCATGATACTGAACCCTGAAAAATATTTTAGTTTAAAAACTGCTATAATGAATTATGAAATAGGAAAAAATATACGAACTGACATAAATACATATTTTAAAATCCTCGAAACAGTGTCAAATAGATAAAAGAAAAAAGAATTACAGGGCAGATCTACCATCAATACAAACAAAACAAAATCCGTTCAATGACCTTCACTCTAAGAAAGACCAGTGTCCTCCTGTTTATATGAACAATGTACAAATACCTCAAGCCAGTAAGATGAAATACTTAGGCATGCACCTCACATGGAAAGACCATATCCTTAAAGAAAGCAAACAAATGTAAGTAACTGAAAGTAACAGTTACACTGGCCAATTGGTACAAAATCCAAATCAACACTCAAAAACAAGTTATTATATCAGCCCAACTACAAGATTAAGAGAAATTGACTAGAAGACCTACAAAATGGGCAGAGAGGACTTGTCGCTGGAGAAGACCTCATCATGCCTTAGAAGAGCTCATATACTCTTATTAGCTTAAAGAACTGTATGTTTTTATTGCTAATAAAGGAAAAAATGTTTATGATCATTATGAAGATGTTCAGTTGCAAACAAAAAAGATCAGACCATAATTATGAACATCAATTATGCATTTCTATTTCACATTATTTGTACATGACCAGTTTTATTGTATCAACTATGAAGCAATTGTAGTAAAACATGAATTTATTTATTTATTAGCCACTAGCCACCCACCCCAGATACACATGGGTAATATAGTGCATTATGCCTACATGCTTTGTTGTAGACATTAGACCAACTGCAGTAAAAAAAATTGAGATTACCTTTGCTAAGTTGGTTAGATTATTTATTCAAATGGAAACGCCATGTAAGCTTAATAATCCAGATTCAAATAAGTGATGTACATGTACTCTTTTTATCACTTGACAACACTAGTTAATTATTGGATCTATGTTATTAAACAAAGAATGTTATCCAAAGTAAATCAAATCAATCAAAAAATACCTCTCTTTGCCACTCATCCTTTTGCTAAGACGCCGCTTAGTTTCAGGTGTATTGTAAGTCAGTCGTTGAACACGTTTTCTATTTAATCGCAAATCCTTTTCTTCAAAACTTTTTGCTACTTCAACTTTCGCCATAAACTTGTCAATCAAATCTTTGCAATTCATATTTTCTTCTGGTTCCCAAGAATTATCTTTTGCAGAGTACCCTTTCCAGGACACTAAAAATTCTCTTTTACCATCTCTTCTATGGTGTACCTCAAGAATTCTTTCAACCTATAAACATATTTTAAACTATAAACATTCATTAATTAACATGAAATATGATGGTGAAATGAAAGTACCCAACACATTTTGGAAATGCATTAAATTATAAATCATTTCTAAAATACCTCAAAATCTTCATTTTCATCCCAATCTGCTGATTCACCTTTCGTGACTTTCTTTGAATGCTTATCTTTTTTGCCTTTAGTTTTTTTCTTATTTTCTTTAAAATCTGCAATAATATCAGGACAATTTAATGTATCTTCAGGTTCCCATGTATCACTTTCTTCTTCATATCCTTTCCATCTAATTAGGTAATGGCGTATACCTCTAATAATTTTTTCTTCTATGATTTTTTCAACCTTGAAATTTCAAATTTGACATATTTTATTATAATTTGTCATACATTGATACACAACTCTCATAAATTGTTTTAATATAAATATATTACATTTTTATAAAGCAAAATCCCAGACTTAAGATCATACTAATTACACCTGTAAATTCTTTGGGTCAAAATCATGTGTATTTTCCATTTTCCCATCATTATCAAAAAATTCAATCCGTTAAATTTAACTATACCTTTTATCAACTTAGGGAAAGAAATGTGTAATCTGCATATAGGGCCAAAACTTCATGATTATCTTCTTCTTCTTTTTGCTTCTTGCTAGCTTCATAGGGCCTTGATGTTAAAAAGATCAAAAAATGAGTAATGTAGAAGAAACAAGGCTTGAAATAATTAATTTATTTAACTGGCAGCAAACACCATGGCTAATAGAGTAGGTGATGATAAAAACTATACCATTTCAAAAATGTGGGCATTTTATGTGAATAGGTATTTGATGATACAATGGATGACTACTAGTTTTTACTGATATAACAAACATTGATATGGATTTTGAAGATACATTGTAGAAACTTGAACTCTATGAGAATAGTTTTTATAAGGAAAATGTTAGGCTTGGTCTGAAATCTTATTTTTAATTATATCAGCTTACTGAAGACCTAGTTTTGGATGAAGTATATGAAAGTAAATTTAGCACCCTAGCTGTTGTTTGAGACTCCTGCAAGAAATCATCTTTTTTGCAATAAATTATCTTGTTTCTGTTAACATATACAAAGTTTATGCTTTGAACACATTTTTTATTTATGACATTGCTTTTTACCTTTTTGTTATAAAAGAATGAATAAAATGAGAAAAATAATACAAAATTTTTACAAATAAATAATGACACATTGTAAGATATTATGGATTAAGAACATAGCAAATTCGGTGTTATAATGAATATTATTTAACTATTTTACTAAAAAGAATTGTATGTGTAAATAAACTTGAAAGAAATAAATACCTCATATTGTGAATCATCCTCATCATTTTGAAGATCATCATCACTGCTTTCATCTTTTGCTTTTTTCTTTTTCTGTAAACAAAAAAATGGGAATGAGAAAATAATTTATTTATTGTTCAATTTTCTGATATGTACTATCACTGCTAGCTCAGCCTCTTTCCATCTGTCCATTTACTACTATTCAGGCAATTACCCAAATTTTTCAATTATAGTTATATTTAAATACAATTATATATGGAACATCACCTATTTGTAACAACTAACAATTATTACTGAATAGTTTTGTGATTTTCTATAGTTGAAGCTTATAACAAGTAACCATTAGCAACAGGTAACACAGTTGATCACTAAATTTGTTTCATATTAAAATCTGATAATTTTTCTATGGAAACAAGTTAAACTTACAAAATACCCCATCATAAAATGGTTTCACCATACACTTTGTAAGTGTACAAAATTTCCAAATGCTTGTCGGCCTTTTTAATTACTGATCCTCAACATTTATAGTGATTAATTTAAAAAAAGTTATTTTAGGAATGTGGTTTTATGTTTTCCTATTTACAATATTTGTTGAGTTACACTTATCTACCATACTTATGGTAACCACAAAGTAAAAAATATCGCGGGAAGGCATCACAAATCTTGGTTGAAGATCTAACAGTCTTCTACTCACATCTTTCGATTTTCTCAAATCCTCTACATCCTCTAAGGGATCTGATTCAATTGTAGTTTCATATTTTTTAGAGGGAAATGAAACATTTTTTTTACTCGATTTTGAAGATTTTCGTTTTCTGTCCTTAGGTTCCACTTCGATATTCTCCTCCCCTGCTTCATCTGTAGCGCCACCATTCTCGTCAAATTTTTCTTCTCTACCATTAGTATCATCTTCTGATTTATGTACTTTTCGACCACTCTTACGCTTCATTGCAAAATTTATTACAGAAATAAGTATTGTTGATATTATGCACCAAGTACGTATGTTTACATTAACAGTGAACTACCACAAAAATTCTACTATGGTTTACAAATTTTAGCCAACCCTTAGAAATTGAAAGTAACTATCAAAATACCATCAAACCACACCATGCTCGAAACTGACCTTTAGAGCAGCTTTGTATTCTGTGTCGTAAGTAGGTCGTTTGGGTAACTAACAGTAATGTGGGAAAGAGGGTGGTTCGTTGCGTTATGTGTGGTTTGGATATAGGAAAGATGCCTCTGCAGGGTTGTCACAGTAATGTGTACTCATGCCATAGTTTTATACTTTTCTGTAATGATCACTCTTATGTATCCCACCCTTACTCTTGTGTATTTTTTGTAGAATCCGGACTGCAAAAAATATATCAAAATAATTGAGAAATTATTTAATATTAAATATAAAAAAACTGGACTGAACTAAAATAAAAGTGCTATATAATCTTCATAGAAGCAGCCAAAATAAAAATAATGGAAAAGAAGAACAGAATTAGTTAAGGTTAGAGATTGGGGTTAAGTTGTTTTTAGAATGCAATTGTCAAAAAATTACTCATATATTCCACTCTAAAATAAATAATAAAAGTGATTTAACCGTCATGGTTTCTCAGACTTCCGATACAGCATATAAAGTAGGAAAAAGGATAGAATGCAATAATAATTTTGGAACAATTAAATATATAGGTCCTGTGGAGGGATATACTGGAAATTGGCTTGGTATTGATTGGGATGATGAAGAACGTGGTAAACATAACGGAACAGTTAATGGAATTAATTACTTTGATACTAGGTAATGATAGTTTTTTTGAGCCCAATAATTATTTGAATCTCTTGTTTAAAACGTTTTAGTGATAACTAATTTTATAGATAACTATTCTTTTCTGATATGCTTATCATATCGTTGAATGGAATTAGTTACTATAATACTAGGGAAATGATAATATTTATGTGCAACAAATTATTTGTTAAAAATTATGGATTGTAACTTATTTCAAAGGAAACTATTAGTCCTAAAACGTTTATTGTATTGCTAAGTAAGATTTGCTTATTCCAACATTTCTTCAGTTTTACATAATTTAAAAAATTAGTTGTTAACTTGATTTACTATTCTTAAAGAAACAATAGATTGATAAACCAACTTCTATATAGATTTCCTACATCTGGATCACTTTTAAGAAAAGAAAAGGTTAATCTAGGTCAAAAAATAATTGATTCAATAAAAGCAAGATATGGATACATATATAATGAAGATACTGCAAAGAAAAATAAAGAAGAACTACTGAAATTCCAACAAAAAATCAATGCGCCTTTCTTACAATTTGTAGGTTTTGAAGAAGTTGCAGAAAAACAAAGGCAAGTAATAAAAGTAATAAGTAATAGCAATTGAAACAATTTTATAAATCTCCCTTTTATCCAGAAAATAGTTTAAATTATTCTTTCACTGTTATAATTTTTTTTTCTTCTCAATTTTCATTTGTAATTAGTAATTTGATCATTTATGGTATTTTATGTATAGTTATATAAATCTATTTGTACAAATTATGCACACTGATATATTCTCTACTTTTGGATTGGATTCCACTTCTATAGATTGGGAATCATCATCTGTATCCTAACCTTATTTAGTTTCTAAATAATTCCCTAAATTTACAATAAATTGCTGAAGTTTTGCAATCATGATCTCTTATCTTTAAAATCTCTTTTGCTTCTGAGGCTCTGGCTCACAAGTTGCAGCAGTGAACACTTTTCCTCTCCCATTAGATGCCTAATGTACTCCAGTTTTTTTCTTTTCTCAAAATCCTCTGCTATTTCTTTAAATCATAAAAAATAAAAATATTGGTGTAATCATTATACTCTTAGATTTACTTTAATAACTACTAATGGTCCATGCCACACAAGAGTGAAATTGTGTGACAATAATGCTAGGTTAATGCTGGTTTTCAATTATATTCTAACTGATCATATTTCCTTATAGTATGCATATAAACTGAAATCATTTTCTAGTAGAACTTCTAATAGTATCTATGCTTAGAAGATATTTTGATTAAAAATCTACATCTCATTGTTCTGCTTCCAAAATACGTAGACTGCCACTTCCCAAGGTGTTAGTACTACTCCTTCAAGGTACTTGAATCTTTAAATGAAACGGGCAGGATATTCACACAGTAAAAAGATATCCTGCTTCCACAGCCCATCTGGTTCATTAGCCATCCATTCAATTCATTATTAAAGTGGTATTTGATATACCCTGGTGACCTGGTAGCTACTTTGTGTCTATTAGCTAGTACTTTTAGAGTTTGTTTGCACTTCCACGCTAGTTTTGAGCTGCACTACAATACAATTGACTACTTGAGAGAATGTGAATATACTTTTTAGAGAGGTTTCTATTCAAATACTCCTGAGCACATTTGTTCATGCTAGCAACTCTGAAAAAATGGTGAGTATTTTTTCTAGTGGTAGGGAAAGCTTGCATTTTGGTCCACAAATGCCCAGTCTAACTCTTTGCACTAGCTTCAAACCATCTGTGTATCAAAAAAATACATTTTGAGCTTGTGGAAGATCTGTATTGATCCATGATTGGCAGTCATTAATTATCATTTTGAATGGGATATCTATGTCCATCATACTGTGCATTTGGTCCAATGGTTTGTCACTTCTTTTTAGCTTTATTAATTCTAGAATTCTTAGGTGACCTGTCATATTTCCTGGCATCAATTTTTCTGTCTGGATTAGCCCTTGGATGCTGCTAAATGTCTCTTTTTCACTATATGGTGAAGGAAAAGCAGGTTTAGCAGTCTCTGTCCCTGTAATAACCAAACAGATCAGTCATTTAATCTTGTCAAGTTCTTTTTTAACTGTTGACTATATACTATACTCAATAATAATTTATTTTGCTTAAATATGTAATTTTTTTTAAAACTGCTTCATTACAATTTTGTTCTTCATAATAAACAACTTTACTCTGCCTACATAATCTATATTTAAAAGTATAATTATGAAGTAAATTTTATTATTTTTGCTGTGATTTTAGAAACTTTCAATCACTGGAAGTTGTGAATGTAAGACTGCAAAATGTTAGTTCAGTTGGCGATTTAGTTACTTTATGTCCCAACATCAAGGAAATTGATATATCCAAAAATTTGATATGTAGTTGGGCCGATATATTCAGTATATGTTCACAGTTAGAACATCTCTATTGGATAAATGTAAGGTAATAATTATAAAATAATATAAAAAAAATAGATATTTGCAATAGAAATAAATTAGTCCACCTGAAAATTAATGTGTTTCTAATAAAATTCTTGTTGTTTAGTGAAAACATACTCTCCATGCCAGAAAACATAGAGAAATATGTGTTTCCAAACATCACCGTTCTAATTTGTGGTTCAATGAATCTTAATTTTGATGACATCAATATACTTTCAACTGTATTTCCAAATATTCAAGAACTTCGGGTACCTTACAATCATATAACAAGTTTAACAGTAAGGTCAGATCATAACTTCAGGAAGTTAAAATATTTGGACTTGGAAGGAAATGATATCAAATATTGGAAGGAAATTAACAACCTTGCGTTTATGAAAAATTTGGAACATTTAACTATAGAAAATATCAAACTAGAAAGTATAAAATTTGAAGAAAATGTAATACCCATTAACAGTTTTAGGAAACTTGAAACACTCAATATAAATAACAATTTCATAAATGAGGTGAGTGGTAATTAATTTTTAAGATGATTGTTGAAGAATAACTTAAATTTAAATGATTTATCAAAAATCCCAATAGCGGAGATAGAAATATTACACTCAAAATGGCAGGTTTAAACTCCTCGATCTCATTAGGCAATTCCATATTATATAATAATTAAATTTTATTGTGAGATTTGTGTTTTAGTGGGCATCCATAGGAGAACTAAATAAATTGGCAGGTCTAAGGCATCTGAGGTTTTTGAAAAATCCAATATTGGAAACAGAAAGTCTAGCTACAAGAGAACAAATTATAATAGCAAAAATTAAAAACCTGAAGGTGGGTGAATCACATGAGAAGAAGGAGAGAATTGTCCTTGAATTAATGACAAATAGCAAATAGAAAAATTTGTTTTAGAGCTTGAATGGAAGACAAATCACAGATGATGAAAGGAGAGGTGCAGAATATGATTATATTAAAAAGTATGCTTTACAGTGGATGAACCTTAGGAATCAAATAGATAAAGATAATTTTTCTATAGAGCACAATAGGTTTCTTGAATTAATTGATAGTAAGTGTTATACATTTATTTGCAACAATTTCAAATTTTATTATAATCAGAACAGTACATAATGCTTCCAGATTTACTTTTCTATTCTTTTTTGTTAATAGTTTAGTGATTTCATATTATATAAAAATGCTAATGCCATTTGCAGTACACCTTTTAAATTTCTTTGTTCTATTTAAATTCTTGATTAAGTTAATTGGTGTTGTAACCCAAAGATCCTACTGTGGATGTACATGGAAATTGTGAGACCAATCATCACATAAGGGACAGTGGTTATGGGTACTAGAACTAGTCTTGACACCAAGAGGAACAATCTCTTAAAAGTACAAAGACTGGCTTGCTTATGTGCAACCAAGGCCATGAAATCATGCCCAACAGCTGCACTAGAAGTTATTTTAAATCTTCCAGCTCTCCATATAGTACTGGAAAACGCGGCAGAGAAAAAGTACTGGAAAAGAAAGTAGATAGAAGCAAAACCAATTATTGGGACAACCTACAGGGGCTGAGACAGGCAAAGACTCTTCTGGGAAACTATAAGCAGAGAAGATCTGCTGAATGTGTCAACATAAGTAATGTGAAACACTAAGGAACTCTACACCTGGGAGCGCATGTATCGAGTGTATACGAGACCACAAAATCCAAACATACATACAAGTTAATTAGAAACGCCATTATCAAAGTTTAGCTGCAACCATTGTATTCAAATTTATATTAAGCTTTCAAAAACTGACTTAATAATATTTCACATTACTTTTTAACACATTGTATAAAAAATATTTTGTTTTAGTGTATGGTTTGCCAGAAGAATCTGAATTGGTAATAAAACCTAATATAATTCAAAGTTCGTTATTGACTATAATTTTTCGATATAATGAAGAAGAAAAAACGAAAAGTGTCCCGCAGAATATTCCAATTCAAAAACTTATACTTTTAATAAAGAAAATATTTAAACTCAAAGATCGGCCTATCTTGATTTATACCAGTGCATTGCAGCCTAATATAAAAATTAAATTATGTGATGAATTGAAGGAACTTCATTATTATTCAGTCCAAGATGGTGATACTATAATTGTACAAGATGACAACAATTTGTGAAAGTAACATTTAATGTAAATACAATTTTTTATTTTTTCACTCTCAAAATGAGTCTTTTGTTTTATTCAAATTATCAATAACACCCTAGGTATTAATATTAAATTATGTGATGAATTGAAGGAACTTGATTATTATTCAGTCCAAGATGGTGATACTATATTTGTACAGGATGAGAACGATTTGTGAAAGTAACATTTAATGTAAATACAATTTTTATTTTTTTCATTCCCAAAATGAGTTTTTTGCTTCATTCAAGCCATGCTAACTGCCCATTTAGGAGTATTACATATATGAGTATTTTGATGTACTGACACTTAAGATAGTATTTTGGTACGGCATATTTCTTGTTTTTTTATTTTGTTGTTTGCAAAATTATTTTTTAAGATATCTATTGTTGTTTAAAATACCGCACTTCATGATACAGCTATAATTGGTAGCGAAAATGTTTTTTTTTTACAATTTATCATATGATATTTCAATTATCTTGTGTATGCTATCGATAATTGTTGCCGCTTAATTCCTTCTTGAACTTTCCTGTTGGAGGGGAGAGGAGAAAAGGCTATTCCTTGTTATATTTTCATTGTTTTTTTCTTATCTTTCTTTATGTAGTATTGTTCAAGCACACATGTTTTAGTATGATACAGTTAATTGTCTCATCTATTTATCACACTTATGCTGAGGCTACACTAGAGGCTACCGTCATTGTTTCATTTGACAAAAAATAAAATGAAGTGAATTTTTTTTTCCAGGTCTATGTAGTCTGCTGACATATAATCCACTATTATATTCCTGCTGACTATTGTTTCAATAATTATCATTATGTAAATAATCGTTGGATAAATTTTTAATTGGCGTAAAAACATTTTTGGAAATTTTTTTTAACACAAAAAATTTTTCACAACTCTATCCACGTTGGGTGCACTTGCTGAAATGCTATTTATTTTTTGGATGTATCTAAACAATCAATCGAAGTAAAATCACCATAAAAATTCCTTACGGACTAATTGTTCAATTTGCAGAATCCCGATAAACGTAATAACTTTCTCGTTACTCCACTCCATAGCCATAGTACGTATTTTTTAAAGACAAACACGTGTCGCGCTCACACTGACAATACATGGTAGGACCGCTTCATGACATTAAATCTCGAATTAATCTCTTTGAGCTATCGCCTAACCCCAAACGGTTATGTTAATGCTGTTGTTCAATTATCGCGTTAAGTGGTGGCTACACCTACGGTTAACGTCCATTATCGCGATAATTGAAGGCATTTCTCGTTAGTGTGGCCCCAAAGTTAGTGATTTTTTTGATAATTTTGATATATGTTTTCTCATCTCATCTTAGTGTTGAAATTTTTAGTATTTCTTTTTCTCAACACACCGTATATTCAGGGCCGGATTAAGATTTATAAGGCCCGGGGCTAAAATAATGACGGGGCCCCCTTAAGGAATTCGAAAAACCGGAAAAATTCACAAAATAATATCAATACGTTAGATTTGTGGTATTAACACATCAAAAAATACAGAATGATTTCCAAATGATGGGGCCCTCTTGGACCTGGGGCTCGGGGCTATAGCCCCCCCAAGCCCCTAGCTTAATCCGGTCCTGCGTATATTTTGTGAAAGTATTTAACATATTTTGATCAAGTTTACCGTTCCAATGTTTTATTTTTTTTAACTTTCTATTGAAAATGATCATAATTTTTTTGTTAACCTTATGCTTAATATTTAATGTATGGTAAACGGAATATACTCCTATTACAGGGCGGGCCAGAAAGTTTTGCGAATTTAAAGCATAATAAAAAAAACTCAATATAATCCACATACAATTTTTTATTTTATTGATGATATATACATCTGGGAAAATCATTTCTTAGAACATCTTCCGGGTGTGCACCATCGTGCTGCAAATATTCCTCGAATCTAGATCTCAAATTGGTAAAAACTCGCTGGCACATTGCGCGGGGATTAACTGCTATTTCTTCTCGGATGTTGGTCTTCAACTGATTAAGCGTGGCAATGTCATCTCGGCGAGATATCAGTTTCCCAGCAAACATTTGGATTACGACCGCCAAAGAGACATTAGAAGTATGACAGTCGTGCAACCTTGTTGAAACCATTTCGTACGATTATAGGCTTCAAATTTTTGCAGTTGCGGAATGAAAAAATCCCTTAACATGGCTATGTATCGTTCAGAATTTACAGTGACAGATTGCCCATGTTGATTTTGAAAGAAATAGGGTCCGATAATTCCGTGCGCTGATATAGCCGCCCAAACGATTACTTTCGGCGAATGCAGAGGCTTTTGATGTTTTGCACGTGAGTTCTTTGCAGCCCAATAACGGCAATTCTGTCTATTGACATGCCCATTTAAGTGAAAATGGGCTTCGTCGGAGAGCAGAATATTGTTGAAACTCTGAAAGCGTTCCAACATTATTCCAAAAAAAAAACTCGTCTTAAAATGAAATCATTTCTGCACAAGTTGAATTTTATACGGGTGTAATTTCAGATCTTTCGACAAACTGCGACGCAAAGATGTTCTGGATACCACAAGTTCGGCCGATCGCTTGCGCGTCGATCGATCAGGATTACGTTGAACTGAAGCTCTAACTTGTTGAATTGTGTCTTCTATTCTTGTTGATCTTGGGCGTCCCGTAGGCTTCTGATTGAGAGTCGAACCAGTAGCTTCGAACTTTCTGACCCACGATCGAATCACACTTTCCATCGGACACTGATTTATGTCATGTAATCCAAACTCAGTCCAAACAAACACCGAACAATAGCGTACGAATCGCTATTTTTGTAATAATGTTTAATGCAGAATGTACGTTGCGCTCCGGTGAAGTGATCCATCGCGACTAAATTTCCGAGAATCAAGCTACTCATCCCCACCACTTTCTTTTTGCTATTCACCACAATCTTGTACCACTTACCTTAATAGACTGATAAGTTTACAAAAAAGAGTAATTACTTCAATTTCTTTTTTTCTCCGAGGAGAGGGTATGTAACATGCAATTCGGCTTGTTACATTTTGAATATTCCTTTGTTCACGGATTGTGGCACAGTAGTCACTTCGGATTTATTTATTCTAACATTGAGTTTTTGAAGAAATTAATTTGTTATCGACCTCCCACTTTATTCGAGAAATTCAATAAAACTTCGAATGTTAGAATAAATAAATCCGAAGTATACAAAAATTGTATACGACTTTCGGAAACTACTCAATATCTCGTTCTGGATTAGGATCCGCAATCAGATGGTAGGTGATCTATCTAATCCAGAGTACGCTCTTATCCAGGGCCATAGTTTCCGAAAAGTTCTTATACTACTAGTAATAAGTGAATATACTATTAACGAGAAATCAAAATTATTATACGATCATTTCGGTTTCCTGTCTCATATTCAAATGTTAATATTTCCACTTTGATGTAGTTTGAATTTTAAATTTAAAATGTCACCGAAAACGAAAACCACTTTTGGATAATTTGATAAAAATCCTCTGGTAGGATACGCAATCACATGATAGGTGATCTGCTTATTATCGGATAAATCGATTACTTCGTTCAGTTTCCAACATTGATAGTTGATTCAATTCAATGGTTTCCAAATGTCAGTGAACATTCAGAACAAAATAAGGTTAACCCTGATTTACCCCATGGTAGTTTTTAGAATTGCCTAGTGTGATACTTTGAAATTAATATATGTGTGTTGATTTCTGTGATTATGATGACATTTTACAGATGACGTTTCCAAGAAGTGTAATATAATGTGGAGTATACCGAAAATTTAAAGAACATATAATAAATAATCTTTCTCAATTTGTTTTCTCTGATATTTTTGACATAATTTGTAGTTACTACGTATAGGATTAAACTTGTTTATCTTTAAAATAATTACTGAAAACAATTATGGTAAAAATAGAAGAGGTGTCGAAAACCGTTTATTTGAAAATCTCGTGATTTTTCTATTTTTAAACAAATTCATGTGATCGTGACTCACTAATTTACTTACAGAAAATGTTTGTTTTTATCAGTATTTTCTAAGGTATGGAAGTTATAATTGCTATGGGCCATTTTTGTGATAGTCATGGACCTTGTGTAATTCTATGCACTAGTGCATTTGATGAATTTCCAGAAAAGCAGCCGTCAAAAGGTCCTATTTGCCCAACTTGTAAATCTATTGATCTAGATACAGTATATGTCTGTGAAGATGCAAAAAAGCAATATATTACTACCAGAACATCATTTGATACTGACATAGCTCATTTACTGAAAGATGCTATCCTTAGAAGTCTGAGTATTGAAGTAAGTCCTACAATATATTTGACTTAAATACATTGTGAGTTTGAAAGTAAATCATATTTTTTAATTTTAGGTGGTAATGCAAAATGGAAAAAATTCAGGAACGATGTATTTTGGAGATAATAATAGAGGACATATTATATCTCATGTTTTTAGTCTTAAAGATTCCTTTGCAAGGGGCTTTAAAAGAAAATATTGTATTGTTGTAATTGGAAATCATCAGGTAATTGAGTTTATTCAATAATTGAGGTTTAAAAACATGAATTTGAATTGTAAATGAAAATTATAATTACTACAGAAGAATAATTTTGCAACATAAAAATAAATTTCAAATGGAAATTAAAGCACTTACATGTGAATTCCAATGAAACATGTTCACATATAATTTTCTTGTTACAGATTTCATTACTAAGCCACTATGACTTTCTGGAAATGAATTTAAAACGAATTAGTGAAGACTTACAACAAAAAGCTGAAAAGTTGAATACAGTAGAGATGTCCTCCAAGAAAGAAGAATTGAGATCTCTTCCAGAATTAATAGGCGAAAGCAATATATTTGCTCAACTTCACATGTGGTTTGTTTTTCTATTGACTGCAAAAATATTCAAAAATATACCCCATAACATTCCAAATTGCCCTATAAATTGTCCTTCGATTGAAAAATTAAGAATCCTAAAATTAGAAATGTCAGACAATGTTTATGATACAGTATCTTATTGCATGTTAACTGGAATAAAGATTGAAGAAAAGAATTCAGATATTTTGAGGTATTTCCAAGAATTATTACCAATTGGATTTAAATTACCAAATAGTGGAAATCTATGCAGTATATCTAAAACATGTGAGAATTGGAATGTAAGTTTTCAAGGAACTTTGCCACAAACTCTCCCAAAACTTCATACATCCATTAAACGAGCATTAGAAGATACCAATATATCAAATTCCGCTTTATATTACCACATTAAAAGTTTCATTATGTATTGGTTTAATATATCATGTGTTCTCAGTTGGACAACAAATTCTTGTGAAAATTTAACTCGGACTTTAGAAATTCATAAATGTGATATGCCTTTATTATCATACTGGATTTCTCAAACAAGTAGTTGCATTAAACTATCTAAAAGTGACTATTTCATGCCTACAAAAGTAAAGTGAATATTAGAATAATAATAATACTTTCTATCAAAATTAAAACTTTTCAGCGAAAGAACTTTTTTTCAATGGCTTATCAATAATTTTTGCTACTATGCAAATCATATAAATTTTCTAAAATCATATGCTGTAGTTGAGTTAATTGGAGAAAGCTTTTCACAAGTAGAAGGAAGTGGTGGAATCCTAGCTTTATTTAGACTTAAGAGGATTCCTACAAGACCATATAACTGATGCCAATCAGGATTTTTGCAACTTGAAGTGCAAAAACAAATATTTGTTACATCTACTATTTTATGTTTCTATCAAAAAGAAATAGCAGAACTACAATTGGCTAGAGATTATTTGGATTGGAAGTACCACCATTAAGAGATGAGCTCAGATTTTACCTATGTTTCAGTGTGCAAGTGTGAACAAAATATTTGCACAACACAACTTCTATAACCAAGGAATGCAGTGCTACTAGGTCAGTTCGGTTTTGGGTGGCATTAATTATGGAGGACTATATTGTCAAACTGTAAATTATGCTAGAGGAGGAAAAACATTAACATAGGTCTTCCATTGTTTTTAAATTTTATTTTGAACTATTGTTGAAATTTTGTGTTTATTACAATAGTGGTTAAAGAAGGTTTGAAGCATTCTAGGATGAAACCCTACCGATCGTGAACCATTCACAAAACTTTGATTTATTATAAACTATATTTTATGTTTGTCAAATTTTAATAAAACCATAATTTCTTGCTCAAATTCATTTCAATATTGTTCGAGATCAAAAAATTGGAACTTTGTGTCAGTTTTGCTGAAGAGGGTATTTGAAAATGTATAAGCACAATTGCTAGTTGAAATATGAATGTTTTTTTATTGATAATGGGTCAAAACTCAAATCAATTCAAAAACCAATGAACTTTATTTATTATCATAAAATATTCTAAAATTATCAATATTTTTTAAAGAAAACTTTATAAAGCTGCAATAAAAAATCATTTCTCTCCCAACATCTTGGTGTACATAAAGTAAAACTTTATATAATTTGATTTGATTGACAAATTTCTGCATATAATGTAATACTGATAAAAAAGAAAACAAAAAGATTTTTCATGTTTTCTTTTTATCACTCATAAGTCTCATCTAAAAGGATTGTTGCTATTTCTTAATAGCTAAGTATTAAATCTATATTACCCAATTTGTGAGATCATTTGATTTAAGAAAATATGTCTAAAGTAGTGAAATCTATTAATTTAGTGGTTAAAATAAAAAAAAAATGTGAACAATCATGATTTTTTAAAATAAGTCATTGATTTTATATTTTAATAAATATCAAGTAGCACCCGACTCTGGTAGACAGTAATTTATCTAAAACAATATACGAGGTGTGGCCATTAAGTAACAAGACTAGCGCTGCTACAGAAAAGGTACATATGCGCCTAAGGTTAGCTACTGTCAGCTGTTTAGTTTAAAGCCAATTCCTTCAAATGCGATATCTAGCATGTCTACCAGTATAGCCGTAGCCTTCGTAAAGGAGCCGTTTTTTTTGCGTAAAAATAGAGCAACAGATTGTGAAATCTCATATGAAACTGCAAATGAAACTTTTATTGAAACCATAAGTGTATGATGAAGATGATTCACATTCAATTCACCATTCCACATCAAAAATGAAGGAAAAAAATTAAAAAATCGCTAATCTTTTCGATCTAACCGTCGGCTAAGTATTCGTGCGATTGCAGAATCTATAGGAATTCACAAAGAAACTGGTTAGACCACCCATCTTATATTTTGCACGGTGCGACTTCTACCTCTTTCCTAAGTACAAATCTGCATTAAAAGGAACAAGATTTGAGTCTTGTTATTTAATAGCAACACTTCGTACATTATTATTAAATGAATTAATATTACATCCATTCCAATTAAAGCTAGTTGTGCCTACATGTAAACATCCAGTGATAAAACTGACATTTTTATACCGAATAATATAGTTTGTATTTAGTTTGGTGCTTGTACTACATGTTTTAACCATGTGGCTTTGTAATGAGTGTAAAATAGAAAAAAAATTATGTATGATTCATGGTGATCGAATGTAATATAGTTTTATATTATATATAAATATATTATTACAAAAATTAACGTGTAATTTACAAATTGTGTGGATAGTTTCAGTAACAAAAAAAGAAACAAGGATAATCGAAAGGAGAAAAAAATATGTATAACAAGTATATTAATGACTTCTTAAAAAGTAATACGTATGTGGTACCCTATAAAATTCGTTGATCATGGGAGTGTATTTATTTATTGAATCCTCTCTATTTTGGAACTATAAGGTTTTATTGGAAATGCTTTATGGTTTCTACTTTTGATTAACGTTAACTGCTGCTTATACGAAATTTGTTTATAAAAATTATTTAATGACTTAATTGTGAAAACGTTCACCGCACAAGTTTATGGAAACAAAAATAATGCATAAAATTAAAAAAGGTTGTAATGAATTAGGGGTGTTTTGGCAACAGTAAACATGAAAATCTCATAATAATAACCATAAATCTAAATAGGTTAATAAATTCATAATGTATCAGGATTTTGTTATACTCAGTGAAGTGTATGAATATCCCAGAATTTTTGTGAAGTGTAAGGATTATGTGCTCTCCTGCTTCACCTGTTGTGTTGTGGATTGAGGAACCATATATTTTTAGCCTTGATAAAGATCGAAACAGTTTTATTTTGAGTCCTCAACCTGCAACACCATTTCAAATTATGCACCTTTTGTTTTGAGCATATTATGTGCATTATGTTTTGTATATTGGAAATTTAACTTACATTTTGAACTTATTAAAACATTAATGGATATAAAAAAGGTTGACTCATCCTCCAAATATTAATTTAAAATCTACAGGCTCGAGCAGAGAAAAAACTTTTAAAATAGTTTTATCACAAAATAAATGTATTTGTGGGAAAGAAAATGTTTATTTTGACTGTGTACTGTTCAATTATCAATAAGCAGGGTTGCAGTAGGGTGTATTTATTGACTTAGACTATTTGAGTAAGGAAATAATAATGATAATTTGAAGACATGTACCAAAAAGGTAGAAGTGATTCTCAACAAATATGTCTTTCTTATACTACACACTGTAATACTAAGTCAGTACATTATACTATGGATACAGCACACATAATTAATTTATCCATGAGCCATATGTATGGAAATTCATTATACAAAGGTTCAATTACAAGTGTTCAAATAGAATTGAGTACTTTATTAACAAATAATTTATTATTTAACTATCTTTAATAAGTTTCAACTTTTTCTTTTTTTTAGTTGAAACATTTACTTCAGTTATTTTTTCACTTTTCTCTTCTGACCTATCTTTGATTTGCAATTTTCTCTTTTTTGTGCTATATTTAGGAGAATTGCTTTCCTGTAATTCATCTGCTTCAATAGCCACTATATCTTCAGAGTTTTCTTTTTTTATCTGTATAGGTTCAATTATAACCATCGACGTGATTCTACACCCTGAATTAACTTTACATACTTCTTCAAATGCTTTATTATAAACCTTTATTTCTCCACTGCTAGAGCCAGAAATTATCCAATCATTATATTTGGCCAGTGCTTTTATTCTGTGTTCATGAACTTTATGTAATGTTTTTTTTAATGTAGATAATTTTACTAAACAAACATTTCCATCCTCATACCCAATTAATATTTTTTTGGTTGTATACCAAATACAGCTAGTAACTTTAACTTCATGTTCAATTACTTGTAATATGCCACCTGTTTCAATGCTCCATATTTCTGTGTATTTGCCACCAAAAATAATAAACCTCACTCCATCAACAGACCAGCATATTTTGCTTAAACTTTTTGCATCTTTACTTTTGCTTCTGAGATTTATGGCATATGCTTGTCTACCTTTAACTAAATTCCAAGTGCGTAAAGTACAATCTTCACCTAGTGTTAAAGCTAATTTGCCAGTGGGATGTACAGCAATATCTATAGTGGCGGAACCTTTGTGAGCTTTATCCCAAATCTTTTCTACCTAAAAAATAGATACAATGATATAATTAGAATAAGATTATGCAATAATTAAATAGTTTTATATACCGACCTGCCAGTTACCAACTCTGGTAATTGCCAATACTCCATCTTGACTACCAGAAATAATATGAGAATGATTGGGAGTAAACTCTAGACAATTAATAGTAGAATTATGATGTGATAACATACAATGTTCTTTCCTTAGACGAAAGTCGTATATTATTATTCGATCATCAGCTCCTCCTGAAGCTACATAATGATCACATGTCGCCAACGTACGTAAACTGGCCGTATGATCATGAGATGCAAAGCTTTGAACCAAACGTGCTTGCTAAAAATATGTTACATAACATTGATTACTAATTTCTAATAAGATTGAAAATTTAAGGGGGTCTATTAGTATCATTGGAAATTTCAATAAGAAAATCATTAAATATATCTATCGATTAGGGGGTGGGAGAGAATAGCCATGATTAAACAATACTTACTTCGTCAAAAAAATCATATCCCACTAAAAACTCTTCATAAGTACCAATCACAATTTCAAATGTTTTCATTGTTGTTTTTCAATCAGCAATGTGTTTAATATAGGTTATGTTTGGTTGCTTGTCATTTTTTAAGTAGGTTATAGTGGTTTCTTCTTTTCCATGCTTTCTTTGCATTGTACTTGCAACAATGTAGGCTATCCAGCCTCCGTGCTTGCAGTTTTGAAAAATATTTTAATACCAATATTTTTCCCTAAACTCACTGTCCATAAACAAAAATTTAGCACGAGATAACTGAGTACACTATTTTTACTTTTCTTCACCAATCGATATTGTAGCTTCATCAATACAAGTTATCCTCTTATAAATTGTTCATTATATGAAATATTTGCTAATAATTCTCTATGTTCAAAAACTTTATTCCTTGTCGGATGATAATATACTTTTACTCTGGTTTTCATTTTCCTCTTTTAAAAAAGTGGCTTATGTCTCTTATAAGCATTATCTTATTAATAAGGGATATTTAGTTTCTTTATAGTTAACATACAAGTTTGGTTTCCTGAAAATTTCCACTGATCTAGAAGTTTGTAATATACCATTATAGTTAATAGAATATGGTACAAACTGTAAAAATTAGTATACGTTTTCCCTCTTTTATACCACATATTAACCACTTCAATGCTATGCGCTTGTTTGTTGAGATCAACATATTAAAAAAACATCTTTCTATTTAATTAAAGCATTGTTATATCGTTGAAATTTTGTTTAATTTGATAAGATAATTGATTTAAAAAAATATATATAAAACCAGTGAAACAAGTGCTTCAGTAACCAGATTACAATTCTGTTACAAAACACGCACTTAAAAATTACAACAAAAATGGTACTTCCAAGACCACTTCAGAAATTATTTGAGTGAGTGTATTCATCTTTTTACCCATATTTTGTTTGATAAAAATAAGGTGTGTGCGATAAGACTAAGAATAATTCATATTTAGATTAGAGAGATATTTTCTTTAATTGAGTAATGATATATAAAATACATATTTGAATAAAATTCAAACCAGGATACCATTAAATAGTGAATATCTCTTATACAAATTCGTCTTATATGTAAATAATACCGAACATTTATATCAAAATCAGCTGAACATTCATCTTGCTGACACTATAATATAATATTGAAATTATTGGCTCTAAACAGGTTTGTTTTTATGTTTTTACTCCTTGAAAGATATAAATTTTATTTTTTAACATTTCAAGTTCATAATAAATTTAAGTTTTTAACGCCTAAAATACTCCTTTGGCGGTTCCACCTAGCGACTACGATCGTTATGGTAGTCATGATCATAGATAAAAGATATACAGGTCATACTGGTCATGACCAGGATGTGGTTCATCTATAGTCATAGCTAACTTCACCACGACTCATGCCAAGAGGTGGATTGGTCTTAGTATACGGTGAGAGTGTAAGCGGAATTTTCAAGCCCCAAAACAACAAACATGGCAACCGTGAAAATTTCATTATTTCTTTCTGCAATTTGACCAGTGCTATTTAACCTTTTGCTCTCTTTTTTTCTGTCTCCTGATTTGATATTAATTACTTCATCATTTAAAATGCTTCATAATCCATTTGATTTAGGTTTATGATTGTAACGCTTGGGGCTAAGTCGAATGGAAAAGACCGTGGTTATGAGCATAGTCGTGAGTGACTAGTGGAACGCACTGTACATGCCTTAGCCGTGAATATGCACCAGTCAGCTGATTGTGCTTAGTCTATCATTGCTTGTTATAATAATAATAGTTTTATCACTCTTGATTTGTGTACTATTGTATTTGCGTTCAATTTTTAAATTAATCTGACAGATATAATATTCGTAAGTTTATATAAGCACACGCCTTCAAATAATAATCTGCATTTCACAATTTATTTGTGTATAATAGTTTATTTTAGTTAAAAATTAAATTCGATAGTCTAAGCTACTAAAACGACAGTGATTGGGCAGATAAAAAACTAGTATTTAATTTTATGTATGAAAAAATGGATCTTCCTCAACCATTAACGAAATTATTTAAGTGAGTTAACAACACATTTTTCATCAATATTTTTTCCATAATATTAAATATAGAGCTTTGCATAATAATTCCTCACAAATTTATTTGAATTACTTCAATATGTATGTGAACGAATATGAAAAATGTCGTCGGAGAGTTTGGTTAATCCCAAGAAAATACTTTTTCAACTTCCAAATAATAAAACAACTCTTCATAGCTTCTATTGCAATCCATGTAAATAACAAACAGCTACTCAATCAAATAACTGAAAGAGCACTCGGGAAAAATAAAACTTTCTAATATATTTTCAGAGTTGTTATGTACTAGTAGAATTAGAAGTTTTAGAAAATGATTTCAAATGTTGTTTTTCTGTTCATTCTTGGCACTAATGAAATTATTAATGTAGTTTATTTTGAACCGGGCAATTTATTATTGTATGGAGAATTTTTAATGAATTCATTTCAGCATGATTCCAGAGCTCAACACCATAAGTCGACATAGGTTTAATGACGATTTTATAAATTAGTAGTTTTTATTTTGTACTGGTAGTTTTGATTAATAATCTAATAACTAGTATATGCTTTTGTTTTATTCCATTATTTTCTAAATAGGCGCAGGGCAAAGTATTTAACATGTTCTACTCATGTTAGATTATATTTTGATTAAAGTCTAATCTGTTATGAATTTATATTGTAAATGTTATTATTGTACATAATGCATTTTTCAGAAATACTTGAGTTGTCATTATAAAAATCACTTGAATTGTGATTAAATACAAGGTTATTGGAATTTCCAACAGATAAATAATTATATGTAAACTAATTTGATATTTCACATATTTTTCTTAGATATATTGAAGAGCATAGAGATGAGTACATAGAAAATTTGAGACAAGCTGTTGCTATCCAGTCAGTATCAGCATGGCCTCACAAACGGGGAGAAATAAAGAAGCAGCTTGAATGGGCAGCTAAAAAATTAATTAATTTAGGAGCATCAGCTGAACTGCGTGATATAGGTATGCAAACATTGCCTGATGGCACAACTTTACCTCTACCACCAGTTCTTCTTGGATCCTTGGGTAATGATGCCAAGAAGAAGACTGTCCTAGTTTATGGGCACTTAGATGTGCAACCAGCACATAAAAGTGATGGCTGGGATACTGAACCATTTGAATTAACAGAAAAGAATGGTAGATTGTATGGGAGAGGTGCTTCTGATGATAAAGGGCCAGTTCTATGTTGGCTCCATGCAGTTGAAGCATATCAGGTAATTCAAATATTGTAACACTTAAAGTAACATGTAACACTTAAAGTGTTACATAAATGTCTACAAACTAAGACACCAAGTTATCACTTTTGAATAACACAATTCACATAATTTCTATTTTTCCACATATATATTAACATTTGCCAGAAAACTGATAATAATTTTGTAGTATAATGATTAATTACAGAAAGATAACAATTCCCATATATGAATAAAATGGTAAAATAGTTTATATAGTGTATTATATTCGCTTTAAACATGGATAAACATCTTTTAGATTACTATGACAAAAGTAGGATGGATTGGATAGAACTAAATATCAAGTTAACTTGTTTTAATGAGTTTAGTAGTTTCAGCTAACAAAATATTTAGATAGGTATCCCTTTGAGATAAATAAAAAATATTTAAGTTTTGTAAAGTTGATAGCTTTCAAGAAAACTCGGTCATTTTAAAATAAATAAATTCACATTGATGCCCTATCAAGACAGTGTAAACACATTTTAAAACTATCTTAATTATTTTTTCTTAGAGAGGCTTTAAGACTTCCTCCTTTGTGTTATTATTTCATAACCACAAGAACTATATACCTAATTGCCTCTTTTGGTAACATCCTATGGGAACCATTGGTGTGAGTCCTTTTAAATAGAATTGCCTTGCTTAATACTATAAACTCCTGGAAAAAATTAATGCACCACTTTAATTAATATAAATATTTAAGATATAAACACAAAATGAAACTAAGTAACATTGAAATAATAATGAACACCTACAAATTAGTCGAATGTGATTTTAACATAACCATAATTTGCTTCATTTGATCCATAAAAGTTTGTTTTTGCTGGAAATGCATAAATAAGCCATCATACCTCCAAATTGAAAAAATTAGTAAAAGAGAATAAATGCATATGGGTCAACTCTAATATCACGTAGGCCCTCTTTTACTTCTTATCACTGCATGCCTCGCAGTATGCTTGATAACAGATATTCAACAAAAGCTTGCGATATATTCGCTCAATGTTCTATAAGATTCATATCCGGACTGTTAGGTGGCCACTCTAATAAAGGGATATTGAGTCACCACCAAAAGGAACTTTAGGAAAAATATTACAGCTGGCAAACCCTTCTCCTTGCCTTTGTGTCCTCTGGTAAGCAAGAGTTTTTTGGCTGATATTCTATTGTTTAACTCTGCATCATGTAAACATCTTCTAACCGTTTGAGACAATATATTGATATTTCTGATAATTCATTTTTTAGCAGATTGCTGGTGACTCTCCTGTTTCTGAAAAAAACGTTGTCTCAAGAAACGATCATCGGTTTGATTAGGGCAACGTTCTCGCCCTTGTCCTGATCTTTGATGGTTCGAACCCATTTTATTATGTCGCCTGACTAAGAACTGTTGCTGGAATCATTCATTTAGGAGAGTCGATACTCGCACTGCCTCCTCCATTGACAAATTTCTTTGGCGGTTAATTTTTTTACTTGATATACTCCTCAATGAATTTCCAAACATGCATGAAAAAAACAATTACAATCAACAGTTTGATTCTACTAGATCAGCACTTATTAAGAAAATGTTAAACCAGCTTTAGTCTAAAACGAGGTTTAATACGATTTACAGTCAAAACAAGTATATGTGAAACTATAATTAACTTAAATACCAGTTGTCACTGTCAAACTAGGTCCTACTTGTTTCACAGTAATTTATCAATAAATAAAGAATATCAAGAAAATTATGAGTGGTGCATTAATTTTGACCAGGAGTTTTTGTTTCAAATTGTGATTTACATTATTTATCGGCTTTATATTAACATATATATTCATCTAAATATAAAGCTGGTTGCTTTGATATTTTTACTTTGTACTTACCATATTATTAAAATGAAGAGAGTGAATTATTTGTCGACTCCAACCAAGATTTTAATTTTGTTAAGGTGGACCTTTAAAACTACTGGTTTTGATTCACTTGTAGATTTTTTAACATTAACTACTGGTATGATTGGTATATTTTCATATCCCTCTGACTGTTGCGAGTTGTATATTCACTTTTTAATCAACGTTATCATGTGATCAAACAGTTTCTGAAAACTTTATGAAGATAAATTTCATGTGAAAACCTCTTATTGAGTTTGACAAATTTTATTATGTGTAGAGTCTCATATGATTTAAATTTAAAAAGCTTTATTGAAACATTGAGAAATTATCATAATAATCGAGTTTAGTGATGTGTATTTATTTAAAAATTTGGCTAAAATTTAAGGTAAGTATAATTATATTTACAAAAAAACTTAGACTCTGCTCTTTTAGGTTTGTTAAGTTACAAGTTCAAGTTTCCTTGAATATACTAACTGGAATCGACTAATGGAGTAAGTTATAAATATTTTTCCTCTTATATAAAAGAGATGGATTAATTGATTACTACATAAAGCTAAGTAATTATAATTATGAAGATAAATAACATTTTTTTGTTGTGTGTACAATTGATTGTGTAAAGGGGGTCATCCCATGTGACAGCATTTTTTTAGGGATTTTTCTCCACGACCAGTAAATAGATACAGCTTCAAGTTTATTATCATTTATTAACAAATATATCCACAGTATGAATATAAATTTTAAGCTAAACATATTGTGTAGAGCAGTGGTTCCAGAAGGGTGTTTTGTGGAAAGTCGCTGCAGTTCACTGTTGGAACAACATCATATCTGACCGTATTCATAAGATTTCAAATCACATCGAAAATGAACTGATTGGTAGATTGCAATGCAATGCAACTGGACGGAAGTACGGATGTTGCCGGACTAACTCCTCTTTTTTGTTAGATATCCATTTGGTGGATGTATCGAAGAAGATTTGTTTCTCTGCGCATCATTGGAGACCAATACGACTGGAGAAGAAATTTTTGAAATCATTGATGAATACATGAAAGAACACAACATCGATTGAAGCAAATGTATTGATGTATGCAGCAATGGAGCTGCAGCCATGATTGGAAAAGATTAAGGAACAGTGTCAAGAATCAAAACTGTTGCGCCAAATTATGCCAGCAGTCATTGCATTTTACATATTCATGCCCTTGCCGTGAATAGAATGCCATCTGATTTAAAACAAGTCCTCGATCAAGCCGTATAAATCGTCAATTTTGTGAAAATGCGTCCACTGCAGTCAAGGCTATTCAAAAAGACTTGTGAAGACATGGAAAGTAAGCACCTTTTTCCAGAAAAAGGACTTTAAAACCAGATTGTACGAATTGCGTGATGAACTCAAGGTGGCTAGCCATCTTGAAATGTTGCGCGACGAGCCGTGGTCAATGAGATTGGCTATTTGGCCGATATTTTTGATAAACTAAGCACAGTGAGCAGCTCTCTGCAGGGTAAAAAATGTCTTCAAATAAAGAAAAAATCGCCTTCTAATTGACATTAAAAATTCACACTCGAACAACTTCTCGAATCTAAAGAAACCACGAACCCGAGCCAATTTTGGTTCGGCCTGAAAAACGAATACCCGGGCATCGTTGCAAAGGCTACATGGCGTTAATTCCATTTGAGTCAACTTATAGATGCGAGACTGGGTTTTCAGCTTTCACCTACACGAAAAATAAGTTCAGAAATAGGCTGAAGGCTGTACCAGACCTCCGTATCCAATTGTCAGACTTAAAACCTGACTTCAATGGTATTTTAAGGAAAACTATGAAAATATTTCATTCATCGCATTAAATTAACTAAATATATTTTTGTTATAACTAAATAAAAAATATTTATTTATTTAAATATATCTTAAAGTTCTTCTTTTAAAGTCAAACTATACTTACTAGATGCGAACACCAAGTCCAAAAGCCTTAGAATGGTTAATTTACTTCTAATTTGTGCTAGGGTTTAGCGCAAAAAGGGTGAACCAAAAGGGCTCCGTAGCCAAAATAATTCGGGAACCGCTGGTGTAGAACATGAGCGTTCTAAACACCCCCTCCTCGAAAAAATGGGCTCGCTTTACCTCCACGATTTCGGCCGATTGGCTTATCTGAAACAAAAAATATTACCGGCGTTTTAATCTGTAACCCTAAATGCCCGTAATGGACTATTATCAAATAAATATACCAAAAATTGGACTTTTGCTAGACATTTGAAAAGAATGTGCTGTTGTACTCTACAAATTTCAAGTCATTGCGTCAAGCCGTTTTTGATTTGATTCGATGGAGGGAAGTTTGTGTTTTGAGAGTAACGTGTTTAAAGTTTCAGGTCCGTTTAAAACTATGAAAATCTCAACTCACCCTGAATCGGCGATACCTAGTCCATTCCTTCCTCTTACTCTTGAAACTCTTTTCTTTCAGATTTTTGCAGATTTTTCAGCTCTTGAGTCAATCCTAGTTTGATTAACATCACTTTGAACGTGAGACTTCTCAACGTAAATATGGACTTCGTGACCAATGGGGCATCCCATAACTGACATTACTTTTAAAACACCTTCAAAGCCTTCATTAAAGATGATAACTGATAAATAATTAGCTATTTCAACAATTACTATCCTGGGGCCAGAATGGAGATGCTTAAGGCAAAAGTCCGAATCAACGAATTCAAAGATTCGTTATTGTTTTGTGTCTCTGCTCCTAAACAACGAATTAATAATTCGTCATTCGATAAATCTTCGAAAACAGATTTGATAGCTACTTGTACTTCTGGTATTATGGGTGGTTTATCATGATGAAATCGAGCTCATTCTTAGCTTTTTATTTACGCCATTTACACCAACTGACTTCGCCTTCTGGACAAAATTGAATGTTTTAATCTGAAGAACATTTGTGATAATATGTTGCCCCAAACCTACTTTTTCATATCTTCAGGCGAATCTGAATGACGTCGAATAGTTAATCCGTAGAATTTTGTCATTTCTTGAATAACTTTTAAGCAAGTCTATCTGATCCTTTTCCATCGATTCCTTTTTAACAGTTCGGAGTCGTGTTCCCATTTTATTTTCTACGTGGGCTACATATTCTTTTTTTGTTACTTCAGTATCTCCATACAAGTTAAGATCTCCTTGTATGTTTTATTGTCACCATCGCCGATGTAGGTAAGATACTTTACGCCATATTTTTCCATAGATCTAGAAAACAGTTGCGTGATGACACTTATTTCCATTTAACCGGAATGGTTTATGGTGCATTCATTTACATGCGTTTCATACTACATTTTGTACTCCAAAGGATCCGTTTTTTTCACTTTTCCACTTATTACATGCACCACAAAAACTACTCATAACCATGACATATAAAACTTTCCCGGTGTACTTTCCAATCAAACTAGAAGCTCCAAATAGAGATGAGAAGCCTCTTTTATTGCAAGTACCTTCTCCACAATCAATTCATCCTGTGGTTTTCCTGCTTCTTCATTCGTAGTTTTTTTTGCGTGACAGCAAAGTTAAAAAAATTTCACACAGTGAAGATGTGGCCAGATGAATTTTCATCAACAGTATAAGTTGAATTTCCAATACCCGAACATATGTCCATGAAGCTGCAGAAAAGATTTATTTCTTCGCGACCAACTTCTAATAATCACAAATACAAACCGACGATAAACTTCAAATGAATTCTCGATCAATGGGCACGAGTCTGCCCATAACCATGACATCTAAAACTTTCCCGTTGTACTTTCCAATCAAACTAGAAGCTCCATTATTCCAAGTACCGGCTCCACAATCAATTCATCCTGTGGTTTTTCTCCTTCTTCATTCGTAGTTTTTTTGGCGTGACAGCGAATTTTAATAAAGTTTCACACAGTGAAGATGTGGCCAGATCAATGTTCAATGGTTATAACTGTCTGTTTTTCACACTCACACGATAAAATAATTTTAAAACCTAAGTCTCGGAAACTTGATTGCGAAATAGACACATCAATTTTACAAGTTTTGGATATTACCATTTCAGAAATTGTAGCGAATACAGAAACAAAATGTAATACGCAAAATTCGAATCGATGGGAACCTCCATGTTCATGTTTTTTCGCCGAAGCTGATGTAAATGCCGTTTCATTTTGGGTGGTAAAACGGTTTCCATTAAACTTTCTTTTTTTACTACGACCAGGATGAATATTCGTACTCCCTTTCCGTCTACTCATTACGAAAAGAAATAATTTACAGTTGTTGCGATTTTCGAAGTTAAACCAAGACTAAAATAACTTCGGTAAAATTTTTGATAATCATAGAAATACCTTTTCAAGCCTGTAGAAACTTGTCTAAACACGTATATTTGTATAAAAGGGTGCCAGGTATCAAGTAAACAATAGTACTCCTTCCAACTGCTGTATCTTTAAAACGACTTCGAATTTTCAATAATCACTTCATGTTAAGAAAGCAATTTATGAAAAAAATCGATTTTTTGAGCCCATCACATGGAATGACCCCAGCGGTGGATTTACCAACAGGCTGAGTGGGCTGTAGTCTAGGGCGGCAACTTTTGCCAAAAATTTTCGTTTATTTAAATTAGCAAAATTAAAAAAAAAAACAAAATTATTATACGTCTCTATATGAAAAATTTCCGAATGCTTTGTAAAATATGCCTAAAATAAAGTCGTTTAACAATTTTTGCTGTGAAAATGATCAAAATTTTATACAAAACCTCAGTTCTCGAACAAAAGCATCAAATTTGAGAAAAAAGTAGAGGCGGCAAATCGGTAAATCCGCCCCTGGATGACCCCCTAAATGCAATAGATGATACTAATATTGTTTACAATCTGTTAACCAATTACTTCCTTTAACAAAGTTTTAATATCTCTAATAGTACCATTATATGATGGCAAAACATATTTTTAGTTTTTTGTATTTTGAAGGCGTGTTTGGAATACAAACTAATGATCCACTTCGAATCTGGCAAATGTAATTTATACAATGCGCTCCTTATGTATGGAACAAATTCAATTTTAGCGTTATTATGAACTATGCGAAAAAAACCTGGAACAGATCGATTTTTATTCTTAAATTGACAAGTTACAGTTTGAAAATATTATCCCCCTCCGGTTCCCCATTGAAACCTTTGATTAAGAAAGGTGTGCACCTTTTTGGAAAGAGATTTTAATCCTCTGTTCAGCAATATAAAGTTTTAAATTTGGTGCAATCATAACTGAGAAAATTAATTTTTAAGATGTGGAATTTTGATAATATCTTGTTCAAAATGACCACTATTCACTTCTTGACAATAATAAAGCGATTTGGGAATTCTCGCACATTTTGTATGACCTCAGGAGTTATTTTGTTATTTTTTTCCATTATCCCAACTTTAAAATCATCAATATTATCTGGTATATTAAAATATACTTTAGATTTTAAATAAATCTATAAGAAGTAATCGAGAGGAGTCAAATCGAGAGATCTAGCCGACCATTCGATCATTCCACGTTTTCCAAACCACCTATTGGGGGAAACCTCTAACTGTACGTGCAAAATGCGGTGGAGCTCTTGTTGGTAATAAATAGGTCGATCTATTCCATTTGGATGATTAACATCAGGAAAAATTCTTTGTAAGGTACTAAAAAGTTAATAAAAAAGTCTAGATAAACCTCACAATTAAATGTGCCCTCAAAAAATAAGTGCTAATAATTTTATTGTTATGATTATGAATGAAACTAGCCAAACGTTCATTTTTTTAGGATATTGAGTGTGAGCCTCAGACATCCTATGAAAATTTTCTTTACTCCAATATCTGCAGCTCTGTTTGCTAAATGAAACGTCCTTTCATAAGAAAAAACTATTTTGTATGTACTGCAAATCTGTATTCATTCTGTTTATTATCTTTCTATCTTCAATGGTGGTTTTTCTTTATGCAAAACTCTCAAAATAGATGATTTACTTCCATCATTGTCGGCTGTAACCTGTCGATTGTTTATGCGGACTTTCCTCAATCTCTAGAAGTATATCTAGTAAATTGAACATTTATACTTTGTTTTCCATTATTTTTACAAGTCCAGTTTCACGAAACTTTTTCAATTTTGCTAACTGTAGATTGCGAAACGTGATGGTTCAGGAGTTAAATGAAGATCGTCCTGATAGAAGACAAACAGAACTTTATATATTAGGGCAGAGAAAATCCTTACTTAATGTGTGAGGCTCACACATTAACCCTTTTGATTAACTTCTTAGTGCCTCACAACAAGACGGAGCTCCATCGCATTTTGCACGTACAGTTCGAAATTATTTAAACAAGGTTTTTCCCAATAAGTGTATTGTAAGACGTGGAACGATCGTATGGCCGGCTAGATCCCCCGATTTGACTAATCTCGATAACTTATTATGGGGGTTATTAAAAATCTAAAGTATATTTTAATAGACCAGATAATATTGCTGATTTAAAAGTTAGGATAACCGAAGAAATTAACAAAATAACCCCCGAGGTCATAGAAAATGTACGAGAATTCTTAAATCGCCTCGGTAATTGTAAAGAAGTGAATGGTGGTCATTTTGAACATTTAATTTAATTGTACATTGAAGAATACAATCTAAATTATATGAGACATTATTATCTCCATTCTACGTTAAGTTTTCTGATACACGTTATCAAAATTTTACATCTTACAAATTAATTTTCTCAGTTATGATTGCATTAAATTTAAACGTACGAATATTTATGTATTACAAGTGATTCTGAACAAGTACTGTAAGGCAGTATAAAAATTAATTATTATCATAGAACAAGTTTTGCAGGCAGCCACCAACTATTATTTCCATAATTCTATGGTCGACTTTTATTACTTTTTAGGCTATTGGCGAAGAAGTACCGGTGAACCTCAAATTTGTGTTTGAAGGAATGGAAGAAAGTGGCAGTGTAGGATTAGAGGAATTATTGGCATCCGAAAAGAACAAGTTTTTAGTTGGTACAGATTATGTATGCATTTCTGACAATTATTGGCTGGGAACCACTAAACCTTGCATTACTTATGGACTTAGAGGAATTTGTTACTTTAACCTCGAAGTGCAATGTTCTTCGAAAGATTTGCATAGCGGAGTTTATGGGGGTACTGTGTAAGTATGTCTGAAAATAATTAAATTGTATGAATGGATGGATGTACAATTGTTCCCGACTGGTTTCCTATAATTTGATTTAAAACCAAAGGATTTCATCTACTTAGGCTTTATTGATTAAATCTCTCATGTAAGGATTGTTATTTATATTTTTGGCTTTGGCCACAGCCTGTTTCTGATTCTATATACAGTCTACTTAAGTTGGAACCATACGGAAACTTTTTTATTAGTGGTTTTATGAAAAAAGTTATTCTTGATTTATTTTTCACAATTCAGAAAAATGTTATGAAGAAAAGTTATAATCAAATATGTAAATACAGCCATTTATTATGAAAATTCAGAATTTGTGATTATTTACTAATCTTTCCTTATTAATTATTCTGGCATGATAAAATTTAATTTTACTTTAAAATTTACTAAATCGTCTGTTAATTGTTGGAGACAATTACAAAACACTTAGGGAAACCGGAAATATTTTTAATAATAGACATCCGCATAGAAACATTAGACATTCAACAGTTACAAAAATTTTAGATAAATTCAAATCTAGTGGAAGTATAGAAAATTAATTTAATAAATGCTAAAAACGGGTTGCGAATGAAGACACTGAATTTTTTCTGTCGTAGAAGACCCAAAAATTTCATTAAGAAAAAGGGCCTCCGTAATCCAAACTACTTCAGTAAGTAAAAATTCAGTGGCAAATATTTTGAAAGGTAATTAATATCATGCATACAAACCGCAATTTGGACACACGTTACTACCAAGGGATTACGATATTCGTTTTGAATTCTGCGCTCTGATCCTAGGAAAGTTGGATCAAGACCCGATTTTTACAAGAACTATAATATTTTCCGATTTGGCAACATTTTCTTCAAACCGTCTCATCACAAAATTATCGCCGGTGGTCTAACAGTTATCCAAACCTATAACCAATATTCTTTTAAAACAAACGAATGTAATGTAAATAAATTAGTTGGACCTTTTTTTGACATTCCTCAAATGCCGCACAATACTTACAATTATTAGAAAATCAAGTAAGTGATTTTTTGCAAGACATTCCGTTACAAGAATGTATGCCAATTCGGTTCCAACAAGACGGTGATTCCATCCATAGTACATTAAACTTCAGAGTACTCCTTGAAAATATATTTAATGGAAAGGTGATTCGCAGGTATTCAGATATTTTTTGGCCTCCTAGGTCTGCTGATTTGACTCCCCTTGACCTTTTTATGGGATTACTTAAAGCAGTAAGTTTATCAACGAGGACCATTTGATGGTGTGGACCATTTGGAGAGGATTATTTCTGAAGAATTACTCCAAATATGATACGGAAAGTAATACAAGAGTTTGACAAAAGAACAATTAAATGTTTACAACGAGAAGGTGAATATGTCGAAGCTGTAGAACATTGAATTAAAATTTAATTATTTTTGTTTCTCTTTAATAAATATTTGTATGAATTTTTCAATGTCTACAATAAATAATTATTATGCATTGATTACGTATGTAAATTTAAGGGTTGTTCATAAACAGTAATAAATAGAAAGGTTATCAAATTTTTAACAGGTAAAAGAGATAAATTGTCTCCAGCCAGAATAATTAATACGGAATGATTAGTAAATAATTACAAAACCTGAATTTTCACAATAAATAGCTGTAATTGAATGTAACTTTTAATTCAAAACAACTTTACTTTATAACATTTTTTTGGATTGTGAAAAATAAAAATTCTTTACTCTTGCACAAAATTCAAATTTTTTTACAAACCTGCTTTAAAAAATTGATAGTTGCATTTTAACTTTTGGACCATGCAGAACTTTTAATCAAGAATAACTTTTTTTCATAAAACCACTAATAAAAAAAGTTTTCCATTCGGTTCCAACTTAAGTAGATATATACGAGGTGCTCACAAATAGATTTGAAAATTGTGTAACTCAATTTTGTCAAATGGCAAACCCATGTTTCATGAACGCCATTAATGGATTCTACGCTACAAAGGCAGTTTATGCTTGCAACCATATATCTAAATCGAACTAAGATTTCCGTTTGTTTATTTGAAATAACTGAAGTATCAGTATAACCTTACTCAATAGGTCGTGTGACTGACACACAGATGGCGCTGCCATAGTCACATCCATGGGACGTTTATGAAGTACCAACTTTCAAAACTATATGCAAAATTTCATGACGTTGCGATTAGTCACAAAAAAATGACAGCCATTCATGTGAAACTACTTTTGTTTTTTTCAAAACAATTTCGTGTCTTAATTTATCACTGCTTCTTGACGAGAAAAAAAAATATTGTACAAGCTCAACAAAGAACCATTTGTTATTGGTTTTCTGAATTTGAACGTGGTCGTTCAAACACCAATGATGGTAAACTTAGTGGTCTTCCAATTGAGGTGAATACATCAGAACACATCAAAAAATTCCACAAATTGGTTATATCTAATAGTAAATTGGAATAACGTGAGATAACTGAGGCCGTAGAGATATCAGAGGGTAGTGTGTTTACAATTATGTATCAACATTTGACCATGACAAAGTGGGTGCCGCGTTCACTCACAGTCGATCAAAAACAAGAACGTGTTGATGATTCAGAGCGGTGGTTGGCCATGTTTACACGTAATAAATAACATTTTTGCCTCAATATATGACGATGCATTCAACATGGATTCTCACTTCACTCCGGAATCAAAACGATCATCTGACTGGATTGCAGCCGGTGAACCACGTCCGAAGCGTCTAAAAGAACAGTTAACTGGGATGGTAATGTCTTGTGTTTTTTGGAATGCGCATGGGACAATGTTCATGGACTATCTCCAAAAGGGAGAGATAATCAATAGCGAATACTACAAAAATATATTGGATCGTTTGATGCAAAAATCAAGGAAAACAGCCTCATATGTCGAAGAAAAAAACCACTGTTTCACCAATACAATGCACCGATTCACAAGTCGACGGCAACGATAGTTATATTGAACGAATAACACTTCGAATTATTTCCTCATCTACCGTATAGTCCAGATCTGGTCCCCGGTGAGTACTGGCTATTTGCTGGTCTCAAAAAAATGCTTCTCGGTAAGAAATTCAGCTCAAATGAGAAGCAAATGTTGAAACTAAAGCCTATTTGGAGGCAAAAGACAAATCCCTCTACAAGCACGGCATCAAGAAGTTAGAGAAGGGTTGGAGTAATTGTATTGCTCTTGAAGGATGTTACATTGATGAATAAAATCGATGTTTGGCAAAAAAATCTGTTTTTCTTAGTTGGTCACACGACTTATTGAGTGATTTCTTATTTTTGGAAGAATGCGGATATCTAAATAAATATTTAATAATTCATGGTTATTGAAAGAGTATGTCAAGCATGGCCATTTCGATGTCCTAAACACACCCTTGACCCAAAAGAGTCCTAAATACATTCCTAACTCTCCCATAGCAATTTTCTTCCGTTGTTAATGTTAATTCAAAAAACGTTCTTATACAACCCCAAACAAAAAGTCTAATGGAGTAATTTTGGGCGAATAGGGAGACCATCGATAGAGTTCATTGTTTGCTATCCAACGATGCTCAGAATTATTGTCTTTAAAGATATTCACAGGTGCAATATTTTCATCGATTTCATCGTCTTGATACCATAGTTGAGAAGTCTAAACTGAAAGGAAAATAGTTTTTATGTCTCAAATAAGCTTACCATTAAAATTTTCACCATAGAAATGCACAGTAAGCGTTTTTTTCTACTCGATTCTTTCAAAGAACCTCTTAGTTGACTAATTTATATAATTCACTTATCACTATCACTTAACTAATTTATAATAATTTATTTAAATTTTTCGATTACTTCCTATTTCATTCTGTTCACTACGACTATTTATTATAAACTGCGCTACCCAAATTCTTTATATATATCCAAAAAGAATTCACAAAATTTCTAGAAAAATAAAGAAACAAAATAAATACCTTATAATTTTTCGAAAGAAACAATGTAAATAAATCGCCTGCTATAATAAAAATGTATATAAAACAAACTACAAACGGATTCCGAGTATTTTCTGCATACATCTAAGGCGCCGCGCTTCCGCCGAATTTTAGAATTCCAATATATCTAAGCAGGACCGGATTCAAGGCGAAGTCGCATTCGTAACAATATCTTTAAACTACATATCAAGTTACTAGTATTGCAAGAAATCGGTATTTTAGTTTTTGTAGTATATATGTACATGTAATTGAAGTAATTTGCAATATAACTAAAGCTAGGCTGTGTATAATAAAAATTGACGGTAATTTTCAGACATGAAGCCATGACAGATCTAATATATCTTATGGACCAATTAGTAGATAAAGATGGAAAAATTTTAATTACCGGTTTGTATAATGAAGTAGCACCTGTGAGTTCAACTGAAGATGAGATATACAAAAAAATTGAATTCGACGTGAACGAATATCGCAGCGATGTTGGAACCGATAGATTATTACATAATGAAGTGAAAGAAAAAATTTTGATGCACCGTTGGAGATATCCTTGTTTGTCACTTCATGGAATCGAAGGTGCATTTAGCGAAGCTGGCTCAAAAACAGTCATACCGAGAAAAGTAATTGGAAAATTTTCTATAAGAATTGTTCCTAATCAAACGCCGCAACAAGTTGAAAAATATGTTGTTGATTATATCAATAAACTATGGAGCACTAGAAACAGCCCAAACATAATGAAGGTAAAGTGCAGTAAACATTTTTTTAACAAAATGATTAACTTCCGCTCAAATAGTGTCATAACTCTTATAGTACTATTGGTGCTAGAAAACTTGAAAATCTTATCTCAACTAATGGCCATGTAAATAGTTGCCACTATACTAACTTCATCAGTTTTTGAGTTATTATCCAAAAAGTGAAAAAAAAGTCTAGTTTTTTTGAGTTACGACACTTTTTGAGCGGAGATGCGATATATCAAGGGTAAGACGAAAATGGCATTAATATCAATATTTCACTTGTAGATTTATATGCAAGATGGTGGTAAAACTTGGACTGAAGATCCCACTCATCCTCACTATGCTGCTGCCAGTGCTGCTACTAATTATGTGTACAATATCGAACCAGATTTCACACGTGAAGGGGGATCTATTCCAATAACTATAACATTTCAAGAAGTTATAGGAAAAAATATTCTATTGTTACCCGTAGGAGCGGGTGACGATGGTGCGCATTCCCAAAACGAAAAAATTGATACTAAGAACTATATTAATGGAGTAAGTCCCCATTTGATTTGATTTTCTATTTTAAAATAATGTAAAAATGAAAAAACTCGCTCGCTTTGTTTTATTGTATTGTTTTAAATTTACATTTTGTGTCTCATCTTTCACAACTTTCCTTGCGACATTTTTTGTACTATTCCTTGTCATTTTCTTCTCTGTGTTTTTTTTATTTAAACTTTCTATACCGTAACTCAGTCTCTTTCTTGATTGTATAAGTTCAACTTAACTACATGTATGCATCCTTTGTATCTTTCCATATTAGTGTTAATAAACTGTGGGATGATAACATTTTGGCCTCTCCTTTTTTAGTTTGAGGGAAGCAAGCTCTTTTGGTGTGTGTTTCCTGTTCTTTCGCAAAGTTCCAACTACATTTGTATCTTTTCCCAGTAATTTTAAATATAATTGTGAATACGAATACACATACAGCCTTTTTTCAAAATTAGTTGTACTACTTCTAGGACAACACTCTCAGACACCAGTATATCATTTTGAAGTATTTTATCTGTGCCGACAAACGTCCTTTCAACTTCATAAGAGAATCATTTAGTGACACTGCACTCTCTGAAGTATAAAGATTGTCATTAGTATTATTCAAAAAATCAACTAAATATCTGATCTTCCTAATTCTAATCATTTTTATCAAACTTTTTGTTGTCTGTAAAGTGAAGGAATCTTTTGATATCAAAAAACTTATCCCGTGGCATAGTGTCTGCAAAAATTGGAGTATTGACAATAGTTCCTTTAGACCAATATGAACTCAATTTAGTTTCTTTTACTTGAGACATAAGAATACATAGTGTAATATATCATTTCATTTCATCCCAAGTTACTAGAAGCCCCTTTAGGTTTCATTTATTAGTACCTTCTTTCGCAATTATTAGATTGGCATATCTATTTGTTCTTTTATTATCGTTTTCAAAAAGAAAACAGTAAGAACTTGGTTAAGCATTTTCAATGGTGTAGGATTATCACCTAAACTACGCAGGTACAAAACATTGATTCCAGCTATTTCTTGAAATTGTTTTATATGAGCAAGATTTTCTTCTTTGTCCCAAATCCATTATTCAAAACTCAATTTAGAGTTTTTTTCTTATATTTTTTTAAATTGTTGAAACTTATGAATCTAATTTGATATTTTATTTTCAGCATAAACTACTTGGTGCATACTTGTACGAAGTCTCTCAACTATAAAGGAAAAAAAAGATAATTTTATACTTGTACTCTCTACTTTCATTATATTTTGTTTTTAAACAATGTTTATGCATATTAATCAAGGGTTAAGTAGTTAATAAAATTCAATAAAAAACGTTTATAAAAAAGGTTGTTTTTTGTTTTAGTAATTTATCAAGTTAATTTCCTTTCTATACTTTACTACAAAACAAAAATTCAATACATTTCTACACAGGTTGTCACTCCAAAAAGCAGAAACCTCAGGGAGTCATGTGTGTGTAAGTTTCTGCATATTATACCCACAGTCAATCATAATTTAACAGGTACAATATAAAATTTTAAGCTACAGAGCGATCCAATGGTACAGCACACTTAAAATGTGAACACACTACCTATCTATAGCTCCTATAATCAAATTACTCGTGCTAAAAAGTTGCTCTCATAAACTAGTTCTCCATTTATAAGGATAAATCAACGGAAAAATCTCTTGAATTAAATAAAAAAAGATATATTTAGAAAGGTGTACATTTAGCAGTCACATTTTATTTGAGTAGAAAAAGCATATGTGAAGTTTGAGGTTAGATACGCCCGGCATTTTTAAGTTCCTGACTCTTATTTGCCAATTGGAAACCAAGCAGCAGTAAGTGTTACAAAATTGACGAGAAAAAAATATTGTGTAGAAATTTTATGCTCAAAGGGTATTTTGAGACTGTGAAAGACATAAGACTAAGACCATTCACTTAGAGAGATAGAAAGGAATGGGACAATAAAGACACAAAAGCGGAAGAATTTATCATACCAACATTAGATTAGCAAGTCATTAAACATGTACTACCATGCCAAACATCTGAAATGTGGACTAAGTTGAAAACACAAGTTAGTGTCCATTTGTTGATGTTTTCAATCTACAATTCAAGGACGGTAATGTTGCAGTTAGAAGAGATTAGAGATATGGTGAAGTATTTGGGTGAAGAAAAAGGACAACATGGTCATGACAAAAGTGTTGATGTCTTTACAAAGTTTCGTTACTGTTTGGGAGTCAACTGTTGAATTACTAGAAGTATCACTATATGAAGAAATAAATAAAAATAGTGAGGATGCAACAACGTTAGCAGCCCAAAGGTTTGGAGAACAGATACTAACTTTCTATACAACAATAATGCCCCGTATATCCCTTTCGAACCACTAGTTTCAAAGAGTAGCGTGTTCAACCATAGTCTTATAATATTTGATATTTTAGATAATCAAAAACATTTATGTTCTTTTGAAATTTACAAAAATGTAAATTTAATGAAATCCACTTATTCTATTTTAAAACATTAGGTCTGGAAGTAATACTATACATATATTCTTATTAAGTCTAAAATTGTAAAAACATTTAGAATAAATTAATTCATAACTATGTTATAGACTGATTTTTATTAATAAATTTTTTCATATCTCAAATTTTAGGCGATAAATGAAGAAATACCTGTGAATCTAAAATTTGTATTCGAAGGTATGGAAGAAAGTGGTAGTGTTGGTTTACCAGCATTACTAGAATCTGAACAAAACCATTTCTTAGCTGGAATAGACTACTGTTGCATATCAGATAATTATTGGTTAGGAAAAACAAAACCTTGCATTACATATGGACTACGAGGAAATTGTTATTTTTATCTGCAAGTTGAATGTGCTTCTAAAGATTTGCACAGTGGTGTTTACGGAGGAACAGTGTGAGTCTGTTTTACTAGAGTTGATTTAATTATAAAACAATTCATGAAGTAACGATAACAAATCAGAAATTACAGAAACAGTTCAATAGACGCGATGTTATTACAACAAATAAAAGAAATTGATAGAGAAACTCTGATATAAATGAGCAGAACTCTGCACAAATTTCATTTAACCCAGATAATCATCATGTATCCGTAGAGATGAAGATTAGAGAGCAAAGCAATGGAAACTTGCAGGAAGAAACAATTATAGATAAATAACTAGAGTTGGATACCAAGAGATAGGAAAAGACTGAGGAAGAGAGCACAAAACCGCTGAAGAAATAACACTGTCAAGTTTATGGGAGCGGAATAGAGGAGGAAAATATGGTAGATTGGAATCAATTTCAGAGTACCGAAGTACTGATCCCATAGAAACGTGAAGCAAATTAAAGCAGTAAACATAGAAACTAGAAAAGTCCATTGTGAACCGAATAATTTTGTTTTGCTTTAACTTGATTACTCATACTAAATATTTAATCATTAAAGTATTGGATTAATAACATAATAGTGATTTGAACATTTATTTAATTATTTTCCTCTTTTAGACACGAAGCTATGACCGATCTAATATACCTCATGAATCAACTCGTAGATAGAGACGGAAGAATTTTGGTCCCAGGTATATATGATGAAGTAGCTCCTGTAACGGAATCAGAAAGTAATATGTACAAAAATATAGATTTCGACGTGAATGAATATCTTAATGAAATAGGTACAGAAAAGTTGATACATAACGATGACAAAGAAAAAATATTGATGCACCGTTGGAGATATCCTTGTTTGTCTCTTCATGGTATAGAAGGAGCTTTCAGTGAGGCTGGCTCAAAAACTGTTATCCCACAGAAAGTAATAGGAAAATTCTCCCTTAGGATTGTACCTAACCAAACACCTTTGCAGACAAACAAATATGTTGTGGATTATATTAATAAACTGTGGAGCACTAGAGGAAGTCCTAATAAAATGAAGGTGACATTTTTTAAATATAAATGCAAATCCAAATAAATATGACAAATGATGTTTTGTATACTTTTATTTGTAGGTGTACATGGCACGTGGTGGTGAACCGTGGACTGAAAATCCAACTCATCCCCATTACACTGCAGCTTGTAAAGCAACTAAACATGTGTATGAAGTTTTCCCAGATCTCACTCGCGAGGGTGGTTCAATTCCAATAACATTGACATTCCAAAAACTTACGGGAAAAAATGTTCTATTACTACCAGTAGGTGCAAGTGACGATGGAGCCCATTCACAAAATGAAAAAATTAATATAAGAAATTATATTAATGGGGTGAGTATATTATGTACTAAATAGAATATTTAACCCCAATTACTATATCAGAATTGGCCAGTACATTTCTAATAAAACAGCACACCATTGGAATGGAATCTGAAATATGATTAGGCACTTCTGATATGAGCAACAGCATCGACCTAAAAAGTGTACTGTAAGGCCGCTTGTACAAAATCTTTAACATTTTGGTGTAAAAACTTCTTATTGAACCCTTTGATCCTAATCCATCGTTTACTACAAAAATGTGTTAAGTTTTCATGATTTAATTATTTTGTTCTTAAACAAAATTCAGTTGACGGTTGAAAAAAAGTTTTATAATAATGACTTTCCAGCATTTGAAGTAATAAAACATATTACTACTACTACTACTACCACTGGCATTACCGTCCAACGCTCGGCGTCTCCACCCCCTCACACCTAGCTCCTGAAGATCCTCTTCAACATCATCCAGCCATAGTTTGCGCGGTCGCTGGCCAACGGGCTTCTACCGGTACTCTTTGGAAACCCCCGGTCTTCAGGCATACAATCAAAGTATCCTAGCCATCCGAGTCTGGGCCTTATGGCACCATGCTGAGGTCTTCATAGAACCGGTAGAGTTCGGTGTTTATACGACTGCGCCACTCGCTCTGCTCGCACACTGGTCCATATATTCGGCATAAGATCTTTCCCTCCACGTGTTGAGCAGCCAACCTCGCGGGCGGACAATTATGCAATGGATCCACTTTTTCGTTCTACAATTCAGTAAACGTGACTTTAGTAGTCCTTGGAGAATGAAGTATGTTCGAGTCGACATTATTTTCGGTCACTAGTGATTCCAAGTATTTAAACGACGTTTTCAAGCCTACTCCGAAAGTGAGTCCTTCTGCTCCTTGAAATAACCATGTATTTTGTTTTGGATTCGTTAATGATGAGTATTCCTCTTCCTTTTGCTCAAAGCTTTCCTTCAGTTCACGCTCCCTTCGATTGAGTAGATCAATGTCATTTGCGTAGGCCAGGTACGGCACTATTCTTTTGAGCAGAGTTCCTCCTCTATTAACTTCGATATTTCTGATGACTCATTTCAATGTTAGGTTGAAGAGGGGGCATCTCCTTGCCTGAGACCTCGTCCTATTTGGAATTCTCGTGAGGTCTCAGTTAACGTCATCCGCACCAGGCGAATAAGTTTCTGAGGAATGCCAAAAAACGCACAATTAAGCAATACTTTACAAAAAAAGGTTAACATTCTTACTAATAAGTTTGTATAAGTATTTTCTGGTCTTGAGGAATTTGGAGATTTTTTTAGGATATTTTTAAAATTATCAATCAGTTGAGCAGTTGAATTGTGCATATTTTATCTTACACCACCAGCTAGACCACTAAATGTACCAATAGACCAATTAAAATTAACTTCCCAGTTGAGTTATGAGATGTAATATTAATGGTTAGACTAGTAAATTGGACAGCATGATCATTGGTAGTAAGACCAATGGTTAAACCATGGGCCTGCTAGTTCATTATAAGATCAATGATTAAATCAGTAAATTGACCGGCTAGTTTCTCAGATGTACCATGAATGGTTAGACTAATAAATTAACTAAACTAGCTATATAATCGGATGTATCACTAATTGTTAGATAAGTAAATTTGAACAGCTTCATCACAGGATGTAACATAAATAGACATTTTTTGGATATACTAAAAAATTACCTCAAGCACCTGGAAATAATTTTAAATAAATTTTTGTTTATTGTCACCTTAAATATGTAATACATACTAACCACTTTTATTATAATAAATTTAATTACATACTTTTAATTAAATTATGTGCACGGTTTTCACAGTTTTTTTTGTTTCAGTCTAAGCTTCTTGGCGCTTACCTGTATGAAGTGGCTCAAATTTGATGATTCATGAATACTTTGTTAATACTGAGTTGTAATAAATCATATTTTTAATCAAAGTTTTTTCAACATTCTTCTAAGAAACATTCTTAAAATTTGAATCATTCATTTAATCTTCAACTAGGTTAGTATCCATATAATGAATTTTAACTTTACTTAGAAGATTTATCAACTAATTATTAGGTAGTATTAGTAACTATGTGACCAACTTTGTTTTACGTTTTTATACCTATATATTCACAATACGTCTCAACTCTTTCATCACCACTGTCTATTATTTGAATTATTTTTAAAGAACAATTGTACCAAGATTTAAACCTAACAATTTTTGGTCCATTTTACTTAAACATGGTTCAAAAATTTTTCGTTCATTTAAATTTTTGTAAAAGATAAGATAGTTTTTAGTCTAAAAATTCATAATTCACCTTCCTAATGAGATTCGATCTACTAACCACTGGATGCTAAGCCACGTTTACGAACAATTAAGCTAATAAAGCTATTTTATTGATTACTCACATTTATTTTACAAAAAATCGTTATGAAATTTGTAAAATCAAGTTAATAGAAAACACTATTATAGAATGACAAAAATGCAAAATGCCAATTTCCCAATCAGACTTGAACCTGCGACCATTCTTTTTTGTATAAAATTTAATTAATTAATTTACCCGATATTATCAAATATTTCTTCAATTGTGCTTTATCAAAGCGACATAATAGGCGGAATTTCAAGTCAAAGATTGATTAAATGTTTTTAAAAAATTGATCAAGGAATACTATCAAAACAGAGTAAATTAAATAAAGTGTGGTAAAAATTAGAGCTTTCTATCTTAAAAACAATTTAATATTAAAAAGTTATAGAATATTTTTTCACATTTCTTGATTTACAGTTTTTTTTCATAGGAGGTTCACTTTCTTATTTTTTTCAGATTGTTGTTCTTGTTGACTCTCTTTTTACCAAAATTTTTCTGTTTTCTATTGAATTTTCTTTCTTTACCACCTCCCACTGTTTTGTGGAATTTATTTAACCATCTATTTCGATTTTCTTCCCAAGCTAACTGCTTCACGTCTAAAAAATATATGCAGATCACATTAATATTAATAAATATGGTTTCCTATTTAGAGTAATACCAATTTACTCTAACATATTTTATAAAGTATAGAGCTGAATTAAACTTCTATTTTATTAATCAAGTAATAATGAGATAACATTTTACAAATTTTTATGACTGTAAATTACTATACCCGCATTATCTGTATTCGCAAAGACGTTAGATCCGCCCGGTTTATGTTTTGATTGCCCTTCTTCTTCTAATAGGGTTGCAAATTCTTCAGCTGAAGCAAAGTTCGACATGATATCACCCTTGTCCGAAATTTTTTTTAATTTCTTTTTACTTGGTTCTTCGTCGGAAAAGTCTATTGCCTCATCATCATCGTCGCTTAAATCCCCAAGCAATTCTAAAAATCAACAGTATAATATATCTTGACGAGATGAGTACATACCAACCTTTATCATCATCGTCGAAGTCTAACTCATTTTCTTCATCAAACTCGTCATCATCAAAATCTTCATCTTCCTCCAGTAAATCGTCGCCTTCTTCGACATCTTCATTATCACTTTTTTCTATGAAACATATAATTTATTGTGAGTTTGAATCAAGCGCAGAAGCTAACTGGGTAAAATACTCGGAGAATTTTTGAGGGAAATATTTGGCCGCATCTAAGTTAATGAGAAAAATGAAAATTTTCTTAAGAAATTGGAGCATTTGACATGGGTAATAGCTTGGCTAAATTGAAGAAATGTTATAAAAACCTATCAGTAATGGAGCCTTGAAATGTTTTAGAATACTTTATAATGTATAAAAACTTATTTGTTAACATTTTACTTACTCTTCTTTTTCTTATCAACATTTTTAATATTTTCTCCTATTTCATTCATGTAATCAACATCTTTCTCTTCATCTTTATGACCTGAAAATTTCTCCAACATTTCTTCAAACTCATCACTTTGAACCGATTCTAAATCACTGTCATCGTCTTTTTCCAATGAACCTTTTTCTCGATATTTCTGTTGCAAATATCTTTGAAATAAAGAATAAAATAAAACATATAAGAAATGTAATAGAAACACCCAAATTATAAATACACTCCCCATCAATATTAATACATAATTTTGATTTCTTCATTTAACCAATTTCACCAAATTGTTGGGATGTGGAAAAATTCCAAAATATCGTTTAATCCGACTATTATAGAAAATACATCTATAACAAGATATGTATAAAAAAATAGTTTGAAAATAAAATCTAAAATGAAATGGTCTATTTTAATGGCAGATATTTCCTTGTCTGGCATCAATTACAGCTTAACAGTGTATAGGAAAGTTCTGAACCTCTTTTCTGAATTCATTTTAGCAAAGAGCATTCCATATATCCATGAGTCTAAGAGATGTTGTCGAGCCTTGTCATGTATGAATAATATATATTACTGCCACTCCTCATCATTATTGATCCACAACCAATCCTTGATTATATTGAACAAATGTAACAGTATGAACTCATCTTATGCAACCATTGGTAGTCTTAGCCTTTATGATTTCTAGCGAACAAGTTCTTTTCGATGTACTGGGGTTAATGGAGGTCCAGTAACAAACACTATATCAAACTTTCTAAATTGTATCATTGTTTATTTCTTGTTGATAGCCCAACACAAAAGCTTAGAGATGTAAATATTCGCATTTCAACAGAAAATACTTCATGATATAGTAATGACAGTTGAATAGTTAACAACTATAAAATCAAAGTTGATTTATTAATGATTCAGCCTGTTTGCAACGTTTATTTATTAACTATTCTATTTATGCATGTTATTGAAGAGAGAAGCAAATAAATGACTATATCATACTTACGTATGTACAAAGAGTTCATCAACAGGGATATTTTCTGAGTTTTCCTGGGCATAACTATTAGAATTAACGGATATTGATTTAACACCTTTAGGTCTGTACAATTTTCTTTTCCCAAAAGTTAAATCTCTTCCAGATGTTTCACTGACTTTTTTCGGATTTTTAAAGACGAACCTATCCAAAAATCTAATAAGTGTAAAATCAGTAAGTGGATCTCCATTATATGCAATGGGCACTCCATTCATAATATTTGAGGCAAAAAGGGAAACAGTGGGATGAAAATGATTTTTAAGGTTATATAACTCTGTATAACTACAGAATTCTCCACCGCCATATAATGGATTCCTGGTTAAGGGATTATATTTTTCTTCCTTTCTGATAAGGGTATTGTTGCTACGATCAGCTGAAGCATTTAAGGAAGCTTCTAGAACACTCACATCTGGCTTAATATCAGTTTCTTCTTTAATTTCAATAATATCGGAAACAGTATTCATTGCAGCAACAGTTGATTGTTTCACCTACAAATTTAAAAATATAGCACGAAAAATGAAATGTATACACACATCTTACTTCATTTTGTTCAAATTCGTCATTTTCGATTTCCTGTTTAATATCCAATACATCTTCATGTTTCAGATCATCTTCATCTTTGATATCAACAGATACTGTTTGTTTTAAAATAAGAGCTTGCAAACCATTTTTTTTAATCATAAGCTGAGATATCAAATATAAAATCCCACAAGAAAAGCAAGGTTGAGCATACATGGATATCTGAAAAAAATACTTCAAAACTAGTAAAGGATAAATTTTAAATAGAAATGTTGACTTTATATCTTAATATATATAAATCTCGTGTCACAATGTTTGTCCTCAATGGACTCCTAAACCACTTAACCGATTATAATAAAATTTGCACACCATGTGCAGTTCGATCCAACTTGAGAGATAGGATAGTTTAAATCTCAAATTATAGTCGCAATTTTAATTTATTGCTAATTATTCGTCTGTTATTATTTGACAGTCAAAATTATCTGTTAACTCCAAATGATTCTAACAGATGTCGATACCTTTCGACTGGGTTGAGTAAGTAATCAATAGATGGCGCTGCTATGGTAAATCTACGAACGTGTCATATAAGCTACATTTTCACAGCATAATTACCACGTGTTGTTGACGCTATAAAATTAATTAAATTTATTTTGTAGTGAACGAAATACCGCATAATTCAATTATTTCCACTTTTTAAATTTTTGGTGTTAGCATAGCCGGCCACGTGTTACTTAGACTGAAATGTTAATTGAATTCATATTATAATGAAGATAATACAGTGAAATTAATCCTGCTTTTTACTTATTTGTGCTTCATTGATCAAAACTTTATAATTTAATTTGAATATATGTATGTAAGTATTATCACATAATTATAAAATTTGAGTGTGTTGAAACACTTCGATTGACCATAAATATGCGAGTACAATTGCAAAATGATCCATCAGCACAAATATTTTCCGAACAACTACTAGATATTGGGAACGGTAAAATAGAACTGCAACCAAATACGCAATGCATTAAACTACCAGACAATTTTTGCACTGTTGTTCAGGATAAAAATGAATTGATTCAGAGTATTTTCCCGGATATACAGAATAATTATTTGAATCATGAATGGCTCAGTCAACGGGCGATTTTGGCAGCCAAAAACGTTGATGTTGACGAAATTAACTTCCAGATACAACAGTTGTTACCAGGCGATCTGATGTCTTTTAAATCAATCGATACTGTTGTTGATGAAAATGAAAGTGTAAATTTTCCGATTGAATTTTTAAATTCATTAGATATACCTGGAATGCCACCACATAATCTTCGATTAAAGATTGGTTCCCCTATTATTCTCCTCCGTAATTTGAATCCGCCTCAATTATGTAACGGTACGCGTTTGGTCATCAAAAAGATCACCGGTAACATTCTTGAAGCAACCATTTTGGCTGGGAAGTTTAAAGGAAAAGTGGTTTTGCTGCCACGTATTCCGATGATACCATCAGATTCTACCATACCCTTCAAAAGGCTACAGTTTCCAATTCGTTTAGCTTTCGCCATGTCTATAAATAAATCTCAAGGTCAAACAATGTCCATTTGTGGTTTAGATTTGGAAAATCCATGTTTTTCTCATGGGCAACTATATGTTGCGTGTTCACGTGTTGGGAAACCGTCGAATCTATTTGTGTTAGCTAAAGACAGGTTAACCAAAAACATTGTGCACCGATTGGTGTTAAATTAAATTGAAATTGAAAGTATTTATAATTCAAAAAAAGAGACATTAATGTTTAAAAGTTTAAGACTGTCTGCCTTGCCTACCTCATTCATGATGTTTAAGCGTCACATGTTATTTACTGTATTATACTGTAATATACTTATTTGTTATAAAATTAAATGGAAATAATAAATCTGATAAATTTTTATTTTGTATTGATTTCTGCTTAATATCAAGTGTAAGAACATTTTAATTAATTGTGTTCAACGTACTTCCCCTTCAAATCTCAATCCAGTGAATTTGTATACCACCATCAACATTTTCGTCTTTGTTCGTAAATAATTTCATTGTACTAAAGGGTTATAGTAGTAGAAAGTCAAATAAGGAGATCACCATTTTTTTTTTCAAATACCATCTGTGTAAATAAGCATAGTGGACTCCGTGTCTGATGTTCTTTTATCGTTCCTCTTAGATTGTTTACTATAATGTAATATAACAAAAACTTCAGCCACAGCAACGCGTGGCCGGGTCAGCTAGTATTTTATAAATGATTCATGCATATTATTGTAACCAACATTATGAAAGAATCTACAAATAGACAATTTTGGTGAGTGAGTTATTACTGATTTGTTTGAAGAACGATGGCTTCAGAATCATTGTTGTTTTCTATGGCCTTCTAGAGCAAGGGTGTCCAAACTTGCCCCCGGGCCAGATCTGGTCTGTCAGTGTCATCAATCCGGTGCGGGACAGCTTAAGACTAATGTCATTAATCTGGCCCGCGGCAGCCAATGTTTTACTGCTGTTACTATTGCTGTGATAAGTTGAACAGAAGATAATGAAAACACAGAATGATAATTACTCAGTTTTATTGGACGAGCAAGGTAAAACTTCGATGACGCAGAAAACTCAACTGGAATATCTAAGCTTAAGCATATTTATAACTAACAAATAACAAACAAATATGAAATTAATTCCAACTAACAAAAAAAATATTAAATTAATCCCAACTAATAAAAAAAATGAAATTAATCCCAATAAACTAATAAAACAAAAATGAAATTTATGGAATTGTGATTTTTCACCGACAATTGTTTATACTTGTGGATTAATTTTATTTGTACCAATTATTAAAAGAGATTCAAGATGCTCTCGGTTAATTTATATCTGTAAACATTCTTTGTGTACTTCATTTTGGAAAGCGTGTTCTCACACAAGTACGTAGTACCAAAAACAGAATACAACCCACAAGCAAATTTATGCAAATTCTCAAATTTTACCAGCGGAAGACTCTTATAAAATTCCAATAAAGATAAATTTTGATATTTGTTCTAAAACATATTACTGCTCTGTAAATCAATAATTTCCATTTGAAGTTCTGGAACCAGTGTTTCAATGTCTCGATCAAAAGTATTTTGGAAAAGATTAATTTCATTCGTTATTACATCAAAGCTTGAGAAACGAGTATCGAAATTTATCTTTAAAATACTCAAAGTTTCGACTCCAAAATCGACGGGGAATTCAGTCTCAGTAGTGTGGCTGAATGTTTCATATGTTTTAAAATGTGTGAATTTGTGTGTGAACAATGTGATATTGATGTATAAATCGAGGAAAAACTGATTTTCTACTTGCAACCTAAAATTCAGTTCGTTCACGATTGGAGACCCCTGTTCTAGAGCATCAGACAATAAGCAATTTTATTTTTTCCTTTTACTTTTTCAGATTTGGGATGGGGTTTTCTGTCCTACTTGTATCCATCCTTTCATCTGTTTTTTTGTGTCTCTCAATCAGTTTTTTCACTTTGAGGGTGTTTCCAAGCTCCAACATTTTTGTCGTTAATTATGTCTTCATTCTAACAATATACTTGTACCATATTAAATGTTGTTTATTTCATTCCTTATTGATTCTTGTTGTTTTACTAACGTCTCACTTTTTATCTTGTTCCACTAGTTTTTCCTGCTATTTTTGTCTCATGTTTCCTCTGAATTGTCTAATTTTTTGGAGCTTCTTTTTTCATTTTCCCATTCAGATCTATATTTTTATGACCCACTATCGTTTGGAGTTCACACATTAATTCATTTGAAAAAAATCATGTATTGAGGTCTCAACCAAAAACAATATGAAACGGCCCCTTTAGGCTTGACTGTTTTAAATTAATTTGTTGAGGATATATAAATTGTTAAATAAAAGAAACCGGATTTTCTTCAAGCTTCATGTACAACTACTTTCTAATATTTGCTTACCTGTAAAAGTCGCTTAATAAACATTTTTATTCTGTTTATTTCTTTATCTTTTAGAAGAGCCTTATAAATCAAACTCAATAGCATTGCTCTGTGAGTAGTAGTCAACAAATTTGGATCCAATAGTTTTCTGTACAATGCAGAATAAAATCTGAAATTTAAAATACAATGACAAAATACATAGACGATTAATATAAAAAATCATAATGATGACTGTGGGATAAATTTTTGTATTTCCTCAAGACAGAATATGCCAGGATAAATTCAAATTGATTTAAAAATTTTATGTTCAAAAACAAGATTACATATGCCCTTAAAGTGACACAATAAAACTTTGTTTAATTACCTATCTGTAATACCATTTCCAGCATCAGATACTTGGTACAATAGCATAAGTGTATGTAAGCCAATATTAAAATTTGCCAAATGTACTAATCTATACATTGTATTTATATGTTCTTGAACCTTGTCATATTTCAATTCCGCATAAGGATAAGCTCTGTTTAAACCCATAAGAAGTGCTGACATCATTCTACTGTCTATATCACCCTAAAACCAATAAAGAATGTACCAAATAAATACAAAACAATTCTGTTATAACTTTTTAATAATGTTTTTGGTATTATTAATGATATACTTACTGTTTTCACGCAGGCCTTAAAAAATGAAAAATAAACTTCTATAAGCTTTCTAGCAATGTGACTAGTTTCATGATTCAGATGAAATTGGGACAAAAAACACAAGCTGTAGTATTGCGCCCGAGTAGAAACATTTGGCCTAAATATCAATTTTTCAATTTCATTCAACACTACCATTTGCATATTTATGTGTTTAAACAAAAGTTGTGTCAAACAGTAAATCACCTTGGATGCTATTTTTTGAGATGGATCACCAAGTTTATTAACAATGTACGTTAATAGATTCTGAAACAGTATATCATTTTTATTATAAAATGTTCATACTTAATATTTTGTAACACACCAAGGTTTCGTCTATTTATTTATTGAAATCGAGGTTATAACTTTTTATTTATAATATTGACATTTTTTAAATTAATTTGTGAACTTCTGTCCACTTCATCATGCACAGCTTGTATGGTTAATTAGAAACAAATATTCAAGTGGTTCAGTCCATTTTAAATTAAGAGTTACATTGCACTGCTACCTTAAATTTTATTATGCCTCATATCAAATCTATTTTCAATATACAGCTCCAGATTTCTAATGAGCTCCAGTATTGGCTTTAAGGAAGTGAAGCCTGGTTTGACTGAAATCCAAATACTTTTTAAATCTAGTGGTATAAATGAACTTTTTGGAGTGATCTATCTTGGGAAGGCACTACCCGAGGATTCTCTTTATGATTCATCCTCCCGAAACTCTACTTATAGAAGCATTTTTCTACATCAATATCCAAATATAATTCCTAAATAAAATCTTATGAGCTTTTGAATTAATAAGAAGATGAATATTTCCCAAACTGATGAAAATTAATCGAAAGCCAGTCAAATGAACTTCAAATATGAATAGTTTCTATGATAAAATAAAATTAGTATAATTGGGAACAATGATTATAATAGTGATTTAATTAAATTTAAAAAAAAACATCTTTTCAATAGATATGTTTAAGGTAAAATTCCATAAGTTTGTTTTAAAAATACAAAACTATTAACCAAATTCAAATCCCAAAGGTGAGTAAATAGTCAGGAAACTCTCAAGAATTTCCACATTGGTAAAAGAAGTACCATAAATGTTTTTGATAACACAAGAAAATATGACGAATTTTACATGTCTGAACAGATAAATCACTAATTCATAGAATTCATCAATTCAGACAAAATGCTGAGAGGATAAGATTACTAACACTGATGTTATGTGTAAATAGATGTTTGATATTGAGACAATTTTGAAATTTGATTGTCTGATGTCTGTCTGATGCCAAATGCATATTGTATTTGGGCACAAAATGTATGAAAACCAATTTTTATCACCTTTTCTTGTTCAGAATTGTCTACCAAAAGTTTATACATAGCAGAAACAGCTTTCTCTTTATTATTTTCAACAGTATCATGTGCCACAGTATTTAAAGCCAACACAAATGAAGCATAAATTTCTTTTAATTGATCTTCAAAATACCAATAACTCAATATTTTTCTTCTAGTAACTGCATTTCCAGATGCAAGTTCATTGAGTTGTGATAAAGGTCTTTGGTGAAATGATTTCAATTTTCTGTTCGGTATTAGAAGACTTGATAGAAATAATTCTGCCAATGTTTCTGAAAAATAATTTATCTTTAGTTTTTAAATAAATTATAAGTTTACATTTCTTTATTTTTACCACAGGCACATAACTAAAAATATAAAAATTTACCCATTACAGATGTACACTCTTTCTTTTTACCAACTTTTACCATGCCAACCAAATTTCTTATTGTTTCCAAATTTGCTACTGGATTATCTTGTATCATTACAGTGTGTGCAGCAATTTTATCAGAAAGTGTTCCCTTAGACATTACAGTTTTCATCCACTGGTAATTGGAGTTTGTTTTTGAAATCTCTAAAAAAATTTAGTTAAGTTAAATTTAGTGTTGTAATATATACAAAATTTTGAATAATATGCCCCAGAACTTCACATATGTATATTGTATGAAATACAGCTCATTATGAAATATACACGTTGGATATTATAAATTTATCAGTACACTACTATCTTGTAAAGCAGGAGTAACCTGCTAAAATTGAACATTTTTCTTTCACTCAAATTTTATGTTTGAAAATATAAATATGCTAGAAATTTTTAAGAACAATCATGAAGTAGACCTCAATTGTTTTCACACTACCGTCTCGTTGGATTTAGCACAATGTGGCACTTTTTATGCAATGCAATTGTAGCTTTGTCTAGTGAATTCAATATTATAAAAACTTATCCACGAGGTAGAAAAGGAGTGCACCAACTGAAGGAGCAATTAACTGCACAAAAAAATATTTTTTCGATACTAATTCAAAAACTTATAATTTAGAGTTAAAGCTGATTATTAATTATTTTTCCAATACAAGAGCCCACAAGAGATCAAAATGTCCTTCTTTTATTTAAAAATACCGTTGCATATACAAATTTTCTAATTTGCAAGTTGGTATCAATAAACACTGATGGGGCTCCTGCAATGATTGGTAATAAAAGTATTTTTTTTTGTTTCCACTATCTTCTACTAGATAACTGTTTATTTGCTCTTTTGCTTGTTATCACCCATAGTGTTTGTCTTGACTGTTCTTTATGACCAATTTTTCTGTTCAAATTTAGGTAGAATATGTAGTGATTGGGCAAATATTTTGTCCATTCTGTAAATACTTTATGGATCTATTTTTGGATTTAAGGTATTAGAATAACATAAATTTTGCCAATTATATATTGTCAAGTTTTATTGCAGATTTCTTTTCTATCATCACACATTCTGCATTCTTTTAGAGGTGAGTATAACATTGTTGAGATAAAGACTTTTCAGAAACTATAACCAGACTAACCCCAATCATGATCTGAATGTTCAGAAACTATTCTGAATCATGTTCACTGTTGTCCAGAAGCTGATCAACTTAATCCCTGGTATACCATTGAGTAAATGTGATTTATAACGGGTTGTTTCGTTTATTTATGGTTTTTTGAACGTTAAAAACTACTAATTTCTCTTATATGATTGTCTAGGATTAATTCTCATGAGCAGTATAAATGATAGGTTACTGAGGTTTTTATACTATATGGCTTTTTAGCATAAAAATAGCTTATTGGTATTAAATTTTAGTCTAAATCAGTGTGAATCATCAAATTATTTATAACTATTCAATAACAATGATTAAATATCTAGAATCTATTATACAACTATTATACTGCATGAAAAAAGTCATAAAAATCATAGCTTTTTATAGATCAAGTTGTAAATTTTAAATTATAACTGAAAATTGAATGTGATGTTTGAAAAATTATAAAATCTGGTTCTGGATTGGGTTTCACAATCAGTTATAGATGATCTACCTGATCTCAGATCATAGTTTCCAATAAGCCCTATAGTATAATTTCATAATTGAATTAATCAGGGGGAATAAATCCCCTTTTAAGATGCCTGCATTTGCTTAAAACAATAATATTAGTAAGATTGCCAATGATGAACTTGTTTTTCAGTAGTCCTGTTGTATATATTGCATTGGAATGAATTTGTCCAACATATTTCAACTTCCAATGGTACTCTTTGACTATTCCAAAACATATTTAATTTTTGATATTATACAACGTAACTAAATAATGGTGAATTCATCAGTAGACTTTAGATGAAATCAATAATTCTTCTTATCTCTAGCCAGCTTTTCTAACACAACTGATTAAAGTTTACAGTAAAATTAATACAAAAATTTTGAATTTACTAAAAACTTACTTGTATTATGGTTTAGTACTTCCGAGTCATGACATTTTTTTGCTTCATCTTTTAATTCTATGAGAACCTGCTCTGTAGATTTGGAGAAATTTTTTGGATCTTCTTGTATCTGTAATGAATCAAATTTAATATACATAGATTATATATAAAGGTTCTTTGCAACATACCTCTTCGTACCATTTTTTAGAGTCTTCGTAACTGTCTATTTCATCTTCTATATCATTATTATGAAAGCGTGAATTATTTTTTTTAATTTTCATGTTTGCAAATTATCACACATGAAAGTTTTATAGGTTAGGAATTCAGTCAAAAACTTATACAGAAAGAAGTCTTTCCTTGTCTAAAGTTAAAAAATAATTTATTTGATTGGTGCAGTTTTCTTTGTGTTTCATAGATAAATAACAATTTAAGACTAACATAGACCTAGGTAAGCAAATAGCTGCTAAATTGTCTCTGAAATAAAACGTATTTTATGTTGAATTGACATATGGCAGAAAAAAATAGAATACTTGTAATAATCTATTAACTCTGACATAAGCATAAGCCCAGTGAATGACAACACATATTAAATCTGAATTGTAATGGCTTGTAGCATAGTAAACTTCTGTATATTTTTAATATTTTTCAATATATTTTATTTTACTAATAGCCAGAAAACTGTTATAGAACTTGATGAGGATAACTGGAATGAAATTTTAAATGGCGAATGGCTGGTGGAGTTGTAAGTTTGTTGCATTTTTTAATCCGGCATAATGCCTTCGTGTCAAATTGACAAAGTTTGTTATATTTTTTATATAATTTTATTATTATATAAAAAACTGGATTAGAGATTTTAGTTTCATTATTTTTGAACTAGCGAAAATTTTATCTGAATTATTGCATAACGATTTTTAATCTATTAGCGATTTGAACAAAGTTTTAAAATGTATCATATTTTATTAATGTGAAATATATCTACTATATACGGTTTAAGAGCATTTATATAACGTTACTGATAAGATTCTCAAAATATAAGTGAAATATAATTTATGCTTTGGTAAGACTTAATGGTACTTTTAAAACGTTATTTAGTATGATTTTTTATTACTAAAGTCTATTATAGCAATAATTATTCGTTTGTAGTTATGCTCCATGGTGTCCCGCATGTAAAGCATTAGAACAAAAATGGAGAGAATTTGCTCAGTTAGGTCCTGGCTTAGGTATAAAAATTGGTGCTGTTGATGTTACTACCTCCCCAGGGCTAAGTGGCAGATTTATGGTTACTGCCTTGCCTACAATATTTCAGTAAGTGAATACAGGCAAAAAATAAATCAATATATTCACCTATAGAAATTGCTGTAAATGTAGATTAATATCTATTAGTTCTTAATGCTTATCATGAAATTATAAACAACTCAAATTATTAAAGAAATTTCAAACTAAAACTTATCCACTTTTGATATTATTTTGTATTTTTATGTACATGGAATTTGTAGTGTAATAAATGGCCAATTTCGACAATATAAAGGCTCAAGAGACATAAATGCATTCACTTCTTTCATTGAAGACAAAAAATGGGAGGTAGTAGAACCAGTTTCTAGCTGGAAATCACCAAATTCTATTCAAATGGGCATTGTCTCTTCTTTTTTCAAGCTATCACAACTTTTGAGAGTAAGTAAATAGTAAAATCAGCACAAAATATGCATAAATAAAGTTGGTAAAACTATATTTATTTTAGCAAATTCATAATAAATTGACGGAAGAATATGGATTACCCAGTGTGGGATCATATTTAATTTTTGCTATAGCTACAATTATTTTAGGAGCTTTACTGGGCTTGGTAAGTGAATTAGTTAGAAGAGATGTCCTAAGAAAATATTTAATTGTTTCTTGAATATTTCAATTATTTTAGATTTTGGTATGTGCAATAGACCTTATATTCCCTCCAAAACACACAACTACACCAACAAAATGGAACAAGAAGGATGATAAGGATAGTGATAATGAATTGGTGCGTTTAATCTTTTTTTGTTATTTACTTTTCATTTGCACTGGATTATTAACCAGCAGTTAGTTTCAATGCAAAAAATACCTGTCACTTAATGCTTACATGTTCTTATATTCATCCCTTGATATTTTAAATCATTTCTGTTATGATTTTAATAATTGTTTTACATATTTCACAAAAAAATTTTTATATGTATCACTTCAATTCTTCCCCTAAACCCATTATTTACTTAGTGCTGTTTCATCCCTATATTCTAACAATGTTATAAAAAAGTTCTATAACATTTAGGATCTATTTTTGGTATAATGGTAGGTATCTGATAGTTAAAACAAGCTTCCTGTAAAACTCGTATAGCAGTTTTTCATATAAAGTTCATAATGGTATATATTTAAAAACAAAGTTTTATAATTTAATATTTGTCAATATCAAATCCAGTTTAAAATTTAAATAGTGCTTCCCATTCCAAGAATAAAAATCTGTTTAAACAGTTTCACTTTACATCATAATTTATAATTTTTTTTCAGAATGATGAAGATATTAAAGATGATCTTGTCGATGATGCTAGTCAGTCGGGCGATGGAGATGCTCAGAATTCTGGAACTGATTCTGAAAATCAAAATTCTGCTGAAAAAAATAGTACAAAACCAAAAAAACGCAGAAACAGAAAGGACATGTGATCTGAATGCCTTTATATCGACTATTAAGAATAATTTGGTACTGACCCGTTAATTTGAGTAACAAACCGATTATTTTTGTTTTGAACAGATATTGCAATGTATCTGTCATGAAAAGGACTGAATATAACATGTTTGGAACATCGAGAGATTGATAAATATCAAAAATTAAGGATGAATCAACAATAAAAGTTTGGTAATGTGATATGCAATTTGATAAATTTATTTAAATATAACTCTACAAAGAAATATTTCTTCATAGTATCTATTCATATAATTTATATCCAAAAATGTGTTTCACAAACCTGTTGATTCATCCATTTATTTATTTATTTTTCGATTGATTATTTTCGGTGTTCTGTTTCATTCCAAATGGTTGTGTGGATATTAAAACTTTCTTTATATCTTGTGTATAATTTTTTAGGACTGTACAGTTTTTTAAATTAGATAGATATATAAGTGCAAGTTCTTCACTGCGGAAAGTACATACTAATAAGCATTATTGCAAGCAACATTTAAGTGATTATTAAATGCTTTCATAGATTATTCGAATTCTAATAAATTTTTGCAGTGGATATTGATAATCAAAATATACTTTTTATAACTAAATTTGATAATTATTTTTTGAATAAAACAGTTATTAATCAAAATTTATCATTTTTACCTAAATGATTTTATTGGTCCGATTGTATCCCTTCTAAAATAAAAAACATAATTTATTACTACACCCCAGCAAAATTAACATAATTTATTATCAAACTAAAAGTTTAGAATTAAATTTTTTGTTTAGTAAGTTTATTGCTCAATATTTCTATCTGAAATAAAATTATTTTTCAAGATTAATCGACATTTTTGTACTAACAGAAAATTAGTTGCCTGACAATCATTGGGAAGTTAATAAAACGAATACCCTTCGTCATCAGCGCCGACTGTGTAAGAGAGCAGCCGGCCGATTAGACAAACTGCTATTGTCTAGAGTGACTTATCACTACTTTGGTGACAATGGCAACAAAACACGATTTTATGACTATCATCAAAGTATATTAGTTATTTTCAAGGTGTTTTATAAGAAAAGTACTTACATGTGAAACTGTCTTTTTATTTGGAGAACATGATACATCAGACCGTTAACAATAAGGGTTTGGAGGAACATATCACGGAACGAGAGCAGTAGAATGCTGACTCCAAGCCCACTATGCTGAATAATGGAGCCACTTGGTTCACAAACGGATCCAGGAGGAATGGCATGGTCTTTTCTTGATGATGATTCTACATACAAATATCTGTTTTATTTATTGTCGCCAAGAAAAAACCATGGAAGAGTTTTCGATAGCAGCAACCCCTGCTTGTGATTGGATTTCATTTTGTAGAACAGTATGTAGGTCAGGTTAGGTTTCAACGATTAATTTAAATATTACAATCACTGAAAAATCATTACAATTATTATATATATATATATATATATATATATATATATATATATATATATATATATATATATATATATATATATATATATATATATTAATAAGCAAGTCCAAGTAAATGATTATTCTCATTTCAAACAACAAAAATTTTGTTTATGTCTACTATTGATAAAAAAAGTGATAATTTGGGAAAATTACAAAAATTCTGCAACTGTCAGATCGAGGGAATATGGTGGCTGTGACATTTTGAAACGAGCTTAGGCTGAAGTCGACTTAGGGCCATGAGGCCAGAATAAGAGAGACGCTGGAAGCGAGTTCAAGCTAAATATGTACTGGTTCCATAAATAATTGGAGTCCTATCAGAGATGTATAGAAATTATTCTATTAGAATAATGTAACGAGGTTAGATATATTCGGGTGGGTTCAGCTGGAATTCATCAGCGGTTTACGGGACGGACACTTATTCAGTATTGATAGGAGATTACCGTATGAGACAATCAGAAGTTAAAAAGAATATCGTCCAAAGCTATTTATTCTAGACATTGCGAAAAAATAGTCATCGTACAAAAGAAGCTTAAGAAATGAAAATACTAGCCAAAAAAAGGAATAATAATACTAAAAAGGAAGGATAATGAGGCTTTTTACAAAGTATGCTGACGAGACAATAAGCATTGACAGCCGATCAGGAATAGTTGTAAAGCCTTAAGCCATGAAGGACGTTGAAGTGGCATAGGAAAATTGCTAATGAACTGTTATTTGGTATAGAAATGGTATTCTTTAAAAACAATATAACAATTACTGATTCTCAAATCAATGTAGCAAAGAATTTACTGACGAAAGAAACTACTGCTGTTGCTCATTAAGAGACACTAAAACAAAACAAAAACCATTGTCTAGTGAAGAAAGTCCAAGCCACAAGATAAAAAGAGATTGTGTAAGGTACAGTAAAAAAAATTAAAAAAAAAACAAATGGACCAAGTATGACATCATGTTTCAAGGATCCAGGACGGTTCAACCAAACTGTAAAACACATCTAAATATGGTCCATTGGGCCGCGGAGAAGGTTCTTAATAAAATACGTCGTCCATAGGGCCGCTCTGGCCAGTGGGGAAAGTGCAGTTGCGGGCCTATGGAACGCACCGGATCTCAACGTGTTTAACATCATTCAATTTTACATCAAAAAGTTACTCGATATTGTGTACAGTTTTCGGAATATTTTGATTTGAAAATTATGAAGTAACTCCAAATATTTTTCAGTTTTCTATCTATCCTAGAGACGGGATTACCTTTTTTAGAAACACCCTGTATAATTTTCATTATATCTCTGTATATTCAACCAATAAGTATAATCTAATTGAAGATATAATATTGGTTAAGTGACCTTGATCAGTGACCCCTTTTCCGTCATAGCTTTACGGCCATCAAATGTAGGCAAGAAAAACAATATAATACATTTTTTAAATCACAAATCTAATTACGTTTGATAAATCTTGAGTAAATTTTGTTGTGTAGGTATAATAAAATTTTGTAATAACTTACCTTTTTTAATTCTATCTTTTCTTCGTTTATATATTTACAAAATACCTTTGTATTTATTAAACTACTTTGATACAGCACAAAACCACATACACTCTATTATATTATATTGTTATTCAGTTCAAATTGTCCTAAGAACTAGACAGTGCGGAGCCTCGAAAAAAAAAAAACAATTTACTCGGAATCTAACCACCATATAACGCTTTGCGCTGGACTAAATGCGGCAAACTTCTCCAGTTTGACCACTGCGACTATGTCGTAGGTCATGAAAGAGCGCGCAGAACGTGTTCTTGTATGCCTGATAAATAATTGACTGCAACAGCGTGAATCAGACGATATGGGGATTATTAAATTGGTCGACTTGTTGATCAAAATATTAGAAGGTTACTGTGAAGTATTAGAAATTTTCTATTGGATAACTAATAGTATAGATTATTATTATTTCAATACGTATACGTATGAAGAATTTGTTGAACTTGCTGTATTCAGAACTAGTATTTATGTGAATTTAGCTCATTTAATAGATACATGAGTTAGAATTTAGAGATAACTATAAAATAGTTAACAACCAAAAACTACTAAATTTAAAAAAAATAATATTACATCCTTAAATATAGTGCAATAGTTAAACTCATTTCAAAACAATCACTAAGGAAACAAATCTGGTTTCATGGCTGACCCCTTTGTTAATCAAATTAAACTAACATCATTAGCTACGGTGGATTTACACTAGGGGCAAGTGCCCAGGGCGGCAAAATTTTTAAAGTGAAAAAATTTCTTTTTAGTATTCTCAAGATTTGGCAACTTGTATAATAGAGAAATTCGTAAACGAGCTGAACGTTTAAGAAATGTTTATTCTTCAGATCTCGAGTCCTCATTAAATGACGAATTCGCCTTCTGATCTTTTAAAATTGTTGCATGGAAACGACCTGGATACTGAGTTTCCAAAGGTGTAATCACCTATCGAATATTCATGACATTAGCTGTAACAAATTGTAGTTCATGTTGGAAGAGAGTTAAAAACTTCTTACATTCTACAAGGACTGCTAAGAGACTCAATAGCTTAGCTATTCTATGCATCAAATCCGACGTGTACTTCAACATTCAAGTTACGGAGATTTAATAGACCAATTCGCAATTCAAAAAGTCAGAAGTATTTGCCTGTGAAAATACTGATGTAATGAGTCACTCTTAGAGTCAAATTTATAATTGGTAGATAAAAAACAAATATTTATTTATGTTTTTGGATTATATAACATATAATAAAGTTTCTGCAATAAATTAATTATTTTAATTTTGAAAAATAAAATATCAGTATGATAAAGGCGAGTAATTAAATGTATTTGCAGTATGGTTCAAATATTGAAGTCTGTTAAATGTAGATTATTTTTTACAACATTGATATTAATAACATTGTTCAAATATTTTCATTTTATTAAATTACTTATTAACATTTAAATATTTAAGTAGGGCCCATCTTTTTATATATATATATATATATATATATATATATATATATATATATATATATATATATACTAAACTCATGTATAAACAAAAAGCTTTAATAAAAAAAGTTTATAAATAAATAACTTAAACTGCATACAATTCACATTCATTTTTAAATTTAGGTGTTGATGGGCTAGCGAATGGTGAAAACCATAGTAAGGAAAAGCGTCCAAATACAGCTTGCAGACTTTTCCATCTTGATTTTTTTACCCATCGAGCTTCTTCTTTTTTCAACTGTTCAATTCCAGTCTTGTCATTCCATATTGCTTGAACTTGCGTACCAAGCATTACTGCAGTAAATATGGCAAATAGTAAGGCTTCAAACATGAGGAACAGTAGAAGCACTACTGTAGCTGGAGGTGAATATGTTGTACAATCTTTCCATTCATGGCGAATGCATGTAAGGAACTGGTCAATTGCCAGAAAGAGTGAATGAAGTGATATGGTGGCAATATAAAGCTGAAAGTTTAATCAAAATAATTTTGAATCAAAAGTTATAGATAAATATTTCATTTTTAAAAGTAATTATCTTATCAGTTATCAAATAACTTGAATAGATTATGTCATATACAAATAAAAAATACTTCTATAGCTGTAAAAAATCATCTATATAATTTCCAAATATCTCCCAAACAATTTTAAAATACAGAAAAATATTCTTATACATTGAATAATTTTTTATTTTCATGATGTGAGGAGTTTTCCCAACATCTCGATAAATAATATACTCACAGTGAAAAGAACAAAGTATTTTTGATTATTTTCTCCTACACAATTATTCACCCATGGACAATGATGATCCATTTTCCTAATGCACCTTAAAAGAAGAGATACCATAAATATCACATTGTCAGAAGTTAATAGGAATAATAAAAATGATCTGGTGTAAACTTGTCAGACAAAGATAAATAACTAATAATTCCATTATACACTGTGACCATGTACCAGATTTTAAGTTTGTAAAAAATTGATATGAAATTGAATTATGGAAGATATTAAAAAAACCATCTACAAAAATCAGTTTAGTCATACCATCCATAGCTTTTACTTTTAACAAAATACTTTCAATATGAATATAATTACACTTCCGCCTACTAATGTTTATGCATTGTCATGGCATTAAATTCTGTAATATATATATATATATATATATAGAGTTCTATAGTTTTTCTAAATTATTGCATTATTACAAATAAAAATTCCTTGTTTCTTATTGTTTTGTTTTCAATATTAACTGATTTTAACAAACTCCTTATAGTATAATTTTCTTTATTCTTTCCAATAAACAATACTGTTACTACAATAACTTTGGAGCAACAAAATAAGAGTATATCAATTGTAAAAAAATACCTCTGACAAACTGAACAATGGTGAGCTCTATCTGGTTTGATACTGCAACATTTTGGACATTTAAATATTACTTGCCCTTCTCTAAAACCCATTTGTTTAATCATCTCTTTTGTAGCATTTCCTTTCGGAACTGCTCCCTATAAATAAAAAGTTGTTTCAGTATGCTTTTGTACAAAATTGATTTGGTACTTACAGGGTCTGTAAACATAGTTTTCAAATGTGATGTTATTGCTAAAAACGCACATAGCTGAAATATAACCATATGGATAATACTGTACACTGGATAGGGGCTAGGAATGAGTATAACAGACATAACAACAAACTCTGCATATAATATCAATAACCAAGTTAAAATTGCACAAATTATGCCGCAAATATCTCTAATACACCATAACATTCCGCCGCAGCATTTATTATGAAAATCCGATTCTTTTCTAAAAGAACCGTATTCATATTCCATCATGACGCCCTTATTTGTTCAAAATTAGTGTTTTAAGATTAAAACGTTGTACCGTAACATATCATTTCATAATTGGTTGGAGACACATGTACAGTATTTCACATTATAATTCAGCTTTAAAATATTTTTTACAAAAAACATTATTATGTTTGATCCCTAAATTCTACTAGATAATTGGTTTTATGCTTTTTTCATGTTTCACCTGAAGTAAAAAGTAATTACTATCAGACTGATAAATGACAGAAATGGTGCGTTCAATAGTGTAAGTTATCGATATATTAATGTCGAAGCAACACTCATTTATCAATTAGTAGCAACAACAAGTTATCATTTACAGAATTTGAAATTTATAAAATTGCGCAAATTCAGCTCTCAAATTTGGAAAAAAAATTTAAAAACTAATATTATTACAGTTTTCTTTTTCGAAAGGTTCTATTCAACAACAATCAGAAATAATCCAATTAATTAACATATCCAATTTGAGCGTTGTAATAAAGGCTTAAAACCATATTCCAAAGATCACGATTCTAGCTGAGTATGTTACTAGCTCTATGGTTCCTACTTCATGTGAAATCGTATTGTGAAATAGAGGTTTGGTTTTGGTAGCTGCACTGGAACTGTACCAGTGCAGGCCAGTTCATGATTGTATAGAATTACTTTTGTTGATTGTTGTGTCGTGATGTAAAGACTACAAGGTGTGCTATAGCGCACCAGCTGGGAAGTAGCCAATGAGAATTCGCTCCCAAAATGACGCGCCAATTTGGGAGCGAATTCTCATTGGTTCTTGAGAGATGCGCAGAACGAGTCGAAAATGAGCCCTCGGAAGAACACACATTGTAGTCTTTACATCATGTGTTATATTGAGGTTATTTGATGTGTTTCAGGCCTTGTAGTATTAACAATAATGGAAAACGTAAAACGATTTAGTACTTTGTGATATTTTACATTCGTTCATAGACGAAGATGTGGTGCCACCGTTTCCAATTTACACTGTCTTGCCCTGCTACTAAGAACAGCGACACTAGCGCTGGTTCTACAACAAAGAACGCTTTAGTGTATACGTCCTGAACTAGTTCGGCCAGTGCTGCTACCAGGAACAAACCCTAGACATATACTTTTTTGCCAATTTTTGAAAACATTGATAGTTGAAGAGACGTAAAAATGTTTTAGACAATTTCAGTTAGGACAAAGGATTCCAGTGTATGAGGAATTTATTAATGGTAGTTCAAGTAATTGCTGATGATTTGAATGTAGCTCACTTCCGAGTTTTGTAGAAATTAGTCAAGAAGTGCACACTGTGTAGGATTTGATATCTGTCAAATTGCTGACCAATGGTTTGGATAAGAAGTTAAATCTACTATGTACACATTGTATGTCCTTTGGTTTTTTTTCATACTATCCATGATTAGTGATTCTTTTTACTGAAGACCACTGTCATCAACATTTGAGCTGATGCAGGGATCGGCAACAGAGTGGCATATTATATTCAGTAACAAATCACAATTCTGTCCACGTGTATGCATAAAAGCGTTAAAAGGGTAATATGCCACAATATGTCACGAGGGGACTTAAGTCCACAAAACATTCAACATAGCAACAAAATGTGAGATATAAAGGAAGAACTAAGCTAAAACCAAAAAAAGATTTTAGATAATAATAAATTTGTTGATATTTCTGATCAGATAGGTACCAAACAACAAACCTTTACTTAAATCATTCAAGTGGTATAGAAAACTACTATTTACAACTACAGTAGTAAATGCACATATTATTTAAAAGAAATAGATAATGAAGATCTGTCCATAACTGATTTTAAAATATATTTTCTACAGTCATTGACTTGTAATCTACACCAAATTTGGAACATTATTTACAAAAAAACTCTGATCGAGTTATATAATTAGGCGTTTTTATTCTAACTTCTATAAGATAATATCCCAAAGAGATGTAAGAAAGGCATCTCAAAATAAATCAAAGAGTTATAATGTTCTGTGTCGGGTGTGTAGGAGAACCACCATTGTGCCTTGACTGTTTCAACTTATTAAGTTGAAATATACTTTGTTTCAGTTTTATTGTATTCAAAAAAATATGAAAAATAAACACGTATTATTCGAGGGACTACATATTTATGTGAAAATAAATTAAGCGACCCAAACAAAAATTATATCCTGAAGGTCCCCTCATACCTGTAAACACATGTAACCATGTTTTAAAGGTCCACATAGTCATTTATAATGGGTATGTGTTATAACATCTGTAGGCACCAACATGGCACTTAAAGTGTTAACATTATTATTTTCAGTAGATCAACTGAGTCATCACACTGAACAATTGACCCATCAAAATATTTTCAACCTCACACATCACTTATTCTCTTTTGGTTATAATAACCAAAACTACATCAGGTTGGAGTTATAATATTAAATTATAATGTTTTCAATACGGCCCTGTAATTATTTTGATGGTCATCATAATATCTACTGTATACATACAAGAGGCAAGTTAATAGATATGTATAAATGAAAAGTGCTAAACATTAAAGAACATGATACACATGAAAAACACTGAAGCACTAACCCAAAAATATCTCCCCTCACCAGATTTTTCAACTCATATGCAAATCTTGATATCTATTACTCAAAATGCATAGTATCTAGGTATATTCTCATAATTATAACTTTTTTTTTTAATATTCCCAAGAATGTAATCTACAGGATTTAAATCTGAACGTAACAGATATTTCATTTCTTTCCAGTAGTTGTTACAACAATAAAAATCTTTAGAAACTCACAGGACCTTTTTGGCAACAACAAAAAATGACAGTAATGTGTAGTCGACACATTTCGATTTTAATTCAAACGGCTATAATAAAAAAAATTTGAATAAAATCTTAGTTTTCATTATTTCTACTTTTGAGATCACTTTGATCGAAAATATTTACCTGAAATAAACTCACCTTTTATGTTTAATACAGACCACAAACTGTTCCTCCCCAGTCTTGTTCACTGTAAATCTAAAGTTAGTTTCAGCCTTCTGATAAGCTCGTCGTACCCCATTGGACGATACTAAAGGCCAATGTCTTTACAAAAGCTGATCAGGCGCCCGGGCGAGTCCTGGGTACTCACAGCTGACGTGGTCTGCAGTTTCTTCCTTCTCCATGCATCAGCGGCACCCCCGATCATCCTTGATGTCTATAATTTGAAGATGGCGTCTTATATGACAGAATCTGCTTAAAAGACCAGTCTATTGTGAAGCAGTTTTTAGGTAAGAGAGGCAGAAGGCCCATCTTTGTGTGCTTAAACTTGTCATATGCCATGTGTCTCTATCCAACTCCGCACAGCCTGTCTTGTAAGCAGAGCATTGAGAAAAGTAAAAGCCACACGTTTGGCTTCACCAAGAATAGGTTCTGGGCCCATTAGTGGATTTGTAAATCCCACTCTGGTGTTTGAGTCCTCTTCGTCATTGCACTTGTTATCCGAGTGATTCAATAAGTAAAGACACATATATTTACATATTATTTATTTTCTTAAAAATTTACGTGCATGTTACAGTAGAAGGTAAGCCTAAAATTTTTCTTACTGCTTCTCCGTATTTGTTAATGGTATACTCATTTTCACCTAAAAACAAGAAAATCCTACTTTAACTATGAGAATTGATCAATGAAGTAGAAAATATGTATTAGTGAATTTATTCATTACTTCACTAACAGTTTATTTTCAGTAATAAATATCGCCAATAATTCCTCTTGCATGTTAGGTAATTTGTTTATGTAAAATCGATTCACTATGAACTAATATAATATGCTCAGTACTTCCAATATATTTTAGTAAACGCTTTATTGTGTTTTATCAGTAAAACACTGGATCACAAAAGTTGAGGAATTATCAATAAATTCATTTTGCAAACCATTTATTTGGATCCTAGAGCCGGTATTGTTCGATTGTAGTGGAATTCTAAAATTCGGCAGAAGCGCAGAGTCTTTGATGTACGTTAGAAATACCCAGAATCAGTTTGATGTTTGTTTTATTCGTTTTTACTATAGCAGGCGGTTTATTTATATTGTTTCTTTTGAAGAATTTCTACGAAGGTCTATTTATTGAGAATTTATTGCAGATATGGCAGCCTCGGCGGCCAGGTAATACTCTGTGCTAAGAATTGCCTTATATTACAAGTCAAGGGGAAAATTGTCCATAGAATGTCGTATGAGACCAACTACAGTTCTCACCCCTGAAGAAGAATATTTGGTAGAACAATAGATAATATCTTTGGCTAAGGCTCATCACCCTGTACAAAAAGATCTGTTATTAGATAGTGTACAACTTTTACTGCAAAAAATAATAATTTAGGAATTTTCGTCCAGGTAGAAAATGGTTCACTTCATTTCTAAAAATGGACCGAAATTTAGGTCTAAGAGTTGCACAAAATTTAACTCTGACACGAGAAAGGGTATCAGGGTATCAGAAGAGAAAATTAGGCAATGCTTTGAGAAAATAAGAGCTTATTTTGAATCTAAGGATCTATTAGATGTAACTAATAAAGCTACACATGTTTTTAACAGAAAAGTGATAAGGTACTGACAAAAAAATCTATATTGCTGGAGCCAACAATGATAAGGAAAACCTTACTTTTAGTGACTGCAAACGCAGCTGGAGTGGTAGCTGTCTACACATTACGAGTCATATTGCACTCAGAAACTGGAACAACCAGAATTGAAAATTATTGGTGATAGAAAAAAATATACTTTTTCAAAGGAGACAGATATATTTGAAGCCCTGAAGCCTATTCTTTTATGCCTATTTTTGTTATTACTAAGTTCATTAGTAATTTTATATATTCATGTAATAAAGAAAAAATGAAGGTTTTGTCAATAATTAATGTGTCAATCATTGGTACTTGTATATTAATGGAGTGTCAACAACTGAATAATAGGTGTCAATTACTGGAAATACATTCAAATGCCATAAGAGATTCTAACCTTCATTCATCAGTCTATCTACTGAATTTGCATACATATCAATATTATCTATTTTATCAGAAGTCGTATTAAATAATTGTTCAATGTTGGTTTTAGATTTGCTTTTATCCCATTCATAACATTCCATATCAGCTTCTGATTTTAACTGTTCCCAAGGTTCAACATTCTACAAAAAATAAAATTATGATAATGAAATATTCATTGAAAATTCACTTACCCAAGATTCATGGTACAGAGCAGTAATTAGGTATAATGCGTAATCATAATTCTGCTTTCTAAGGGGACATCTGTCTGTGACTATAGTTACAGTATCACTTGCTTCATCGTACCTATCTCCAACAAGTCTTAAAAATTTATCTTTTGCTCTACGATTCAATTTTAATGATTCCAATTTAAACTTCAAGGTAACTATTCGAGCTAAAGGATTTCTTATAGATGGGGAGGAATAACAATAATCACTAAATGTAAACTCAAAAGGAAAATGCTTTTCACAGTTTTCATCATTGTCTAAAGCTTTTGGCCAGCTGGTGCAAAATTTCTTTAAAGCTTTACATTGTCTCTCAATAACAGGAGGTGTTAAATGAAGAAAATTAGGAATTTTCATCAACTCTGCATTTGCAAATTTATCAGGAGAAGCTCGTTTTTCTACATAACCTTGTCTAACTGGTAACGGAACTGTGGCTGGATGAAAAGATCTTGGGCCTGGCCAAACACTTCCCCAATCTTGATCTACTTTCATTTGTTTTGTTCTGAAAGCAATAAGGAGTTTAATGTTTAATTTGATATAAATGTTTACACCAACCTTGGAGGCAATACAGGCATTACTCTCCTTGGCTTTCTTTCTTGAAATGCCCCTTTCGATTTCCTTATATTAAGTACTCGAAACTCGTCTATAAACAAAATTGAGTTAGTATTGCAAATCCACATATTCACTTCTATTGGACATTTAGATAGTAATCATAAATGATTAAAAATATCACATATTAATTTGTAACAAGGTTGCTCATATTATATATTAAACTACAATTTGAGTACAGAATGCAATAACTAGGTACTTGCCCTTTGCTTCTACTGCTGTATTTGAATACCAACAGCATATTCTCTTTTCAAAGTTTGATAAATAATTTCTTTCAAGAGTTTTCATACAGTTCAGCATTTTTATTCGTCAAAATTTCTTCGTTTTTTTTCTTCAGGTTATAGCATTAACTTATGCATTATTTTGAGCAACTAAAATGACAGTTGACTCCCAATAGGGTATGTTCTGTGGTTAACTCTACAAGATATATTGAGCTAATGGACAGACAACAACTGAACAGGATATGTTCTGTGTGGACAAACACCATAAATTATGTAGAGAACTCTTACTAAAAAATATTTTTATATCTAATTATGATGCTGAATTATGTTGGAAATTTTGAGTACCGAGGTCGTGAGAATCTCTTATTCAACGTTTTGATTGGTTGGATGGAAATTTTTTACCATTGTATGTTTTATTTATATGGAATCTACTAATAAAAATTATTGTATAGATATTTATCACTTGAAATGTGTTTTTCATTTATTTCATACAAACAGAAAAAGCTTCATATCTATTTATTTATATATGATAAATGTTCATTTTACTATTTTTACTTTTACACAGAGGACACGCATAAATGCAGGGCTGACTACAAACGACAACTATCCAATTATTTATTTTAAATCGTCCGGATATGTGCCTGTTTTGGAATAATTACTTAATTTGGCTTATTTTGAATATTATTTTTATAATCTATCTGCGTGGAAGCGGTAAAAATACAAATAATAGTTTTTGGATATTAAAGTTACGGATATCTATTAAAAAAAATGTTCATCATAGAGAAAGTATAGAAGTATATTGACTGGTTTGTCTGTAATATTAACTTTGGTTTTGATATTCTGTGCTTATAGCAAAGATCAGGAAAATTCAGTTGACACATGTCAAAATTCTGGCAAGTAGTTCAAGTTACGTGAAAAGTAAATTCCAAAAAATTATGGCAGGATTTACAAAGATAACAACAGGACTAACTGGCCTTAATGTTGCAAAGAATCCTCATCACACATTAGGAATTTTATATAGTAAGATTTTAAGAACATTACAAAAAATGCCTGAAACTGCTGCTTATAGGAAGCACACAGAAGATGTAATAAATGAAAGGTCTAGAATTTTAAAGTCTACAACTGATGTTAACACAATTGAAAAACAAATAGGTTGTGGTCAAATTGAAGAAGTTATTGTCCAAGCAGAAAATGAATTATTACTTGCCCGAAAAATGTTAAATTGGAAACCTTGGGAACCTTTATTGAAAGAAGCTCCTCCTACACAGTGGGTTTGGCCACCAGCTCAGCCTCGATCTTAATGGAATTATAACACGTTTCATAATAGTTGTTTTGTAAATGTTGAAATAAATAAAATTGGATTATAAGATACATCTTTTTATTATACATCTTAAATCTATCTTTGTTTACTTTGCGTTAAAGAATGCAAAATATAAGCATGCCAATTGTCAAATGTGTCAATTTTTATGATGCAGCGTCACCTAGAGTACATTTTAAAAGCTTTAGACCGGAAAACGGATGCAAATTCTGAACATCGAAGAAGGTTTCCTAGCTAGATTTCCTTTGTTTTGTACAGAATATGGCTGCCATATTTAGTTTAGATGTCTCTTTTGAAAAGTGTTATAGAATTTGTCCTAAATATGCGGTAATAATTTAGCAAAACATTGCTTGATCGGTGAAAATAAACCATAAAATGTGTTAAAGTTATAGAAAAGTTCATCGAGAGCATCGCAGTGTTGATTTTAGTAAAAAATGTTTCTGTTTACATCGGTTGTTGAAAACTTAAATTTCTTTTTAAGCATTCCCAGGTGAGTTTTCTATTCTTTTTTAAGTTTCGATGTTTTTTGAGGTCATTTTGTTTAGCATAATGAAATTATTTCCAATTCATTCCTAATATGTATTTTGCCGGGTAGATATATATGTCTCTTGAAATCTCAGATCATTATAATTACTCACAAAACTCAATTTTAAAACAAAATTATTCTAATAGATATGTTTGTGCATGAAAACATAATTTTTTTATTTTGACGTAAATACGCTGTATAAATATGGACACAGTTGCAATGAGCTCGTATCACAGTTTTCATTTCTTATAAGAAAGTTATAGGCTATGCGTAGGAATTTACAATTATTCATAACAAATAAAACTATAAAAAATATTGGATGATATACAAATACATAAGAAAACTGCTTTAATAATTATCAATATTGAAACTGTTACAAAAATGTCAATATTTTCCTTGATTAAAATACTGAGTGTACTCTTTGTAAAAACTTCATAAAATTATTTGATGCAGTGATACTATGAATACGGGAATACGTGAATGTTATTCTACTAGCAAAATAAATAGATCTTTTCGATAAGTCTGTCATTTAGTCGAAGTTATGTAATTTGTTTTTCTTTGCGCAGTACCTGTCTATTTGCATAAACTAATTAAGATATGAACTATTATTGACCCCATATTTACATATAAAATAGTATATTTAGTGCAACGCGCCTACGCAATATCAATCAAGTTAGAAAAAAAACTTTCGTAAAAGATATAAGCAGCAAGTTTAAAATATTTCCTGTGTTTTGTGTTCTCCTTTTTCGGGCCCCACACGTACATATCAGACGTGAAATTAACGCATGCGCGACCTCGGGAATTGACGCCGTCGCTTTCAACCATTCATCTAAATTTGTAATAATTTTGTCTGCATTGCCATCTTATTAATTTAAACATAAATATTTTGTAAATGTTAAGGATATTTTACTTCCAATTCACAAAAAACTAATTGTATTAAACAGATGAATAAAACTTAGGATAGTGTCCCATACATGTTTGACAAGGCAGTTGTCAGTATTGTTTATCAATACATTTCGTATTTATATGTCAATTTTATATGTAAAAAATGTTTTAATTACTCTTTTTTTATAAACTTGAGTAGTGGTTTTTTCTTATAGCATCAACTAAATTCCCTTTTGCATTATAGAAAATTCAATACTGCTGTAAACTATTTGGCCACCAAAGCTTATAATATTTTACATCTTGATAGTAATTTTTTTTTGATTTTTATACTTACCAGCAATAGTGCTCTTTAATTAAAAAAAATGCAGGTGTGGTTTTCCTAACATCTTCATAAAGTTTCCCAATGTCTTGTTGTAAGACAGCTCACACCTGGATTCTTATGTGGTAGTTTTAAGATAGTTGTATGTTCTTTAAAATCTATGTCAAGTGAATTTTTTTTTGACTGTATTATCATGGTCTGCTTCAGTAATACCTCACAATAAATATGATCAGCAATATTGTATTCAAAGTATTCCAAACTAATAATGAACTAACTTATTTTTGTGAATTACAATGTTCAGTTACCATTTCACAACCTATTCCAGGGGCTTTATTTATAACTCAATTTATATTTTATTCTATTTTGTATTTATATGTGTACTACTTTTATTTTTAATTGACTGTAAATAATAATCCAAAGAATTGTAGTACAAAATTGGGTATCTATTATATTTTGCCATGCTGTATCTTGCAATTCAAAAATACATCTTGTGTTTTCCTAAAGTAGTGTTATATTTACAATGATGGATAAAATATAAGTAAAATAAGTAAACTAAATCTTTATTTGCTCATACATATTATCTGGATTATTTAATTTGAACTCCGTATACTTCTTGTTTACAATTTTGCATGAGCTTGTTTATCAAGTTAAAAATAGGTTAGGATAAAGTTGACAGTTCTATTTTTATTTGAATCTCTCAAGCAATAGGAATATATATAAGATTGGTGTGTTTTAAAATATATTATATATATATATATATATATATATATATATATATATATATATATATATATTATTTATTATTATTGTAAGCAATTGTAATTATGATTATTGTATAAGTAATAGAGTACTAGACTCTTGTACAGAAAATGCCTTCACTTTTTAACAGATAACAATTAATTTAGTCTATTTGTAATTTTCTGATATACATGAAATTACTCCTTAAAACCTAACAGTTGAAAGAATCATGAAAGAAGTAAAACTGCATTATAAATTGCATTTTGTTAAGTTTGTAATCTTAATAAGAGAAAAAATACAAATATACTTAGTTGGGAAATGAATATTTTTAGATATAATGTCAATATCTTCAAATTGTTAATAGGCTAATTAAATGTATTAAGGGTACCATTATACAATATAAATTATATAGCTCTGTTTGCAAGAAAGTTTTTAAATAACACTATTTTACACCAAGACCTTTTGTTCTAGGAAACGGTAACCTGGATACCAACAATTCATTAAACAAGGGTGGTGGTGGGGATGCCACTCATTATAAAGTAAATTCAGTGGTTACTGAAGATAAGAAAGATGATTCAAATGCTGGTCCTCCTAGGATGACAAGTGTTTGTTTTGAATCATCAAATGTACTCACCAATCAGGTGAGTGCATCTTCAGAGACTTCAGTAGAAGACAATGTGAATCAGTCTATTACTAGTGTTACAAGTCAACCAACAATTGTTACAAATATTGTACAGCCTGTTGTACCTAACCCAGTTCAAACTATTAGTGAAAAAATAGAGCAGCCTTCACTTCCTGCAAAGAGTATAGCTAAATTAGTAGTTACAAATGCAATGCCCAGCACTGGTTCTGTACTACAAAAAGTTGTTAATCCTCCCTTAATAACAGTTTTGAATCCTTCTGGACCATTAACGGTAGTGAAGACATTGTGTGTTACATCTGGGGTGTCTAGTGCTCCACAGTTTACTTTGGTTAATTCTGCTCCTTTAAATGTTACAAATACAATTGGAAAATCAGCTACTATCACACTTCTCAATGCGCCATTGACAGTTGTCAAAGCTATGACCACACCTCAAACTACAGAAAAGAATATTTCAGAAGTGACAAACCCTACTAATACTTCAAATAATGCATCTTCTGCTCCTACAGTTATTGAAAACAGAGCACATAATGTTTTTGTCAAAAATACTTGCCCAGATTCAACAGTTATGGATATTCCACAAAGCCATAAATTATTGACAACTAATTCTTTTCCACAATCAAATGTAAGTGTGTTATCTTCCATTATTTTGTAAATTTCAATATATTTTTAATTATTTATATGTTTTATAATTCTCATTTATTAATTTTTTAGATTGTAGCTAATTCTGGGAGTAAAACATTGAATGGACAGAGAAACAAATTGAAGATTGTAAGCAATGTAGTTGTTCCAGGAACCTCACAGACAAATAATGTTCTAGTAAACAAATCCAATCAACAACGTTATATACCTAGACAAAAAGTTATAGGTCCAAATGGTGCAACTACAAAATATTTGAATAAATCATCTTCAAGTAATTTTGTAAAACCCAATGTAAATGCTCCTATAAAATTGTTGCCGGATAAATCACCGACCAGACTAGCGTATCCTACACATAAAAGTCAAATCAAAACGATCCCCCCCGTGAATAATTATATGCAAAAACAACAGTCCAATTTGAAAATTTCTCCACAAAATAAAACTATTCCTGGTCAAGTAACTAGAACTGGTTCTGGTTTAAGGACCATTCCACCTCAAAAGACACATAAAATACCTAACAAACCAAATTATATTGGTAAACATGCAGTACAAGCTCAGAAAATGAGACAAACTCATGGTAAAGTTAAAGGGATTAAAGTTTCATCTAATGTTCCATATAATGTTCATGTGCCACCAATGCCAGAAAAACATTTAAGTGAATTAACTTTTAATCAGGCATTGACTGCACAAATTCTTGAGACTTTGAGTAATTCTAGTACATCCGGGCAAAATAGGTATGATATGATGCCTTCAAGATATGATAATGCATTTACCTGTCCAGACATTAAAGCAACCAGGTAAGTTAACTTTATATTGAAATGACAAATATTATGTCCAATATATATATATATATATATATATATATATATATATATATATATATATATGCAAACAACAGATTTTATTTTTCAGTGAACCTTGCAAACCTGTAGAAGAAACAAGTAAATCTGGATTGGATGCATTGTCATTAATATGTCAAGCAGTATTATTAGATCACAACTATAATGCAACTTTACCACCTGATTCTCCAACTAGACCATCAGCGGCAGTAAATATATCATCGCAAGTTAATGGTATATCTTCCCCTTTGTACTCTCCAGGTTCATCCAAAAGTAAGTTCAGATCAACAAAAGTGATTTTTTCAGAATTCATATTGAATTTATTTTAGGACGATTACCTTCATCTAGTACTGTTACATCTCCACCACCAACTGCAAGTATGTCTAATATTCCCATGGCATCAGTTACTAATTCTTTAATGCCCATTAGAGATGATGATGCCGGTTCAGATATATCTGATGAGTCTGAACGAAAAAATGACACTGAAGGAGAAGAAACAGATACTGCACCTGAAGCAGAAGCTGTTACCAATGAAAATTTTGAAGGATATGGAGATTATGTCACTAGATGTATATGGTAAATTTTTTTTTTTATTTTTTCCATATACATTTCTATCCACTAACTACTTATTCAAAATATCCAAAAGTATTTTTAAATGTTATTCATTACTGTACTACTATATATATATATATATATATATATATATATATATATATATATATATATATATATATCGGTTTAAACCTTAAAATCTTAAAACCTTCATATGTATTTTATTATTTTGTGTCAAAACCATTTAATACAATCCGCAATCCGAATCAAATTGCTTATTATAAAGTGTATTATGTGATTTAGTATTTTAATTTCTAATTACTTTCAGTGGTTTTATCCACGATGACGGTTATATGGTAGAATGTGATAAATGTAAAGTATGGCAACATGTTCAGTGTGTTGTGAAAAACCGACAGATCCCTGATGAGTATTTATGTGAAGAGTGTGATCCCAGTAAACCAATAGACAGGCAAAAAGCGAGGGTAATTCAACAACAATGGCTACGAGATAGACAGTTAATGGATCCTAAATTGAGAAAGGATACAAAAATTAAGGAAGCATTCAAACCAAAAGAGACCGTGAGTGATTCTGATTCCTCGGATGCAGAACATGGTAATTACATTTTTTTATATATTAAAATTGAAATAATAATAATGCAAAATGAATTAATTTTCTTAGATGATGTGATATTTTTAATGGCATAAAATAAGTATAACTTACTGTCTAATTATACTAAACTGCTGTACAAAATTAATGAAGCTCAAATTTTCTGGTATCAAAAAGTGTTAATACATTGAAAATTGCTCTTTTGTATAAAACCAGGCCCGAACCGAGCCGGGGGTGCATGGCACTAACATGGGGCCTCAAAAGGCAAAATGTCTAAAAAAATAACAGAACCCCATCATGCAAAAAAAATGTTTTTATTAATTTTCCCAAAAATGATATTAATTTTCCCAATCTAAAATGTAAACAGTAGGTTCGCCATACATACATCTCAAAATCGGCATTGAATTATCCAATTACTCCTACCTCCAATAAGATCTAGACACTAGGTAGGTACTTTTCTATCCGACTAGACTAGAAATTTACCTCATATTTCGCCTCACTAATCGAAATTTCGACTAGGTACGCTAATAGAGCGGCATATTTTGTTCTTACACCCGGGCGGCGGATACCCTAGGCTCGCCCTGCATAAAACTTGTAGCTTAAATCAACAAACATAACAATTTAAAGTTTAACATTCTTCAATTTTATCAGATAATAATGTACAATGTAGATAAGTAGAATTTGTGAAGGAATGGATGAATTTCTTGCTATGCTCTTTATAATTTAGGAAGAGTCGCTACTCGAACATGCATACTATAAAAAAAACTTGATGAAGTAAAAATTCAATATATAGTACAGATGAAACCTCGGTGAATGAAACAGTTATTTTTAGTATGAATGCAATCTTTATGAGCTTCCCTAACAGTTTGTACAATGTATTATCAATGATAACAATTTTTTTTCAGTTCCCAGTAATTTTCCTCCCAAAAGTCGAGTGTTGGCTAATAGAAGAAAACTTGAAAATCATCCGAAACAGTCTGCTGCTCGACAACGAAGGGAAGTTGGTAAAGAATTAGGACAAAAAAGGCAAAAACGAAAAGAAAGGAAAATTGTTAGAAAAAAGGTAAATAGATTATTAATTTTTAGCAGTTATATTGTCATTGTTATAACTAAATATTTGTGTCTATTAACGCTTTTTATGTGCGTCTCGTTGTCTCTTCCAACTAGTATAAGTATGATACCTCTTGAAAAGTGCAAATTGAAATATTACAAAATTAGAGACAGATTGTATATTATCAACTTTTTAGTTTTAGAATGAAATGGTTCAAAGCCAACATTTATTCAACAGATGATATATTTAATTTATCTATAGACTCAGTTTTAGTAACTTTTTTTACTCACTAAAAAATAATAGCTCATTTTGTTGCTGTTTTCAGGGGAGAAAATAATGACATTGTGATGGACAGGCAAATAAAGTTCTTACTCTTATGCATATAATAAATACATGTTCTTTTTATGGGGGGGGAGGTAGTGTAATTTTCCAGTCTAATATAAGCAAACTTGAGTATTGCTCTCCATTAATAGTAATACTTTTTGAAATAAATTTGATATGAGCAGTACTCTTGAAATTATAGAAAATTATCTACAATCTACATTAAAACAGTTTCTTAATTTCAAGATCAGATATAATTGAATAATTTTTCTGCTAGTGCAACAAAATTTGCTGTGACTATAGAGATTAGTTGTGCTCTTTTTCCATTTACTATATATCTATCTGGTTATTCAGATTTGAATAAGAAATTACTTAGCTGCATCTAGAAAATATGTACTCCATAAAATACATTAATTACTATCTGAATAAATTATTTTCAATTTTCCAGCCAAAGCCACAGGTCAAAAATCACAGTGATGATGAAAATCAAGATAGCTGGGTAGCACATTTGCCACAACTGAGGCAGTGGATCGAAAAATATGAAGAAGCTGTGACCAATCATTATTCACCTGAATTGAGGGCTCGAATTTCCAGCATTAGAGTGAATGGTATTCACTCTGATTCAAATATTCAATTCGACTCGACGGTACACAAATGTAGGGTACACACACAACCTCTCACTGAAATAAAATATTTAGTTGCTACGGTAAATTTAGCCCCAAATACGCCGGTCGTTGAATTACGGGGTAAATATATGTTATCGACACAACACCGAAACTCTGGTGGTTCTTTAACTACGAGACAGCACTCGCAGAGACCTGGACCTTTTCTGTTTTTTTATCGGTTGCACAAGGACAATACTGAGGTATGTGTTGATACAAGGACGTATGGCAATAGCGCTCGGTTTATTAGGCGTTCTTGCAAACCAAATGCTGAGTTACGGCATTGTATCGAAAAAGGTGTTTTACATATATACGTAGTGTCTACGATGTCTGTCGATAAAAACTGTGAGTTGACAATCAAACATGAATCTCATGATTTGGCAGCAGTGGGGACAACAAGTATTGCTTGTGCTTGTGGAAATGCACTAGAATGTTCTGTTAATAACTCATCTGTAAAGAAGAATGGAGAAACTCAAGAAGTGTAAGTAAAAGTTTCTTGATTATAAACTTGTTTCTACTATCTATAATTTCTTTTTATGTTAATGCTATTTAATAATTGGTAGTGTCAACATATAAGTTTATCAAATTTTAATAAACAACCACTTTTTTATCTTTGATATTTTTATCAAACTATGGTATCCCATTCGTGGTTTTATGGCGTTTATTTACAGAAATCAAGATATATTGAAATACTAATTATAATTTTGACGTTTTTCCAAATTTCCTCTACTATGTTAACTCTTCTGTCATATGCTGCTTTTATGAAGGCTTCTAAACACTAGTACATTTTTTAGAACAGTTCCAGAACATTTTAGAACAATCCAAAATGCTCAGATTTTCAACTTCAACACTATCTTCCCCAGGCTTGCATGTACTGTAACTTCAATTCACTACTGAACGGGACTTTGCAGTTGTTTGAACTGAAAACTTATTTATACACATTTTGAACTCTGGCCTCCAACTCTCTCTTTTCTGAGCTCTGCCATTAACAAGTCACTCGATATCTTGACTAGCATCCTTTCTTCTTGAAAATAACGCCACATTGGGGGGTTATAAATCTAATTAAGATATGACTAAGATACCTTCTCTTCTTTGTTAAACTTTGGTAAGAACTAAATTTTAAGTTACTTTCTTATGAGAAACATTTTGTTTATGGAAACATTTTTATATATTTTAGTCCTGTACGAAAAAGAAGGGGACGAAGAATTGTTTCTGCCAGTCTTCCAGAACCTGATCCACCTAAACCTTTGAAGGAAGAACCACCTCCAATTGCGTCTCCTCCGCCAGCACCACTTTCACCTGTCAAACAGGAAAAACGAGAAGTCAAAGAAGAAGTCCCTGAAGTTAAGATCGAAGTAGAAGTAAGACATACACTTATTTTAATCTTATCATAATTTAGTATGTCAGACTTTCAATTGTATGTGACTATTACTTTTTAGGAACTGCCAGTTGTAAAAGATGAACCAAAGGTTGAAGTTAAAGTTGAGGTGGAAGTAAAAGAACATTTTGATAAGAAGGATGTGATCATTGAAGAGGAATCAGAGGATCCTGAAAGTATGGAAAAAACACAAGAAGAAGAGATTAAGAGTCCTTCGCCCACACCTGTATCAACCAGAAGGTCGTCTCATAAATCTGACAAAGAGGAAGACAAATGCTCCTCTCCAAAAGAAGATAAAAAAGAAAAATGCAAAAAATTGAGTAGGGAAGAGCGTAAGTTGGAAGCTATCTTGAAGGCAATAGAAAAGGTTTGTATGTTACATAGTTTGGATGAATCATATGTTGAGAGTATATTACTCAACAGATCTTGTACCATGCTATCACTTTATTTTTTCATATATTATTTGAATAATATTCTAATAATTGTTCAATTAGATGGAAAAAGCAGAGTCTAGGAAACAAGAACATCAGGCAAAACAAGCTCATCGACGAGAATCAGAACCCAATCCAGAAAAAAAGGAAGAAGAAAAACAAGAACCAAAACTGAAAAGGCGAAGAAGGAAAGGACGAGCTAGAACAATTAGTCAGTCAGCATCTAGAAGAAATAGGCTAAATTCAACTGATTCTTATATGACGACTTCGGGGGATGAAAACCTGTTATCACCCACAGATGGTCAGCCACCAGTTAAACCAATTTCTAAAGATAGTGAAGGAACAGATAATAGAGCAGTTGGACTTTTGCTAGCTCTATCTAATGGAGATAATGACAACAAAGAACAAAAATCTCCAGCAAGAGATATTGATTCAAATTCAAATTCCATGCATTCTTCCCCAGAAACTCCACTATCATCAGCTTGTCTGTTGGTTCAAGCAGCAGTAGAACCACTAGAACAAGGTTTCAAATTTCCTAAGACTAAGAAGGGCTTGATGAATGAATGGTTTGTAATTTTTATCTAATTTTATATGCTATCTTAATAATAACTTTATATTTTTAAGGTTAAACAAAGTTCCCGAGCCAGTTCAGACTGCTAGTGCCATTTCTCCAACATCCCTGGCATCCCAAGCAAATAGTATAGATGTTGAATCTGCAAGTGGTGTCTATGGAACATCAAAAAATTTGATATCTTTTTGTGATAACAATATACAACCACGAGGTAGTGCAAAGAAACGATGGCTAAGGCAAGCCATTAGTGAAGACCATTCTTGTGATAGTGCATCAGGTAGACCAGGTACTATATTTATTATTTGATATCTTTGTATTGCTGTTAGAACTATAGTTATTGAGTAAATAAATCGATCAATTTATCCTTTAGATTCCCCTCCAATCAGTGATATGGTAGCTCCTCCCAAAAAAAGAAGATTACCACGGGAATCAATATCAACAGACAATTCGCCTCCTACTACACCTACAGGATCTGCGCCAGTTTCTATTAGTGTAAGTTTTTTATTTATTCACATTTAATGGTTTATCATTATCATCTAATTCTTAATTCATACATATATATTTTCTTTATGTAAATGTATTGCTGCCACGTTTTGTGTTTAGTTATATTCCTTATTTTTTAAGATGCATTTGTTTATTTTTTGAGCACAAATTCTCCATCACACATTATTCTCACGTTTACACATCAGTCATACCAAAGAAAATTTCTTTGGTATTGCAATTCAAATTATAGTATCAATAGTTGGTATAAAGGGATTTCCTTTCAATTAGTATATTAAAAATTTATCCAAATTGAGCACTCACATTAAGTTTAAACTATGTTTTCTTCTGTAATTTAGCCTTTGCCTTCTTAATTACACAATTAAGTATAATATAGTGTCCTTGAGTGTTCTAAAATATTTTGGAAGAAACATACAATGGGGAAAAGATGTAATCGTTGATTTCTGTAAATTCTTCTTCTCTTTTCCTTTTACAATTTCTAGTGTTGGTTAAGGATTCTACTTCCTCTTACACCGATTTCTTCCCTCCATTTCTTTCTTTATGATGGTGTTTCCTTCCGCTTCATATCATCAAATTCTTTAAATTGCAAGTAAGCGATTTTGCTATGGTTGGAAAAGTTCACCAGTTTTAAGTATTAAATTGCAAATAGAATTTCTTGAAAGACATTAAAAATTTACACTTATCTTAGCAGTACCGAGTAATTGAGATGTGGAAAAGTTGTTCAGCTTTGGTCACCTAGCACTTGGCCAGTACAATCACCATATTCGCATGATGTATTTCTGATTTTCATTTCTAGCTCCTATCTCTTCAAGACTTCAATGCTTTAAAAAAATTTTATTCTACAAAGTTAATATCAGTATATTAAGTTAAATACTATTGAACGGCTTTAGATTAGAATAAAATGTACAAATACAAAAAATCTTTGAATGGAAATACATTCTTTCGAATTTTACTAAGTTTGAATCGTGATAATTGAAAGTTGATATATGAATATCTTAATATCTTGTCATTTAGATCATAATTTTTTATCCAATAATTTTTAAACTAGAAAAAAAAATTTATCTGCTGAAGGTAGTAGTATTGAAAAGAATTTAAAAACATTCACTTCTTGCCTACTATGCATTGCTTCTATAAATTCTCTCTTGGTTTGATAAATGGTTTGAGTTGGAAATGGATAAGTCGAACAAGTGATTGATATATTCTGTACAGTCCAGGAAGACTGTGTAACAAGGCTGTATAGTCCATTCATCTATTCACTTGGCTTCTGCACGCAGCTATTGAAGATTCTGGGTGCCCTCAAAGATCTTAACTGTTATGTGTTTGAACATTGTAGAGTATCTGATTGGCTGTAGGCAGTGCACAGCAGGAGAGAAGTCAAAATTCATAGATGAGAATTTAGAATAAAGTTCAAAAGATTTAAGTAGATAATTATAAAGCTAGATTCTGAGTTATAATAAATGATGACACGATCCGCCCAAGAGCTTTACAATATGTTATGTGATGATATGGAAGGAGATATAAGCAGGCAGTAAGATAAAAAAATCAAAATTATATACGAATAGATGGTATAAATAAATTAGTAGCATGAAGAAAACGAATTCATAATTGAGCTGCTGAAATTGTAATAGGAAAGACGACTTATAAAGTCAAGGGCTCACCCTGAATTATTATTCGGCTCATTTACAGTAACTGTTTAAAGATAATTTCAAACATCCACATTAAAATAGTTTATTAAAAATTTTAACTATGGAAATAAAATCTGTAAAATGAACTTCACTTTTAAATGTTCTTTTTAGAATATGGATAAAGAAGTGAAAACTCCAGAAGGTTGTGTAGAAATCGTATACACTGGAGCAGATAGTGATAGTCCAACTCAAGCAATGGAATCAGATGCTGTATTAAAAGAACGGGCAGCTGTAATGAAACAAGAATTTAGTAAACCTCTATTTTCTACTTCATTAGATCTTCCAAGATCAGAATTTGGATCGTTGAGTTCCTTGGATCCAAGGTTGTCTCGTGAGAATCGATTTCTACCCAACACTGATCTCGTAGGTACAGTAGAAAAAACTTTGAGTATACTTGGATTAGAAAACACAGAAAAGTGTAGATCAGATCCAGTGTTACCCAAACGAAAGGTGAAGGTAAGTCAATGCAATACATGTGTACCAGCTAAAAATTGATTGTCAAAATCATCTTATGTCATAATTAGTTAAATGAGAATATTTTTTTGTTGAAGTACAAATCTTATATTGTAAAAGAAAATAAGAATCCCTAACACTTTTTCTAAATTTATCTCTTAAAAATATTTTAACAATAAAGTGTAATTTTACTTATCTGGACATAAATGACTGTTTTGAGAAATCATAATAACAACAAAACTGGATTATTTGAAGCTGGTTGTCATATTATCACATTTATAACTTGTTTTGGTTATATATTTGAATGTATAAGTTCTTCTCCATTAATGACTGGGAAACCTGTTTCAATCATTTTTCAGTTAGATTCTTATAACATCAAACTTCTTTATCTCTTTTCCTATATAGTCAAACTCACTTTGAAAAGCTGTCCAAATCTTATCTGTTCATATTTTAATATAATTTTAATAATAACTGAAAGAATATGATACACATTCTGTCATATTCAGACAAATTTAAATTTTTTTTCTTGTGCTTCTCATCAGAGCTGCTTAACATTGCTTTGCAGTTCCTCAGTTCTATGAATTTCAGTATTGGTACTGGTTTCAAGGTTAGATGTAATATCCTCGCTATTAGTTTCTTGTTGTTATCATTTTTGAAGTATGCTTTGATGGTGAGGTAATCCCATAGTCAGAAGATGTAGCTTGAATCTGCTCAGAGCTATATATTGACTGGATCTAGCGATATAAAACTTTTTGGATAGATGCTTCCCTTAAAAATACCACTCAAGCGTTTATTTTTTGATTTCCTCTTTTTTACAAATTTCTTCCTATGTAGCTTTGTAGATAGCTTATTAGTGTTTGCTTTGGCAATCTCAGTATGTTTGTACAAAGAATGTTTTTTTATGAAGTAAAGTTTTCCAGGTTGTAATGATATATAATAAACTCAATAAACTTTTTTTAGCTCTCCATTACAGAATACAGACAAAGAAAAAAATTGAATGTCGAAGAGAAATCTGAAGAGCAGGAGGTAGTTAGTACTGAAGAAAACAATTCTTCGGAATCATTTAAAGTCGTTCCAAGACTAAGATCTGCTAGTGCAAGTAGTAGTACTTCTCTGACTTCAAGTGATGATGATATATCAACTTCAGATATTGTTGTTAAAGGTGAGAATAAAAGTTCTATTGTGAAATTTTTATTTCATTAAATTTGTTGCTCTAGCTCCAGTGTTTAATTCTGAACCGACTGAACTTGAACTTCAGAGAGAAACTTCCAGTTTGAGATTGAAAAAAGCCTTCGGATTGTCCGTCGACTTAGAACCACCTCCCAGTAAGTAATTATTGATTGTTTATTTTCTCATTGTAAATTAACACAAGGAGTACTCTATAATTAACTAGATACTTTACTGCTTTGATTAATTTTGGATTATGTACCAAATGATTTTTTGAAAAATTATACAATACTCCTTAAAAATAGAGAAAATAAGTGAAAATTGAGTGTATTATAGAAGTGCTTCAGTTTGAAATTGCACATTGATGAACTGAATTTTCATTTTCTGCTTTTCCATTTATTAGGCCAACTTATTCCTTCGTGTTTTCCTTTGGATTCTAATACATGTTTCAATAGTCTATTTTGTGGCATCATTTGTATGTATTCAGTATGTATTTTTTTTATTATTAATCGATTATCCGTCTGATTTATTAATTTCATTATTTATAATGGAACATCTGGGTAGTTGCTAAATAATTAATACCTGTACTGATTTGATACCACTGACTGTAGTCTCGGTCCAGATGATGCCCAGCAAATGTTATTGTGCTATTCACCACCCAAAATACTGGAGAATCGAAGTAAACGTAACAAACCTTTATCTTAGCGCATCAAGTCGCCAAAAGTAGGTCCTGATTTGCGTCAGTTACACGCCCAAGGTACGAATCCGATTTTCTTTTCATGAAGCCTTCTCGAATCAACACAATAGCTGCAAGACATTCTTTTATGGTTTTGGAGAACATTTGGAGTTCACTTTAAAATTTTAATCAAGCTGGGTCATTTATTTTAAAATGAACTATTTCGTACATTTAGCTCAATTTTATCAATATATATCAGTAATGAGTATTGATAAGCCCTGATTATAAAAATTCATTTTAATTACTGAATCAAAATTAATTTTTTAAATACTAGCTTTTACCCGCGGCTTCGCTCGCATCGAATCCATTAAATAAGTATCAGAAATCATTATAATAGAAAAGAACGAACTCTGTAGCTATATTAGAACCTGAGATATAGATCTTTGAATGTAGAAAAATTGCCAAAAACCTACAAAAATCCATAACTCCACATTGAATGTCCGCGCCTAGCTCCTCTCCAACTCAGCCGATTTAAGTGTTCAAAAACTCAAAAGAAAGAAGGTGTTTCAGCGAGTGTTCTTAAACCAAAACGAAGTCTCTATCTTGAATAGAACCTGAGATATTGAGGATAGAACGTGTGTATGTGGAAAACTCCCATAAGTAATGTACAGGGGGAAATCGCATTTGAGTATAACTTGAGAATGATGAAAATTAGATGAAATCCGATGGTTAATGGCCGATCTGTGCATCAATACCTTTCATTGAAAAAAAAATTAAGTAAATCTGTTGGGTAGAACGCCTGAACGGACTCGGAATGGAAATCATCAATTTTTTAATATATAAGATAGAGCAAATACGCTACCACAACTTATTTAATAGATTTTTTAATAATACATTTATTTTCTCTATTTGTGAAAAGCACCATAACAGAATATTTTTTTCCTAGCTAATAAACAAGCTGAATATAAAAAAGATATTCTTCATATGTGTGATAATACAATTTTTAATGCAGCTTTGAACCTTAAAGCCATACTGAATTTGGACTTGGAACCAAAAGTGAAACCAGTACATAATCAACAAATTCCTTTAGAAGAAAGTTCAGAGGTGACAGTTGAAACTGTAGTATCAGATGTAAAAGTTCCTATTTCACCAGATATACCAGCACTTCCTGAAAGTCCGATTCCAATAGCAAATCCTCCAGCTCCTGATGTTTCTTCTAATACAGAAGAATTAATGGAAACGGACGAAATTTCTGTAACTGATCCTGAACCTTTAAGTACAACAGATGAAAAGGAAAGTGATAGTAAAGAAACAGCTCCCCTGAATATGTTTTATACGCCCGATGAAGAAGATATAGTGGAAACCAGTGCAAAGGAAGAACCTTTAGTGACTTTTGAAGAAACTGAAAGTGTCAGTTATGTTCCTCCTTTTAATAACCCAGTGTATCCAAATAGTAGTTTTGCCACATTCTCTTCATCAATTGGTAAGTAAAATATGTAATTTTTTCATTTTCATATTATTTTTCGGTAACTAAAGCTAGAGCTTCAGAGCTCTAATAACTAAGGACAAGTTCCTCTTTTACCATATCATAGGTCCATTGGCCAATTTGTTTTTATTCTTCCAATTTGAAATCTGTTCTGTTATGATTTGGTCACTTTCAGATCTTCATGAAGACAGACTCAAAAAATAATATGTGCTGCATCTATTATGTGAAATATTTAGTTTAGTTAGAGATACTAGTTGACACAACTCTAGAGCTCTATGCCATTTATCAAAATGAGTTTGGTTTAAGTTTTAAAGAGTGGGAGCTTATATTCAATTGTTGATTTGAATAATCATATAAGTTGATTTGTTCAAATCATCAATTATATGGAGATAAACAGTCGTTAAAAACACATATTAGTGGTCCTTTGTTATTTCTTCTATAGTATGCATTTTTTATTGTATGTTGAAAGTTCCTTTCTTAATCCAAACTGATTAAACATCTAACCTTAGAGTTAATAATTATAGGACTGTTATAGCATTTAGAATAAACTAATTGGTCAATATGAAAGAATAATTTTTGATTTTTTACTTCATTTGAGAGCGTTAATGAGTTTTAATGATGGCCAGACTAGGGAGATGTGCTATATGATAATGTATTCTGAATATCTTTTGGACGTGTTAAATGCATATGTTTTGTTCAAAATATGTTCTGAACATACATTCCTCCACGAACGATTTATGAACAATTAAAATTATAATTTGAATTCAAAACTAGCTAGGAGAATAAAGTTTATATAATTAACTGGTGGAATGTTTATTCTTGAAATTTGTAACAAAGTCAACTACCACAACTTTTAAATACAATTATGTAGAAAACCATATAAGTTAGAGGATATTTCGTGGTAAATATCACAAAAAAGATGAATGCACATGTGTCAGATTAAAAATACTCAACTATGTCCGAGGATACATTGGACGTATTTAGAACACGTTCGGAATTTAAAATCTGTTCTCCACGAACACAGGATTTTAAATCTTGAACCTGTTTTATTAGCACCGCGAATACACAATTTCAAACTGCGCACGACAGAACATGTTCGGGATATCTACCGCGAACAAAGCTATTATCAACTGTGACCAATGACTTCTCTGACATGTTTGGGATTATTATGGGAATGTTTCTAAAATTTGAGCAATGAATTTCATTTTGAACTTTGTAGAGAGTTATTTGATTATTGTTTCTTTATTATACAATATGATTCAAAAAGAAACAGACGCTTCGGCTGGTACCAAATACACATTATTGCTAGGATCCTGGATGACTGTCTTACAGATAGAAATATTTGTAATTTAAGTATACAGGGAAATATACCTAGATAAAAACTATCAGAAATATGGCAAGTGATATGAAAGAAGCATAAGTAGCTCAGAACGTTTCTGAAGTATAGGAAAATGTTCCAATAAAAAAAATTTCGTAATGAGAAAACCCAAAGGAAAATAATCCTAGGCTAAATGACTTCAAGTTTCTTTGGAACTTTGCTACCACTAGATCCTAAAAGTATTTGGATCTCAGTAAAACACAGCGACATATTCTCACTAGCTTACTTAAAGGGCAGTGCCACCTCGGGGATCTGATCTGATGGGGTTAGGTCTTTTAGAAACTGATGAGTGTAGAATCTGTGGGGAAGTGGATAAAACTTTAATTCATCTAGTTGTACAATTGTTATGCAAAAAATCTTGCAGACCCGAAACCTGTGGGAGAGATGGTCTAATCTTTTTGAAACCAGTCCAGACACTGAGTTCAAAGCATTTTTTTAGGAAGATAGAATGAATTTTGAATTTGCAGTGTATAATAAATAGGTGGTAGCTATGTATCATATTGTTTATAAAATAGACCACATTTTGATTAATGTTCAGATTTTTATAAGATATAATTTATTTATAGATGATGATGCTCGATATGAAGGAAGAAATCCATCGCCACCTCCAAATTTAGATGAATTGGCCCAATCGTGAAAATTTAAGTAATAAATTGTAGTGTGCAATTTTCAAATATACATTGTTTGTATTTATTTTAAGTAAGCTAGTGTATAAAACATGTTTATTTTTTTTGGAAATATATTTTTTTCGGTGCATATTGCCCCAATTTTCTACAACTTGATTATAAGTTATTTTTATTTTTTACTAATTTGTAAAGTTTATTGTTGATTTAGTTTTTTTACAACTGGATTTGTAAAGTTTATGTGACATTTTGTAGATATAGCAAAGCAAAAGTTATGTACACTTTGTATATAAATATTTTTATCAAATAGCAAAAATTAGAAAATCGTTGATTTTTGAATGCATACTGTATGCAACATTGATTTACATGTGCTCACAGAAATCTCACTGTATATATTATATTAAAGAAAGTTTTGATCAACTCAATACTCGAAAAAATGTAAATCAATGATGCAAAATTTGTAAAAGTACAAAATTATTTAGGTCGCGATCTCCAATTTTAAAATTAAGAGTTTTTTTATTATTTTTATAGAATAAAACCACCGATTGGGTTATTAGGTTAATAGTGATGTTATACTGTAGCTGTTCATTATATATATATGTAAGTTTCCTCTTAGAAGTTTATGCATTTTTGTTCAATTCAGGCAACAGGAATTACTCATTATTTAAAAATAAATTGTTCATATAAGTTGTCAAAATATCTATTAGACTCAGTCCTTCTACAATTTTTTTTGTGATCTAAATAATTATGAGTGCTTTAAGTGGCGAACAAACAATTTTACCAAATACCGAATGCAACTTTATACAAAAAAATTAAAAATGTATCAACACTAGTCATTCTTGAAAAATTTAATTTTTCATAGCCATTAGATGGTGCTAAACTGATAATTAACAATAAAAAATGTATTGTTTAGAAAATGTTGAAAGATGATTTTAATAAATGTTATTGGAAGTATAAGAGAGAGATATATTTGAAATATTAATCAACATTAAACAAATCATTTAAATGTCAAATACTTCACAGATTTCTACATTTCATTGTATACAATCACATTCATTGTTCTATAACCCATTTTACTTCTGAAGACAGAAAAGAGAATGTGCCATTTACACGAAGAGGCCTACAGGAATTGTTTAAACAGTAGTTTGCACCAGCATTGTCAATACAATTCAGAATTCAGCATCACTAGATTTTTACATAAACACAGTTCATTTTCTATAGAATTTTTTTAGAAAAATAATTACACCTCTCATTGAAGTTGTGTTGAGTGATTTCTCAATAATTTTTCCTATCGATTAATTATATTTTATTAAATTTGAATGGGCGAGAAGGGTTGTGAAAGAAGGGCCGAATTGTTGGGGTAACTATCTTGACTAATACTAGAAAATTGTGGTTATTAAAGAACGCGAGAACTTTGAGAAAATAAAAAGTAGAAAGTATAGGAATGTAAAAATAAAATGTAACAAATAAGTTGGAATTTTTGGAACCGTTGGTAATATTCATACTGAACATACTATTTATATTACCACTACACCAACACTCACAATTACACTGTCTGACGCGCGTTTCGATAACCAAGTTAAACCATTTACCTTCAGTCTCTGAAGACAATAACTTGGTTATAGAAACGCGCCTCAGACAGTGTACTGTGGTCTAGTGGTAGTGTTAACAGTAAACAGTTAAAAATATTGCACATATCTAACTCACTTTGGGTTTAGAAGTTATTTCCAATATGTAGTTTAAAATGATCTTCCTGTTGCTTGGAATATTTACACAGATACTCTGTGGCTATAAAGCAGCAGTAGTTGAAGATTGCATTTCTATTTGTATGTAACAATACAAACTAGTAATACAATTAAGAAAGGTAGTTTTTAGTTACTCTTAATTGGTATATGGTGGAGTTGTATTTGGAACTCAATACTAATCTCTTTTCCAAGTTCTTATACTTTATTGAAATAGTTTTTTTTCGATCTGATGTTTTTATATCATAGTAAAATTTATAAAAATTCGTTATTGTATATACTATTGTTATTTATTCAAATTAGGTGCTTAATAAAGTGCCATATTTGTAGTAATAATTATTGCTAGAACTTAAGTTGGACATATTTTGGATTGTAAAATTTCTAAATAAAATATTTCATGTATCAAGTACAACAAATAAGGAAGAATATCAATGACACAAAGTTTCTTAATACAGTTAAATATCGGAATAATAGAATCAAAAGTTAAATAGTTGGCAGAAAGTTGGCATTTATTATATAAGTAAGAAATAAAGAATCTGTGGATATACATAAATAAAATTTCTTCTAATAGAGTGTTGGTTTGAAAAATACTTGTTCAAAATTTTCAACCTTTTTTTAGTAAGCTAAGATCGGGTTACTGATAAAATTTATTTTACTCAAATAAATATCAATTGAAACTTATTCTATCGTTAAAAGGTCTTCCATTTCTTAAAGTTAATATTCTGATGTATGTATGTATCGAGAGAATGTGGATAGAGGTTTCGTCTCTGTGCAACAAAATCAGCACGTTGCATTATTTGCTAAGTCTATAATCTTGAGATGTTTGTTTAAGCAACAGCTTCCCGATAGGACAACTGTTAGTATTCTTAGGTTGTTCTTACTTAGTTTGATAGTTTCAGCAGATATTCTCTGGTTATAGTTTCCCAGAAGTCTTTGCCTGTCTCAGTCCCTGAAGGTTGTCTCTATAAATGGTTTTGCTCCTATTTACCTTCTTTTCCAGTGCCTTTTCCATTGTTCTCTAGATGATACCACAGAAGGGTTCGAGTCCCATGAAGGGTTTGTCTGCCCTCGATCTAGCGAGCTTTTCACCTAGTTCATTTCCCTTTGCTGTAACTTTATTTTTCTTGTCTAGCTCCTTTAATTTTTCTAGGTATTTATTGGAATTTCTGTTCATTTCTTGTATGGTGTCTTGATTCCATTTGTTTTTACAGTTTATTCTTAAGGTAAAATGTTTCTCAAAGCTAAACTTTTTCGATGCAACGTCCCGAGGCATATCCCAGGGTTGGCCATTATTTTCTTTGGTGATCCCGTCTCTGAACATTCTAAGTGATGTTTTGATATTCTGATAATAGGTTTCTAATACAGAGTCGTTTGTCGACTCCAACTATATATTTTCCCTTAAAAAAATAGTTATTTCCTTTTACATTTTTACGAGTCGAATTAGTGTTTATTTAGTTCCATGATTTGGTCTATCCAATTCTTTGTTGGTCTCCCCATTTGTCTTGGTCTTGGTGTTTACAGCTTCTATTATTTTTCACGTTAATCTATCTGTATCTTTTAAATATTCATCTTTATCAAAGCACTGATTTTTGTACTGTTATTTCCATTCTTTATTTTGTCCCCCTTAGATTTTTCTGCTATTCATTGAGGGTGTTACATTTCATTTTGCCTTAGTGCAAAATAGACTAGTTCATGGGGCGAAATATGAAGTTCACGTTGAAATTTGTTTGTCTTATAAAATTTCTAGTCATTTAAGCAGCAGTAGTTAAAAACACATGACTGCCATTACAAAATAATTAATTTCAGTGTTTTAATGTAATAAAAATCCAAAATATGGAGTAGCTCTTCTATTTTTCTTTGTAGATATAGAGAATATTCTTTGTAAATAATAAAAATATAATTGGTGTAATTAAGGTAAAAGAAAAATAGGAATAGCCTTAACATAATCAGAGATATAGTATAGAGATCCATTAATATAACATGACTCAATAATGTTATGTTGTATTCAATTTGGAACGTATCTGAATTTATTTTTGTGAATTAAGTTCTTATACTTTAATATAATGACAAATTGATATGTTTTAATAATATCTACTAATGTTCCCCATTATAGTCCTATAGAGTAGTGTAAGAAAATAATTTTACCATAAAATATAAAAATACAGAGAATTTGTTGCATACTTAGTCCATTTATATTTTTCGTCATACTTAGCCCATTTATATTTTCTGTCATACTTGAGCTTATAAAGTCTTCATGGGTCTCTTAGAACAAATTTACAAGTATATTTTTTATAAACAAAAAAAATCAAATCTGACACACTTTTTTAATCTATTTTATACAAAGGAGAGTAAAATTTCAAAATCTGAGGTAGAAGTATAAAAAACTTATCAGATGTTGTAAGTTGAGTTCTCTATTAATAAGTCGAATTTTCCTAATTTTTGTTCTTTTTTTTAGCATAGATTAATGCTCCTTAGATTATTGAAGATTCGGTCAACACGTTATCACATGTAAAAAGAAATCCACAAAAATATTTTATTCCATTTTGATTATTTGTATAGCTGTTCTCTATTAGGTTTCAATGTACTGTGTACTATGTTGCTTATCTACAAACATACAAGTTAACTTATCTATTCTTTTAAAATCGTACCTATATTTCTTCAAATTTCTCCAATTTCCTCAAATTTTCTCAATAAATCTATTGGTGGTTGCCTTATTCAAATGATCAAAAATGAGATTAATGATTTTTTACTAATGTAATAATTATTTAGTAAGGTGTTATTGTTATGGTACCTGCTAACTCGCTCCCAAACCGTAACGCCGCTATAGCTGTGTTTAGGTCTAATCATTTATATTAACTAGGGTTCCACAGCTCAATTTTATTAAGTAAAAGCCATTCCTATTGGCCAACTTTATGCTAAGGTTATACTGTCTGTTGCTTATATTACTTGCAAAGATACTAATAGGAACTCAGTCAAAATATACTTTGCTTCTAAACGCTGAATATCAATTTAAAGAAAATGAATTTGCAACGTATTGAAAATGTTCATAATTTCAAAGGCAGATTGTCGAAATTTCTATCCCTTGAGGTTCCAAACAAGTTATACACAAAACTCAGGCTCAATGTGATTGTAGGGAGTATTTAATCTATGTTTTTAGTACAAATTATAGATAAAAAACATAATTTTACATCAGTTATTGTATTTAACTGTAGGATCGTTTTTCTAATTAACACAATTGAAATTTACTAACTATAAAATGTTAGATACACTCTATTCTTTTCGAATAGAATACCCAACCAGCAACCTACAATATATGAACAGCTCCCTATTTTCTTTTGTACTGGCATACCATGGGTTTTTGTTGCCGATGGTACTTTTACTGATATAGTTCTAACAAAAATAGGTGTGTTGATGTTCCTACCATTTCCCATTGTAACGAAATTTTGGCCCCCATCTTCCACATTTTGTTTCATTGGCACGAAACATTGTGGCTCGTGATTTGGATTTAATTTTTCTCCAAAAGAAATGAAATTTCCCAAAATATATGTATTGAATATTAATATGTTTCGTTGCTGAAACATTAAATTGCACTTGGTTGATAACTATGACACAAAAAATTTTTTTCCAAAAGTTTTGAAAGTGATAAAATCAGATAAGCTAAGCACCGACAGACTAAAACTGATGACACTGAAAATATCAATATATAATTTTTCCTTGAAACAATTCAAATCAAATCCATTATATCCATTCAATATTTATCAGGGGTCGAAGGCCAAAGCTGCCTGTTGGTTTCAATACCTCGCCTCTATTCTTAATAGCTAGTTATTTATCCTTGTTTGTTTTGAAAATAATATATTGAGGGGTTGCTGTATTATATTAATTTCACAACTTTGTTTTATCGTTGTTCAGTATAGTTTTCCGACAACTTACATGAAATACTCATACAAATTCGTCCTAGTGTAGAAAGTTGGGTGCACTATGGTGGAATATCAAGAGTCTGGTCTAGGTCGTCTGTAAAGTATAGTTTACAAGTTGTGCGGTAACTATAATTCCATCATTCATTCTGTACCAGTTACCAATACAAATTATTTTACCTATTGATAACAAATATGCCTCTTAAGTGTTTGTTTATTTTTTAAATTTAGGTTAACATAATTGTTTTTTAAACAATATATCAGTACACGATTTTTTCAAAATCATATTGGCGTGTAATTAAACATGTCTACTGCTGATGCATACTATTTTTGAACTATATTAAACTAGTTGATTTGAAAATGAATATAGTAGGAGTCCAAATGTGGCATTTGATGATGCCTTTGAATGAGCGCATTCAACTTTTTTTCATAAAACATATTTCTAATTGGAATATTGAAACATATCAATTATATAAAGCAAACATGATACCAATGTATATAACAAATATTGTTATATTTATTTTTCAATAGTGAATATATCTGCTTTATAGTTAAGAGTATTTTATATTTGAATTTTGAGATCTATTTAAGGTTTACTGACTGCTATACATCACTTGTTTTGAGGACTCTATGTATATAGATCAATCTTTAACATGTAAATAAATATATTTATATATTATATAGATTTGTAAAATTCGTACCTACCTTAAACCAGTGTAAGAAAATATGTTCATAAAACTTTCGATATTTATTTAGAGCAATCTTCATTTCTTGTGATATGAAGATTGACAAATATTACTTATAAATCATTTATTTCCGCATCGTGATTGTACAAAATTTTCTTAATAAAAATTCAAAATGAAATATAAAAAACAATTTATCTGTATCAGTATTAAAAATATCGATTTGGTGCTGAAATGAATAATTTACAAGTGTTTCTAAATTGTCAATAAAACATCAACGAGTTTATATTAATCATATAAAACTATTTTAATATATAATGTGCTGTAAATAATAAACATTTAATTAATTTGATGTTGGTACACAACGTACAATTATTAAATAAATTATCTAAAAATTAGCCTTCTTTTATTTTATTTACAGATAAAAAGAATTTTAATACTTACCTTACATGTCTCAAAAACTTTATCATTTCTATTCTGTCTGAAAATGTGCACCGGTAATATTTATCACAGGAGTAGTCTCAATTTGAATATTTTCCAACGATGGGTCCAAATGTGACGATAGAACAGCATTTTTTGTTTCAAATATAAATCATCTTAAAAAATTTAGAATAGCAAATATTTTTTCAGTTTACTCTACCGATGCGTTGGCAATAAAACAATGCTTACGACGGTGCCTATTGAATCCAGTTGAAACTGTTGCTATAATGACACTCTAAATCAGTTTTACAAGCTACTGAAGCGTCTCCATTAAATATTTATAATCAGGAACTTATTTTCGAAATAAAAAAATTATAATATTAATTAAAAAGTGATAAAAAAATAATTATTCTCATATGGGTAAAAGTTCATAGCGGCATCTATATTGACCAAAATACATTTATTTTTTTTATTCGCTCTCAAACTCTAGTCTTTTCATTACATATAATAGGACTACTTTTTTGCTTTTTAGTAAATCTAAATTTATATTTTGCAATTGTCAATGAATTGCGTTGGGATGTCATTAGTGGGTTTTGATCATCCAGTATCGCGAAATAAAGGTTTCACTTGTTCACCCTGCATTAGTTCCTTCGTTAGAAGAATCTAAACAAGACATTACAAATGCATTCCATCTATACAGAGTGGATCTTTGAACACCCGTATTTTTTCCAGTGAATTTATAAACAAATACAACGAGAACCGAATAGTTTCTAATATAAATTAGGAATCTGATATTCATATTTTACCTTAACGAAGAAAGTTATGAAAAAATAAATCCACGGTGTAATTTTTTTCATAAATAGTATTTTTTATGGGAAATAAATAAAAATAAGTTTATTTAAATAAAGTTTATTTTTTTATAGAAACTGTCTTACTTAAAGAATAATTATTCAACTCTTTAGCTTCCCAACATTCGTACCAAAAATTTCGTAACCTATTTTTGGAATTGCAACAAAATTCTCGAAAATCTTTGAGGATTTTTAACTGACAGTTGGTATCAACTCCTTGATTCGTTCTCCATCTTTTACTCACCATATGATTCCACGACCAGAGGAAACCCATCTAAAAAGGACAAATCCAAGTAAATTTTTCTCAATTTTTATTCAACATCTATACTGTATATAATAAAACGAAACAGTTACAGGGTCTTACTAGAAAGTTTTAAAAATATTTGTGCCCAATACTTTAAACCTATTTAGCGTATCCTTGTCATCCTTAGTGGGTAGTGTACGCCTTATAAAATTTTGTTTAATAAACGTTTCTAACTACATAGGCTATGAAGACTGATGGTGAATTGGGGTTATAATGAGCCTTTAGACAAGGAACTCTAATAACCTCCGTTGAATTGATACACATTTATGAATTCAAGTTAGAAAATAGGCTCCAATAACATCTGCATATTCAATATTGGATCTGGATAGGAATATTTTTATAGCATGTAAAGGAATGCCGTCTGGTTCTGGTGCTGTGCCATTTTGGATACTTCCAGTTACGTTGGCTATCTCTTGATCAGTAAAAGGTTCGACATTACTTTGTGGCCATTGGTCAATAGTTGACTCATAGGGAGTGAGTGCATCGATTTTATAAGCATCGCTTCAAATGTTATTAATGAGTTACACAGAGAGGTCTTTCCAAAATTCACTTTTCGCTTCTTTGATGTCTTTGCAAAGTACTTTTCTTTTTTGCCTCTGTCTCGTGTCAGCTTCCTTCTGTTCTTGTAGCAATCTGTCGTTTTTCTTTCAATTTCGATGTTCCACCAACAGGGCATTTTTTGTGCTTGTCTTTCGTTAAGTAGGTACTGCTTTTATACGCTAGTTGTACAGTTTTTATGAGTGACCCGTGTGCTGCGATTGCTTGTTATTTCTATGATATTCTTAAAAATGTTCTAATCTGTATTCACCATTTTTATTTGCGTCGCCCCTTTTACGTTAAAGAGGATATACTGATGATAAATTAGTGTATTTGTCTCCAGCACTTCCCATTGGCTTATATCTTTTGCGATTCTTTTTGTGGACATTGTTACATCAATAAATGATCTTGTATTTCCTCGCAAAACGGTATGACGATCTCCGTTATTATTCACTATTATATCTTTTGTTAAGATGATTTCCATCCAATAAGCACCTCTGATATCTATCATTAGAGAGCCCCAGGGAGTGGATTTTGCATTAATATCTCCCAGTATTATAGTTTCGCTTTGAAGGGATTTTCTATCATGTTGTCGGGTCGACTGCACTAATGTAGTCTTGGATACTTATATTTGGTGGTATATACCAGGATAGGATTAGTATGTCTTTAAAGTGTGTCAGTGAATACTACTAGTTTCGAACGAATAAACCATATTTTGTTAGAAAATGAAAAAATAGCCTCAATATGTCTCGGCATTTAATCCATTATCGCGTTATTTATACCATCGAAGACAGCGCCTGTAGTTTGCTCAAAAACACCATAATAGGGGAAAACTTCAATGGGACAATATTGTGTTGTGATTGAAGTCTTCTTCCAACTTCTTGCTACATAAAAGACATTTTAGAATCATATGTTTTACAATGTGTACCTTTTGTAGGAGAGGAATTTTTATTAATGCATAATACGTCCATTGGCGTCAGTTAGAGCTGTTTTCTTTACACACTTATATATTTGTAATTATCGATGTTAGAATTTTGAATAAGATAAAAATTTTAAAACATCAAAGGCTTTACAACAAAATTAATTTTATTCGTGTGTTTTAGATTTTATGTTGAAGATTAGTTTTGACAGTTACTGTTAATATTAAATTAAGTCACCTTTCTAGAATTATCGTAATCATCTTTATTTTTTCCAGAAACATGTCTAGTAATATAGGCTTCATGAGGACTAGGAACAACATCAGCATGTACTGTATATTTTCCCATATTACCCGTTGACGAATTCACTCTACTTCTAGGTTTAGTTACTGGTCGTGAGATCAATAAGAAAATTGTTCCTGTTGCATGAATATATTGATGTTCTCTCGACGTATTAACATTATCGGGAGGTTCAACTTGACAATGTATAAAGCCAAAACGTTGAACAATTGCTTCTTGGAATAGAAACATTCTGTCTGCATAAGAATTTTCTCTAAATTCTAGAAATAATATCTATTTTATAATATTTTCAAAACTATATATCTTTAATTCGCAACCTTTAAATAGTGGATAACTCCTTTCTTCTAGGCACCTAATATTAAGTGGAATAAAAATTGGTCCTCGCAAAGGATCAGACTTATTAGAATATGGTAATGCGAGTGGATCATGTGGTATGGGGATCATTTGAAGTCCGCAGGACTGGGCTTTTCTGTGCCAACCACAAAGCTAAAAACAAAAAAGTTTAATATAAAAAATTCAATAAAAAAAATTTGGTGTGTAATAATTGAATATTTTCTGATTATTTACAACTAAAAGTAACCAGAGGCTCCTTTCATAGCAAATCAAGCAATGATCGATGACATGCTTGGCAATAAAAAGGCTGAAAATTATAAAGAGCTCATTTCTAGTTTGCTCGATAAATTACAACTCATGGATTTGAAGACAACTTATTAGCTTATTCATAAGAGCAACAAGAAGGATTTCACTAGGTTGCAATGAGCAATGTTATCAAGGAAAATATAATGAAAGCACGATGTGGGGTTTAATTTGGAGTCTAATTCGAGAAAGCTTCTACTTACACATAAAAAAAATGAAAAATATTAATTTTTAAAGCTTTTTGTATATTTTTATATGTTTGGAGATTTATTTTTATTGTTCTTTGTAAATAACAGTGATTAACATAAAAATATAGGCTTTTACTTTCTTTTATATTCTACTGAAATAACAAATTTGGGATTTTCTTAAAATTTGGTTAGGTATTTTTTCTTCAGTTAGACAAAAAAATTTTTTATTGAATTTGTGTCTTACCAATTCAGAAATAATAGATCCCGATGAAGTTAACCATTCAACAACTAATTCGTAAGCTTGATCTGGCTTAAAAACGGTTTGATAACGAGCATGACCCCATTCTAATCGATCGCTTTTACCAGTCAAATCAGTCTCTAATCTCATTCTTTTGTACATTGGTCCTAAAAATTAATTAGAATTCGTGATAAAATAGGAAAGTAAGTTAAAATATTATGAATATGATTGAAAACAAATACGTTTCCGTTGAAGAAAAATTTAGCAAATTTTGTGTTTTTGTTTGTTTCAAAAAATAAAGTTTTAAATTCCAATTGTTACTTATTGTCGCCAGTTTCCAATTGAGCAGTAAATTAAAAAAATCAGTAACACGACGAAACAAATAAAATGAATAAGTAACTGGAAAAAGAATTTTATTACGAAGTCTGTTAATGCAATTATGCGATATCAGTGCAAGATTCCTCCTCGAATAATTTTGGAAAAGCCCATTAGATGTTCTCCGTGAATATAATGCATCTTTAATTGGGATTTTGGAAAGTATTCTACTAATTCCATTTCGTTTTTGGTTAAATCCAAAATGTCTGTGCTCTTTTTTATTGACAAGACATAATACGCCACTGCAGTTAACATAATTACATTGTTTTTCATATGAAACAAAATTCCCATCTGTCCAGTGGAACACAAAGTCTAACTCTAAATGAATAATAGAAATTATAAATGACAATTACCGATTATGGTTGCTTTAGTTGGATACAAAAAGTTTACATGTTACTGAAACACAAAATTTTCTTTATGTTCATCTATTATAAACATATTTAAATTTTGCTAAATGTTTGCATAGATGCCTTGAGACACTGTACATAGTGTACATTATTGCAGCTAACAAAATTTGTTCTCCATATTAGCAAAGATCTTATCCACACAAATTTATCGAAAATTCTAATCTAGTGGAAACACATTGCCATTGACTTTTAACGTTTTAGTATGAAGATATTTTTTTCCAAAAATCTTTTCCGATTTATTAGAATGAGTTATGAAAAATTCAGTATCCAAATAGTCCGTGGGGCCTATTTATGAGTCGAGGGAATAGAATCATTGGTGTACTATGCAAGATGAAGCGAGCTGTCTTTAAATTGTCTAACAGAGAACAAATAATGTAGATCACGCAGGAAATGCCATTCCTCGATTCAAGAATAAGAGTAGGATCCTCATAATATTGTCAGGAACAAGTTCGCTATATGGATATTGGTGCCGGTCTTGCTTCGATGTAATGAAATTCAAGAATATCCGGAATCCGTTTGATGTTTGTTTTATATATTTTTATTATAGCAGGCGGTTTATTTACATTGTTTCTTCTGAATAATTTCTAGGAAGTTCTATTTATTTATTTTTTTTAATTCTTTATTTCCTAGAGCTTTTGAGAATCTATTTTGTGATATATCGCACACCTAATTCTATAGTGCCATAAGCCCATAAATGCTAATTTTACAGAAAAGCCAAAACAAAAACGATTGTAAATTTAATGTTTTCTGGGTCAATTGCTTAGGCGCATATGCAGTTTGAAGATATCTCTACTGATTAGTGATGTAAAAGGTTATTTAAAATTTTTTTAAGGATATGGCAATACTATCAATCTTAATTTTATTTACACTTGCTGAGTTGGGACTTAGAGCGAAATATGACTTTATATTGTATTTTAATTTAATGTAAGAAAATAACAAGAAAATTTCAAACCTAAAAATTTTTAAACTAAAACTCGCCCATAAAAGTTGTATTTAAACTTAAGTAAATATCCGTTTAATGTAAGAAAGAACATAAAAAACAAAATAATATCGCAGCAGCATGGAAGGAGGATTTTAAATTGAAATTAACTTATTAAATCTAGCAAAGCCTGATAAGTAGGTAGGTACGATTTGGGAATTACTCTAGCTTCAAATAAATGTAATTAGTCTTTCTTTATGTTTGCGTCAATCTTTAGCTTAGTTGTGTAGGCCGGAACCAAATTAGAGTCATTTTTTCTTCCTCTTTTTCTTATAACCTCCCCTTGGACATCTTCACTCTCATAGGATGTTTTCACTTGAAAGGAAAAGGATTTTTCCTTCTCGAATCTCACGACTTTTATATTTGAAGATAAAACTTGTATTCCATTTATGATTCTGTCAAAGTTGTTGCTGATCTGCGTCTGAAGATTTTTATGGCACTACAGCTTTGATCGACGAAATGAGATGACATATTCGATTACGGCACTTACAGTCACGAGTAACTCATTGTAATAGTGACGCTTGGCGCCTCACGCGGAATCTGTTAGTGCAAATGATATGGCACTAATAAATCCTTAAAGTATACATTGGGCGGAAAATGTCAATTTAAAATTTTTTTGGGATATGACACTATTGAAATAGGAGTGCGATATAAGAAGTTTGTGTAGCGCAGTTTAGTGTATAACACAGAATCATAGTGAACAAACCAATATAGAAAGTAAGCGTAAAATTTGAATAAATTATTTAATTGTTAGTGATAAGTTAGTTAAGTGTATAGTGTTTGCATAAATTAAGAACGTAAGAGACAGTGTTTATTAATTCACCGCACGAATACAAATCGTATAAATAAAGAAGAAAAACATTACAATATTTTTCAAAATGTGTTATCATCTACATTGGACAGTGTAAACTATTGACGATCTTCAGAAGTTGAACTTTACCGCATTCCAGTGCTAATGGCGAAAAAAGTGTTTTCATAAGTAAAATCTAAAACCTAACTGAAAAATCGCTTTAAAACCCCAACGTTGGAGGGCTCCTTTCAACAAAAAAACACAGTTCCAAATAGCGGTAATTGCTACAACTTCACTGCGTCTACAGATTTAACAAATAAATTAAATTCAGCATTAATGTACCTCCAAGAAAGTTTTTAGATTTAGACTGAATAAATTTGTTTTATAAGATCTCTTTTCATATTATTTATATACCATTTCTGTAGTAAGTATGTTTAATTTTATTTTTTGTTAAGAGTTTTATTCAATTTTACTAACGTACTTATTGTTCATATTTTTGTGAAAGTAGGTAAATAAACAAAATATTGCCTACTTGTAATTCCTACTCTTATTCTCACTACATGAACTTTAGTTTGAAATTTTACGGTTTCACACGGAATCACAATTTTAGCTTCCAGCCATTTGGCACCCCTGACAGTACTTATATCTGATCAGAAATTCTTTTATTATCAAAATCAATGGAAACAGTGAATTTAGATTCAAATTAAGTACAGGGAAACTATAAATGGCAAGCACCAATTTTGGTTAATTAATTAGTTCAAGCCTAGCTTGAGGTTTTTAAATGTTTGATAACAACTCTGAAACATTTAAATTTTATCATAGGATATGAAGAATTGAACAGAGTGTAATGCGCAAAAAAGGTGAAAAGATATTTCTGTTCTTCACCTTTAGCAAATAACATTGATATGTTTTGAAACAAGTACAGTAAAAACTTAAACTTGATTCACCTTCCAAATCATTTTCAGAGTATTCTACATCTATATCTTCACATAAGAAGTGAGGCACACCGTGCTCTCGATCTGAATAACTATTTGGAACTTGTAAGGTACAAGGGGGAGTTGATAATCCCCAATTTAAAGGCTTCTTCACTTCTACTTCCATCCATTCATTTTCGAAAATTTGAATATCACCACAGGGTTGAAATGTTTCTTTATCATCTAAAATAAAAACAATTACTACAAAGTTTACTTTGTACGTATCAGAATTTTGGAAAAGAAAAATGATATTCTATACTACTTTCTTTGGGACAATAAAAATAGTTTGATTATATATTTCAGTGTAAAATGGATTCTTTACCTTTGTCATTTGATACAATATAGAATAAATAGAATCCATATATAAATTTTCTCTTTGGATCTCCAGAAGCATGTCGTATTAATTGTTTTTCATATAATATCTGCATTATCTAAAATAGTATTTAATTCAAAATAAATTGAAGAAGTAATCGATCTATCATATTATTTTACTTGAAAATGACATTCCGTATGAATTGAGCTTCAACAATACAACTGAACAGAGTTACTAAATAATCTATCAATCGATGTACGAGCCCCATTCCATTTCAGTTGGTCCAATTGAAAAAAATTACTAATTATTGCTTTTTCAGCTATTAAAAACCGGAAAATTGGTTCGTTTTGAGCACTTTATTTTTTCTATAAATATTTTAGATACTTTTACAGGAGTTACAAGTCTATGTTATAATTAAAACAAAAACCAAATGTAATCAGAAAAGCTTAAATATTAAACATACTTTTAAAAGTTACCATTGCGTAACATCCCCTTTATTTTTAATAGCAGCCGTATTTCTTTCTAGGCATAGTGTTTATTAAATTCTGGCAGTATTCGAGAGTAAAATCATCCCAAATTTCTTGTAGTTTTTCTTTTAATTACATGACATTTCTATCTGGATTTGCACGCATCTGCTTTTTCATTTCATGCCAAAGTGTTTCTATTGGTGACAAATCTGGACTACTTGAAATCCACTCTAAAAGTGGAATATTGTTGTCTGAGAACCATTTTAAGGCATGCTGCTCCATATTGCTCAAAAATAATTGGCAACAATGATTCTTCTAAAATATCCAGGTACTTTTCAGTATTGACAATTCCGTTTATGAAATGCAGTTTTCCCACTCCTCTTGCAGATATCGAGCCCCACACCATCACAGATGTCGGAAATTTTACTTTCCGCTTCAAATAATCTGGATGAAAAGCTTCATTTTTTGTCGAATAACTCTACTTCGATCGTCACCCACGCAAACTTCAAAACGAGACTCATCACTCCAATGTATACACCTCCACTGTTCAAAATTCCAATTTTTATGCTCTTTGACCCATTTAAGTGATTTTTCTTTTGGATTTTCAGTCAATAATGGCTTTTTCTTGGCCCATGTAAAGAAAATTTCAATTTAGAAAAATATGCATTAAACTAAGGTGTTACAAAATTCACCTAGTATGTCCAAAATCCTAATTTTTGAGCCTCTCTGTGACATGTGGATCTTGAAGCCCGCCTACCCACTGCATTACTCCAAAGTACACTTAGTTGACCATAGTTAGCACGTAGGTTTTGTTGAATTATTCTTTTTAACGCCCGTTTATCTTTGTCTGACAATTTCGATTTTCTTACGTACCGGCGTTTAGGGACAATCAAACCATTTGCTTTGCTTTATACAAGTGAACTATATTTCGAACACTGTATTTTGACATGTTTACGACTTTCGCGATTTCTGAGCTCTTTTTCCCCATTTTTTAATAAGTTTATTATGTTTAATCGAATTTTTTCATCAATAACTTTTCCTCTACCCATTTTAAAAATTATACTCACTTAAAAAAGTTTTACTTACACAGTCTAATTTATCACTTACGTATTTTAGGCCTAATAAAACTTTGAACACAATTTTGGAAACAATGAACCCTTGTATATGCATAAAAAATTATTATCAACTAGACCTATCTATTTCCATCATATTAAATATCATTCAAAATATTTGACAATATTCATCCAAAACCTATATTTTAGACATAAAACTAAAGGTTTAAAACATTTTACTAACATCTACTTTTTGGCATTTTAAAATAAAGTGTAATAATTTCGAATTTTTCTAAGTGGGCCAACTGAAATGGGACGGAACTCGTACATCCTAACTCGGGATGATTACTTATATTAGGAACTAATATAAAAATCTTTCAATATCCTTTTTCAATCTATTTTCCCAAACATGAAACAAAGAGAATTGTTAAATTTACTGATTACTTCAAACACCGTAAACTTTTTCCCCCCAAATTTGCCTGAGGATTCAGCATAAATTGTTATAACAAAATGCAAATATTCAAACCCTAAAGAAATTTATTGAAAATATTAATTATAAAAAATAATATACCTGTATTCCTTTCTCAATGGAAGGAATTTCTTCCATATGAGTCATTAGCCAACTTACGGCATCTGCAGTAACGAAAGTAAGATTCGGTAAATTTTGTTGAACACTAATAAACAATAAACCATTTATAGGATGTTTCATGCTATCAATGATTTCAGCACTTGTCGCATTTGGTTTAAGCATAGTTATTGGTAAACTTGTACTGAAATATATTTAAAAAAATGTATTATAATCAATAAAAAAATTAAATTTGAAAGCAGATTTAAAGTCAGAAATGTTCCCTTTTCTCTCAAAGTACTTGGTTAAATAAGTTATTTTTTTAAACCCCATCTTGATAAACTTTCTACTCCAACAAATTTTCATTTTAGTCTTATATTCATGAAACAAAGAAAATGTTTGTACGAAGACATCTACAGAAGCAATATTTTGCAAAAAGAACGTGCGTATATTTCATCTTTCAAAATAAATAATTTTTATCGTTAATATAAAAGACTTAAGAAAATGGAAGATGAAGGTATAGGATTATTCTAAAAAACCGATGCAGCAATATCAAACATTTCATTTAGTCCTCCGCTCCATCTACACTTTACATCTGTGAATCATGGAAATAACATAATCCGGGATACACTATCGGCCGACCCCGAAATCGATTAGTTAAATTTCAAAATATTACACTTTAACAAATTTCTCTTTCATATTGTCAAGCGAAGGTGAAAACGGTGTCTTACAAACCAAAAATAATAGTGTCTATTATTTGCTAAGCTTATATTTTGTTGGAGAATGCGACAAGTTAAAACTTGCAAGTACCGGCTGATTGTTTATTATTCTTTAACTGTGAATTATTTCTTCGGTGTTTATGATTTTAGTTTAGTCCCAGTAAGTCCCGGTGAAGGCACAATTATGTGTTTTGATTTACAATTTTTGGACTCGTGAGTTCGTGGACGAATTGTTTTATTTTTCACAAATTCAGACTTAAAAATACCTCGACTTACCGTTGACTATAACGTGAAAAAATATGCAACCACCAGGAGCTTTGGCGATAGAAAACGTTCAAGGTGGCTTCGAAAAACCACAACCGCTGAAGACAAACGTATTGTATTGAGCAAGAAAGGTGATCGACGACATACGGACTCATTGATAGCAGCTCAGATCAAAAATCAAGGGGTCTGCCTTTGACTACTTCTACAGTGAAAAGGAGATTCGGAGATGCTGGCCATTTTGAGGGGAGTAGTGAAAAAACCTCTTTTAAGACGTCAAAATAAAACTAAGAGGTTGCAGATCCAATAAAAATTGGATGAATGAAAAGTGGGAGATAGTTTTTATGGAGTGATAAGTGTGATAAGATATCATCTGCGTCAAGTAATAATTGACCTCTCCATGCTAACGGTTTACCCAGGTGTCTATTTGTAGAATAAGACGGTAAGTCCATCGATCATTTTTTCACTGTTTTCATCATCGCTGTAGGCCGTTTTTTCATTCTTCATTTGTTAGTTCTGCTTGGGTTACTTCCGTAGAACCTTTTCGTCGGTTGAGCAAGTGTAATCTCAACTGGAAACAATGTAGAGACTCGGTGATGAATTTGGGATGTTTTGGAGCAAAGGCGACTAGGGACATTGAAAACATTTAAAGGGTTTTGAAGACAGAAGGCTACAAAAAATATTAAAGAAAAATGTAGTACGTTCTGACCAGCGCCTGATCAGCAGAAAATCTATCTTCTAGTATGATAACGATATAAAATGTACAGAAAGTAATGATTTGGCCGTCACAGTCGCCGGATTGAGTTATTGTGGGACAAATTGGACAGTGAAATCAAGAAGCAGTGTCCTACTTCCACTTTACATCTTTGGAATAACCTGAATAGCGAATGGAACCAAGTAGATGACGATTATGTGTAGAAATTGTTAGAGAAAATTCCAAAATTATGCACCGAAATAATAAAATCAAAAGGACGTTACATCGATGAACCGAAAATTTAAATATATAACAATTACAGATTGTACTTTTATTATTACTATCTTCTTATATTTGTATTTTCTTGGGATTATAAGTATCAAAATCATTTTGTTTTTATTTGTTGTGTATCGGACAAACTATAGGGGGGCAAAAACTTTTGACTGGTAGTGTATATTCGTTTCAATGTATACCAATGTTTTACCAGTAATAAAATTCTTTTTACGGGAGAGAACAGCTCATCAACAACGACTGGTAATGTTAACGAGCTTCAAAAAATCTTTTCGACGAGTGAAACACTGTACTTTTTGTACAACCCCGTTTATATTTTTATAATATGCTAAAAAAAGAGTGTCGTGATTCCACGTTCAGTAGAACCTGATGAAAAACAAACTCGATTCCTTCGAAAATTGCAGCTGATTTATGAAGAGTCACATTTGCAGTGGCCTTGCATTTTATGAGTTGTATACCAACAAAAAAACATCTACAAGAGGTTAAAATCTCTCTAATCTCTCGGGAAATGATTCTATAGGTAAATATAAGGAAAAAAGTTGGTTTAACAAAACTTCCAAAAACGCTTCGTAAGCGAGTTATAGTGAGCGATACATTTCGCCCGGATTCCTGATCCACCAATAATAGAAAGCCATATTGAATGCCTCAGGTCTGAAATTTTCAAGCAAATTTATTTGTCTATACGTATTTTGACATGAAAATTTGAATAAAATAGGTCTCAGATCTGTAACTGTAATAGTTTTTACGTTAATTGACGTAAAATACAAAAATCTCAACTCCAAAATACACTTTTTTACGTTTGGAGTAAAATAACTTCGTTAAATGGCTAATAAATGTATTAAACTTTCAAATAAAACTTATAGAAAATTTTATTCTGAAGAGAATCATGAGTACAATCTCAACAGAAAGTGAATACAAGTTGAAAATATCTTTATTTTACTGAATGAAAATCAAAACAAAAATGAGCAAATTATGTAAGTAACCTTACATTCAACGATGTTGTTCTATGTGGCCACCATCTTGTTGAATACAGCGTTTGGCACGACAAATCCATGCTTTTCTAACTCTTCTTAATGTGTCGAGATTATTTCTGAGAGTTCTTAGCTCCTCTTGTGTGTTTATTTGTGATGAATAAAACAAACTCTTCTTCATTTCAAATTGCATTTACTTTTTATTGAGGTTGTACACATAATTCTCTTCAGAATTAAATTTTCTGTAAGTTTTATTTGGAAGTTTTACTCCAAACGTAAAGTTTATTTTGGAGTTGAGTTTTTTGTATTTTACGTCAATTAACGTAAAAACTACAATTATAGATCTGAGACCTATTTTATTCAAATTTTCAGGTCAAAATACGTATAGACAAACAAATTTGCATAGAAATTTCAGACCCGAGACATTCAATATGGCTTTCTATTATTGGTGGATCGGGAATCCGGGCCAAATGTATCGCTCACTATAACTCGCTTACGAAGCGTTTTAGGAAGTTTTGTTATACCAACTTTTTTCCTTATATTTACCTATAAAATCATTTCTCGAGAGAATGGAGTGCTATTCCAGAACATCCTGTATATCTGAGGCATCGTTTATATTGGATATGTTATTGCCAATCGAAAAGTGACTGGGGAGTTCAATCTTAGCGTTCTAAAATGGTCGATGGCACGCGTTCTCTGTGAGTATCTTGCACTAAATGATACCCACTTGATTTTGCACAACGAAAACCACCGGTTCAATCGTCTCATTAATTGAATAACAATTTATGACAAAAAAATCATTCCAACGGTGCCAAACCCACCCTATATTCATGAGATTGTTCACTGGGACTTGTTCATTTTCCAAAATGAAGTCACACTCATTACAGTGCCATAGACAAGGTGAAAGAAGCTATAACAGTGGTTCTAAGCAAGTTAAATTCAGATGATTACTTAGGCTGTTTTGATTCATGAGATTAACGTTTAAATCGTTGTATAAGGACTGTTGTGGAAGCCAATAAAAATATTAGGAGTGAAACTTTGTCACACCTCGGTATTTTCTAAGAAGGAAAATTCAGTTACTCTGTGGTGTATCATTAGCAGTGTCTATAGTAGAATAAAATTATCATTGATAATATTGTAGCCCTGACTTTGGAAACAAAAATAACTGGAATTCCTACAACTAGATCTCTATTGAGCAAAAATTTCATAAATTCTGAAGAAAATATTCATCTTTGATTGGAGATATTTCAATCCAAAATGAAAGAAAACCTCCAGTTAAAATATTTTCACATCGATGCCAGACTTTTATTCGAATTATTGAATTAATCTTTTGCTCACCTTTCGTCGGATGGCAACTCAAATCCCTCTTTAATATCAGACGTTTCTGGAGGTCCTTGAGAAATTCGATTCCTTTCAACTTTTGATCCAGACCTGGAAAAAAACGACTCTAACATCAAGTGTCTTTTAGATAATTTAATTACAACCCTAAGGAAAATAAGTCAAAGCAACCAATTTTGCGTAATTTACTATAAATCAAACTCACTTGAACTTAAGAGTAATCAAGATGCATATAATACAATTTTTTTTTTAATAACAATTACATACTTTTTTGATAACTGCTGAGGATGATGTTAATGAATCGAAAAAACGTCTCAAGAAAGACGTAATATTATACGGGAAGGTCCATACATTTTTGCATTTTTGATAAAGACATATTGTACTCACACAAATGTTTATTAATTTATATAATTTCAGGTGGCCCCCTTCGTCGTTGATATTCTTGAAACCTGGCTTATATTTCCGAAAATTCTTCGATAAATAGCAACGGGTATATTAGCAATTTCTTAACGAATATTTTCCTTTAATTGGAGTACACATAGACTCGACGACTTTTTAGAAAAATTCATCAAAGTAAATCAGCTGGGGATAGGTCTGGGTTACGGGGAGGCCATGATATATCTCCTTTGCGATAAATTTGTTTGGGAAGATGTCTTCATCCAAGGGTGAATGCATCCATACATAGAAAATTTTTGTAGTATTTTCACATATTTTATAGAGTTAACAGTTACTGAATCGTCGCGTGCGTTTTCAAAAAGTACAGGACAATTATGCACTTTGAGATTGCCGCCCAAACCGTCAATTTTGAAGATTGTATAGGTCTTTAGTGTTTTAATTTAGGCTTTTCTTTACTTAAAAATCAGCAATTTTGTTTGTTCAATGAGAAAATGTTCCCAAAACGATTGAATATTGTATTGACGAAGATTTTTTTTAAATATTCAATCATGTTCTTTCAATACTTTCACTTATATCTTAAAGGAATACAATTTTAGGTCCACGACGCAAAGTGCGGCACAGACTAGTTAACTTGTCAACCCATGATTTAATTAAATTAACACTTGGACACTGAAAAAAACGTAAAACTAATTGTTTTTGTGACATTGTATTACAGAGAACTCGAGTTCTCACGTAAATTTCTAAAAATCGAGAAACTACGCGAGAATAGCCACGATCCCTGCCCCCGCGTGGTTCCTATGGTATAAGGTGCGAAAATTTATGGCCCACCCTGTAATGAAAGCCATCGTTATCTGTGCTTGTGAAACATAAATACTCAATCAAATAGAGAAACAACAGATGGAATTATGGGAAAGTATAATTTTGGGAATAGTATACGGCAGAATAAATACAAAATAAGGGTGAGAAGTAGAACCAATAAACATTTTGAGAATACATTTGAGGTAAGAAGACTCTTTGAGAAAAATAGAGAATACCTGAAATGGTACATTATGAATACAAATTATGAAGAATTCAACATTATGTGGAACTAAACATTATTAGAAAAATTCAACTTCATACAACTCACATATTTTCAATTAAAATCGTTATCGTTCCCTATAGATAAAATAAAATGAAGTAGCAGACGAGTTAGCGTCTATGACAATGGCAACTTGAAGAAAATTTTATACTAAAAGATGTAGAAATAAGATGTTTTCTCATTTTTGCATGTGGAATGTTAGTGAATGAAGTAAAAATTTTTTATTACTAAAGAATCGATTCAAACTATGTAAATTCTCTGATGCTTCTGATTATAAACAGTTATTCTATGTTTAAAAATGTTACTGGTTTTACCTGTAAAACTTGATGTACGAGGCATATTTTTTAAGTAAGTACCGTTTTGCGATTCCGCCGCCGCAACCCCATGGTCGCCGTTCCGCACATGCGCGCTGGTTACCTACATCTCTTGTCTACGCACTGTCATTACAGTCTGATTCTTCATTGTGTACGTTGTTTACTGAGTGTTTAAGATGCCTCTGACAATCTGAGTCCCGCCGATTGTAAAGTACGGGCTGTTATACGATTTCTTAGTGCTAAAGGTGTAAAACCGATCGATATTCATCGTGAAGAAAGGAGTAGGCGTCCTTCGGTCGTTAATGAAGATTTGGTGCAGAAATTGGACGAAAAGGTGAGCGAAAACAGACGCTTTACAATTTCATCATTGTGCGACTACTTTCCTCAATATTCTCGTAGTGTTTTGTATCGCACTGTGACCAAGAACTTGGAATACCGGAAATTGTGTTCACGTTGGGTTCCAAGAATGTTGACGGATTTGCACAAAACCCAACGTTTCGGCAATGCATTGACTTTCCTTGAGCGGTACCGCAATGAAGATGAAAATTTTTCAGACCAAATTGTTACTGGCAACGAAACATGGGTGGCCTACGTCACACCAGAATCGAAACAACAATCCATGGAATGGCGACATTCATCATCACCCAAAAAAGTGAAGTTTAAGCAAACAATATCTGCCCGGAAAATCATGTGCACAGTTTTATAGGATAGAAAAGGAGTATTGCTAGTGGAGTTCCAGCCTCGTAATGAGACAATCAATGCAGCGTCTTATTGTGAGACATTGAACAATCAGTGTCGTGTAAATCAGAACAAGAGGTGGCAAGTTGAGTAAGGGTATCGTTTTGCTGCATGACAATTCCCGTCCACATGTGGCTAATCGGACCAAAGATCTCATCAAATCTTTTCAATGGGAAACTCTAGAACATCCTCCTTACAGCCCTGATCTGGCGCCCAGCGACTACCATTTGTTCCTGCACTTGAAGAAACACCTGGGCGGTCAGCGTCTTCAAGACGATAACGAAGTCAAAACAGTTGTGATACAGTGGTTAACAAGTCAGTCGGCAGAATTTTATGAGGAGGGTATTGAAAAACTGGTGCCACGTTATGACAAGTGCTTCAATATTTACGGAAATTATGTAGAAAAGGAGATTAAGGTACAGGCGTTCATGTAAAAATAAAATTATTGCGATATCTTTGCACTTCTTTTTTCAATTCCAAAACGATACTTACTTGAAAAATATGCCTCGTATTTACTGAATATGTCAATTTATACCAGAAATAATAATACAGATTAAGTTTTATGTATGGAACGCCTTAATTATCTCAAAAACGTGTTGTATGACTAAAATTTTGTGCGCAAGGGTCTTGTGATACGGCCGGTATTATGGTGGTATATATATTGTTGTAAGATCTTTCCTTTTTCCAGAGGAATAATGAATTTCAAATGGGTCACCCTATATATTTTGTGTTATTAGAAAACCTTAAGATTTACTAATTATTTTTCATATAATATTCTCTACACCTACGAGTAAATGCCATAATTTCGGAGTTACAGCTACATTTACAGTATCTCTACCAAAGTTACTATCAATGAAAAAAGGACCAATATTATTTTGGCCCATACGATCAGTTTTTCGGGATAGCGGGTGTGGGGTTGACGCATTCAACGAGTATTGTTACGTGGAGAGTATCTAGAATTATGCCGATTTACGTTTCCATTAATAGAAAAAGTCGCCCCATCGTAAAACACAGCATTACTTAAGAAATTTGGATCGTTTTGATTGTAACATTTTTCCATCATTAGGTCTTGTAAACTCTTCACGTCTATCATTATCGTCATATCACAACTCTTGAAGACCAGTATCTACAATTATACCGATTTACGTGTCCATTAATAGAAAAAGTCGCCCCATCGTAAAACACAGCATTACTTAAGAAATTTGGATCGTTTTGATTGTAACATTTTTCCATGATTAGATCTGCAAATTCTTCACGTCTATCAAAATTTTCATTACGGATATTTGCGAAATATCAAGTTCCCTGGATATTTGTCTAGCACTCAAGTATGGATCGTCTTCTAACAGGTCACAAACATCTAAAGATTTGTTTTCAGTTAATGCAGTTTTTCTGCGCCCTGATTTGGATAAATCTTTTACTTAACCACTTTTTCACTAATTTACTGACAGTAGATCTTGTTATGGGATTTCGGTTAGGATATAAATTATTATAGATATTACAAGTTTCTTGTTGACTTCTTCGCCAATCACCTTATCCTATTGTTAAAATATTAATTCGTTGTTTTTCAGATAAACGCTTCATTGTGACTTTCAATAAACTTCAAACATAATAATTTATTGAAACGTTAAATTTGTTATTGTATCAATCATAGCCACCTGCATGAATATATTATTTTAACTTCGGTGGAGATAACGCAAATGTAGCTATAGCTCCGAAATTATGGCATTTAGGTATAGGGAACATTAGATAACAAAAAATAAGTATTTCTTGAGGATTTTGAAAAGCGAAAAATATACAGCGTGATCCATTTGAAATAACAAGTTTCATATTTTTTTCGGAAAAAGGAAAGATCTGACAACAATGTAAATACCATCATAATACCGGCCGAATCACAAGATCCTTGCGCGCAAAAATTTATAAAAATCGTACAAGCCGTTTCTGAGATAATTGAGGCGTTCCATACATAAAAATCACTCTGTATAAAAGAAAACATTCATAATAACTAATATTAATAATTGATCTTGAGAGTACGGCATCTCTGCTACTGAATATTTGAATAGTCTTAAGTTCAATTGAGGTTTTGACTTTTTTTCTTTTATTTATAAAGCTGCGATTTTTTGCTTTAAAAAACTGGAAAATGAATAAATAGGCTGAGGCAAGCTTATATGTCTTGTTTTACTCATAAGCTATAAAATTGGTTTTGTTTACAAATCAAAAATGTAGACAAAAGCATCTTAATATGTTATACACAGGGTGTTTCCAAGTAATCTCTAATATTAGCTGCTTTCCATTTACACCAAAACACATATTATTCTCACTTGTGACGCCATAACTTAGTTCCTTTTCAGTCTCACAAGTGGGACCTAATTGAGTTTTTACCCACAATCTGCACAAGCTTGAGACCACGTGCTTCAATGAGCTTTGTGAACTCAGATTGAAGTGAGGTTGAGGACACCACGTTGTCCGATCTTGTCATCAAAATAAACAAGTAATTACACAATACTAAATTGTTGCAAACAGACATTGATGTAGATAATCTTATAAATAATATTATTTTAGTTATGTCGTTTCTTTTGCCGTGAGTAACGTACATTACACGTTCCTTCTATTCACTGAGCAATGCCGTCATTATCTGAGTATAAGATACTCATATAACTGAGTGTCTCAGATCACTTGAATGTAAATGGAAAGTAGCTATTGATGAGGAATAATCTGCAGTTCAGAAAGTTATTATCAATATATCCAATTGTAAGTTAAATCTATTCCCCAAAAATTTTCATTGGTCTTCAGAACCAAAAAGTAGAAGCTTGAGGTTGAAAATCACTGTTAAAACCTAAAAATCGACGCAAAAAAAAAACTTTTCGTCACACTGTTTTCTGCCTTCGTTAACTGATGTTGACTCCATTTTTGCAGAGAATGGTAATGTATTAAAAATTAAATATATTTACATCCAGTTTTGCCCCAATAATCGCTATTATTTGCTTGGAAGAAATTAACACGTGTACCTAAATTAGCTTCTCCAGAAACCTCCACTCGATAAAAAGGTCTTGACCAAATAAAAATACCAACAGACGTTGTTGAAGATATTGATAATTGATCTAATGATCAATTCTAAGAATAAAAATGTTAGCAGAATGTATTTTTCTCATATACCAAGCATTTAGTTGGGGTTGATCACTTAATAATTTGGTCCATGGCAATATTAAATTCTGGAGGGGTTTGTTTATATTATTGATAACAATTTCGGATATCCGTTTATAGATTTCTACTTTGAACGCATTTTTACGGCTGAACAAAAAATATTCTGAAACTGTGAAGATAGCAGATTATTTTAAAGACATCTAATATTCCAAATAACTTAAACCTGCTTATCAGGAAAAACAGAAACTTTTCATCACACTGTTTTCTGCCTTCTTTAACTGATGCTAACTGCATTTTCGCAGAGAATACTTAATGGTAATTTCTTAAAAATTAAATATATGTACGTTCAGTTTATTTAGTAAACTTTCCGTGTAAGAATATATGGATTTTGGGGTATCGTATACACCACGACCCAAAGAATCTATTATGTCCCCTTTTTTTGCTGCGATACTGGAGAACCCAGTGTTTCCATTAATCCCACCCCTTTTGAAAAGTCTAGAATGTGGGATGGCTATAATTGCCAGAGATCTTCGTCTTCTATTTCAAGCTCTCTCAGGTGTGGTGCTCTGGAGTTCCTTAGTGTTTCCCATTTTAAGAGAATGTGGATTGAGGTGTCGTCCTCTGTGCAACAAAATCTGCACGACACATTATCTCCTAAGTCTAGGTGTTTGTTGAGGCGACTGTGCCCCAATAGACCTCCTGTTAGTATTCTTACTTAGGTCAGCAGATTTAGTCTGGTTATAGTTTCTCAGAAGAGTCTTTGCCTGTTTCTTGTTTGCTAAGAAGAAATAAGAACGTCTACCAAATAAGCGAATAGTATTGTAGAAATGTGAGAGCTCAACAATTTAACAAGCACCTATGAACGAATATCAGAGAGAGTACTGAGTAAACAAATTTTGTTACAAAACTGTTTGAAATTTAGTCCAAACGTAATTCATTGTAACCGTATTGTGATCAATATATTCAAAATTTGCTATCTGTGCATTATTGTCACTAGACTTTCAGGAAAATCTTGAAAACTATCAATTTTGCAGCTACTATTATAGGTTCGTTCTAAACCATCAAAAACGTTCTTGTTATTTAATTGAGAGCAAGTACTGTTAAAAGAACCATGCATAGCCGGAGATTGCGCAGAAAATATCTATAAACGATTCCGATAATCGTTCCAAGTCCAGTCCCGACTTGTAGGTGAGAACAAACCTTATGTTTACAAATGAAGCCCACTTCCTAAGTGAAGATGAAGAGAATCCACAAACCTTAGGTACAATTTGATTCTAATAAAAATTTTTCGTGACTGTTTCACGAAAATAAACTTTGGATAAGACGAGGATTTTCAGTAGATCCCAATGCCACTTGTTTATACAACATCGATCTTAAACTTTTTTAAATTGCATGTTATTCACAGTCTATCAACAAATGCTTCTTTTTAAGCTGGAGCTGCGTAATATCAAATATTAAATGTACTACAGTGAAACCTGGTTAAGTGAGAAACCTCGATTATTAGAGTTGCAATGAGGTCCCGGTTCTTTTTCATTAAATTACCTCTGTTAATGGAACTTTTGAACGTTGTTAAATGAGATATGAATTCTAAGACTTTTTCGTTGTTTACCTCTATAATTAAGACTCTGTAGCTCAATTACCTGTATAAGTGAGACAAATTAATCAGGTTTTAACACATTTTGACATGTTTGTTTACATACATTGCGCGTCTTCATTCGCGCCTGCTTTGTTTGTCAGTACTATCTTAGGTTTTGACCTAAGAACAAGGGAATAAGAGTGTACAAAATGTATCTGAAAAATTACAACTTTTAACAGATTATGATTGTGGAAAGTCGCGCGATGAACTGTGTAGGGAGAATACCATACCAAAGTCAACCCTGTGTAGAATTATTAATAACGAGAAAATTCGGTCTCAGTGTATTGATTGAAAAGGAAAACTGAAACGAATACGAGCAGCAGAGTATCCTGAAGTTGAAACGTGTCTCTGTACATGGATAAAGCAGGTACGGAATAATAACATTGATTAAAGAGAAAGCTCAAGAATTCGCAAGTAAGCTCCATGTTGAGAATTTTTCTGGCATTAATGGGTTGTTGAAGGGATATAAGAAAAGAAACGATATCGCTTTCAAAAATATTTGTGGCGAGAGCAATTCTGCGGACAATAACTAATGTAATGAGTGGATTATAAACTTTCCAGCTTTATTACACGATTATTCTCCCGATGATGTCAATGCCGATGCAGCAACTAGCAATCAAGTACAAATAAACACAACCGATTACTTTAAGTCATAAAGTTTATGGTATTGTTTTTTTTCGACGCAATACATTATGTATTTACATTCATACCTACATTAAATTCATAACACCAAAAATAAGAATTTTTATTAAAATTTCCACCTCTAAAATTGGGCACATTTCGACCTCTATAAGCGCGGGCCCCTATAAATGAGACAACTATAATTTTAAACCTGCTTAATTGGAAAACTGGATTATTGGAAACCCTCAATAATGGGTACATATGTCTTGGTCCCTTGAGATCTCAATTAACCAAGTTTCACTGTATTTTTACATTATATTCATCATATTATCATTACTTCTATTTAAACTAAATAAAGAATATGTAGCAACTTTGGAAACACCCCACATAATAATATAATCTAAAAGACTATTTCTATATTCTTATATTGTTAGACAAATCAATGAATTGAAGAGTTGATAAAAGGTCTACGGAACAATTTTTTTTCAAACAGTTATTTTTATAAAGTTATGGATATGTTACAGTTAAAACTGGTTTTAGATAGATCGCGTTATTCCTAGTTTTTAATGTATGCCTTTGTTAATACTAGAGTTAACTAATGCTCAAATCGAATATTAGTTAAAACTAGTTCTTACTAGATAAAACCCGTTATCCGAGGCGAGTCACCTGATCATCGTACTTTATTCTGATTGGTCGCGAGACGTAACCTGAACAGACAAGACAATTGTCATGGCAAATTTAGATGAGGGGACGCGATGGAAAGAGGAGTTTTAGTGATTGGTGATCACGAAAAAAAAAAGAAGAGCACTTTTATATTATGACAAAAGAAACCTATGACAATTTAGTGGAAGAAATTTCAAAACAGCACAGGAGACTGAAGTGATTTAAGGTAATTAATATTGGTGGAATACGAAAATTAGTAACTAGACAGGAGCCCATGAAATACTTCTTGTCTGCAGATGAAATTTTTGACATGGTGGTCGGGATAGACTGAAAAATGAAACTTCTCGAAAATATGCAAACATAACCTTAGAAATGATAAATATTTTTTTCTCATGTGCGAAAATTGTCAGAGTAAAAAGAGTATGATGAAAAAAGGACTTATTTCGAAACCTATAATACATTCTGAAATGAACAGTCGTTGCCAATTTGAGCTTATCGACATGCAAACACAAGAAAATCGAGAATTTAAGTTATAATTTTATATCAGGACCATTTGACAAGAGCAGTCGAGGTGGCGTATTAACTGACTGATATATTTTTGACATTTGGTGCTCCTTACATCTCACACTCCGATAACGGCAGATAATTTGTACATTATATCATAAATGATCTCATTCCATTTTGGTCCGAGTGTAAATTGGTCCATGGAAAACCAAGACACATCCAAAGGATCTGTTGAAAGGGCTAATCAAGTTGTGGAGAAAATGTTGGACGCAAGATAACGATACCACAAATTGATCTAAGGGTATTCGGTTCGTACAATTTATGAAAATTCGGGCACTTCATTCCGGTAATAAACGGCCACCATACAAAGTAATGTTTGGTATAAAACCACGAATAGGGCTTATGAATTCGAGTTTGCATCGAAATGTTATTAAGGATGAAGAAAACAATGATTGGCGACAAAGTAATTTCGGTTTTGTAGTATAAAATAAAACACTTTTTTTAACGAAGAATAGTTTTTAATCAATTATATATTTTTAAATTTGTTGAATGGCTTTTATCATCTTTCTTTCCGCGCTCATAAAATTTCTGGTTCATATCAGCAAAAAACTGAACCAGATGCCATTGAAGGTCATCGTTATTTGTGAAAGTTTGGTGATTTAAAGAATTCTACAAACTACGAAATAAATGGTAATCAGATCAAGATCAAGATCAAGCTCCAATAGTTAAGATGTGTGAGGATTTGCATTATCGTGGTGGAACACTAAACCTTTCCGGTGTGCCAATTCTGGACGTTTTTCTTTCATTGCTTCATCCAGTTTCATTAATTGTTGACATTGAACATAAGAATTGATCGTTCGGTTCCTTGGAAGCAATTCAAAAACACCTTTGTAATCCTACCAAACTGACACCATGAGCTTTTTTTGTTGTTTTTCAGCTTTCGATGTGGTTTGTGCTGGTTCATCGTGTTTGCTCCACGATCGTTTTCGACCTATGTTACTGTACAGGACCCATTTTTCATCACCAATGATGATTCTTTTCAAGAAAGGGTCAATTTCATTTCGTTTAAGGTGCATATCGCAAATGTTGATTCTTTGTGTTGAATGAATTTCTTTTAATTCGTGAGGTACCCAAATATCAACCTACTTAACTAGCCCAAGACATTTTAAGTGTTTTCCAATTGTTGTGGCCAATACATGAAGCCTCTTCGCAACCTCTCGATCCTCTTCAATTATGGCTTTGATTTGGTCATCATCAACTTCAGTAGGCCGACCAGAACGTTGCTCATCATTGAGGAAAAAATATCCAGATCGGAATCTTTTGTAACAATTCTGACACGTGTGCTCTGTTAAGGAATCCACACCATAAACTTTACATATTTCTTTGTGAGCCGCAGCAGATTTCTTTCTTTTACGGAAATAAAAAAGTAAAATATGGCGAAAATGTGAGTTTCTGCATTCCATTTAAAATCAATCCACAACTAATAGCTTTAATAAAAATCACGCACTACTAGTTATGTCAATGTGACCAGTATCATGTGACAAACAGCAAAGTACAGAACTAACATAAGTTATTCAAAAAATTAATCAAGCTCTCTATCAGCAAAAAGCGAAAATACTTAGTTGCCAACCTTATAATTTGGTCCAAAGAAATATTCGATTCCAAACGAGATTGTCACACATTCGTTTTTAGATTTCAACGAATTGAGAAGAAAATAAGAAAACGATGAAAAGTTTCCACAGCCGAGCAAAAAATATGAAGATAGCAGATTATTTCAAATTATCTCAAATTCCCAATAACTTAGATCTGCTTAGCAGGAAATAAAGTTAACAAAATGAATGGTTTTGAATTAATAAGTATGGTAATAACACGTACAGATTGTTTGGATCAAAATAACGGGTTTTTGAAAGTTGATATACAGAAATACATAAAAAGGTAAGAAAGTCAAAATCATTGTAATATAAAATCCATAAGAATTGAAGCGAATAAATTAGAGAAAAAAAATTATGAAATTAGAAATCAATTGACATGTATAGACCTGTGTATAAATCATAAAACATCACAATACTTTGTGAAGAAATAAATATTCATTTGCGTTTTCGACTATAGTGAATGTAGTCAAGGTTTTCACCTCCGATTTCCACTGCATTGATGTTTATATTGAAAATAACCGCAGAAATTGATAGAGGACCAAATTTTAAGCAAAAAATGTTCTTAGCATTTTTTTTTAATCAATAGTTTTTTTGTTGGAAACTTTTGTTGAAGAAAACAAGTTTTTAATAGATTTTTCATGAATAACTCAACTTATGATTTATTGAAGATTGAATATTTTCATCGAAAAAATTTTTTTAAAAATCAGCGTCGACTAACGGAAAAACGGTCAATTTTTCAAGGTAATTGCATCAGATCTTTTTCAAAGTACTTTTGGAAAGCTTTAAAATGATAGTTAGTAGAACGCTCTAGCTTAAAAACTACGAAATTTATGGTCGAAATAAAATCGATTTGTTTTTTTTTGTAGAAAAAAATCTCAATTTAACCCTTAGCAACAGTACCCAAATTCCAAAAAAATATACTCTGGTAATTTTTTTTCTCTATTTGAGTACTAATAATGATTTTTGGAAGTTTGAAAGATTTAGAATTCATAATTTCGAAAAAAAAAAATATGTTTAAAAGTCGAAGAATCATTTTTGAATTTTTTTAAAATTTCTCTTTTTTTCAAAATTCCTCCAAAATACATTAAAATTGATAAGAATCAAAAAGTTGGTTTTTCTTTTAGCAAATATTTTGCTTTTTAAATTTCTTTGTAACTTCTAATGACATATTATCGTATAAATCGTACTCTAACGTATGACTGATACCATTTTCGAGCTCTTCAAACGTTGTCCTTTCAAAATTAGAGGGCAAAAGAAATTTGAAATGTTTATAAACTTATAGGTTATAAAATTAACTATAAATTTACGTTTTGAGCGATTAATTTAGTTGAAAATTAAGAGAGATATGGCCAAAAAACTAAATACACATTTTTTTAAATTTCGGAGCAGGTAGATTTTGGAGTATAAGTAAAAGTATGAACTTGTAAATAATTTTTTCATTTTTGGTCATAAGGGATGATTTATAGGGGTTGAAAATTTTAAATACATAATATTCAAATTAAAACAGATGGAAAAATGTCAACTTGAAATAAATAAATCAAAAAATTCTATAAGTACGCCTGTAAATATTTTTTTCCGAAATAGGGGATGATGTCTGGGGTTGAAAATTATATATACAAAACATTCAAGTCAAAACAGATGAAAAGATGTACGTTTAAAATAAATAAATAATCGAAAAGAGTGAATACGTCTATAATTTTTTTTTCCAATTTTTTTTTAAATAAGGGAAGATTTATAAGGGTTGAAGATTTGGGATGCAGAATATTTGAGTTGAACACAAACAAAAACAGTCAATTCAATATAAGTAAACTACCACAAATATATTTTTTTAATTTTTATATTAACCGGCGGTGCTTTTTAAGGGATGAAATATATCAAGCAAGATTGAAAAATTTTAATTACTATATTAAAGCATTAAACAACTTTAATTCAAACCTTAAAATTATTTTTCTACTCATTAAATGCTTATACTTATGATTTTATTGATTTTTTGTAATAAGGGGTAGTTTTCGCCCTTAAGAGTAATAAGCACATATCGGCATAGGGTAGATTTTGAAGATAACTGTAAGTCGAGCTTAATTATAAATTTTCATGCAAATCGATGCAGGTTCATGGAAATCGAAGGTAATACCTCATTTTTACCTCAGTATCCTGGACTAATGTTACAGAGACCCTTTATTATTCGTGAAAAACTGAAAAGTAGCTCTTAGTTAATTATGCAACAGTTCATAAGGAAGCAAAATTTTTCATTTAAACACTTCGTTTATTTAGTGACTCAATTTTTCTCATTTTATATCTTACAATAATGATATTAATAGTCTTTTAGAATCAGTTAATATTTCTTAACCATCACCTATACTTAAGCTTTTAGCAAACTTATCTACCCTACTAATGAAACTAATGCTCAAAAATTCTACTATGCGAACCAATTTTTTATTTAAAAATTTATAATAGTTACTTAGAGCGTCGGAAAATAATTCTAATATTGTAGAAATTGTAGTCAATTGAGGCAGCAATTCCAGAAATTGTATCCTCAATGATAGGTGTGTCGGAATAATATTTTGATATTGATCACAAATTTACACTGACGAGCTGTTTATTAGCACTACATCAACACAATTACACCGACTGGTCCTTCAAACATTTTATAAGTCGATGATTTATATCAGAGTTACAGAACTAGTGGAATTGTGTCGGCGTAGTGGAAGTAAACAGTGTGTCCAATATGAATATCAAACATGTTCAAATATTCCAGTTTAAGATTATATTTCACCCTATCCAGATTTTCCTCCATACTATATACAATAGTTTTTCTTGGCGGCTCATTTGCCAATAGTCAAGTGTAAGGATTGATCTATATTTATTTACCATTGAAGCTTTATACTATTTCAATGATAATAGGGTACTTGCATTTTTTTTTAAATATTTTTTTTGTTTATTTAAGTAAAATTTTTACTTAAAAATGAAAAAATAATATCTGAATATTTAATTGAAAATTGCAAAAGTTTCAAATCTTTAACTACATAAGAAAACGATCCTTATTGGTTTTGAGCTGTGGCATCATAGGTTTAATAAAAACATTGAGCTGCTTGATGATCATGAGGTTATCGTTGCCGGCAACATAGCATGTGCTGTTATAATACAGTTTTTATTTATTACTTACTTATAAATAAAACATTTTTCTATATATAAGAATAAAGTGAATAAATCTTTTATAGTTTAAATTATTATTACATAACCAAGTTAAATTTGAATCTTACTCACATTAAAATGATTCTGGGAACAAAAATTAATATCGTAGGATCGTCAAAACGACCAACACTTTTAAACCATTTTTGTTGTATATTCGATTTTTGGCTTTATAAAAAAAAATTATGTCTCAACACCATTTTTCAGATTAGTCAAAATTTAATAACAACGCTTATTTTAGAATAATCGAGGGAAAATTGTCATATTTACTTTGTCTCATATGTTCAGTTTTTATTTTATACCCATGACGTCACGCTATATGGCTGAGGTACTGAAATGTTTAAACTACCTACGAAATTTTTGAATTTCCAAAAATTTTTTTCTCTATAAATATTGATCCCAAAATTAAAAAATAAAATAAAATAAAAGTTGTAAATAAACAATCCGAAACAATTTTTTTCTCAAACCATGCAAGAACACTATTATTAAATTACTGGAATCTTCGGGCTCAATAATATATTTGTTTCTTATTGAAATTTCAGAAACTTTAAAGTAAAGCTTATCTAGTTTACCGTACATATACACTGAATTTTTTGCAATGTAAACAAATTGCTGGATCCTTACAAACGTATTGAAATAGATGTAACAATCATTTATATAGAGATCAATTTTTTTAAATCGCTTTATTAGAATGAAATTTAGTGCGACATTTTCCCGCTTCTTTTTTCTCTAACCTGCGGTACGATCCTTTGAGAACCAACGCCTTCTCAATACTGCCGAATATTTCTGTCCTGAGCATGGTACCTCCAACGTCGAACCCCTAGCAGGATCAAGTCCGCCTCAACGTCTTCCAGCCAGCGAAGAAGCAGTCTTCCTCTCAATCGCCGTCCTCCAGGAAATTCATACATGATTTTGGGCGGGTATCTATCAGAAAGCATCCTCTCTACGTGTCCCAGCCACATCAGACACGCCCCCCGGATAAACGTCACCAAATCTGGCTCGCCATACATCTATCTCAACTCAGCACTCCTCCGGATTCTCCACGCACCATTCTCGCAAACAGGACCAAATATCTTTCGTAGTTCAAAATCCGCTTACTTGTCGTTGCCATAGTCCATGTCTCGTGTCCGTATGTGACTACGGGACGGATTGTTGTCTTGTAAATTGTGAGTTTTCATCTTCATGAGAGACCTATAAACTCTAAACTTGAGCGCTCTCTGAACTACTCACAAGCATCTGTTCGCCACAGCAACTCTTACCTTGATCTCTGTTGTTACATCATTATCTCAAGTTTTCAAGGCCCAAAGATATTTTAATTGGTGGCAAACAGAGAAGCGATGTTCTCTGACCTGGAACGAGATTTGGAGGGTCGGTGTTCTCCTTGTAGTTCTTATGTACATAGTTTTCTGTTCATTGATTTTGAGTCCTCTTGCTTCAGATTCTCGCTCGAACCGCTCCTGAAAGAGCCGAAGTAGTTCGTGCCATGATGTCAACATCATCCGCATAGGTGGGTGCTGCATGAGCCTATTGCTAATAGTTCCCCAGGATTCTTCCGGATGCTCTTTGCGGCACCTTCCAGGTGAGAAATTGAACAGTGTTATCGCTAGTGGGGCTGCCTGACGCAAGCCCGTGTTCACAGTAAAACTGTGTCTAGAGACCCCGATACCTTCACTCTGCCAGAAGCGTTCCTCATTGTCATTCTCACGCACCAACTTCTTTGGGACGCCAAACCCCACCAAGTCCTCATACAGCTGGTCTCTGAGGATACTGTCGTAAACTTGTACATTGTACTTGTAGGTTTTATCTAAGATTTGACGGAGAGTAAATATGTGATCAACAGTGGAACGGTTACCGCGTAAACCGCACTGATACTCATCTACTACTTTCTCTATGTAGTCTACCATCTTTTGGTTCAACCAGCAGGTAAGTATTTTGAAGGATGTACACAGCAAAGCGATGCCTCTGAGATTTAAACAGACCACATTATCTCATTTCTTGTAGATAGGGCAGATTCTTGCAATGCTCCACTCATCTGACATATCTTCAGTGTTCTAAATTAAGAGGATTAGTTCGAAGAGAGCGTTCCATACATACTTCCCGCCGTATTTGAAGAGCTCGGCAGGAATGTAATCTACCCCGGGGGATTTGTTGTTTTACAGCTTTCTGATGATGCCGATTTCCCCACATGAATTATTTATATTGGCGTAGAACACTTAGTGTATATGTAAGACAAACTAAATATGTTTTAGCTGTTGAAACCGTAACTGTTGGTGAAGTGTCAGTGTGTTGAGTATATCACCAACTTTTCCTATACTTATATGTATCTAGATTTTCTACTATATAATTATTTGTCTTCCAGTACTGTCGGCAATAAAATTTTTGTTCTGTGGAATATAAAAATATTATTTGCCATAGAATGAAATAATGCAATTAGTAATAAGAGGAGAAAAGTATTAAATTACCTAGTAGAAGGTGCGATATACCGCTCACTAGATCGTGATGCAGTACTCTGAAAGCAAGCACAACTTCAATTAAAAAAAAACTATAATACAACTATTATTAGGTAATCAGTTCTCAACTTTCTAAACGTCTATTTTTACGTAACTTTCCGATCAAAACTAGACATTTCGAAAATTGAGAGTTTTCTATTATCAACAAAAAAAAACAAGAAGTTGTTAGGTACGTATGCATGCCCATAATCCGCAACTCCAAGCTGTAACAAATGTAAAATTAATCAAACCTTGGTCGAGGTCTATCCGACAACCTGTTGCTACCCAATCTTTCTCGAAATGGAGAGCTTGATCCAATAGTCTGAAAATACGAATATGGATATTATGGGAATTTCTTAAATGCTTCTATAAAGTACTGGAAAAAGTTTTACGGTGCATAAGAATTTCAAAATTAAATCTTCAACCAACTTATTTCAATCTAACAGTAAAATAAAACATTGTAAACAAATTAACCGTTCCATGGGATTTCCTCTCCACTGTACCAAAGTGTAGTGGGCATATTGAGACAGGATTTGGGTCACGTTCAATTTAATGAAAAATTTTACAAAGTATTGCGTTATAAACTGTAAAGAACAAACAACCCATAAACTATTTTTCGAAGCTAATATCAAAATGATTTTATTTAATAACTTATTATTTATAAATATACTATTTCAGCGAGATGGTTGTTGTTGTTGGAGCTACTCACCTCATACTTGATCAAACACAAGACAACAGCAACTGACTTACCCTTTGAATATTGATTTCACGGAAAGGTTTCTGAAACTATTTGTTTGTATGTGTAGTCGTTTTTAATTACACTGTCAAAAGTTCTATTACTTTTTTTTTAATTTGAATACAACTCAAGAGGTTATGGGTCCAGATTCACGCGAACTGTAGGAGTTGAATACATAGACGTGCCTTAATCAAATTTGTTTTGTGAACTGACATGTGACTGTATGATAGTTGATCGTGAGCACGTCGGGATCATTTGATTTCAAGGCTTCAATTGAGAAAATGATGGATCAAAGCAACTGGTCGCGTTGTAAAAGGCAAATCACCTTACTGCTTAAGCATCACAAGGTTTTGGATGTCCTAAATGGTAAGTTGACATTGGCTGCTGATGGTTCCAGTAAGGATGAATTCGAAACCAAGGACTCGCTTGCTCAGCTCTTTTAGGTGAATACGCTGAATGCTAGCAATGAGAAACTCACGTCTTCTTGTGAAACGGTCAAGGATATTTGGGCCAAGTTGATTTTTGTATATGAGCTGAATTCAAGTCAGAGATTAGATATTATACTTCTGGAATCTTTCTTTTCTTATGAACACATAAAAGATCAGGATGGAATTGTCAATCATGTTGCGCGCCTTCAGCTTGATTTCAATGACGAATTGAAGAGTCTACAGCAGGCTGAGTTGTCTGAATTAATATTGATGGGGCGGATCATCTTTCCTTTCTTTTCTTTCTTTCCTCCTAACTTTGAATTTAAAAATGTCTCGGAGAGTGTTCCTATTCAAGAGAGTACCCTCAATAGTCCAACGGAAAGTTTGTAAATGCGTCTGCCAAGCAACCAGTTAAGTGATGAAGTAGCACTTTTTGCCACAAAATGCCAACGATGAAGCAAAAAATAAATAGTTACAGAAACATTTCCGTGAACTCAATATTCAAACGGTAAGTCTGTTGTTTACAAATCTACAGTTTCGGAAGATAGTAGTCATGGATTCAATAAACTTGAGATTTAAGGTTATTTAAAACAAAATGTTAACCCACATCATTTTGAAATCCAACTTTGAGGTAGTATTGGAATTGAGACATATAAGAATTTTTAAACTTTCGACACCATTCTTGCACCATCACTCATGAAGTTTTCCCCATACACACGAATTTCTGCAGCCACTGTAGAAAATGAATCACACTTGGCGGGAGCATCAATAATGGCTGTAACACAACGCCGATTGACGCCCGAATGTGAACAATGGCGGAGTGTGTAGCGCGAAAGTCACCTACAACGCATGCCCTCTTTCTTCAGCCCGCGTATCGTCTGTAAGGAGCAATCGGAAGTTAAAAAAAAAACGGCACTCGTAGAATTGTAAATTTTTTAGCTGAAAGCAGTTGATAGATTATTTATATTTTTTGAGAAATCGTTTTAGCTTTCCAGCCGTTCTGCAAAGATAAGATATTTTGTGCGTGAGTCATACTGTCATTTCTAGTGTTCCTCAGACTTCTAAGCTGATATAGTTATGAATAATTTGAATTGTCTTAGGCTGGAGTATTTCTCCAGTAACACTCCATCTGATCCTTTAGCCATCCTTTTAGTTCGTTCTTCATGTGACATTTCATGAAACCATAGTAGCGCTATAGTCCAAAATAAGGTGAGGTCGCCCTTTTTGGAAAGGATATCTGGAATATTTATTAGTTAGAGTCTAAATATGTTTTATAGCTGCCAATTCTGCCTGAAAAATAGTGAATACCTTTCCTAGTGATATAGAGCTTAAATTCTGATCCTAAAATGACCAATTCAGCTCCTTGTAGTAACTTCAAACAATCTGAATACCAAATAGATGCATTTCGAGCTTAAGGAAGATGTTTATTGATCCATGATTGCATTCGGTCCATTAATTGTGGTACAATTAGAGCTGAATAGCTCTTATAATAGAATTAGAAATTGTTTAGAGGTTGATGTGTTATTTTGCTTTTTGTTCAATATTGTTTTTAATCTCTATATTTGTTTTAAATTATCTTTTTCAAGCTAAATTATTTTTTTACCTTTTGTAACAACTAATCTTTTAATTCAATTAACGAGCTATATTTTCGACTCAACGGTATTGTTTTGATACAGATTGGTGCTAAAAAAATTAGCCACTAAAAGTGAAGGGCTCAAAAAGTGGAGTAAGAATCAAGTGTAACAATATAATTTTTTATAATTTCTGACAGATTTCTACTGAAAGCAGATTGGAATTAATTGGTTGGTGTTAACATTGATATTCCTAAGTTTCGCAAAATATTTTCCAATTCAGTATGTCGAGTTACTTTCAACAATTCTACAATTATTAGTATTTTTACAGATGATTTCAATTTATTTTTGAATAAAATACAAACTGTAATGTATTAATGAATTACTTTTGTGTTCGGGTATGTAAATAATGATCTAGAATATATGACAGAAGTTGTATGTTAGCAGAACTGACCACTTTTAAATTTTTACTCCTTTCTGATAAACATTAACCCTTTGCACTCCGTTGTCACCGTATTTGCCACATAAAAATGCTAACATTAAATCGGCTGTCGCAGCTACAAATTATTATACTTTTTACAGTTAGGGAAGCGAAATAGTATGTATTTATGTTAGTGTTTGTAATAACTTTTTCCTGTTTTATTATTAAGTGCTTTATTCAGTTTCTTATAACTAGAACGTCTTAATCTTATGTGTGGTGAAGATGGAAGGAGCAAATTTTGATGTTAGTTGTGAAATAAATAATGTGGAAAATGATATCGATTTTGTATTACTTGGCCTCGATTTAAGTGAAATACTATTAGAAGATAATTAAGGAACAGATAGTGACATAATAGTAACTTAAAAAAAAAGAAATGAAATTATTGAATCTGATTCAGAAGATGAAGATTCACCAGTAGACAGCAATCCATGGAGTGATATCACGAAAAGCTACAATACCTTACAAAAAATCAATTTTTCAATAGAAAATAAACAACCAGCGCCAGCATCGAACAAACATCACAATTTTTTAAGCTGTATTTCACTAAAGAGTTAATGGACTAAATTGTGTTAGAAACAAACAGTTACGCCAAGAGCACAATGAGAAATAAAACTCTTTTCAAAGATTCTCTATGGCATACATGGAGCGACACAAATAAATTTTGGACCTTTGTCGGTGTAATTTTGAATATGGGAACTATGGTTTTGCCAAATGTGCATGATTATTGGTCTAATAGTGCAAATGCCACTTTTCCTTGATGAACATTCAATCAATTATGTTGGATATTTCATTTGACAAATTAAATTGAAATTATTTTTATAACCTACAACCCGAATAAGCCCACAAAATGGGGCATACGCACATATGTTTTTTCCGAGTCAGAAACTGGGCGTGCGTACAACGTTCTCCCATATTCTGGTGGAAATACCTCCGATAATCTCATAAAATCTCATTTGGCTGTAAGTACTAGAATTGTATTGCATCTATATCACAAATTATTGTCGAACTTACCAGATGCACAAGGTTACCATATGTATACAGAGAGATATTAGATGAAAAGCTTATCTAACCGGTTCAATAAAAATCAATCGCAAGGGTATACCTAATCCCATAAAGAAGCCCAAATAAATTAATCGCTTATAAAAAGGAAGGAACGATGATATTGTCCTGGAAAAATGAAAAGGTCGAAACGCTGTTAAGAACCAGGGATAACGCTGGATTCGTTACAAAAAATGTGGAAAAGCCAAAAATTGTTGTTAACTACAAGACTTCTATTGATGGTGTTGATCGCGCGGATTATACTAATTCTAAAGAAATTTTTTCAAATGGTGAAGGAAAATGTCGCCAAGAGATTAGTCGATCAGCTCGTTACGCGAAGATCGTTCAAAGACCTTCCACTTCAACACATGGAACAAAAATAAACAAAAGACTGCACATATTGCGAAAAAGCAAGAATCTAAATTCTTTTTTTTTTTCCTATCCTAAAATAATAAAGATATCACACTTGAAATGAAATGGAATTTAACGCCCTAAAGTTTATGTTTTTCCTTTATAAGTTAGGATACGTTTCTTTATAAGATAGCTACGAAATAAATGTTGTTTTATTGCAATTCCTTCATTTTTCTTTTACATCACGTGTATTTACTTGTAATTAATATAGTGCTGGAGTTAATGATATCCTATGAGTTATTAAGAAGGGGTGCAAAGGGTTAAAGCAAATACACGATATATCAAGCAAATTTAATTGTCCTGCGGCGTTCAGAGTGGGAAGTATAAAACACTAGAAAACTCTATTTTCGCTTGATATCTATATCACCACAATAAATTTAAATATACTAAAATCATAGAATTATCAACCATTAACCTAGGTTGTAAAATAAAGGTGCAAGTTTCATAAAACTCAGTTTGAAATCATGAATTTACCATACCTTAACTAATACAATTCAGCTAAAAAAGTCGGCGTTACAAAAGCTCATAAATTGATGAGTTTTAGAAAATATAAAATTTTCAATTTAATCGATAACAGCAAATAAAACACAGACAAATAAAAAATACAAGAACTAAAATAAGTAAAAAATGGCAAGTGAAGCAAAATGGTTCTACACGGACTAATCAAAGCGTATTTTATAAGCTTGCTTGTTTGATGAAAACTATAAATCGAGCGTCTAAACTAATATTTAAAACAGAAATCTAGCTGAAATAAACAGAAATGTTAGTTACCATAATATGTCATCAATTAATATAGTTTTTGCGTTGCTAGTTGAGCTTAAGTTTTTTTTTTTATTAATAACCTAACCTAATTTTCTTCATTATTTAAACATAATTTGATTAGTATAACAGATAAAACATTTCAATATTAGGGTGCTCGTTATTTCCCAAATTGGATTTTGTCCTGCAAATTTTTAGGTTATAACCTAAAAAAGATATCAGAATCAGCCGTTACTATTCACATTAACCTGTGCCCAAATCAAAATACATTTCCCATTTAAGTAACATGAGATTTTCGCACTTTTGCAGTTAATTTTTTCCCACTGAAACAAATATAGTTAAATATACCGGACCAACTGTACAAAAAAAGGCTTCTTTCGATAAAATTTACCATTTAAAAGTTATTCAACAATAAATTAATATTCCTAGTTAAATATCATTGTTTGCAATAAAATCATGGAGTAACTCCAATACATACTACATAGATTTGAGTTTTTACATAATTTTATTTTTTTAAATTTGTGAATTTAAGGCAATTAAACAAAAGGCTAAACGCAATCACGTTCTTAAATTTATCCGTTTTGTAACCTAACGCCATCCGAGAGCAACCTGAGAGTTTACCTTCAGTCTCTGAAGATGTTAACTTAGTTATCGAAACGCGCGTCAGACAGTGTAATTTTGAGTGTTGGTGTAGTGGTCGAGTAAACAGTGTATTCAGTAACCTGAGAGATCTTCATTTCATTTGAATCTATAACCATTATTGGTTTATTGGTTTATTTCAGAAGCCCGTTAACTGCACTTTTAAAAATTTTAGAAAAACGAAAAAAACTAATTAACTGTTGTATTAATGTTGATTTTTGCTTTTAAAATACAGAGTAATCGTTAATACCCTTTCAAAACTAATGGAGTTTGAATTTGATGTATATTTGTTTTTTTACTGTCTTAAAAAAAGGTAAAAAATATTTCACTTAACGGGTTTCTGCAGTAAAATTCGTGTTCATGGCCATTTATTAGCAATATTTGATTTTTTAAAGTCTAAGTAGGATGTTCAATAATAAAAACACAACAATATAAACTTAAATTTATTATTATAACCATTACATAACATAGATTTTACTAATAAACGGCTTTTATTAAATTTTTAACTTTTATCAATTTTTTTTTATCTATGGCACTATTCATCCTCGTCAACATTACACTGCGCTTTTGTAGTAGGCCACTGGAGAATGTTGTTGTAAGAAGATTTATAGCCCGTGGTATATTTGGTGAGCTTTCTCAAGTCATCAGTCTTCTTTTTATTCATTGGTACTTCTCCAAACGGGTTGGCAAGCGTTACTGGAAGTTCAGACACAGCATTGTATTTCTTCAAGGTAAACGTTGAAATTACAAACCCGTCAATAAAGTCTTTAACCACAACTTTACCTTGACGAGCTTTGTTGTACTGGAATTCCTTGTAGGTCGAGACTTTGAAAGGGATTTTGTTTTCCTTGGGAACACCTCTTCCATGTGTTTCATCTGAGTTTACATTTTTTTATAATAAAGGGGCCACCACACATTGAACTATATATCATGTCACCCATGTCAATTAATGTCCCCTTAGTAGAAAGTAATGGATCACAGACTCAAACATCACACAGATGCATGAGAAAACGCACTACACATTGGTTTTTGATTTGCCCTGACGGGCCATCATTGAAAATAAGAATGTGTTTCATTCCAGCAGGAACCTTATTTTGTAAATAGTGCAATAACATAGAGCACACCTCTTCTAGTGATTTTTTGGCTTCACCTTAATGATAATTATACATACTTGCTTTATTTTTTCCATATCATGAGCACAAAAGACATTCAGCCAGAGCTGACGCATGTAAAATACTTCCTGTATTGGAATGTTCGGTAGCGGTAATACTGTTTCTTCATTCTTGTTTTTAGTCATGTCTTGTCGTTTCTTATAAAACTTCTTAGCTCTGCGCAGGTGAACTATTTGTCTCTTAGTTTGGATTTGAAATGCTCACATTGGCTGCATACATCAACCTGTGGACGTCCAAATGATAAGCTGAAATTTTCTTTCAAATACCTATAGTAAAAATTATATTTGACTTTATCTTTCAATTCAGGATGTTGGATTTGGAACATTTCATACATTGTTGCAATACTGAGAGCTGCATGTAAGTATTGTTTCTTCTTGATCCCATAGTGGGTTTCTTTGACCTCAAATCCAGCAATGTGGTTATGCCTCTCATGTCAGTAGGTGTTTTATTTTGAACTTATACACGAATCAGTCTTTCAACTCTACTGAAAGAAATTCCCTTAACATTGTACTAAAAAGAAGTGTTTCTTGTTTTTGAGGCTTGATTTTCACTTGCACTAGCTTGCAATCTGTTAATTTTTCGTTCTACGCTTAATTTCTTTATCCTCTAACCTCTAAACAGCAACTAACTGTATAATGGCGTAAACAAACACATTTAAACAGTTATACAACAGGTTAAGCGATAATATCAGTGTTACCACAAGACGAAGCTAAAATTTATTACAGAAACACGTCAAGTGACGCCGGTTGATGGTTTCTGCACTAAACTCAATGTCAATTTTGATAAAAATGTCATTTGACGGGTTTCTAAAATAAACGATTCGTTTATGAACTAGATACATAGCTGAAAAAAATATTAGATATTTGTTCATTTATTATGTTTATCTATATGCGTTTTGGTTTGCAGTACCTCGTGCAGCATTATTTTAATAATTCCTTGTGGTATTTAAATTTTGAAACAGCTGCATCAGCATTTTTTGATCCAAACATATCAGCTAACATTAAAAATAAAATGATTATAGCAGTAAAAAATTGTGAAAATTCAGAGTTCGATTCGTTCAAACGGTATATTATCAATATATATGGTGAAGTTAAAAAATTTAAAAAAAAAGAATATTGATCTTTTTTAAAACTAATGCTAATACGTGGATTAGAAATGATAATTATTTTTTAAATAATCTGGCAATTGTTAATAATTAGCAAGTAATAAACGATGCAGCCAAAAGAGCTGTTCAATTAACACAGATTAACTAGCCAAGAAGATCAAAAACATTATTTGATTCAAGTAATAAGTGAATACAGTGCCAAATATCCTACTGCAACTAAAAAATTTGAAGAAATTAAAAAATTACTATAAATATTTAGATACGATTATTTATAAGCAATAATATACTTTAGATTCTACAAGAAATAGCTGTCCAAGTATTTTCAGCTACATTTGCATCAGTGGAACAAAAATAGCTACAAAAAGTTCAAAAATCCCATTGGAGGTAATGCTGCACGAGGTACCGTATACCAAAAAGGCACTTAAATAAACAAATATCTAATAGATTTTTTTCAGCTGTGTATCTAGTTCATAAATAATGGTTATAGACTTAAATAACATGAAATTCTCTCAGGTTGCTTACAGTTGGCTTTAGATTACAAAAAGAATAAATTTAAAACGTGTTTGCGTTTAGCTTTTTTTTTTAATTGCCTTAAATTCACAAATTTTAAAAAATAAAATTATGTAAAAACTCAAATCTATGTAGTATATATACGGCCTATTGAAGTTACTCCATGATTTTATTGCAAACAAAAAGCGATAATAAATAAAGAATAGAAAAATGATGAATTTAACTATGGATACAACTTTATCGTTGAATAACTTTTAAACGTTAAATTTTATCAAAACAAGCATTTAGATCTTTTTTGTAGAGCGTTAAATTTCCTACAAGAAATAGCTGTATAGTATATTTAACTACATTTGTTTTAGTGGAAAAAATTAAGTATAAAAATGTGAATGGTTCATGTGAATATTAAGGACTGGTTTGGGTCATAACCTAAAAATTTGAAGAGCGTTTCCGGAAAAAATCCAATTTGGGAAATAACGGACACTCTATTGCAATATCTACTATTACGTATATATAAAGTCATATTATCTTCAATCTTCATTAAGTTATGGTAAAGAAAAATTTAAAAATTTTTCAAAATCCTAAACTCAACAAGCAATATTCTTTATGAATTTTCATTAGGTGAATAATTAATAGCAATAAATTAAAATACTGGTTAACGATCTACTGGTTAATGATGAGTGAGATATATATCTAACTGCATGGATGTTTTTTGGCATCAGCATGTTTATAATTAAATTTCTCCAGGGTCTTCACCTTAATCCGGACAATGAAAATGTAACATGATGCTTAGATTCTCAGATAATATAGTTATATATGGGATGTCCAGAAACATTCGTTCCAAATGTGAGCTACAGATATCAGATGTAAATTTACGCTATCGGTAAAAAGTTTTTGCCCACCCTACAGTTTGCGTGATACACAAGAAATAAAATCAATACGATCGATTATGATATCTATATGTTGAAGAACATATATTACAGGGAAAATCCGTTTTCAGTTAATTCTGATTTTGACAAGGGAAGATTAGTTTTCACAAATAAATTCCGTTAAAACTTGTTTCCACTAGTCAAAACTAGTACCCTCGGCGATAAAATTAGTTTTTAAACATTTTTACTAGGAAATACTAGAATTTACTAGTTACTAGCTAGCATTAGTAAGTTCTACTAATGGAAAACAGTGTTTCCAGTTGAAAAATGTATTGTTTTGAAATTTGAATCTAGTAGAACACTAAAAAGTTAGAATTTTTAAAATAAAAACCCGTGGCATATTATTTTTATTTGTTTGTTTCCAGGAACATTTTACGAAACCTTGCCACCCACATGAGTCGGTGGATGATTTTTCAGTAGCACTGCGAAGAGACAAAGTTGCACCTGGGACTCCATTCAATAGTGGATTTACCTCCGAACATGCAGTGTATTTGGACCTACAATACAATTATGATACGGACTATAAAATTTTAATTAAATTGACACTAGTTTTCACAACACAATAAAAAGATGCAGTTAATTTTAGTTTGATTGGTAAAAACTAGTTTCAACTGAAGAGGTTTGTGAGAACTAGTTTTACCTAAACTAAAATTAACTGAAAACGGGTTTTAACCATAACATAGATAAGAATATAGTAATAATGAAACTACAGTCTATAACTATTATATTTTTAAATTTTTGATTAATCGATGTAACCCCCTTTTACTTTTATTATTTCGGTGCATAATTTTGGCATTCTCTGTAACAATTGTATTTGGTTCCATTCGTTTTTCAGGATATTACAATGATGTGAAGTGGAAGTATGACACTGTTTATTGATTTCTCTGCCAATTTGTCCCACAACGACTCAATCGGATTAAGGTCGGGCGATTGTGACGGCCAATTTATTACTTTCAGTACATTCTTTCTTTCCAATTCATTCAAATACTCTTTGCACACATTGGGATCGATATCATACTGGAAGACAAATTTTCTGCCGATCAGGTGCTGGCCAGCACGTTCTACATAATCCTTTAATATTTTTTCTTCTTCTTCCCTCAAAATTCCTTCAATTTTTACCACTTCAAAACATCCCCAATCCATCACTGAGCCTCCGCAGTGTTTTACATCCGGGATCACACATGGATCTAACATATATTCCTCCTCTCACCTGCACACAAAAACTCTTCTCTTAGATTCAAAAACCTCAAACTTTGACTTGTTACTCCATAAAACTCTCTCCTACTCTTCATGCATGCAATTTTTATGTTGTTTAGCCCACTGCCATTTTATGTCTGAAAATAGGATTCTTCACTGTCACCCTTCCAAAAAATCCCGCTTCTCTCAATCTCTTTTTCATTGTAGAATTACTCAAAGGCAGATCATTAGATTCATTGATCTAAGCTGCTATCTCTGGGCCAGTGAGTCGTTGATCACGTTTACTGATCAATACAATACATTTATCCTGAGCGGTTGGGGTTTTTTCGAGGCCGCCCTGAACGTTTTCTATCGCCAAAGCTCCTGGTGGTTGCATATTTTATCACGTTGTAGTCCACATAGTAATTCGGCGGCAATGAAACTTTTGCCTTTACTAATGAACACTTGTGGTTAATACACGAGTTTCAAGCGATAGTTCCTTGGTTTTACCCATTTTAAAACGTTACAAGTCTGAAATTGTGAGAAACAAAACAATTCGTACACGAACAAAATAGAAACATGTGCTCATAATGAAGTTAACAAATAATGGATACTATTATTTTTGGTTTGTAACTTTTGCTTAACAATATGAAAGAGAACTTTGTTACTATGTATCATTTTTAATATTAAATGAATTGATTATGGGGTGGGCGAAACTTTTGACCGGTAGTGAATGTCCATCTAAATTATCTTTATCCAAAAGTTCGTATAAAGGTAGCAAGCGCCCTTTGCAAATGACGCTATTCGTAACCATATATCAGAAAAAAAAACTGTCATCTACAACTTTGTACATTTTAATTTAAACCTGCAATGATAATTGTTTAATATAAACCTACTATTTATTTATTACCTCCATAAGCGTTCTACAATAAATTTACAAACTTTAAGACGGTTTGCAAAAAAAATCTTGTTTAAATTCGCTTTTGTGAATCTTTTTATTTAATATAAAATTGAAGATTCTAGAATATTACCGGATTTCAAAATATATACTCTACATAGCAATCACTCATTGTCGGTTTTAACACTACCAAGGTTCTGGTCGAGATATCTATAGTGCCCCCTAGATTGTATATTGTTTGGAAAGTACAAGTACAAGATATTTTGTACATCTCATTGTACTGCTACCAAAATACCTAGAGACCTCCCAAACGAGGCTATTTTTTTGAAGTTTTTATGTCCCACTTCCCAATACTAATCCTTCAAGGTATTTAAGACTTTTAACGAAATGGGCAGGTTATTCGCAGAGTAGTTGTTATGCTGTGGCTATTGTCTTAAAGTGATGTTTGACGAAGCAGTGACCTGTGAGAAAATCGACCACCAGTTTGATGTCGTTTCAAGTGATCACAAGAAGTTCTTCAGACTTCTTAGCTGTAATGGTTATGAGTCTTTTAGATTATCTTAGGCCTGAAGTGTTTCTCCAGTAAGACTCCATCTGATTCTTTAGCCATCCGATCAGTTCGTTATTGATGTTGCATCTCTTGAGACAACATTAGGGCTCTGGTCCTAGGTAAGGAGTCGCCCTTTTTTGACAAGGTTGTCTGCTTTCTCATTGCCTGGTGTACCCTTTTACAATTTGTTGTTACACTAGTTTGGACGCGCCCTTTTAGGACCTACAAGGCCGCTTGGCTATCTTAGAGAATGCGAATGCCTTTTTAGAGAGGTTTCTATCCAAACAGTGCTGAGCACATTTATTTATTGCTAGCAAATCTACTTAAAAATTGTGAGTGATGTTTCTAGGGGTCTGAATTGCTTCCATTTTGGTCCACAAATGCCCTTGCGATACATTTTAAACTCGCGGAAGATTTTTATTGGTTCATAATGATAAATTACCACTGCAAATGGGTTATCTTTGTCCATCATGCTATGCATTTGGTCCATTGGTTTGTCAGTGATTTCTAGCTTCATGAATTCTAGAATTTCCTGGCTTTAATTTTACTGTGTATTAGAGCCTTTTCTAAGTCTCCCATTAGGTAATGTAGTGCACTAGTGGTGGTCTTGCCTTTTTGATAAGCAAATTGTGTGAAATGGCTTTCTTGCGTGAGCCGTACTTCTAAGGTTTGTTCTCAGGCTTTCTCTATGGTTTTTTAAGGAAGAGAAGTTGAGGCATATTGGGCGATAAGACTTTGATTTATCTTCTGGTCTTCTGTTCGTTTTTGGTATGAACACTACTTTTGTCTATCGCCAATTTTTGGGTATATAGCCTAGAATCAGGCAGGCTTCAAAAAGCTTCTGATGATGTTTCTTCATTACTTCGAAGTTTAGTACCACCTAATTGCTTATCAAACTTATAGTAAAATAGACAAAGTTAATAAAAACTAATAAAATTTGACTTTTCTAGAGTATCTATCGATGAATTATTTTAGTATGTTCGATTTACAAAATTGCCAAGTTTGTCAATTCAAATTGAGGTACATATTGTAAATTATAGATATCAAATTAAGTCCTTCCCTCACTAGCAACCGTTATTATTAATATTCAATACATTTGGATAAACTTCAACTGGAGATCTCCATTGAGTTTGTCAATATTAAGTGTTTCCGGAATGTGTTTTATTTTGTATAAGAAAGACCAAAGTTTGGGATATCAATTTTATTGAATCTTAGGAAACTTTGGAAATTTGAGAAGAACTCTTTCAATGAGCGCAGGCTCCCTGGGTTGTGGCACCACCGCGTCCTGCCCTAACGCTACTCCTGTAACCACTTATAAGTCATAAATCCAATCGTTTCTGTGAAGATTGTCTACCTTTACAAATCTGTATTTATTGTGAATGTTTTTACATGCCCCCTCTATATCTCTATGCCCCACCCATGAATGATACTTTTTGGATGAATAAAAATACTTGTATCGTAAAATTAACAAGCAATATTACCCATTGAATACTTATGACAGAAATAAAATGGTAGGTTTATATAGTGAATAATTTATCTCTATAGATTTAGACAGCGTACTATGTTTGTTGGTAGGGTTGTTTTTCTGTACTACAGTATATCTTCATAGGACCTTTAGGAGTTTTTCGATAAAGGTAAGCTACATTAGATGGACATCACATTACATCTAGTATATGTAGGAAGAATTCCTAGACACTCTAGTTATAAAAATAAAATGAGAAGATACATTTTGAGCTGACTTAAAAATAAAGGAGTTTTTCGATAAAGGTAAGCTACATTAGATGGACATAACATTACATCTAGTATATGTAGGAAGAATTCCTAGACACTCTACTTATAAAAATAAAATGAGAAGATACATGTTGAGCTGACTTAAAAATAAAGGAGTATATTGTCTCAATATTATCTCAGTATTAAGTCTCAAGAATTTTGAAATTTGAAAATGGAAGTTGCCGTAATAGACAGAAAAGATATTTATAATAATAGTTCAAAATTACATGAAATAATATAATAGTTGAAAATTCCATAGCATTAAAACTTGGTAGGTGAATATTCATAATGTATACGACTCGTCAACAATTTCGTCATTTTTTATTTCTAATATGCAAAAAGACAGCTACCAACGACAATTTTTTGAAAAATAAATAAAAGTATGCTTATATAGAATGGACATATTATCGAGTTTCATCAAACAAAGAAACATATATATAAGAAAATAACAGATGATTGTATTGCTAATTCTTGCCAGAATTCACAAAAATAACAGTCATAATAAGTTTATACCTGAAAACTGCTCATACTGTTACGTCTAGGTTGAGCCGGTGGAGGAATGCTAGATATATTCAGTGACATCTACAACATGCAAGAACAATAGTAGAAGCAGCTAAAACATGCAAATTAACAAAATTTTATTCATTAAAGAAGTTTTGTTTTTTTCTACGCCTGTGAAATTATTGACTACTACATTAGGAAAATGATGACAAACCCTCGGTTTTTTTGCTAAAGTGGATCTTCTTATTTTATTCACAGCCGTATCGATAAATTTTATCAGACCATCAACCATCTGTTGATGTTCCGAAGAGGATTGCATTTGGTAAATATCACAGTATTCAGATCCATCCACTATTTTTCTTGTTCCTGGATTGTTTAGGGGTATCAGATATACTCTAAACCTTTAAAATATTTTTAAAAAATCAATCAAATCTTACAGTTAAATGAGATATCACTATTTGCAATATTCTGAATTGTTTCTCTGTAAAACCGAATAACTTACAGTACAATCAATATATAACAATCAAGATTCTAAAAATAATGAACAAAAGAACTACCCACTTTATTCAAAGCAAATAAAATATCAAATTACTTATATCATTGAATCGTTGAAAATTTCATAATTTATTTTTATTTTAAATTTAAATATTGCAAGTACTGACATAAATATAAACATTAGTTTATGTGCAATTAGTTTAAGATCTATTACCTCCAATATTTTAAAGCATCCACCAAAACAAATTCGGTATCACCACCTGTACATACATAATGATCCACATAGTTCCAATTATAATGTTCCAATTTTTCTGTGGCAAATGTAGAATAAGATTCTTCATAATTATCGTGCCAAGGAGCATGGAAGCGGTATCTGTATTGATAATTGAATCCTGGATATGGATGCCTACAATATATTATTACTTTTCTTCAACAAATGCTCTCTATTTTAGTTCTATTCCAATTAATAAATTATTTTTCAAAAGAAAATTGTTGTTTTGGGCTCGAATTCGGTCTTTATGACATTATATAATTTTTTCAGTATACAAAAATTAAAAAATTATTTATTCAAGGATTAGATTAATTAATTATTTTTTTTATTTTCCATTTTGATATTATATTATTTTTATTACGTATTTGTACGTATGGTGATAAGTCGTTCCATATAAAATCGTCTGAAAATAAGAAAAATTGTTGCCGACTCATTTCAGATTTTGGTGTAACTTTGAAAAACTCTTCATTGGGGTTCCAAAAACAAAATTTATACGAGTTTGATTTTCACCAGCGCTTGTTTCCGCCTATTTGAATAATTTTAAAAATCAATACTTTTCAGCTTTATCATCTCTTGCTGTAAAATTTTTCTCTGAGAATATATCTGTACGATTTGTTCAGACTGTAAGTTTTTTGATCATTTCCGACTCGCTACTTCTCTAATGTCATCCAACCATCTTAATGCAGATATATACCTTGAACAAAATTTCTAGAAGATGTTGAATTTTAGAGGGAGTAGTAACAAGAAAAGTTGAAATATTCAATTTTTTTTCCATTATGTGGCATTACTGTTGTACTAAAACTATGAACCAAATAATCAATTCCTATTATTTCAAATAAAATTCAGGATTGAGTTTAAAAAAAAAATAATAAAATTAAGTTTCTCGAGGCTTTAAAAAATGTAAAAAACAAACTGGATACAAAATCAATTTGATCCTCAAGATATTTATTAAACTTCAATTCATGTCATCGTGTCGATCAAAAAAGACCTTTGATTTTTAAAGATGGATCTATTCAATTAAGATTTCCTCAATTTCGATTCATGGTAAAAACTGCATTGAGAGGAACTAATTATCTTGAAATAACATTTCAAAAACAATGATATAGAAATATATTCAATTAACAAATAATTAACAATTAACATTAGAGTCATTCAATCTAAAATTACCAAAACCGACCCATTTTAGATTTTGATTTACCTTTGAGAAAATCGTCTCTAGGGTCCCAAAGGACAAAATTTACACGATTTTGATTTTTACAAGTGCTTATTTCCGCCTATTTAAATAAAGATTTAAAAATCGATATTTCCAAGCCTTATTATTTTTTGTTGTAAGATTTTTATGTTAGAAGATATCTGTACGATCAAGACAGAATCGCACTGGGAAGGATGGTAGTTAAGTGTAAATAAAGATAATTGGCTCGGATTGTAACTTTTTTGATCATTTCAGATATGCTATTTCTCTAATGTCATCAATTCATCTTCTAGTCTCTATTTCTTATCCACTTATTATTTATTAATTGATTGAACACGTTTTGCTATAAATAATCTTATTTCTTAGACCTTTTGATATGTTTATGTTTCTAAATTTTGAAACAGACGAGAACTAGCATCAATAACATTTAGAAACATAAATAATCTTATTTATATTACTATCAATCTTCTCTTTATTTTATCAGTTTGATTATTACTCCTGCTGGTTTTAAATGTTCAAAATTATCTTATGTATTCACTAGTAATCAAAAAGACATAATTCTATGAGCTAACGCTTGGCTTGAGAGTATTTTTGCTTTTGAATAATAGCAGTGTGCTGAAAATGAGCGTTATTTAATAATTTTCGGTGAATTTCAATCGATTCTAGCGTATTAATTGTTGAGAATTGAAAACTCATGTTCAGTGACTTAAGCAGCCCACATTTTAAAAAATCCCAATTTTTAGGTTATGAAAAGAACGTGATGACTGCGAGATAAAAATCTGATACTCACAGAATCTACTGTTCCTACCTTCAACTTTAAATGACTACATCACTTGTTTTGTTTATTTTCATGATTAGTGCATGTACGAGCCTTTTTTACAACAAAGTATGTTCTAATGGCAGGGCCGGATTAAGATTTATAAGGCCCGGGGCTAAAATACTGACGGGGGCCCTTAAGGAATTTGAAAACCCGGAAAAATTCACAAAATAATATCAATACGTTAGATTTGTGGTATCAACACATCCAAAAATACAGAATGATTTCCAAATTATGGGGCCTTCTTCGACCTGGGGCCCGGGGCTATAGCCCCCCAAGCCCCTAGCTTAATCCGGCACTGTCTAATGGATTAAAATTACTTAGCATCAGAAATAATTAGTGCACGAAAATATCTAACAATTCTGTTGATAAGACGGAATTTTTATTGTAAATAATTTGTAGCCCAAGACAAATTCCTTCTAATTAATTTTCTCTGATCGCACTGTATTCTTTCAATTAATAAAAGTATTTCATCAAATTATATTGAAGTAAGTGACGAATGATTTAAAAAATAAGTATTTTACCTTGGTCGGTACCTAGTGACGGTGATGGTGTTACCAGAGAGGGAAATCTTATGAAATAGACGTCCTATTGACAAAAAGTAACTTTCATCATTCTCTGTAGGACTTTTTCTTACAACACTAGCTCTCATCTTAGGATTCAATCCAGCCATACTATTCGAACTGAACTTGCTGTCGTTCGTGATAATAAGTTGAAATCCCTGTGATAATCTTTGTGAAATAAGTTCCTTCAAGACCTAAATAAATATACAGAGAAACTATTATTACAGAAACCTTATATAAGGTTGGCAACTAAGTATTTTCGCTTTTTGCTGATAGAGAGCTTTGATTTATTTTTTTATATAACTTATGTTAATGCCGTACTTTGCCGTTTGTCACATTTCACATTGACGTAACTAGTAGCGCGTGATTTTTGTGGGTTAATTCTAAATGGAGTACAGAAACGAACATTTTCAGCATATCTTATTTTTTTATTTCCGTAAAGGAAAGAAAGCTGCTGCGGCTCTCAGATAAATATGTGAAGTTTGTGTTGTTGATTGCTTAATAGAGCGCACATGGAAATTTTTCTCTCAAAGATGAACAACGTTCTGATCGGATTACTGACCAAATCAAAGCCATAATTGAACAAGACCGTCATATAACTGTTCGAGAGGTTGCGAAGAGGCTTCATGTATCGCCCAGAACAATTGGAAAACACTTAAAATGTCTTGGGCTAGTTAAGAAGGTTGATATTTGGGTACCTCACGAATTAAAAGAAATTCATTCAACACAAAGAATCAACATTTGCGATATGCACCTTAAACGAAATGAAATTGACCCTTTTTTGAAAAGAATCATCACTGGTGATGAAAAATTGGACCTGTACAGTAACATAGTTGGAAAACGATCGTGATGATGATGATGAACCACATCGAAAGCTGAAAAACAACAAAAAAAGCTCATGGTGTCAGTTTGGTAGGATTAAGCAGGTGTGTTGTGTTTTTTGAGCTGCTTCCAAGGAACCAAACTATCAATTCTGATGTTTACTGTCAACAATTAATGAAACTGAATGAAGTAATCAAAGAAAAACGACCAGAATTGGCAAATCGGAAAGGTTAGTGTTCCACCATGATAATGCAAAACCTCATACAACTTTGGCAACTTGTGGGAAACTATTGGAGTTTGGCTGGGAAGTGATGACTCAAACAGCCCTGATTTGGCACCATATGATACAATTTATTTCGAAGTTTGCAGAATTCTTTGAATGGTCTAACTTTCACAAATGACGATGACTTTCAATTATACGTGATTCAGTTTTTTGCTGATAACCGAAAATTTAATGAGCGCGGAATCAAGAAGCTGAAAGAAAAATGGGCAAAAGGTCATTGAGCAAAATGGAGAGTATATAATTGATAAAAAACTATTTATTCTTGGATAAAAAGTGTTTTATTTTTTACCACAAAACCGCAATTACTTTATCGCCAACCCAATATTTTTATTTTTACAGTCGGTAAATTTCTATGCATAGTAATAAACCGAGCCGACAAGTTTTTTCTACCTACTAAAACATATACGAAGAGCACGTGACTATTTTTTAAGAAGAAGAATGTCACCCAATGCATCTTTTCGCTCCTCAAAGGGATTAAGCATCGTTTTGGACGAAACCTCTCAGGTGGTTTGATGTTTTTCCGGACAATTATCTTCGTATTCCAAATAATTCAATAAAAACCTGGAGTAACTATATACCCAAACCTTTCGCAATGAATCACTCTATATATTGGTGACAACCACATGAGTATTTGCGAAAAAGCAGACGGTCCTCTATACTCACCCTGAGTTTCAGTATAATCGGTTATTTATAATTTCGAAGCATTGAACATTTTGAATTTAATTAAAATGTATCGATACTAGACATAGTAGAGATGATCATTCTAAGTCAAATATAGTCATTGTATGACTCATTATTACATTAATAATTTTGTTTTGATTTATGCACTAAATTAGTTTTATTAAATAGAATGATGTTTACCTCCTGTGTTGTCAAAGGTCTTTTATAGGAAGAGCGTTGTTGAACAAAATCTGCATTTACACTGTCAGGAAGAAGACTGTAAAGAGATACAACGTAATCCAAGTTTAATGCTCTTCGGTCCGGAAAGAAGTCCGTGGTAATAGGAAGGCATGCAGGAATTGTAAGAGATTTCCAGTCAACACCTAAATATAAACGGAAAATAGTAGGCTAAAAGTAACTGTCCCGGTCATCCTATTGTAGTAACTACAGCTCGGAAGAATTCTAATATATATTGGAATTACTTTGATCTTTTCAAATAATTCAGGTCATCTGCTAAAGTCGATTAGAAGTTTACAGGACGCACCTTTGCCCCAAAATAATCTATTAACATAATATTTTGAATAGTACCCCCTACATATATTTCAAAGCTATAAACTTACAAATACAGCTGATAAGACCGCATAATTCTAAATTTAATAGTTCCAAAGGTAGATTCATTTGAAATTAAAATTATTAAAAAATTGTTGAGTTTATATTCATCGAACAGAAAAAAATAACGATTCTAATAAACAGTTACGGTGATCGCAACAGAACTTCAATGATACATATCCAAGTCGGAAATAAATTACTAGAGCTTGAGTTTGTGGGATTGGGAATGTTTTTTTTGAAGAAGTGGATTTAACCAGAAACGATCCTAAAATAGATAATCCGTGATGAGAAATCCTTGGAAGTTATGCAAAGTTTTGTGGAAAATCTTTTTGCCATTCAGAAAACTGCATTACAGCATGATGTTAGTTCAAGATCCTTTTCCGGGAAGTTGTGAGATCTTGTGCTTTGTGAAGAGGCATAGAGGTTGGCCGTCACTTTTTGAGGGCAGCTCAACATACCATGAGTATGCACTATTCAAAAAGAAGGGGAGTATAACCCCCAAAAAACATTTAGAATAATTGACAGAATATATCAACTGCCTCACAGAAGAGCTCAGCAAGGAACTAGATGCCCTAAAATTAAAAGGTGGAGAAAAGTCCAAACTAATTGCTGCGACCAGAAAGACATGGGCAGCAGTGCTCCGCTTGCATTTAAAACTCTCAAACCAATTTTCAACCAAATTGCTGAAGGCATAAAGGTAGGAATACCACCCATTGGTTTTCCAGACTAATTTCTAACAACAGTAGATTCAAGCCACAAACGCAGCCATCATGGAACAAATTGTGACCATAGCTAGATTATCAACGCCAATAATAGACCGAGCTGGCTGGCGTTCGTCTACGAAAATTAAGACACCAAAGAGTGACTACAAGATGAGAAAGAGAATATCTCTCATTACCAGGTGTTTATAGATCGCTTTTTCGGAAGCGAGGATTACTCTATGGAGAAAATTCTCAAATTGAAGGCCTAACCTGAGGGTCATCAGGCGCAGCATTGCAGGACAACTTGATAGTCTGTCTTATTTTCTCGGTAGAGAGCACGTCTGCTGAAAGACTAAAGAACAAAGGCTACATCAGATTATCAGGCAACAAAAAAGTTTTGAAGCAACAAAGCACCTCAAAGAAGGAGCAAGATACTAACCAACAACGCACCAGTGTACCCAAGTAAATTTTATAACAATCTAAAACTGCATCCAGCGAAATTATAAAAAGAATGTTTGGCCAATTGATTGGCATTGGCCTTACACAAGAGCACAAGAGTAAATAGTGGCCGTATTCAAAGCCCCAATATTAAATAATGGATGTTGATTGTTGTCAACATGCATAACAGACCAAAAGCAGCTTTGGTGCTTCCAACTAACCTTAAATTTTAAAGCGAAAACGACTTCCCAAAAAATCTTATCTAAGATACGTCTGTAGCATTCATAAGAAGAATAAGTTTCATACTAATAAAGGTAATTAATCTTAGATGGTTGCAGGAACTTGGATCATAAATCATCATGTTTTGGATCATATCTAAAAAATGTTATGTACAAGACAAAACCTGAGAATCGGAATAAACTGAGAAATAAAGTATCGTCAAATAACAAATTAAAATAGCCTTGGATACTGTGAAATAGAAAAAGGAAGACAATTTGAACATCTAATTGAATATCTTCTGCAACAAAAATGTATCCCTAAAGTATTTGTGTAACTGCAAATTAAAGTTAGAAATGTGCTGAAAATACATTCAGGATGTACTATCAATATACTGAAAGGTTAGTTTGTTTAAGGGTACTGTATAGTTCTAATCGACTTATGCAGATAGCTTAAATTATTTTAAAAAACCTTTAAATTTTTTTTTAAACTTAAATCGAATTTTCAATTAGTTACGTTACTTTATACATAGTAACGAAAGATGAATTGATAGAAAAGTTCAAACTTTGAACAACAACTTTATATTATTCTTGTTTAATACTGTATTTTAATTATATATGAATTTTTTATTAAACGGATTAGTACTACAATAGGAAAATAAAATTAATTGGTAGTTTAATAATACCCTAAAGCATTCATGGTCACTATTCACTTCTCAAGTTGATAACAATATAATTATTAGTATGAGAAAATAATTGTACAGATGATATCAACTTGAGAAAGAATAGTTGAAAGCAGAAGTGAAGCTTGAAGATATCAATCAGGAATGATGGAAACAAGATATTCTATACAAATATATTTTATAAACAGAAATGTTTGTATCTTTCCTGATTGTTAAGTTAGTTAAACAATGCACAGTATGCAAAAATGCAAGCAAAAATAAGTAGAAGCGTATGATAGATATATCAAAAGAACAAAATGTAGAGAATATATAAGAGCAGTTTGACGGAGAAGGTTACCAGTGCTTTATCTAATTCCGCTATCAAATGTGACACTTTAAGTTCACTCCTTGACATTATGAATCGTAACATTTTTCATAACCTTGTAAAAACTGACAATTGACCCGTTATTTTATTTCAATCGTATTTAAGATTTGTAAACATTGAAAACAGCATTATTAAAGACACAGTTATTTAAGGTAATGGTGGGTCTACACGATAAAGACTTCTATAAAATTCTATAGAATTTTATCTTTGAACGAAAAGTAATGAAAAGTCTGTACAGACATTTTATCCAAATGTTTGGGTAAAATTTTTTACTTCGACTTCATAGTCTGTAAAGATATCTGTACGAACAAAAGTCTGTATCGTATAGACCCACCATAAGTCTATTTTCTGGGCGATTATTCTTGTCTAATGTTATTTAATCTATCTGATATCTGTACGGTTAGCAACTAAGTACTTTCACTTTTTACTGATAGAGAGCGTTGCTTTATTTTTTGAATAGCTTATGTTAGTGCTGTACTTTGCCGTTTGTCACGTGATACTGGTCCCATTGACGTTAATTTAGAATCAAGTAGTGCGTGATTTGTTGTGGGTTAATTTTAAATGGAGTGTAGAAACGAACATTTTCGGTATATTTTACTTTTTTATTTCCGTAAAGGAAAGAAAGCTGCTGCGGCTCACAAAGAAATATGTGAAGTTTATGGTGCTGATTCCTTAACAGAGGTTCTGGAGATATTTCCCTCAACGATGAGCAACGTTTTGATCGGATTACTGAAGGTACATGTTTCACAAACAATTGAAAAACTCTTAAATGTCTTAAGCTAGTTAAGAAGCTTGATATTTCGGTACCTCACGAATTGAAAGAAAATTCAGCACAAAGGATCAACATTTGCGATTTGCACCTTAAACGAAATTAAAACGACCCTTTTTTGAAAAGAATCATCACTAGTGATGAAAAATTGGACCTGTACAGTAACATATTTCGAAAACGATCGTGAAACAAACACGATGAATCAGCATAAACCACATCGAATGCTGAAAAACAACAAAAAAGCTCATGGTGTCAGTTTGGTAGGATTACGCAGGTGTTGTGTTTTTTGAACTGCTTCTTAGGCACCACACGATCAATTCTAATGTTTACCGTCAACAATTAATGAAACTGGATGAAGTAATCAAAGAAAAGCGGCTAGAATTGTCAAATAGGAAATGTTTAGTGTTTCACCATGATAATGCAAGGCCTCATACATCTTTAGCAACTCATGGGAAACTATTGGAGCTTGGCTGGAAAGTAATGTCACATCCCCCGTACAGCCTGATCTGGCACTATCTGATTACCATTTATTTTAAAGTTTGTAGACTTTTGCATTATCAAACTTTCACAAATGAAGATGACCTTCAATCGTACCTGGTTCAGTATTTTGCTGATAAGGACCGGAAATTTTATGAGCGCGGAATCATGAAGCTGAAGAAAAATGGCAAAAGGTAATTGAGTAAAATGGAAAATATATAATTGATTGAAAAATATTCTTTATTAAAAAAAAGTTTTTTTATACTAAAAAAATTACTTTGTCACTAATCCAATATTTTGATTTTTAGAGTTGTTAACCAATTTCCATATAATTAATATTAAACCGAATCTAATTTCAAAGGAAACTAGCCAGTGAAAGAAATAACTGGAAATGATTGAATAAAATTAGTCCAAAAAGTTTTTTCTGGCACATTAGCTCCTTATGTGTAGTATTTAGATTAGGTTTAAATATTTATACCCGTTGAGTTTGAGGTATTTATTATATAGGTATTATAGACTTATAAGTTAGACGTCGAATCAAGTAAGTCAGCGGTGTGAAAAAGCGCGTTGGAATTTATTTCCGCGCGTATTAATTTTTTGTGATATGTACTAAAATATATACGAAGAGCAAGTGACTATTTTTTAAGAAGAAGAATGTCACCCAATGCATCTTTTCGCTCCTCAAAGGGATTAAGCATCGTTTTGGACGAAACCTCTCAGGTGGTTTGATGTTTTTCCGGACAATTATCTTCGTATTCCAAATAATTCAATAAAAACCTAGAGTAACCATATACCCAAACCTTTCGCAATGAATCACTCTATATATTGGTGACAACCACATGAGTATTTGCGAAAAAGCAGACGGTCCTCTATACTCACCCGCAGTTTCAGTATAATCGGTTATTTATAATTTCGAAGCATTGAACATTTTGAATTTAATTAAAATGTATCGATACTAGATATAGTGGGAGTGATCATTCTAACTTGTCTGTCAACTATAGACATTGTATGACTCTTTATTACATTAATAATTTTGTTTTGATTTATGCATTAAATTAGTTCTATTAAATAGAATGATGTTTACCTCCTGTGTTGTCAAAGGTCTTTTGTAGGAAGAGTGTTTTGAACGAAATTCGCATTTACACTGTTGAGAAGAATCTGTGGTGCTTTACAGCGGGAGGTCTAATAATTTTATACATTTTGAGGAGGTCAAAAAGATTGACACCAGCAATATCTCCAGAAGTGACCACTAATTCGCGAATAACGTGTGTTTTGCTTTCTGGAATTGCATTTACACTGTTGGGAAGAATCTGTGGTGCTTTACAGCGGAGGTCTAATATTTTTATACATTTTGAGGAGGTCAAAAAGATTGACACCAGCAATATCTCCAGAAGTGACCACTAATTCGCGAATAACGTGTGTTTTGCTTTCTGGAATTGCATTTACACTGTTGGGAAGAATCTGTGGTGCTTTACAGCGGGAGGTCTAATAATTTTATACATTTTGAGGAGGTCAAAAAGATTGACACCAGCAATATCTCCAGAAGTGACCACTAATTCGCGAATAACGTGTGTTTTGCTTTCTGGAATTGCATTTACACTGTTGGGAAGAATCTGTGGTGCTTTACAGCGGAGGTCTAATATTTTTATACATTTTGAGGAGGTCAAAAAGATTGACACCAGCAATATCTCCAGAAGTGACCACTAATTCGCGAATAACGTGTGTTTTGCTTTCTGGAATTGCATTTACACTGTTGGGAAGAATCTGTGGTGCTTTACAGCGGAGGTCTAATATTTTTATACATTTTGAGGAGGTCAAAAAGATCGACACCAGCAATATCTCCAGCAGTGACCACTAATTCACGAATAACGTGTGTTTTACTTTCTGGAATTGTAATTTTAAGAAAAGTGCCTTCATCAAATCGTCTCCTTCTCTTACGAACGTCAGTTTAGCCTACCTGTAGGCTCCCGCAATCCCTATTATCATTGTGACCTAAGGAACAGATTTATTTAATAACAGAAATATTTCGTCTCCAGCCTCTTTTATAAATCCTTCTACATTCTCCTTCGTCAAAATCTCAAATTTTCTTGCATGGTGACCTGCTGACCGTCTTTTCAGCCAAGTCAACAGCTTCTTGATATCGACATTTTTGCGCACGGTTAATTCAGATCTTAATATTGAATATGTACTCCACAATGACGACGCCTTTAATGTTTCTAAATTATCCAAATAACCAAGTAGTATCTTTTCGTTGATGTTCTTTATAATTTTCAAATCGCACCATTTTTCAAATTTTTGCTAGGCCAGGGCGTATCTACTTCTTGATTTTTCAGCACTACCCACTGCATTATTTGCAGTCTCTCTTACTTTAAAATTTGATTCCGCATTAATATTTTCATTGTAATTGAAGATTCTATTAAATATTATAAATGCGCAGAATTAGATAAAACGTTGTACGTAAACACGTTATGAAAAGAGCGTAATTGTTAAACTCGCTGGCAAATATGACGCATTAATTATATTGTTAGTTTCTAATGTCACCTGTCAAAATTATTCAAAAGCATGATTAATTTTAAATCTCATATAACGAAAAATGTTTTCTTCGTTGGGTAAATATGGAGACACAACAATTTCGAGTATTATTTAAATAGTATTTCATACGTAGAAAACAAAGAAAGAGAAGAAAAGTTATATACATATTATCTTGAAAGTACTTCGTACCATGGAATTATTTATAAACAATTTTCTGTGTTTAAAAGTGGCCATATGAACACGGTCATCTACTGTAACTGCTCCAGAAATGGTCAATAAAATCCGTGTCACCTTGTACTTAGCTATTTTAGAATAGAAGTACGTGAGTTAACTAATGAAGTAAATATTTTATTTGAAAGAAAATGCGGTATTTTGCATCAAACTTTACACATGAAAACGCTATCTGTAAGGTAGGTGTTGCCATTGCTTCATGCTGATCAATAAGCTCGCACACATTTAAAATTCAAACGAATGTTTGGATACCTTTAAACGTAACCCAAGTATTTTTTTTTCATCTGCAGGTAATAGGTTATACCATTATCCTCGTATAACAAAAACAAAGATACAGTTCAAACAATGGACTATGGACATTCCGAGATGTGCTCCAAAGAAAAAACAAACAATTCTGCCAGTAAGATAATGACCCTTGTGTACTAGGATTCCAACATTCTTACTGAACAATATTTACTGACCCATTTTGATGCCGAACTTAGAAAAAACCAACGCATTTGTTGAAGTAACTGTCCAAAAATGGGAAAATTTATTACTTCAACTGCCGTATTCATTCGATTTGGCTTCGTTTACTTTCGGTTTCGATATATATAAAAAAAAAGAATTAGTCGGAAGCGATTTCAAACAAATGGGGAGTTGATGACAAAGGCGGACGCGTATTTTGCGAAAAATTATTTTAACATGGTTTAACTCGCTGGACTAAATGTTAGAGTTAAAATGTTATGATATTGAAAAAGAAAAAAAAATTCTTCTGTACTAAAGTAATTTTTTCGATACAAAGTATCCCTTGCGACAAACCGCCCTTATATATATAGCTAAATTTTTATGATCTCTTAAAATATAGCTTAAACAGATAAATTATTGAATAAAATTTTGGATATTTTTCTACTTTTTCAAAATTCTGAGTTATGAGTGGATGAGAGAAAAAGATGAAGAAGAAAATTATGATACTAGGTGCAGCTGCTCAAAATGGATAAATTTAAAATTTGTTATTTTCAAAGATCCACAATTTTAAATTGTTATGGGTACATTCCACTTGAAGCCCAGAAGGTTCACGATCGCGGCCACTTTAAATAACATTAACGTATAAAGGCCGTGAGCTTTGGAGGAAAAAGTTATATATTATGTGGAACGCACATCTTCTGCGCTATAAACTGTATGGTATATCAGTTAACACGTGCAGTTTATAATGAAAACTTGCGAGTTCCGGAAACTTGTATTTTTGAGAAAATTAAATGCATTTCCACGGCAAAGTAAGTGTTTAACTGTAAAAATAACTTGATTCGTCTTTATTTGAATTGCCCTCACTTTGAGGCAGTGAGAAGAGGGCCTTAGACTGAAATAAAATAGGGAGCTGGAAGAATTCATTGTGTCCCTACTTTGCTAGAGCTGGGCTGGACAAATATGCTACAGATAGAGTTCTAGAGTATTGATAATTGCTACTATTTGAGATGCCTTCAAGGAAGTTAGTTCTCCACTTTCGATTTCGGTCGAACTGAATACAGGTGCCTCGGTCTATGTCTCGGTACATACAGAAATTATGTTTCCTTCAAGGTGTTAATGTAAGTGGCAGGTCCTCTGGAAACTCTGAGAATCCGTGAATTATTACTGCTTCGATGTATTTAATCTATATTTCACTGTCCTAGTTTCCGAAAAACAATTTGGAGTGTCTGAGGCTGAATGAACATACCCTTTCGAATGCTCGGCTGCGATTTTCTACATTTTCAGTTCTGGCTTTTCCCTGGAAAACTTCAGTTCTTCTTTTATGTGGTTTTTCCATGGGAAACAGAACGGTTCTGGTTTAGTCGAGTATGGGCCTCCTTTTTAGCCAGGTTATTTGCTTTTCGGGATGTAAGGAGAGAGAATGGAAAATTGAAAACACTGGCCCAACTTTGATCAACGGCATGAAGATACAGAAGGCAACGAGAAACCACTGCATTAAAGATTCATCTCTAGTATATTAGCATGACTATAAGCTGCAAAACACAAGAAATTACTGATTATGGATTTCGAAAACCAACATCCGGCATAGGAGGAATCGCGCAATCAGACCACAGGGCTTCCTCGGTCATTATCAAGAGAAATCTCTGCGATAGAAGTATGAACACATTAAAAATTGGAACTTGGAATGTTAACAGCTTGTTTCAGGCTGGAAACTGCATAATGTAGGGACTGAACGAAGTGGCCATTGTAGTTGACAATGAAACAAAAGAAAGTGTAATGAGCTTCAGACCTCTCACAAACCGTGTTATGCTCCTGCAATTGCAATCCAAGTTTGGTAGACTAAACATATTACAACTATATGCACCCACAGCAGACAAAGACGAACAAGAGTTAGAAAAATTTTATAAAGAAGTAGACATAATATTAAAAACAATTAAGAAACTTGAAACCTGAGAGATATGAACGCTAAGATCGGGAAAGAGAAATTTGAAGACCTAGTAGGTGAATACGAATTGGGAGAAAGAAATGAGAGGGAAGATAGAATGCTTCAATTTGCACAGGAAAATGAAATGATAATAACAAACACTTGGTTCAAATTACCTGAAAGAAGGATATACACAAGGATATTACCACAAGATCATGAAGGACATATAGTAAGAAACCGGATAGATATAATGATCAGGAAAAGATATCGAAACAGTATAAAATCAGTCGGAACCTACCCAGGTGCAGATGTGGGCTCAGATCATAATCCAGTCGTAGCAAAATTCATGATAATACTCAAAAGAATAGAGAAAAGAAATCAAACTATTAGAAGTATCGAGATAAAAAAGCTCAGAGAAGATGGAATGACACCACAGCGAGTGAGACAAGAACTGATAACCCTTAAAGAAGATATCGAAAAGATCGAAGAACCAGAAAATAAATGGAAAATTACAAAAGATATAACAATTGGTAATAGTAAAAGACTATTACATACAGGCAACAAAGGAGAAAAGAAAAAAGAATGGAAGGACGAAGAAATTTAATAGTGTCGATCGAAACAAGTACAAAGAGATACAACGAACAATAAGAAAGAAAATTATAGAGGCAAAAGAGAAATGTGAAGAGATAGAGGAACTAGAACGAAAATATGACAATTTCAACATTCATAAGAAAGTTGGAGAAATAGTAGGAACCAGAAAGCAAAGACGGGAAAGCTTATCAGTGGATAAAGATGGCAAAATAATCATAGACACTCAAAGGAAATTAGAAAGATGGAGAGAATATACACAATTCAACTTTTTGATGATAACGGAATAGCAATATCAACATCAGAAACAAGGAATTTGGAAAATGGATTGGATATAACAATAGAAGAAATCAAACATGCACTCAAAAAATATGAAGAATAACAAGGCACCTGGAATTAATTAACTACCGGTAGAACTACTTAAGCTGTTTGAGGAAGACCTATTACAAATACTGACAAATCTTTTCAAAACTATTTATAAAACAGGCACAGTCCCATCAGATTGACTAACATCCGTTTTCAAAACAATCCCCAAGAAGACAAATGCCCGAAAATGCGAAGAATATCGGACTATATCCCAATAGAATTTATCGAAAACTGGAGGGGGGTATGAGTGACACTCAATTTGGTTTTAGAAGTGGACTTTATACTTAGGATGCCCTTTTCAGTTATAATATATTAATCCAACGCTGCCTTGATGTTAACAGAGAAGTTCAACGAGCTTTATTGATTACGAGAAAGCTTTTGATAGACTCCGACGTGAAGAAATGATACCGATACTGAAAGAAAAACAAATAGATTACAGAGACCTCAAAATAATAGAAACACTTTATCATAACCGGACAGCCAAGATGAATATAGAGGGAGAACTAACAGAAGAAATATATATAAAACGTGGAGTAAGACAGGGTTTTATATTATATCTGTGTGTTGGACCCAGATTCTTTTGCCTAATTCTTTTAGTGAACGTTGTTATTTGCTAGTTAATCGCTTATATATCTTCCTGATTACAGGAGAGGATTGCAATATCTCTTTTCCGATATAGTTCCTGTCTAAATTGAATAGTGTACACCTTCCAATGGCTAGATTGTTCGCCTGGAAGGTGCTAAGATACGTGATCACTGACGTTGGTTGGAAGTGTGGACGTTAAGAGGAATGTACCTTATATAACACAAATTATTTTAAAGCGAAGTGAATATAGTTTCTAAAAAATTTTATTGTCTTTCCTTTTAAATATGAATCGAAGAACACTTTTGAATTTACTATTTTCAATACATTTAAAATTTGACAATGTTAATAATAAGACAGGGAATTTCAATTATCGTTAAAAAAGTCATTTTTGAAGTAATTTTCTGCCCCTTATCTTAATACGACCTCCTAATTGATCTACCACTTCAAGTTTTTAATGCTATTTCTATATCATAGTAAATGTTTACCTATTCGTAGATTTACAGGTGAAAAGCCTATTTTTATTTGGGGTAACGCCGCTGTTTAAAGAGGTTCGATTTATTTTGCTTGGAGTATGTTGACCCTGATCTCAAATACTTCTCTCATGTATACATTTTCATGACGAAATAACTCCTAAAATTACATCTGCCCCAAAATGTTAAATGCAACTGGTCAAGACATTAATGGGACATATCTTGAAATTTCAAATTAGCGAGAACTTTGAGAAAAATATCCGTAAGTTAACTTTTTTAAAGAGTGAGAAAAGTATTAAATGATATGACTCCAAAAAAATGTGTAGCCCTGATATATATATATAACTACAAAGTAATCAAAAACGCTACTTCTAGAATACATAACCTCAAAAATCTCAAAAACTCGACGTGGTGGGCCAATTCTTTTAAATAACAACTTTTTTAGTAATTTTGGTCTAAAACTGTACATTTTTTATTTTTAACTTGATTATTTTATATTAATTCTCAAACACACTATATGCTTGCAAGGTTTTTCTCTAAAAAAAAAACTTTGTATTATTACGATGCTGTTTTATCTCCACTGCCGCTCTAATATATACAATAAGTACAAATATTTACACCGAGGAACTTGATTCAATGATATATGTTTTTATTATGCAAAACATATATTTTTGAAGCCATTATAGATAACTAAACAAAAAATAGTAACAAAAGCACAGATCTAACAGAGTGTATTCTACAGCATATAATGTACAAGTGTACAACTATTAATACGGTTTTACTACATTTTGAATTATTAATTCAAGGAAAAATGTGAAAGTTATTACCATCCATATTTAACTGAAGTTTTTATAATGCAATTTCTACCTAAATATCATTTATTACTTTGCTGTACAACATACTCTAAAACGGTTGAGAAATTTCTAATTTGTATATTTCTAAGAAAATCTACAAATAATAAATGATCTAACCTATAAGGACATCATTGACTGCCAATCCAGGATTCCCCACGAAGACCATGGAACAAAAAGGGACAGTTTGAATGCCAGTGTCAAAATTAAGAATTTAGATAATAATTATGTCGGAATCTGTCTCATGTATAGAGATATATACATAAGATTTTTTTCATATACACAGTGTGATCTAAAAATAACACAGCTATTCAGTTAAATAAAGAAGTATTCTATTACAAAACTAATATTTTTTCCAAGAACTGAATAGAGCTTAGTACAGCGGTGGATTTATCTGGGGCGACAGATATCAAGGGGCGCCAAAAATTTTTGTTTATTTCATTTAGCAAAATTAAAAAACAATTTTGTTCACATGAAGTTTTGAAAATTTGTACAGAAGTAGAAGTAATTTAATAAAAATTGAAATATAGTATTATAATTAATTGTCTCTACATAAGCAAATGCCGGAAGCTTTGTAGATTATGACTAAAATAATGTCCTTTAACTTTAATGTACTCAAAGCATCGAATTACAGAGAACAGTGAAGGCGGTAAAAGATAAATACCCTACTGGACGCAAATCGGAAAATCCGCCCCTAGCTTGGTATGTACGACCAATTTATCCACATTGTTGGTCTTTAGCAATCATGGCTGCTAATATCTATAAGCATATTCCATTATTTCCATTAAATCGGTTATTTTTAGATTATACTCTGTATTTGAGTTCAGTAGGTACTTTTTTCTTTAAATTTAAACTGTGTGAGATATAATATCATATCAATAGTCTTCCGTTTGCTTCAATAAGATGTATTTTTGTAAATATTTTTAGTAAAGTTCTAGTTTTATATAGATCAAAATATAGCAATGCATGCAACAGCTTTTAATTCAGAAATAAATCGAATTTGATTATAAATACAAATATTTACTCTATTCGATTCGAATTAGCCTTTGAACAATATATTTTGAAAAGCAACAATGTCATCGATACATTTTCAATTTTCCACGGAGTATATTTTTATACATTATCTGTAAAAGACATTCATCAATATTATTTCCTAAATCAGTCCTAAAAACAAATAATTTTTCTCCAGAAATTACCAATGATATTAGTTTTCCTAAAATTCATTAAAATATATATTAACTTAATGGCAAAAACCTATCACCTATAACAGTTGATTAATCCAATACAAAATAAAAAAAAAACATTTTTAAAACTTCTTCAACATACCTACATACTATTTTGATGTTGATTTAATTAGTTCTACATGAAGTATGTTCTGTAATCCAAGAAAATTAACACCATGTACTGCAGATTATAGCATTATGTTATCTGCCCATCTTTAAATCGAAATATATAATACTAAACAATTTACCTTTCAATATGGATTGAAATGGAAAGGCAATCATTTGAAAAATGAGCTTTTTAAATACATTCACAAAAACATTTGTGTGCATGCACGGAATTTCCAATTTTGTTAGCTAATGCAATGAAATTTGAATGTCATTTATATATTTTATGTCCAAATATGCAACTGAACATTTTTCTTCGTGTGAATATTAAAAAAGCATTTAGAAGTATGAAAAATATCTCATCATATACAGTTTTGTGTCTGATTTATAGATAAAATACACAAATAAAATGGAAATAGTTCATTACTACTTAGATCAACATCAACTTGCAGTACAAGAAATCAATCGATTCTAATATATTTTTTGTTATTTATTGAATAACAATCATAATCAGAGACTTTTCCATTGAGATTTCTCCCCATTGTAGTGTGGGTCAATTGTTTTAAGTTTTAATATCTAGATGCATATCTAAGGCTTGGTCTACACTATATAGCTGAAGAGTTGCTTTATATCAATGCCGTATAAAAAATTTGCTATATATAGCTCCGTCAACCACATATAGCTCTGCTAGATGTAGCCCTGTTGTAAGTAAATTGGATGCCATTCCGTGTATCAGAGCTGAATATAGCTTGGGAGAAACTGGAGTGTTCAGTTCCCAGCCATATGCTGAAGAAGAAGGTAGTTTTTGCAGCTACTGTGAAAAGTTTACTACTGGAGACTTTTTTAATAAGATTTCTCCCCATCGTAATTTGGGTCAATTGTTTTCAGTTTTATATTATATATTGTTTGTGAATATATTATTTATCGTTCTGTTTAAAGTTATTTCTAAAGTCATTTTCGAATTTATGCCTATTAACCAATTCAATTTCTCATTTTCATATCTATTTGTTTGAACTTTTTATATGATTTCTCAACTTCAGTTTAATATCTAGATGCATATTAAAAGCTGGGTTTAATATCGCTTTGGTAGATGTAGCCATGTTATAAGTGAATTTGATGTCATTCCATGTGGAGCTATATATAGCTTGGGAGAAATCGGAGTGTTCAGTTCCCAGCCATATGTCAAAGAAGAAGGTAATTCTTGCAGCTAATGTGATATTTCCAACGGAGAAAATAGACTAAATTTTTTATATAACCAGGCTATATAGGAGATCTCCAGTGTCATTTTTTGATCTTATAGCAGATTTATATAGCTGTGCTACATGTAGCTCTGCTACAAAATGTAAACCTTGCTTAACACATGTTGATTGTGGAATTTTTATTGTTTTTTGACCAGATGTTCTTTTAGAATAGAATAGGAGGCATTTGCAAATGATTAAGCAGGTTAAAACTGGGAGATTAGAAATGTAGATTGAATCATATAGGAAGCAAAAAATGTTTTTGCCATTGACACAAAAAGCTAAGATAATTAGTCTCACTAAAGTATTCACTGTCCTTAAATCTGATGAATGACTGATATTTTTAAGGATTGATCACAGTCAAAAGTATGTAACAATTACTGCATAGACCCATTAATATAAAAAATGTTGATGTTTTGCACTTATAATATTTTTCATACTTCAAAATTAATTCGCACTATTTCCCTTTTTAATGATTTAACTGTTGCTCATACCCTAAACACTTGAATATTTGAATTCATGAAGGAAACTAAAATATTTTCAATTCTGCTGGCAACCTAATAATAATTTGTATTTGTTTACATGCACTTGCCTGTATAGTCTACATCTTACTGTGTGGAGGTTGAAATAATTTATTTGTATTAACTTCTCGAGCCGAAATTGTGCGAACCGGTTTAAAACTCTCATGCATCATCTAACTTTTTAACAGGCCCTAAACTTGCAACATTGCAGTGTAGTAACAAAAACATTGTTTAATAATATATGTTATACTGAGTACATTTTATTTCAAAAAATACAAAAAAATACTTTCAAAATTTCATTATATTTGAATCAAAGTTTACTAAATATATGAAAAACTATGAATTGCAACAAAGGAGAATTTACAATAACCGAAAATTTTATAAATATGAAAATAATAAGCAGAGCATCATGGATTATGGTAGATAGAGATGGAGGTAAAAGAATGAGAAAGAAAGAATTAATTGAGGATAGAAAATATAAATAAAGTTTAGTATTTCTCTAAAATAATCAAATTTGTGAAGCCATGTTGACTTGAAACTCATTATATTATTAAACAATGCAACATGAACACAACTCTTAAATTTATAAATGAGAAATGTTTGTGCAATATAAATTATAATATTTCTAATACTTATGATAATATTTTTTAGCATTTTGTAGGGTATCATATCCATTTTTTTTCACCCAGATAAAATCTGTTCCTTTTAAAGGGAAATATTAGGCAAAAAATTTTATCATTACATACCTGTTGTCAAAGCAGGGGTCCACTGTTGCTCACCCGTAGCTCCCCAAAGAAGAGCTGAACTTTTTGATGTAGGTTTATGAGATCCAGACATGTTCAAACTGCCACCGTGACCATTCGATCGTTTTTTACAATCTACCCAAAACAGACAAATTTGAAATATTTTTCATTTCCTAATATCCAGTAAATTGGTTAAGCAAAAAATGACCTATTGATAATTATGAATTTTTTCACGCACATTTTTATATTTTTCAATGAGATATTTATATAGCAATCAAAATCAATGTCTGATCGATACCCGCGCAGAGCCTAGAGGACGCTGAGACGAACTTAATCCAACTAGGGGTTCGACATTAGAGTTACTTTGCTCAGGACAGAAAGAATTGTCAGTCGATTGTTGCCCTGATACTCAAAGGACCGTAGCACAGATTAAAGAAAAGAAGCAAAATCAACGAGAATTAAATCAGTTTCATATAACAAATAAGGTATTATTTTTGAAAATTACAAAGATAATTTGCTAGTAATGAGGTAGAATTTCTGGGAACATTGATGATATTCATACTGTTTCTTACCATAATATACCATTTTATAATTTTGAGAATTGGTTTAGTAGTAGAAAACAGTAGTCCAATAATAAAAGGTACACACCTATTACTTAAATCCTTTGAAGGACCAGATATATTTACTTTAGTTTATTAAATTGGCAAAATGCACCAGAAACCCGCCTTTTAACTTATGATAGAAAAATTAATTTTGATACTAGCAACTACTCATGCTGTATCTATTTGGAACTAATCTCATTGGGATGAGACCGTCTTGACTTGTCAGTTTGCTACTATAGCCGTTTTCAATCATGTTTGCAGAATCTGTCATAAAATATTGATTTTGAACAAAGTATTAACATCAAGTTCATTAGAATCCTAATGAACGCTGAAGTTAGAGAAATCTTAAATGATCACCAGATATATAAGACCGCAGCGAAAACGATGGCTAGAACACATAAACGGATGAAAAATAATAGTGAAAATAAAAAATAACATAAAAATAGGAAACTGGCCCAAAAAAAGATCAAAAAGCCAATGGGACAGTCTAGTAACAATTGACGGTTTGGAAGATTATTGAACAAATAGTACCAATCTATACAAATCAATTTAATAGATGAATTGGTAAAGTGAGTGCAAAATTTGTTCCCAGACTTTGTACTGATAAACAATAAGTTATGTTTTATTTTGCAAGTTGAGTCTATAGCTATAATCCTGATTCAAAAATTTAGTAAAATTTGTGAAGCACTGCACAAAAAAAGAGACCTCAAAGAAAGGGCCAAAGCTTATTTCCTCTCCATAAAAAAGTGTCCTGTCATAAATTTTGAGCCACTAAAAATCTTTCTGTCGGTACATATCTGCTTAACAGATTTAACATCACATTATTTCTGTCCCTTCCCGAAAATAAGAATACGTCCTAAAAGAGAAGTATATTGACTGCATTCCTGGCATTGAGATTATAACAATAGAGATGATGAAAGCCATTCCAAATTAAGTCTTTTCAAAAATGTTTCCTGTCATATATTCAGTATTAAAGAACGCTGCTAGTCAGAAGCAGTACTTTGAAAGAGATTGTTATGTTATCTGCTTACTTTATTTTTAATAAACTAATTCACACACATCAATAGTATGCAATGCCCAGGGGATATGATTTGGATTTGGGATAGTAGCACTACAACTTATGTAACCTAGCAAAGAAACAGGGAAAACAAGAACAAATATAAAAGAAAAGGGAAACGAAATAAGATATTGGCACAATGAAAAATTGTGGCAAATCAGCAGAGAGAAAACTACTATAATATGGTAACAAAGAAATATATTGAATATTGTAACTTACATTCCTGTAATGCTTGTAAGGCACTAAATGAGAAAGCCATTTGACTATTCTCTTTCTCTTTGTTTTGTGCAGGTACTGCTTGATAATGATGTTGCTGGATTAGTACTCCTGTCGGTCCTTTTGGAAATATATGGGTCCATCGTCTACGATTTGAGGTGAGTTTAATAGTTACATGAGAAGGGTCAAATGGATTTATCAAAGCTCTTGATTCTAATGGAGGAGATCCTTCAGAACCCACTACCAGTCTTACAGGGGGAGATAAATCTCTATCTGAAAATTTGAAGAATATATTAAACTAGGAGATAAAGACATTACTAGTCAAATGTGTTGGAAAATTACCTTCTGGATTTGCTGATAAAGACGGACTGCAACAGGCTGCTGGAGGAATGGCTATGGGTTCTGAACGAGTATTGCAGCTAGTTCGCTGGAATAAATCTGGATCGGATAGTTTTCGCCTTTGTCCTTTGGCAATTTCTTGAGAATCCAAGATGCTACCTGAACTTTTTTTATAACGCGATGGTATCCTGTCAAAAATAATAACTAAGTAAAATAAGATTTTTTTATGAAACTATTGATAAATGAAAATCGAGGTACTACAAACCTATTATCTGATGCGGGATAAGCTGATGGTAACTGAAAAATTTTTGCATCATATGCATCATAGTCAAAAAATGTATTATGTAGATACTCATCTTCAGGTAACAATTTTGATTTAGGAGATTTTTTTTTAATATCTCCATCAACTACAGTTGGTGGTAATTTTATTCTTGGAATAAAATTAGAATAGGCAATTTTTTTGTTGGTTGAATAAAATGATAAGTTTATCCAGTGTGGCATAGAGTAATCATCTGGTACATTAAGATTTGTATCTTTATTGTGAAACTAGAACAATGTAATTAAATTTAATTTGATTTGCCAAAAAAATAAAAAATAAGAACTTACTTTTAAAAGAGGAACTGCATGCAGTGGTTGTTCTCCTACACAAACTAAATCACTATTCACTCCATTATCTATTATTCTTTGTTTAGTGATATTAGTCAACTCTCTATCTACTTCAAATACACCTACACCTGGAGTAACAACCACACTTAGCTGACCTGTTCTATCAAAACTTCGATCCAAATAATGTTTTTCAAAAGCTATAATAGAATCATATTGTTTCTAAAAATATTTAAACTCTATAAGAAATAATTACCGTTGAGTGACACATTCAAAACTTCTAAGAAATTTCCTTGTGATGATGTACTATTTTTTGCTGGTGGTATAATAACATCGGGTTTAGAGTGGTATTCTAGCACAGTTTTTAAATATGTCTGAAATATTCTTCTCAACTGAACTAGTACCGTCCCCCAATCATCATAACGTTCATTCTGTACAACAACTCTAAAATTGCATTGCAAAATTGATATAAGACAACATGAAAGATTGGAGGAAATATATATGTAATAAGCACTTATTAGTCTTTATTTGAATTATAAGATCATATCATTAAGTACAATAATTCAGTGCTACAAAATTCAAAAACCTCCTTTATCTGTCTTCTAATTTTACTTTACTCCTAATTAGTCCTTCACCACACTCTATGTTTAACTAATATCTTATTAATATTTTTTATTAATACAATTATTTAAAAAAAATGTCATTGAATAGGAATAATAACAATGTAAAATTTTTAAGTAAATAAATGCTTATCTTCCAGTGTAAATTTCCATAGTGTCACGAAAAATTGTACAAAATTATAACACTGAATTATCACTCCACTTTACCAGTGTAGTGAGAATATATGACAGTGGATTTGTCTTTGGCTTGTGTTTGCTTTTATCAATTAATTTTAAAATTTAAATTTGTCAGTTGAGATACTGTAATCCTGTACTAAAAATAGTCACAGTTCTTTTAACAAACAACTAACTATTTACCAAAGACATCAAGTGGATGGCATTTTGTGAAATTATGATTAAAAATTATAAGAAAATGTCACCTGCTCACAATAAAAGTGAACTTGAAAATAATTTTTTTTCTTGGTGTATACAAATGACCTTCCAGATCCCTAAATGTTCATTTTTTTTATTTAGTTATTTAAACTAGAATTATTATAAGCATCAATTTCAAAGAACAATGAACCATTATAATTAAAGGGAAAGATAATCCAACTTTGTGTCATCTGTATAATAGATTCGGATATTGTTTAGTTGAAATAGGTGAATTCTTTGAGACCTTATTACGATAAGCTTTTGTTTATTATTGTGTATTAAATAATATTTTTCTTGATAAATTATCTTGATTTTAGGTCTGTTTTAATAGAAAATTATTTTAAAAAAACAGGTGAAAATTGATTGAAAGACACCTAAAATCAAAATAGTTTATAAAAAGTTCTAAGAAGTAAAAAGTAAAAGAAAATATTATTAGGTTTGCTTTTCCAAAATTTTTTCTTATTTTTTCAATCTACTTTATTTCCAGCCTTTATGGCAAGAAACCTTAAAGTTGAATTGTTTTGTCAAAAATTATTTGGTTAATATATAATTGTTTGAAAAATCCCATTATTGTGGATTTGAGCGAAACTTTGATAACCACTGTAATCATCAATATTTTTTTGTTTTCAGGATCAAATCTATACAAGTCAAGTTTTTCTCAATTAAACATACTAACCTATAAAAATCTTCATAGTATCTTCCTCTATAATCTTTTTGCAAGCATTCCCGCATGTGCTGAGGAAATTCTTCTAAACTGTTGGCTTTATAAAATGTTCTTGAAAATAGAACAATTGTTACATCATGATTACTTCCACTTTTTTTCCATTTCATAAATAAGTCAGCTAAGAAACCATTAACTGCTTTTTCAAAATACAAATCTCCATGTATATCAAAATCCCACATTTCAGTTGACATTTGTAAAAATATAAATACCATTGATGTCGATGATCTAAAGACAATTTTTGTATCATCTGTAATCACTCCACAAGCAACTCTATCCCCTTGTGCCCACATTTCATAAACCTGGCATCTTATGACACCTGCACAAAATTCAAGTTTTTTATTCATATAAACACATGTATTCACCTAAAAGTTAAATAAAATTTTTTTTGTTACTTAATAATCACATCGCTGATTATAATATTCGATTATAAAGATGTCACATACTAAACTATTTTTAATCCTCCACATCTCTGACCTTCCCATATACTGATCTTTAAATGTGAGTTCTACAGAATCCAAAGCTACCTCTGCAGGATTTACAATTCTAATTGTTACATTTTTATAGGTCTGTAAACCAAATGCAGTTACAATACTTTGTTCGATACTTATAGTTTCTCTAGCTTGCAAAAGATCATCAGAGAATGTTTTAATTTGCAATAATAATCTGGGAGGCTCTTCTTCAGATTCACTTTTTCTATTTTTCTGATTATCATCATCCGGTATTGGATGATATATTTCAACGATATCATTCTTTTTTGCTTCTGGGTAATCTTTTTGATTAATTATTAAATCTTCCTCTGCAAAAAAATATTGAAAATGTATGTTTATAACGTTATCATAATTTTGTTGATTTAAATTTCTACTCACCACTGAAAGTCTTTTGGTGTGCTTTTAATTTAAATGATTTCATTTCTGTGTATTGTGTCATTTCTCATTACTAAACTAATCACTATTTGAATAATTTATTGTTTTCAAATGTCCTATAAAATTTACTAAAAATAATGGACCAATAGAATTAGAAAATTTTATCTTGGTGAACAATAAACATTTTTATCTAGTAAAATAAATTTCCTGCTTTTTAAAACATCATTTAATTCATTACATTTCTGCCAGAGTCAGCTGTAAACCTGACTTAAATTATATGTCTTCTTATTTTATCCTTCTAACGTTTAAAACCCATACTTCCCATCCACTTTTGTATGGATTTGACATCTATTTAAACCAACGACAAATCTAGATGTGGATGGAGGTAAAAAAGAAGCTGTATCGATGAATGTATCTATGGAAAATCAACTAATAGTCCAGTAATTTTAAACGATATTAGCAACATTTAAAATTGCAAGGTTTCAAAAATTGAGTTTTTGCAAATATCTCGTTCTCTATAGATTTTACGCTGTTAGTATTTATTATTAATATTGTACAGAATTAAATTCTCCACAACTTTTGTTCAAAAAAATAAGTTGAATGGTTTTTGAGAAACTGGTACATCCGATCAAAATAATTTTTTTTAAATATTACATTATACTTAAATATTTTTTTTCTTAGTTACCTATTTTAAATTATCTATATCTATTTATTTATTAACACTTAACTACCCACATAGTTAAAAAAATGTTAAGGAAAAAATCATAAATAAAAAAGAAAAGAATTAAAATTATAATAAATGTTTTTATTAAAAAATGTTATTCGATCTTTTGATTTGTGGTGATCAAAATTAAAAAAAAAAAGAAAAATAATTCTTTATCGTCCTCCCAAAGCTTTAAAATCTCAAGGTTATTATCGTCTTGGCCTCTAATTCTACTATGATTTCTGGGTGGTCAAAAGCCCTATCTGCATTGATATCAGTCTCATACGGTACAGCAACAGAACCACCCTTGCAGTTGCAGAATATTGGGTTGAGTAACTTATCTCGAGCAGGTTGTAAAATTGTCGTGATGGGTTCTAGGAATCCGTTACGAATTGTCTAGCCCCCCAATTCTTGAGTTTGAGCTTGTAATAAACACGATTGAATTGTTTTGAGTTGCTCCACCTGTTGGTGGAATATTTTATTACTGGACAGGTTTATTCAGTTTTTTTAAACGGAGATGATTTTGGAGCTAATAAAGTTGAGAATCCACTTTTAAAAAATTTTTGAACCGAACAGTTTTCTTATTTAAATGCTACATCATCTAAATTAGTCAGTTTTTCAAATTAATGTTCTCAAAAATGTTTTTTTCCTTGGACTACCAATTAACCGCGAGCTCTACGCCCACTATCTAATAAACGATTCAACGTATAACAAATTCTTTGACAAAAAATGTTTTAGAAAAATTAATTCTATACAATATTCATTGTAAATATAAATAGCGTAAAACCTTTAGGAAACGAGATATTTGCAAAAATTGTGCAAAAAAATCGATTTTTGTGTCCTTTTGTCCCCAATTTTTTAAGTTACTTTCAATCATATGTGTATTTTGAAAACAGTTTGAGAATGCCGACCTAAATCTACATACAATAATGGAATAATCCTCAATGCATAGAAAAGTTATACATTGATGAAAAATGCATTCTTGTAATCGTTACACTAAATTTCTTATTAACAAAAAAGAAACAATTTGTGGTGATTAAAAACATTTAAATCTTCCTAATATTTAACAATCATAAATAATGAACGTGTAAACTTGTTCTTATAATATTTATCGAGAAGTATTTAAAAACGAAATCAACAAAAAACAATCATAACGTCATCGATCGAATATCATCTAAAAATTCTATAATTTTATCACATTTATTGAACACTCCTCGGTTAGCTGTTTGTCATTGGATGAATAAATATAAAATGTGAAAAATGAAGAGTTTAACCTATAAATATTAATATCCCTTAATAATAACTTTATAATGATAATTCTTAAGTTTTATAGAAATTCAAATCATGCATCTTGTGTATCAACGAAAATTCTAGAAGAAGCAGTTAAAAAATTATCAATCCGATGTTTACAATTTTCCACCAAAAGTAGTGTGCTAGGTAACGAAATTTGGGAGAGTAAAAATTTATCAAACAATTTATTATTTAACAGTATCATAAATGCAAAACAAAATGAAGTGAGTTACTTTCAAGCCCGTAAACAATTTTTAAAAAGAAAAGAAAAATTAGAAGCTATTCAGCCATTGCCTTTGTCACTAAAATATTTATATGAAGATGAAATTGAAACTAAAACTGAAAAAATACCACAAAAAAATTATGATGAAACTAAAAATGTGCAATTTCCATATAATACCAATATATCAATCAATGACATAAATACTAACAAGAATAAAAAAATTCACAATGAAACAGAAAATGTAAATGACGAAATACGAACCAGATATGAAGGTTTGAAAAATTGGATGAATGCATATGATAATTTAGAAAATGACTGTGACGAAGAAAATACTGAAAATAATAGGGTTAATTATGGCACTCCTGACCCTTTAAGTCAAATTAGTAATGTTCCTTGTGGAGGATGTGGTGCTTATCTTCACTGTAAAGTAAGAATATTGTATGTTTATGAAATTGCTTGTACTCATTTATTGTTATATTATTATAGGATACTGCTATCCCAGGTTATATTCCTTCAGAAATTTTCAAAAATGCCTATAAACCAGGTGGATCTAGCTTAGAGGCTATAATTTGTCAGAGATGTTTTTTTTTAAAAGAACATGATATTGCTCTTCAAGTTAGAGTATCTGCAGAAGACTATCCAAAAGTATTAACTTCAATAACAAATAATAAAGCAATGGTTATCCTAATGGTTGATCTAACTGATTTCCCATGTTCAATATGGCCAGGGATTGCTGATATTTTAGGTAGAAAAACCCCAATCTTTGTTGTTGGAAATAAAATTGATTTAATTCCCAAGGATACTAATAAATTTATATCTATTATTAAACAGAAGTTGTTGGATTACATTAAAGTATGTGGATTTGGAACTTCAAATATATTAGGCGTAACTTTGATTTCAGCAAAAACGGGTTATGGAATAGAAGAATTGATAACCTCATTACATTCTTTACATAGTGTAAAAGGTACTAAATCTTTTTAGGTGAAATAGATATTCATTTCATTTTTTGTTACAAGCTATTTTCCTTTATAGGAGATGTATATTTAGTAGGATGTACTAATGTGGGTAAATCAACTTTATTTAACGCCCTTCTTGGATCTGATTTTTGCAAAACACAAGCATTAGATCTAATACAAAGAGCAACTACAAGTCAATGGCCTGGTACTACTTTGAATTTACTGAAATTTCCAATTTTGCGTCCTTCTGCACGTCGTTTATATATGAGAAATTTAAGACTAACAAAAATGTCTAAAGAAGTATGGGCAGAAGAAGAAAGGAGGCAGGAACAGTTGAAAGTTAATAACATAGCTGCCAATGCAACTCTCATTGGTAAGTTTTATGACATTCAGAAAATTCTCCTAAAATTGCTCATATGCATGTCCAAAATTATTAGAAATTTATAGGTATACTCTCAACTTTTTACACAAGGAACCCAGAATACAAGTTGCAGCTATTAAGTAACAATACTAGCGCTACTACAGAAAAAGTACACATATGCCAAAGGTTAGCAACTACCAACTGTTTAGCATGAAGCCTACTCTACAGTGTCTGTAGACAAACCAGGGCAGCCGTGGCCTTCATTTGTATAGGAGCTATTTGTTTGTTTTGTCATAAAAATGATGTGTATAAATATAGCAACAGATTGTTGTAAAATTTCACATGAAATTTGGAAAAAATGCAACTGAAATTTATTGAAACAAGTATATAGCACTGATTGTTAGTTGTGTCCACATGTTTTTAAGTGATTTAAGAGTTTTCAAAATGGCCAAAAAAATGTTGAAGATAATTCACATTCGGGTCGCCCTTTCACGTCAAAAACGGATGAAAATGTCGAGAAAGTTGGTAATGTTGTTAGTTGTAGTTAGTTGTTAGTTGGTAATGTGACCGTCGCTCACTGGGGCGAACCCATGCATTTGGTGGACGTAAGACCAATATTTGAAATTTCGAATTTCCACATATATTTTTTAGTTAAACTATTCTTCTTAGTTTCTATTATCATTCATCGTCAGTTTTTTTTAATTAAAAATTCTCTTATTAAAACGATTATCTATGAAAAGTATACTTTTTTTAAAAAAGTACCGCAACTATTTTATTGAGCCAAAATGAATGAATCATCTTTATTAAGATAATTTAATTTTATTATCACAATTCAAGTTTACCCAGCTTGAATTTTTATAGACTCTTCAATTTTTTTTATTGAAAAACATAAAACAAATTAAAAAATTCATAAAAAATTTAATAAATGTATTTATTCAGCACGGCAACTCAAAAATATATTTGAATTGAGAATAATTCGTTACACTATTTTGTTTTTGATTAATTTGGAAAGTATTTTCAACATAGACCAAAGACTCTATTAACCACTCTATAGTTCTAAATGGATATTTGGACAATCAAGCAAATGATGAAAAGCAGCTTTTGTTTGTAGCTAACATGCTAGATAATTTTATTAAACACAAAAAAACACATTGAAGTTATTAATATCAAAAATAAATGTTTATTACTTTTTTCTATTTATCTTTTCAAGTTCTGCTCCCTCTTGTACTAATTTCTTCCCCTGTCTTTTCCCTTTTGCCATTTCATAATACCCAGGTTTTTATCTTTCTGTCCCAAGTTTTCTTATTCTTAAATCTCTCCAATTCTTTCTTGGCCTTCCTACTTTTTTTACTAGTACTTCTTATATTTAACTGTTTTCACGCATACCATACCATTCTTGTGTATTTTTTTAATTATTAAATCTCATTTTGGTATTTCACTAATTTTTTCCTGTAATTCAAAGTTTATTTTTGTTTTCCCCTTTTTATTGTCTAATTTTCTTTTGAATATGCTTTTGTGTTCTATTATTGTATTATTAGTACATTTGCCTGTTAGCTGCATCTATTTTCCCATCAGTACAATTTGAATCTCAAAAAATTGCTATTACTAAGCTTCATTGGGAAAGTATTAAAAGATAACATATTTTCTTGAATTATTGAAATACTGCAACCTTAATAATGTAATAATATTGGTACATATGTATTTGATTTGTTTAAAATATTTGATAATTATTATTGGAAGGTATAAAATTATTTAACAACAGTTTATACTTGGGATAATCCTGCATCTGTGGAACAGATAATCGAGTCCTCAGCACATCCCTATTTCTCTATGTTTATATTTTTTCTTGCTTCACAAACAACTGCAAATATATGTTATTGCAGAATTCAGAATTTTAAAACTATCAATAGAAATTTAATTCTGATTATAGGTAGAATTGAACATACCTTTCCCAAACACAACAATGAAACAGAAAAACTTGATGGATTTTCAGTAAATCAAACTGTGCAAATGAAAGGAATTACAAAACTTGGTATAAATCCAAACAATCCAGAATTTGCACTCGGCAGATGGTGTTATGACACTCCGGGAGTGGTCCACCCAGATCAAATCCTTGATTTGCTTACTTTAGATGAACTCATATTAACCTTACCTAAAGAGCTAATCAAACCTGAAACATTCTGTATAAAACCTGGAACTAGTTTGTTTATCGCTGGATTAGCTCGATTGGATTATCTTGATGGGCCCGACTCCATTAAGTAAGTTAATTTTTTAAATTACTACATAATAAAACACAAAATACTCCATTGCAACTGTAAAATATAAACCCAAACTATTTAATGGATTTTCATGATGAAGGTTTTGAGATAAATTTTTTTAGCAAGAAAACTGCTGCACATGTGTAAAAATATCTGTTTTTTAGTTTTTTTAAAACTATATTTATTTTATAGCCATCTTTTGATTGTTTATAAGTTATAATGTACCATATATTTTTAGCCTTGATAAAGATCGAAAAGTTGGCATTTTAAAAAATCTTGGACACTTTTATTTCGAGTCCTCAACCCACAACACCATTCGAAATTAAATACTAGGCAGGACAATAATATTAACAATGATTATAATCATTCACATAATCAGGCAGAAGTTATTGATATTGTATATACATTAACATATATATATTAATATATCATCACTAATTTTAAAAATAAATTGAAAAACAAAAAATAACAGCAATATTAAACCTCAAAATATAACTAAAACCAAAGAGTTTATCAAACAAAAACCAACATCTCAAATTATATAAATCTAATAAAACTGTTATTATAAAATCAGAAGATTATAATATTAAAATGATGAAATTATTAAACAATGAGACAAATTACAAAAAAATTGAACAAGACCCTACGAATTCGTATCAAAAAGAAAATAATGATCTAATTCAATCTTGGGAATAATAACTTCTTATTTCACAATCAGATGCACAAAAAATTCATAATGCCTTACACTCTAAAATAAATGGTTTGCGAAAACTGCACAAACCTGACATTCCTCTTTGACCGATTATTTCAAGTATTCAAATTCCTCTTACACCATTATCTTATTTGAAAAACATTGTATACCAAAACAAATACTATATCAAAAACACATGGTAATTCCTAATGAATATACAGAAATACCCCAAAACGAATTTTTATAAATTATAGAACTTACACTTACAAAAACATACTTCAAATATGAAAATGAAAAATACAAACAAATTGATGATTGTGCTATGGGAGCTTTCATATCAAGTATTATAGCACAATTAGTAATGGAAAATCTTGAGTAAACTATCCTAAGCAAAATTGATATAAATATTCCATTCTTTTTCCATTATGTACATGATTGCATTACTGTCATACCAAAAAATCAATTTGAAAACATTTGAAAAAATTCAATTCTTATCATAAAAAACTTCAATTCACAATCGAAATGGAACAAAATAATAAAATCAATTTTCTTGATGACACATTCTATAAAATTAACAAAACTATGGAAAAAATAAATTTTTGATACTCATGATGTAGGTGATGTGTTGATTAATATAAATAAGCAAATTTTCATTGTCAATATATAAGAGATCTAAAATCAAATTTAAAAACATATATAGAAAGTCTAAGAAATAGGACATTAAAGAAATTTAAACTAATATATTGTTCCAAGTTTAATTATAATATTTATGTTTTAGATTAACAGTTTTTCGATCGAATGAACTACCAATAACAATTTGTAAACTAGAGTTAGCAGAAAAAATATATAATGATTTGCTTGGAACTGAATTATTTAAAGTCCCAATCAAGGGGGGCGATAGATTAACAAAATGGCCAGGTTTAGAAAAAGGTGAACCATTTAGCACAGAAGGAATTGACAGAAGAGTGGCATCAAATGATATAGTACTATCAAATGCAGGTCAGTTTGGTTTCTAGTAATCGCAATCTGTGTTATAAGGTGTGGAAATGAGACACACAACTAAGTATGTTTTTCACAAATTTACAAATAATTGTGTAATTATTAACACACCATTCCAGTAACTGTTGTAACCTTCACTTTTGAATAAGCACTTTAGAAATAAACAAAAAATAGTTTGATGTACAACTAGATAGACTTTTGAATCATTCATATTTGGAACTTTAGCAACATATTCAAAAATATTGCAATTGATTTTGTTTACTGCTTTGAAAAAAATTATTAGTTTGTATTTTATCGTTGGGAAACGTGAGTTTATTGTTAATATTTTCAGGATGGATATCTACAACTGGCAGTCATGATTCAAAATATAGTTTCCAAGCATGGACTCCAAAGAAAAGGGGTATCTATCTAAGAGATTCTATTTTACCCAAAATTGCAAAATTAAGAGGAAAAAGAATTGGGCATACAGTAGCTTACGAAGGACACACTTTCATATGAATAGTAATATAATTATTTTGGAAATAATTTTTTTATTCTGAAATTGAAATACCCCCTTAGCACATATATATGAAACTTATTAATTCTTCAAGACAGTTTTTAAAAGAGTAAATATGATAGATATTTGGTAACTTAAATTGGGTATTATTGTGTACAGGGTGGGTAACTAAGAACGACTGTATGCGCCATATCTCAGGAACTGATTACAACTTCAGGGAAAAAACTATAACAAAAGTGGCCCCGGGAAACACGTGGATCTATTTTCAGAATTTTTGCCCACTACTAGATGGCGTATTTGAAAATATAAAATTGAAAAAGCAAAATTTTTCAAAATTTATTCAATTAAGTGGCACTTTATATACGATAATCGAGTTCTTTAACAAATTCTGCGCATTTTTTATTTCACGAAGTTTAGTCTACCTCTTCAAATAAGAGGTGGGGGAGAGTGGGAACCTTGTTATGACAAAAAAATATATGAAATCAGTTACTCCTAAACTTTTATTTATATTACTAGAGTAAAAAATAAAACACCAATCAATAAATTGCCTAATATACTATATGAAATACCTTGTTTAAATTGTGACAAAAAGTACATTGGTCTGTCGAAAAGGTTACTGATCAGTCGAATTAATTCTCACAAGAGTGATAGCAGATTATATCCTGATAGTTGTTTATTAGTGACTTATGTCTATCATGAGGACACAATATGAATTATGAATCTGCCAAAGTTTTGACAACCAAAAAAAAAACTACAAAAAACGTTTATTTTTAGAAACAACATATATTGCCCAAAATGATCAATACATTAATAAGAAAACTGATTTAAATAATGTTGTGTAATTTATGCATATCTTTTTGATTTCGAAAAAACAAATTCTATGAAAATTCAACGCCATTAACAACCTAACCTATAAATTTTTTCACTTATAACGATCTAAACTACAACATTTATTGTCATTTATCTTCTAGCCAATGAATATTCAATATTAATGTCCCGAGTGCATGTCAAATTGTCGATAATTTAATTTTCTCGAGTGCGCGAATGCGCACGAGAGGAAATTATGAGACAATTTGACATGCACGAGAGGGCATTTTGGCAGACTATTTCCTGAGAAAAATTTAATTTAAAATAAACAATAATTGTTCCTTTTCTTAAAATATAAAATTAAAACCAAATGATGTTTATTAATCCTAGACGAAAATTTGGCACTAGTGCAAATTATCGATAATTTGCACTAGTGCAGTATTATCGCTGAAATTTGATCGTTGCTAGGTAAACATAAAATATTACAGCTTTTTGGTTGGCTTAAATTTTTCGAAGGAAATAGTCAACTACATTCATAACGACCTAACCTATTGAAATTATCCATAAATTTACCATTGAATATTAAACATCATTCACTAAAACTTATCCTTATCTAACCTATAAATTCAACGTCATTCAAAATCAAACCAATCAAAAATTAATAAAAATTTTTACAGTAACCAGAATAAAAAAAACTAATTTTGAAACAGAAGAGACCTGAATTCAAGAACATTTAGATGCATTAATATATCAGGTCTAAGAAATAAAAAATTGAAGAATATATATATATATATATATATATATATATATATATATATATATATATATATATAAATTTCCAAATACTTTGAAAATTCATTAGTTCTCAGGTAGCAAATAATTTAAATTACGCGCCATGAATAAATTTAAATTAAATATGCCAGTATTTTATGAAAGGTGTCATATTAATAGTTTACATTCAGATATCCAGTCGACGTCAATTTGGTTAGAACAAATGACATTTTCGTGGTCAATCTAAATATAGGTGATCTGTGGTGGCCAATTAACAGGAATAACTGGAGCTATATATTGCTATGTCAATAACTATGCTTACATAAAAAAGAAGATGAAATAAATCATAGTTTGAAAATTTAATTCCTTGGAAATAAAGAAAATTTGTTTCACATTATTTATAAAAATGGCACGTAACGCCGAAAAAGCTATGTAAGTTTTTTGGAAACTTATATTTCAATACTTAACATTAGATTTAAAAAGAAAACACGTTTCAATTGTAAACATAAACATTTTAGGACAACCCTGGCTAGATGGAGAGCAGCTCAATTAGGAGAAATTGACAAGCACAAAAAGAGGAGACCGTACTTAGCATCTGAATGCAAAAGTTTACACGCTTGTGAAAAATGGAGAATGCAAATTATTCGAGAAATAGCCAAAAAAGTGGCACAAATACAAAACGCAGGTTTGGGAGAATTTAGAATTAGAGATTTAAATGATGAAATAAACAAGTTGTTAAGAGAGAAACGACATTGGGAAGATCAAATAAAGGAGTTAGGTGGCCCAGATTACCAGAGGGTAGGACCACGGATGTTGGATCATGAAGGGAAAGAGGTGCCTGGGAATCGAGGATACAAATATTTTGGAGCAGCAAAGGAATTACCAGGTAAATATTCACATGACCTCGAAGTTATGAAGATTTTATTCCTATAACTCCCCTTCTTTTTCCATATTTAGATTTTATTATCTACCTCATCTTATCAATTTTCTGGTTAACATAAAATGTTTACAATCATATGGTATGAAAATAATTTTTTTAAATCAACTAACATAAAAATAAATTTCAAGATTAGGTCACCACTATTCAATCCCCCAGAATGGTTCGATGGCCTTCTACTTACCATTACCTAATGACCTTAACAGTCTCATAATATAGTATACCACTTTGGTATTTTTAAGTTAATGGTTTGCTAAAAAATCCATTTGTTTCGAAATTTTGGGTTCTACTTAGAGGCCCTATAACTTATCAGAGATGTAACTAGCTATAAAGGTAAATTGTTTCAAATTATCAAATTTGGGCTTCCCTTTACGCTTCTGCTCTGTATTGGTTCTTATGCTGTATATATACGAGTATGCATTGATATCTAGTTACCTTAGACCAGTTCCATGCATAAACAAAATATTGCATTACTATAGCAACGAACAATAACTTATTAGAAGTGTCAGTGTAAAATTTGACGTCAAAAACATAAACCAGAGTTACGCAATAAATAAAAGAAAAAAGATGTGCTCCGAAATTGTGAAAATCGAACAATTGGAGTATCGAGCCATCATCAAGTACCTGTATTTAAAAGGGTTAAGAGGTAAGCAGATTTGCTAAGATATGCTTAATAATACCCTTGGTGATCAAATTCCTTCGTATGTGACCGTGAAAAATTGGTTTACAAGCTTCAAAAGAGGTAAATTTTCCATTGAAGATGATGACTGATCGGGAAGGCCAGCTTCTGTGTCAGTTCCCGAAAATATAGATGCAGTTCATGACATGATTTTATCAGATCGTCAAATTGGGATAAAACGGATATCTGAAGCACTAAATATTTCTTACAAATGCGTTCATCATATAGTTTACGTCAATTTGGACATGAGAAAAATTGCTGCAAAATGGATCCCCAAATGTTTGAATGTTGACCAAAAGCGTGCAAGGGTAGAAGCATTGTGTTCGATCTGTGCTCAATGTGAAAACGATGTAGACTTCTTAAACCGAATTGTTACTATGGATGAGACTTGGTTACATTTCTACGATCCAGAAACAAAGCAACAATCCATGGAATGGATTTTTTGGATAACGGTACAACAATATTTGGAGATTACTATGCGACATTACTGACCACTCTATGGGAAAAAATTGGTGTTTTGTTTTTGTAGAACAACGCCCCTGCACACAAATCTCATGTTGCCATGCAAAAAATTCGTGATTTAGGAGGTAATAAAAGTTGTGGAGGTCTGTTTGTAGAGCTAGAAGAAACATTTTTTTGAAAGGTCTAGAGACATTGCAGGTTTGCTGTAATAAATATATCCAATTAATAGGACAATATGTTGAGTAATAAAATATTTGACATTGAAATTTTGTTTGGTTCTATAGTAGGCTAAGAATTTTTCAATATATCCCATATATATATTTTGTTCCATTGGTCTATACCAATTTTTTCTATATAGTATTAAAAAATATACACTCGTACGTTATGTAATGACTGCAAAGGTTTAAAAATTAAAATAACCTATTATTATGTGTTTCTAATAATGTTTTATTCACTAAAAATATATACTTTTCCAAAATTCAGAAACTTAATAATACAAATATTAAGCTATAAGCTACGTCAAACATAAAAACATTATGAACAAAGGAAAAAACGAAAAATATATTTAATTACAAATTTGCCTTTCTAAAGTTTGAATTTATAGTATGTATATATACATAATTCATATCAAATAAAATTAGTTAGAAATATTGAACTTTTAGAGTTATTCATAATCGTTGAAAGTCTATACAACTTAAACTATGGTAACGAATCAAATGAAACTTTCAAACATAAAAAAATGGGGCAATTACAAAATTTCAGCAATATCATAAATAGTGAGAAATCATCAATATAGTTTGAAATATACAATTGAAATTTTTAACTTATGCTAATATTTTAAGGAGTTCGAGAACTTTTTGAGCAGGAACCTCCACCTCCTCCAAGGAAAAGTAGAGCAGAACTGATGAAAGATATTGATGCAGATTACTATGGTTATATGGATGATGACGATGGAATTCTGATACCATTGGAAGTAAAAGCTGAAAAAGAAGGTATGTATGTATTTAAATTATCAGTAATAGGGTATCTGACTATTCTGAGGAAATAATTATCCATTACTACTACATTATATATCAATATATTTGTTTTATTATAAAGAACCGTACTTGTAAAAAAATACAAATTAATTTGATTCTTAAATAAGTCCACACAAAAACCAAATTTCGCACGTTACCATCAACTTCAGAGAAAAAGGTTTCAATTTGCCCTTAGAAATCCAAAAAATATTATGGAAAAGTCAAAAGTTTTTCCCTGATCACTTAAGTTGGGTAGAATCAATTCCTATATTTATATAATGTATAATGTAATAAGTTTATAAAAATGTATTCAGAGTTTTAGGTAAGAAGAAAATGTTTATATTAAAAACTCTAAAGATTACACAGATTCAAATTACATGTTGGTCCTGTTGAAGTATTATTTATTACAGTCAAAAAAAATACTCAAATATTATATGATAAAAAGCAATCACAACAATAATTCAAATATCTTGAATTTGTTTTTAACTTTGCTACGTCAGTAGCAAAGATGAAAAGTTTTAGATCATATGACAAACAGAAAGGAGAAGGAAGAACAGAAAGGACTTTTATCATCTTTTAATTTTAGATTAATGGTAGCTTTAAATATATTTTTAATATATTAAATATATTAATGCTAACACATTTTTTTAGCACTTCAGAAATCAGTTGCAGAATGGGTGAAAAAGAAAGAACAGAACCCAGAATGCACTGAGGTCCAAGTAGAAGAAAATATTTATGCTGTCGAAGGGGTAATTATTCATATATTTTTAAGACTTCATCCAACTTTTCTCACAATTGTTCGATAGTTTTTGAATAAATAAAATTATCATGTCTTCATTAAACATATTCTTTTTGTTTAGTCTGATGAAGAAGATGATTTACCAGTTATTGATGGATCTCAGCAAAGGTTTGTTGCCCATGTACCGGTACCATCTCAACACGACATAGAACAGGCTTTATTAAGGCGAAGAAAACAAGAACTTATGGAAAAATATGGCGTACAAGAAGACCCAGTGTCGTAGTAAATTATTATTAATTTTAAAATATAATTTTACCATATTTAGGAACTAGTGTGTTCTATTTTGATTTTATTATTAAATATCTTAAATAAGGAAAATATATCAATTATACATAGAAACACCAGGATTGCCAACGGGTTAAAAACGGTTTCATATATATTAACAAATAATCTATTTTTTGATCTAATTTTTGTCAGAATTCCTGGAAATACCTTATTTGTCAATTTGGATCTCAACTAAGAATGTTTATTAAATAATTACAATAATTTATATGTATATTTTTCAATTATAAATAATTTGTAAAGTTGTTTGAGTTATACTTACCCTATATATTATTATATTTATAAATTCATTCAGGTTTGAGTATTCCTTTACAAATTAGAGTGAATTCTAATACTGTATCTCGCACTTTCCTTTTACTAGTTTTCTCTCTAAAATTGTACATATGTATTATTTTCAAAAAAATTCTTAAGACTGTTAGCCATCATAATGAAAAATACCATGAAATTGTACACAAATGGTTGAAAAAATATAAATATAAATAAACCTGGAAAAAAATTATCACAAATGCGGAAATTCTGATAATCATTAAGCTCCATTGATATAGATTCACATTCAGATTTAAAGCTATAGAAAACTCAATGACAGAGGCCAAAACAATAGGCTTTTTGGTTGGAATCTTTCAATAATCAAGAAAAACTGGTGTGCCCAATGTATTTAGTATTAAGGCAAAGAAGGAATATTAAAATGTAACTTTGGAACTTTCAACACTAGAAATATATAAATCATAGTAAAAACATATTTCTCTTTCTCATTGGGTTTTTTACATAAGAGTGCTGCCTCAGAAAGTACTATATGACACATAATGAGTGCAAAGTATATGAGAAAAGAAACTACATCACCTACTTACAGAATGTAAATACCAAATGTTTTGGACTAGAAACTTGTAGAAGCAAAATTATTAGAACGGCTGTGACAGTTGCAGAGTGGGGTATAATATTCCAGTATCAGCTTAAGGTAACCCTTATATACAATCTAAATGTAATCTAAACCTAAAATGATTTCTACTTCAATCCTCTGAACATTCTTCTGTTGATCTTGTTTATAATGAAATCGACAAAAACATTGAAAAATCGATTTCCAACAAACTCGGTTGATTTGTAACAACTTTTGAATAATGATTGCAATAAGTCAAATGATTACTGATTTCTAGAATATGTGAGAAGATGAAAGAAGAAATGAGGGTGAATTTCAATTTCATGATATTCCAATTTTCACATCCACTATGTTAAATTTTCATTTTTACATTAGACAAATACATTAGCTTTAGTTTCTTCTTACATCATTTTATATTTAATTTTTTGAACAAATGTTCTTGATTTTAGGAATATTTAAATAACTAATATGTTCTTTTACAATATTTTTCGACATTGACAGGAAAAAAAAGTGGTTTCACGTAGTGATTTCTTAAACGTATTTTGACGATTAATTAACTTATTATTTATTATTTACAATTCTTTTATCATAACCGTTGAGAAGAGAAATTTCAGGTATTGTAAAGCTTTATGATTTTTTTGTTAGATGTTCATAAGATAGTAGATCACAATCTTAAGATTACTTGCCATGTGGAATGTAAACCATTCCATTAATATATTTTATAGTAAAGCTATGTTTACACTATATAGCTAAAGAGCTCTATAAAAAATGAGCTATAAATAGCTCCGTCAGCTACATAAGTCAATTGGATGCCATTCCGTGTAGCAAAGCTACATATAACTGGAGTGTTCAGTTCCCAGCCCAATGCCGAAGAAGAAGGTAGTTCTTGCAACAGCTGCTGCTTTTGTCACAGTTACTGTGATATATTCAACAGAGAAAATAGGCTGGAATTTGCTATATAGGAGATGTCACTTTTTGAACTTGTATCAGAGCTATATAGCTGTTCTACATGTAGCTTTGCTAAATTGTGTAAACCTTGCTTAACTGATTCACATATTATGGAAATGTGAAAAAATAATTGATTTATTTCTTACCTTAGTATTGATTTAATAAATGCATCTTTTTGAGGTGCGTTAATTTTAGGAGACGGAAATCCTTCTTGGGACAAAAGGGCGTTCAACCACCTACTCAAGTTATCACAGTATTTTTTATTCAAAGCTAATAAAATATCACTAAAAATGTCTACTGAAGATCTGGGAGCTGTCGTTCCTAAAAAGTAGTTCAACTTTATAATACTATACTTGTAATATCTCTCCTGAATTCGATTCAAGCAAGCTTCAGTTCCAAACCATCTGTATATGTTTAAAATTTATATTTTTCATTCTCCAAAATAGATGTACAAGCAAATTATGTTTAGTACGCAAATAATAATATATTTACCTAAATTCATTAATATCCTTAAAACTAAACTTTCTCCATAGGCTTGTATCACTTGAGCCAAAGACGTCTCTCTACTTTGTGTGATAAATTGCACTAAAAAACTAGAGATTTGTTTCAACGCCTGAATTTCTGGTAATACTAGACATAAAATTGCTAAAAAACGTGAAAAAAATAAATTAGTCATCATAGTATTTCGATGTCACTAAGACTTAAGTGGATAAGAATCATGTTAAGATAAATGTTGTATGTATGAATTTTGGGGTATTTTATACACTGCAACCCATTCTTGCTGCAATACTGGAGAACCCAGTGTTTAGAGCTGATCTGTTAATCCCACTTATTTTAAAAAATCTAAAATGTGGGATGGCTTTGATTGCCAGAGATCTTCGTCTTATATTTCAAGTACTCCCAGGTGTAGTGCTCTGGAGTTCCTTACTGTCTACACTTCGATAGAATGTGGATAGAGGTTTTGTTCTCTGTGTAACAAAATCTGCACACCGCATTATCTGCTAAGTCTAGCGTTTTCAGGTGTTTGTTGAGGTAACAGTGATCCAATAGGACTCTTATTAGTATTCAAAGATTGTTCTTACTTAGGTTGATACATTCAGTAGATCTTCTCTGGTTAAAGTTTCCCAGAAGAGTCTTTGCCTATCTCAGCCCCTGTATGTTGTCCCAATAATTGGTTTTGTTCCTATCTACCTTTATTTCCTTTTTCCATTGTTCTGTAGCTGATACCATATAAGGGTTCGGGTCACGAAAGGCTTGTCTGCCCCCGCTTTGGCCAGCTTATATTTCATTTCCCTTCGCTTCGGTGTGTCCCAGGATACATTGTAGGGAAGATAAATGTTTAAACAACCTTAAATTACGAGGGCAAATAAAAAATTACCCACATTTTTTATTTTTACAACTTTATGAAACTATGATCTCCACATTTAACAAAGCACTTGGTCCAGTGAGTCGCAAGATTCCGTATGGATTCCTACTAGGTTACCAGTCAGGAAGTTACTTTTGCACTTTGCAAGACTTCTCAGAGATTTCTTAGGTGGTCCTAAAAAATGACAGTCTAAGGAGAGGAGTTCTGTGCTGTGGGGGAGGGCATTCACAGTCTAAAACCCAACCTGTTGATTGTTACTATGGTGTGATGGATCGTGTGTGGCGGGCGTTGTCGTGTAACAAAAAAATCTTAATTCAGAGTAGACCACGGTGATTGTTTCAGCTTATTTGCCTAAAAAATCACTGTACATTGCACTATTTAGGGTAGTCCTCCTCTTTGGTGCAATCTAATAGTCTTCTGCTGATGTAACTAGACATGATTCAATTCCACATATGTGGAATTACAGAATTTTTTCTCAATTGAGAACTATAATAAACGTAGAGAAAGTATGAAGAGAAAATTGGAATAAAATCTATTGTTTAGCTAAAACATTTTGGATAGCTCAAATGGAATAGACTGGATCTTTAGATATAGAATTTGACTAATTAATTGAAAAATTTCAATTTAAAAAATATGTATATTCTTTATCTACTTAATAGATAAGAAATAAATGCATGTGGTAATTTCATTACGAGATCAACAAGTTTGAATTTCCTTTGGGAATACATAGATTAAAGACTCACTAGATATACACTGCTGAACAATTTTAATGTAATACTTATTTGCCATTCCAATGGTATACAGATTTTGTAAAATTTTGTCGCCGATGTTAAGAGCATCCTCGACTTGTGGCAAATTGAATTCTACAGGTTATCTCTAATTTTGTTTTCAGCGTTCGGACGCAAAGTTGTCTAATCTAAATTTTCATTGAATTTTTAATATATTAGGTCCTATTAGTATGTTTTGCATACAATATAAAAGGTCTATACTTCATTTGGAAGGTATCATGAATTATTAGCTTAAAAAATCTATTTAAACTGACTGGAAAGACTATAACAAATAAAATCTCAGTCTATTATTTTTTTGTGACAAATCCTTAACTTGAATATGATTATATGGCTACAGAATTAATTGAAATCTGACGAACTTGACATTAATGTATTTTGCTATTCCACCCACTACTACAGGAAATATAGATCGAACGGACATACTGAAAGAGGTGTTGTGTACAATGAAAGGACTTATTTTATCAGCTTGTATTTCCTCCTCTGGCGTCTTTTACATGTTGAAAGGTTTAAGATTAATTTAAAGCTCATTTTCTATTTCATTTTGGTTAAAAGAATTCTATATTTCAATAAAACTAAAATATAGATCGTGTACATTGTGAGGCGGATTTAATAAAGTATGTGAACGACTAGCAATTATATTTCAAAGAGGCTCTATTAGATTGAGGTCAAGGCGGTTAGCTGTCCTTATAATTGCTTGCATTTCCTCAATATAAATTTTAATGATTCTTGCAATATGTTATCATGCATCAAGACAAAATTTTCTCCTACAATGGGAGTGAAAGGTACAACTTGTGATTCCAATGGATTAACAATATACCAAGTCGGTAGTAATACTAATAATGATCATCCACAATACACATACCTTGGTTGTATGCAGCATTGCCAAAATTTTTCAATCACTCTTCGAACACTGGGTCTCATTGATGATTGCTAATTACAAAAAATCTGGATTCATTACAGAACAATCTGATGATTTTCTCTATCCAAATGATCTTATGTTGATAATAGCACAAAAACTCTTGCCGAAGAAAAGTAGACGTAACTAATATTTGTCTCAATTACACGGTCAACGAACTTTTTTTCTCCTTTCTTGGAATCTCCTTATTGTTCTGGAAATCAACAATTGTGCTAAATGGGATTTTTGTGTCCCTTGCACTTGTGAGAACCCTTTTCTTACCGCAGCAGACTCTTTAAGGGTAAGAATATGATTTTTGGGACTTCTAGGGTTCATTATAAAGTTTTACTTATGTTATAAAGCTAGGTCGCCTACGTAGAACAAAGAAATTTGAAATAATTTGTTCAACACAGCAGCAAAAACATTGATACGTTTATATAATTAATTTTTTTACTTGCTAATATATTGACCAAATCCCCAATAACGGTGTGTATCTAAGAAGTCTTTAATATATTGGGAGTGCCATTTCTTCTTTATTATAGGTCTTAAGTTAATTCTGATGAAACTGAATGATTACCTATCAAGTACGATTTTGACTTACCACATTGGAATAGGGCGGCAATATCAATTCCACAAGAAGTGATAAGGAGGGGTACTTTTTTAGCTAGAGCTGCTAACATTGCGAAATAAGCGTCTAAAACATCTGATTTATCGGAAAGTTGGTTAGTAGCGTTGAACTGGGCACACATTTGCATTGTCGTGTTACTTAGTTCAAAAAGAAGTTGTTGATTTAATGTACAGCAATCGTCTTCTTTTCCAAAAAGTATCAAAATCTAAAAAACATTGTTTTTAATATTTTAAGATATTTTACTGGATACTTACTGTTTTTGCTACAATTAAAACATTAGGTTGGGGACATTCTCTATAAATAGTTACTATCAGTTGAAGAATATCATTTATTAAAGGTTTACAGTCATCTTTGAGAGTTGATACTCCATATTTGAATACTATACTTAAATCCTAAAAATTAGAAGAAATTTTCATTTTGTCATAACCAAATGAGATATTTACCTCCATGACTTCAACATTTCGACAGTACTTTTCGCCTATTGTCCTAAAAAGTGGCATCATCTTCTGCATTACAACCAATACAGGCTGTTCAACTTTCTTTTCGCCATCTTCAATATGTAAAGAACTGAACAGAGCTGAGATGAGTTTTAATCGTGTCACTAGAGAATTACTTACTGCTGGGCTCTAAATTTACAAAAAACAAATCATTGGTATAGAATCCATAATAATATTTTAAACACACTTACTGGTTGGGCTTCACTACATTTTTGTAGATCTTCAAAAGAAGATTCTAATATCATGTTTAGGTAAAACATTATTCTATCGACAGATAATGTACTTAATACTCTTCCTATACTATACATCAGTCTTTTACGTTCAGCAAGTTTTAGACTACCAATTTGTAAAACGACCTAGAAATGTAATAAAAATTGATACAACGTAGGATTTTTCAGGTTTTCAAATATATACTATTATAAAATGTTATACGGAATATAGCAATTCTAATGTAAAATTGACTACTGCAAGTTTCAATAGAACATTGTCATGAATTATAGTAAAATGTACTCCCACACTTTACTGAAGTGTGTGTGTGTGTGTGTGAGAGAGAGAGAGAGAGAGAGAGAGAGAGAGAGAGAGGTTACTATACGTAGATTTTGAGAAAATTGAGATATCTCGGAAACTATGAAAGATTAGACATAGGTAAGGTAATTAACTCCTGATCAATATTTCGATTCTTGGTCTTCCCTGTATACCGTTGAAAAATTTAGGAATCGGTAATTTAAATGTCAAAACACTAATTTTTAAAATGAACATAATTTTCTAACAAATGTATAATAAAAGTTAGCCTTAAGCAGGATGTCTGAAATAATGGAAATTGCAATTATTTACCTGCGATGTTAGAAGAATGTGGTCTGCATATGGCGCTAAATACTTTTGACAATTTTGTGTAAAGTCTTTCAATGCCATTGTAGCATTAGTTGACACTTCTGGATTATTCAGCCCCGATAATATTAACGGGAAAATGTTTTCCAATAAATCCGGGTGGTCCATAAACCATTCGGAAAAAGCACCTGAAAATGTATATTAAATTTCAAAAAGAATTCAGAGAGAAAAGGGAAATAATTGAAATGTCTATTTTTGTCAATTATAATCATATTCATGATCGATATTTCATATATACCAGAAAATATGGTAATTATTAACAGTATTACCAATATGGTATGGTATAACCAATTCAAATTTAATTTAACATTGTAAATTTCACTCTAATGTTGCAAACATTCAATAAATAAAACTTTTATACATGTTTATGTTTTTAAACCGTGTTGATATATTTTGATAAAGACTGAAAGTAGTTGAAACGTCAAAATTTTTATCTATCTTTCAATAATTATTTAAACAAACTAATTTTATAACAGAAGAGATCTAAAATCAAGACAAGTTTAAAACATAAATAAAAAATCAACTATTCTCTGGATTGCCACAGTATAGCAGAAATGTGTGAGACTTTAGAATGGATTTGCTTTCATTTATTAATAAGATTATCAAGATTAAAAATTATTTATTATTTATATATTTAGAATTATTCCTTGATATATTGCGATCAAGATTCTAGATTTATCTCCAAATCATTTGGAATAATATAAAATAAAATCATTATTGAGCTGATAGATAGATTATTTGAACTTTTATTGTGATGAGATTGTAGTATTAGTTTCGACTTTATTCTCATTTTTTAGAACCTATTTTATTTTCAATCTATTTGTCTAACAATTATAGGTGATATGTCTTATCACTTATCTTTCTATTTCGATAAAATATTTTCCTCATCATCAGTTCAAAACTTTGAAGACATTTGCTATTAAAAATACGCTATTCATTATAACATGGTTAAAATCAAAAGAATTTATTCACAAGAAAATAATATGGGGTGTTTCAAAAAGAATCATATCATCCGATTTAGAAAAATTATTGCTATTCATCTATGTATCCAAAGTGACCAAACAATATGATGTTAAAAAGAGGGAGTCTGGAGTTTTACACTAGATAGCAGTAGCGCACTTTTATCAACACCCGACTCTGTAATTGTCTAAATGGCGTCTACCCAAAAGAAAGCGTTTCGTATCACATGCTTACTAGATGCGAGTTTGTTTTCATGCAATATGACAATCATATACCATATATAGGGTTGAAAAATATATTTTGATATGTTATATTCTTCCCACATTGGGAAACAAATTAAAAAAACTTCATATATCAGCCAGCAATATAGCGTATCACAATACTGAAATCTTTTTGTGAGAGTTTTTAAACGGTATGCTTCCTCAGAGATAAATCTGCCGATGATTCAGTAATACATCATTGGCGTCAAAGGTCACCTGTTTTCTTTGTGAGGTACTGCTTATACGTGTTCCCTATCAACAACATTGGTTGAATTGAAGAACCATATTAGAGAAGCCATCAAATCATCACTTATCACTTTAATATAAAAGTAACCATATGTAAAATTATTAATTTTGAAAATATAAACCTATTAAATAGGATGATTCTTTTTGAAATGCCTTGTATATGGAAAGGTCTAACAGTTGAGAAATTTTTATTCATTCATAAAAAGAATTAAATAATCTACAAGTTTGGTAAAATAATGATGTTTGTGATATATTCACAAATATAATAATTGAAAAAATTTAGTGGTGTTCTACAATCAGAACGTAAACATCAGTGTTCATACTACCATGTTTAAATTTCTGGTGAAGAAAATTAGGAACATTCTACTACGAACATGTTTTGTCAAAATATTCAAATAACAATAATTAAATTAATAAAATAGTAGTTGTTCTGACATTATAATTTCCTATTTAGAATTAGGTAACATTGCACAAACGTAACCCAGATACATATACAACCTCTTGTGTTGGAAACCATTAGGATCTGTTAATCATCTAGTTAAATGATAAATTAAGTATCCCTTATTTTACCCTCCATTAACGGATTGACTCGGTTTACTTAATTTTTGTCTTTTATTGATGTGACTAAAAATTATAAATTTACGTACCAAACTTTACTATTGTATTTGTTAAGATTTATTGAGCACCGACCACTCCTAATGGGAGCCAACGACATAGTTAAGCTATTCCAAGTGTTCCATAGATACCATTAAGTTCATTTAAGTAACAAATTACTTACGTTTAATTTATATTGATGTGACTCTAACGACCAGAAATATATTATTTATAGCTTTTATGTACAATAGGATTTTGGTATATAAAGCGGTTTGTAAACAGATAGGAGATTCTTAATAATGTGGCATTCTTCGACTAGGGTAGTCGGATTATTGAATCTAAGTTCAATTAATTATTTTTTTATATACAAAGTACAAAGTAGTTTTAATATTTTAATACAAAGAATATGGTCAACCATCATTGGTTAGCCCGAAGATACAATACAGTAATTGCATTCTAAAGACATTGTGACTTTTGATGCAACATCTACTTAACAAGATTAGTGCTCAATACCAAAAAATAGTGATTCAATATGTGTGTGCCAGATTAGAAATTAAGCTTCACCTCTTTTAGACATGTGTATAGTATAGCTACTTACCCACAGTATCCAATGCAGTTGCCATTACCCTGACGTGTAAATTCTTGAAAGGAATATCTTTTATTGTAGACATTAATTTCGGTAAATATAAATTTTCATATTCGATACTTTCAGCTACAGCTCCAAAAGCATGAAGTACTGTCTCTACCTCATTCCATTGTATTGCTACACTAGAGTTGTCAATTCTTGAATAAAAATTTATTATTTATAATTGAATAATAATTATAAGCTAAACTTTTAAAAAATTTGGTTGAGGAACATTTTTTTTAGTTCCATTCTTTAAATAATGTAATTTAGGTTTTGTTAGTTATATACACTATAATATATTAAAAAATTTACTTAAAAGTCAATCGTTTGTCAAGAGCTGTCATAATTATTATAATATATATTTATTAAATAAAATTCACATGTAAAAAAATATTTGAATTTTTTTACCAAATGAAGGCACATTTCGAAAAAAATATAACTGTAATACGTATATAATACTGCAATATGTAATTAATGAATTAATAACATACACTGATATAAATAGTCAATGTTTTCTTATTGATGGCGTTAAGAAAAATGAGCAAATACTTACCGTAAAGCCTCATTGAGTTTTGTCATTAAAATATCTAGCATTTCCAAATTGAGGACAACATAACAATACATAAAAGTATCTGCTATATCTTGCCTATAACAACGGAACATTTCTTTATCTTCTAGAGTCCAGTTACTATCTTCAACTAAAGGAAACATCGATTTTCTTAACATTATACAGACTAAATCTCTATAATACGGTTTTATCATAAGCATTAAAGAAGCACATTCGGGAGTGTCTAAAGATAATATATCTTCCTAAAATTAAAATGTTATCATTGTATAGTGTCTTTTGATTATTTCTTGATTTTACCTGTAATGTGTACCAAAATCCAAAAGTGAGAGTACTGCTAGACTCATCTATAGGATAAAATCCTGGCAAATTTGAACATTTCAACACAAAATTTAATAAATCAAAACTAACTTGTCGGCACTCTGGATTTTCAGATTTCAAATTGTCAATAAATATTCTTGAATGTGCATCTCCCATTGTAATTACTAAGCCATACAATGTTGCCACAACATCCTAAAATAACCATATTACATTTTTAGATGATTATTTCTAAAATTAGTTATTTACTAACTTTATTCATATCTTGTTGATTCCTTTCAACATCCAAGATTTTGTCAAATTTAGGAAGGATTTGAGCTGCATACTTGAATACATATGATTTGTATTGATGGGCATGTGACAACTGGAAAACTGCTGTTAACGCTTCTACAGTTATTTCAATTAGATCCATTTCATCACAAGACAATCCTTCTGGATCAGATTTATTCCTGTAAATGTATTACTTCTAATACTAAATTCTTATGTATTCCTTCTAAATCACACAATTGTTTTATGAAAAAAGCCTTTTACAATTAATATGCTCAATAGAAGAATGTGTGTCACTTAGGTATTTAAATCTCCCTTTTTTAATAAATGGTATTACTACCATTATGGAAAATATAAAAATTAGTAGTCTGTAGTACAGTTGATGATGGAACAGCAAATTGTCAAAATAAAAAGCACATGAAACTCTAATTTAAAAAATTAAAAACGGAATTAGAAGGCAACATAGATAAAATTTCATAAAAAGTCATAACAAACAGAAATCAAAACCAGGGATAAAATAAAGTAATAAAATATTTTAGTAGCAGTAAAGGGATATAAATAGTAACAGAAGACAGGAAAATAGATACAGAAATAGCTAACAAGGTATTTAAATGAACAAGCATATACTAGGAACTAAATAAAACAATACCAGGACTCAAAAATATAGATATAGATGGAAGATAAGACAATAATAAAGGCAATAGAAATGAAGAACATTAGAAAAATTAAAAAAACAATAAATAAATGGCTGAATTGGTATGGGCTTATAATAAGAATGAAGACAGAAATAATAACAATGATAATGGAGGTCAGAAAAGAAATCATCACATAACTAATGAAAATGTAACAAAGAAAAACTAGATAAAGAAACTAAAGAAAAAAATCTTTAATAGGAATTGAGCAAAATTGAGTACAAGAGAAACTGAAACCATCATCCAACATCTAAAAAGGTATTTGTTACAAAAACACTTTAATTTCAGTTTGAGCTGAAATTTGTAGTAGTAAAGTATTTTTTCATTTTCATGTAAAGTAATTGAAGTTATGTCAACATACCAGTATACAAAACATGTAAGATCTATTAATAGATTGTTAATGGATGTACAATCGAGAATGTACACTCCACCTAACTGTATCCATGCTGAAGCACATCTAGATGCATTTAGGTAGGTTGTTAAGTTTCCCATATTAAAGCTGTAATTACAAAACATATTTTATTATATCATAAATGAAATTGTATTCAACTATTATTTCAATTTTGATGTTAATTAATAACTTGAAATATTTGTAATTTATCATCTTGAATGTATTGATATTATTATCAAAAACAGAAGGGATTCAATTAATCCGGACTAATAGCTGTAGTTGGGCATTCATATAATCGAAGATCCACTTACTCAAATGAATGTTAAGTTTACAAAAATGCAGTTGGCATACTTGCAATCATCATTCAAAAACCCCCTTTTTCATGCAATTTTACTTCTTTCCCAAAATCTATGCTGCAATCTGGATTAGTATGCCAATAAGTTTCCGTCGTATTTTTTTTCTTCAAAGTTTCATTTGATACTATTGGCATGCTTTCATATAGCATTCTGAGATGTGCAGTTTTTCTTGCAAATTAAAAATTCATTTTCAATAAGAGTAACAATTAAGCAAAACTCAATAACATATTTGAACGATTGCAAATATGATTAAAATTAGTTATATTCCATGACATACTTCAAAGTATCATTCAAGTAAATCATAGTCTATTTGTATGACAAAAATTATGTAAGTACTGGATGGAGAATTCAAAATTATTTTTCAACTATAATCAACTTACCCAGCTTCTGGTATAGGCATCAAGCACATTTCTACAACTTTCATTATATCCTTTGAAACTTTTTGGAGAACATTTCTCACGCTATTTCTTTGATTTAAAGCTAAAGTGGTTCTTTGAAACTAAAAATAATGAAAACATGAAATTGATTTAATTTTTTTGTCATAATGATAAAACTACTGCTATAATGAAACAACCAATATTAGTGTTGTGCTTGATCATTGAAATTAAATTAGTTTAATATTGCGCAAAGACATTATTTGGAACAGATACTCACTTACCTGAAATGAAGAAACAATTGATACTTTGTTAGTCTTAGAATTCTTTAGCTAGTTTTTTTACAAAATATATCAATTACTTGGGTACTCACCTCTTCGGGTATCACAGTTAGTATTTCTAAAAGAATCCAAATTACCCTTTCTGGTTCGACATTTGGTAAATATTGTGGTTGAAAGCTAGAAACTAGTTCTTCAAATGCTTCGGGCCAGTGATTTGGAACTGTATGAATGATATAAGCTGATAACTAGAAAATAGAGTTGTATTGATTCAAGGTATGTGTAAACTAATCTACTCATTTATTCACCATGAATATATATATATATATATATATATATATATATATATATATATATATATATATATATATACAAATGTAAAAGAACTTACTGCAATACAGAGGCGATTCAAAACAATTTTAGGACCATTTGCATAACTAATTATATAATCTAAAATTCTTTTTTTTAATATCTCATAGTGATCTTCAGGAATTTCATTCCAGTGCTTCATTAATTTTGTATGAAGTGTTGTAGCAGCAAAAAATTGTACTTCTGGGCTCTGAAAAAAAATTGAATTTATTTTTATATGTATATTTAAAATAAAGAGTTAAAGAGCATTTTATTATTTCCATAATAATAGAGAATGTATTGATACATTTCTATTCTTAGTTAAATAATTAGTTTGAAAGTACGTTATTTGAATTATGCCAGCATGTGCAATCAATAAAGTATAAATTGTATACATATGATTCAAGTATATAATTACTCTATGTGGATTAAGAAGTTCCCAGACAAAACTCCAGGCCAGAGGAGAATTTTGAGCTTCTGTTAACCACTGATGTGCTTCTGCTTGTTGGACTGCTTCTGTTCGATAAAATAAAGTAACAGCTTTTTCTAAATTATCTGCCGAATATTCCATACTTATGATTATAAATGTACACAATTTTAAGCATATAAACAAATAAAATATTTTCAATCAGGTATGTACATTCTCTTCCAACTTCAAAATTTTTGACGTTCTAATTTTACCCGGGTTACTGGCAACCCTAAATGCAAAAAACTAAATGTTTAGGCATTTTTTAAAGACAAATTGGAATTATTTAGAAAACGATAATAAAACTGAGAATATCTTAAGGGACAGTTTAGATACTATATTCCTTTGTTCTACTGTTTTTTGATATATAACTCTTTCAATATCTTCATTCAATTTAAATGGATTGATTCCAAAATTAATTTGAATTACAAAATTAAGGACAATCGAATAGTTTTTACCACAATGTCAACTGTCATTTATACTTTTAGATCAGAGTTTAATAAAATACATGTGGAAGAGAAAATTGCAATTTATAAATTTTGAAATATATTACTAGTGCCACGTAAGATTATTTTGAGAAAATGCCAGCTGCTGAAGAGGTAAAGTCAAGTTGGGCAGATGAAGTGGAGCTGGAAGGTGGATCTCTACCACCTGCTACTGAAGTCGTTGAAAATGGTTACAAAATTGTTACTGAATACAAGTATAACGATGATGATAAAAAAGTTAAAATTGTTCGAACCTATAAAATAGAAAAGCGTATTGTATCCAAGTCGATAGCTTTACGTAAAACATGGAAAAAATTTGGAGAGGCTGCAAATGATAAACCAGGTCCAAATCCTGCTACTACAATTGTCGCAGAAGATGTTTATATGCAGTATATTACTAGTAAGGAAGATGAGAACAAACAAGAAGATGACCCCTTGGATAAACTCAGAGGTGAGTACCATTTTATACAATTAGTACAGTGTGTTGAAGTGATGATGAGTGTGCATACTCTATTTCATACTTTGTGAAATACTAGGTTATTACTGAAGTATCAACTTAAAAATTGATGTATGGTCAAATTTATTTCAAAAATTGAGTTTTATCTAAATAATGATTATAAGATTATGTAGAAGCATGGATAGCTTAATTATGTCACTAAATTTAGCAGAGCCATATGAGCAGACAGTAAAAACAATAAGTCGAAAATTGAGTAATTAAGTGCTCCGTTTGACAATGATAGGAGAAAGTTTCCTATTCTTGCATGGAATTTTAAAAAAGCTTCACAAAAAGACCTTTTGTTTAGAATTGTTCGAGTACTTAATTTTTCAGGACTTAACAAGACCACATTTGTCTATAATTCCTCGGCAATAATAGTATTTTGTTGAGAAAACTGAAAAAGGCATTTCTTTTGTGATGTCACTGAAATATTCATTTTTTCTGCAGCATTGAATTGGCAATAGTCCAGCACCTAAAAAGGTCATGAGTCTAAAATTCCTTGCCAATGATAATGTTATGCTGAGAAAACTCGAAAAAGTTATTTTTTTCATGATATCCCTAAAAAATTCATCTATTCTGCAGCAATAGTCTAGCACTCAATTATTCAGACCCTAACAAGTCTATAATTCTTAGGCAATGTTAATGTTCTGCTGACAAAACTCGGAAAAAATCATTTTTTGCGATGTTTTTTGTGAAGCTTTTCTACTCTCAGAAAACGAGAAAAACCAACATTCCATGCAAAAATAGGGAAAAGTCATTTTTTTCCACAAAACTTTTTTTCTATCATTGAACAAAAGAGCACTTAATTAGCATTTAATTATGGTAGCATTATACTTTTATTATCTATTGATTTTGCACATTTAACTTACTTTACTAACAGCCAATTTCTCAAAAACTTGCACAGTGGAAAACTTTGTAATATGGCACTTAATTTTCCACTTAGTTTTTTCTGTCGGCTTTTATTGCTCTGCTAACTTTAGTGATATAGTTTAATTACATTGCCAGGGTGTGTCAAGAATTTGCAATGTTACTTTCAGTAATTGCTGTCAAAGTTTATGAAAATGATAATGTACTTGGAATATCAACTCATGTGAAAATTATTATTTATTTCTGTTTGCAACAAAAACTTAACATTTGAACTATATGAAATACCTTTAAACATGATCATAGTCATACAGTCAACAAAATACTGATTTATATGTAAGGCTAAATTTAGCATTCTTAGGTCGCAAATAGAAAGATACTGATGATAACGATTGGATTTCATTCCACACATGAGTTAAGAATGTGGAATAAAAAATTAAAAACCAAAAATTATCTGAGACAAAATCGTTTTCTGATAATGTTAATTGAGATATGAAACGCTAGTCTAGTGGAACACAGGGGTTACCGTAGAGTAAATTAATATATTTCACTACTAATATAGACACTAATATTTGAACCAAAACCTTCTGGACAGAATTACTTTGTCTTCTGCCACATTTTTGTGAATTGACTGGACTTGAGTAAAAGGGTTACATAGCAATAAACTACTTTTAAATTGATAAATGTTTGAATCCTTTCACTTGAGGGAATAAAGACAGTACTTATAGTATATTGAACATGTGATTACAATAAAGGAAAGATTGTTGGAAGCTGATAACTTGATAGAAAGCATTGAAGTTAGATTATATTAGCATTAAAAACAAAGTAAAATAGTTTGTAATTATGTAAGAATAGATAGATAATTGGCATTTATTTTAGGTATTGGGGATAAAAATATTGTCAAATGTCGTACTTGTAATGGAGACCATTGGACATCAAAGTGTCCTTGGAAGGATACCATATTGGCTGGTGGAAAAATGCCAGATGAAAAGAAAGCAACAGCTGTTGCAGGTCCAGGTATGTATCTAAAAAGTTAAACTTTTGATAGTCTTTATAATACTCTTAATTTGAACTAGAAATTCATTGATTTTAAAACTTTTAGCTGGAGAAACTGGAAAGCAAGTTGGGTCAAAGTATGTACCGCCAAATTTAAGAGAAGGTGCAACAAAAAGAACAGATGGATCTAACCTTTCCAAAAGAGATGACAGCTACTCAGCTATTAGGATTGCAAATCTTTGTGATTCAACAGCTGAAGCTGATTTAGAAGAGTTGGTGAAACCGTTTGGACCAATTCAGAAATTATTTTTGGCAAAAGATAGACTTACAGGTCTCTGCAAAGGATTCGCATATATTCATTTTAAGTTTCGTAATGATGCAGCTAATGCTATTGCAAGACTTAATGGACATGGCTATGATCATCTTATTCTTAATGTTGATTGGTCAAAACCTTCAAGCAATTCAAATCAGTAATTCTGTAGCAAATACTTGTATACAGGAGTTTATGTAATAAATATTATGAAGATATATTCAGTAGGTGTTTTCTTGAAAAATGTCAATATCTGTGACCCATCCAATTATTTTGTAATGACTATAAGAAACTGCAAGTGGCTGTATCTTAATTGATAACACTATCAAATACTTACGTTAAATCAATGACAATAACGTGCAAAAGTTTATTTACTGCTAGAAGAGATGAGCTAAGCTGGAATTTCTGGAACAGTCTGTGATACTGAGGCATATTCTGATAATTTAGTTATCATCTTCAGAGACCAAAGGTCAAATGCTTACTTTCAGTCTTTTTTATTACCAGAAGAAAAAAATGTTTTTCTAATAAAAAATATCTCTAATTGGATTATTATCTATTCTTATCTTTACTTCTAAGAAAGCTATGAGATACTTAGATAGAATGCAAATTAATGGAAATTTTGTAGGAGTGAACAAAATATAAGAAAGCAAATAATTTGTAACCATACTCTGGTAATTAAATAAAACTAATATAATTACTTTTACCATTTTATTTTATACAACATACAACAAATATTATTGTCAAAAAGTTTAGGAGATACATCGATGTAGAAAAGTTCATAGAATAACAAAGTCACATAAACACTTTTTTATAATTTTCATCGCACTAGCTAATATGTATATAAATATATATGCACTACGCTATTTACACTTATTTACCAATGTCTCTGACAAAACAAGATGAATTATCTTATAAATTTTTCAATTATAGGAAATTAGCTGTTTTATTTAGAGACATGGTGTTTGGTTAGAATTAATATGAATATGATTGTTTTTTTTGGTCATATTTTCACTTGGATTAAAGTTTGATTTATGTTATCACTAACAATATATCTACAGAACCTACATTTCATGAAAGCTTCCAAGTTTCTACTGCTTTTACACTGCTGCAATAAAATTACCCACAATTCCGAGCAAAGGATGTAGATTAATGAAAAATTTCTAAAGTTTAATTTTAATTCAATTTCAAAGCATTGAAATAAAGAATTTCAAAATTTGTACTTTATTTAATAACATATTTAACTATCTTTTCAATTCTATCATTTATGTTTGTATTAGAGCATGAAAACTAGAAAATTTTACATTATTACTATTTTTCAAATTTATGTAAACAATATCGAAAACTAATTTCTTCCAACACAAGTCCTTTGCTTATTACTAGATATAATAAATTAGCTGATCCAGAAAATTTTATACTGTCAATCAGCTCTTAAAAATTTCCTTTTCATCGACTTTAATTCTATATTTTATCAACGTAATACAAAATCTATATTAAATACTTTGTTAGTATAATACATGAAATATGTCGCATTGAAGATTTGAATTTATATAGTCATACAGAAAAATGGTTTTCATTTATAAAGATAACTGAAGTTTAATTTAACATTGATATGTCTCGCTAAGTGGCATGTACGCAATGTATAATTTTCAAATGCAATCCAGATCTGATAAAAAGGCGAGGAAAGTTTATAAGTGATCTGTACAAATGGTTCAAAATCTTTAATAGCTACAGAGATTTATGCATATGTTCCAATAAAATGTGGATATGCTAAACATTTGGAAACAGAATCAGTATTTGAGAGTGTTAGCAGAATGATAAAAAATACGAGAGCCATTGGAAAACCCCACTATACATATAATAGGAAGAAATTATGTTAATTAAATCAGTTAAGATGCTTTTTAAGGATATGAATGAAAAAAAAAAGTTAATATTTGTATGAATCAAGATGAGAAATTTTCACAAATAAAGTGCAGGTAATTTCATTAGCATCCAAATCACTTGGAATCAATAGGGAATTTATTATACCCTGATATTTTTGAAGCAGTTAAATTTCTGCTTCGATATCCAAAGAAAATTGAAGAAGCACCCTTTTTCTTCAGTAACTTCAAATAACTGTGGTGCTCAACTAGGGAATATTCTGGAGCAATTGAAGATGCTACGAAATAGAAAGCTGAGGGCTTAGTAAAAAAATATATAAAAATTCTTTTCCTCTGTTTGGAAACTAAAAATAAAATTGAAAAGTGACAACAGGTACTATGTTGGGTAACAAAATTTTCATTTGAAGGCATCATCAAAACTACAAAAAAGAGAGAAAGGGTTAAAATAGAGATTATATATTTTGAGCTGAACTACAAAGACGGGTTTTAACTTGTTTTAAAGTAAATTTCACAAAAATATATACTTTTTACTTTGTATATTAATTATCAATTGCCGTTAAAAAGGTTTAAAGAAATATAGTTTTAGTGGGACAAATGATGATAGAAGATTTTTTCTTGGTAGCTGCACTGGAACTGGACCAGCACTGGTCCAGTTCAGCTCATTAGTGCATAGAATTAGTTCGATCGGATAGTTTAGTATTAATAATAATGGAAAACGATTTAGTACTTTTTGATATTTTACATTCGTCCGATGACGAAGATGTAGTGCCACCGTTTCCAGATTACAGTTATTGCACTATCTTGCACTGCACTGGCTGAACTGACTCTAGACCCAGTGCAAGCAGTACAGTGCACTGGGTGAACTAGTCCTCTTGCACTGTTACTAATAACAGCGACACTAGCGCTGGCTCTGCTACAAAGGGTGCTTCAGTCTATACTTTCTGAACTAGTTTTGCCAGTGCAGCTACAAAGAGCCAAACTACAATGTTTAGTATACCCATCATTTAAACCATTGACACTGTTCATAGATATGTTTTTCTTTCTGTGCTAAGCAAACTACAAGAATGTTTCTCAGAATCAAATTATTATTTTCATTTATATATAATCATTAATAATTATTTCAATAGTTAATTCATATTTTCTATTTCTTAGATATTTATAACATTTTAAAAATAATATATCACAAAAAATAAATTCATTATTATTTTATCATTCTAAAGTTAAACTTTTTAAAACCAGTTAGTTATTTTTTAATCTTCTTATTACCAAATTAAATAAATAAGGTTGCTTATATCTACAGAAAAAATTATATAAATAAAGAAATTATTCATAAAAAAGAGAACAAAGCAAGAAATTTTGAAAATTGGTATATTATCTATGAGGCTAACTTTATGGAGGTTCACTGGTGTAAAAAAAGGTGATATTATTTTATGTTCTATTCCATAACGACGATTTCAATAATTAATTGTTAACTTATCTGAATTAAAATTTTGATCTAATTTACTACTGGTAGTAAGAATTTGACTATAATGTGATTCTCTAATTTGGAATAAATTCAATAATTCAAATACTAATTTTTTTATAAAAAATGTGGGTAGCCTTCAATTACTATTTCTTATCGCAGAATTTTACAAACAATATTAATGTACACATGATGGCCCAATTTAAAGATATGAAGTTTTGATTGATTTTTTAAATAGGAAGGATATTGTTGTAGGTAGTGTAATCATCAATGTAGTATATGAAATTTTTATTCCTTGCCAATTAGAAGAAATGATATGTCTTGATATATTGATTATACTATTATTTTATAAAAAAAATTAATACAGATATTAAACACAAATATTGTATTGAAATAAAGGTTGTTTAAACTATGGAGAATAGAGGAAAGGAGAATCAATTTATGTAGGGATTTAGGTCAAAAGTGTCCCTTAGTAAATTATAGTCCAAAATAGCGGTAATATTAACAAAGGTAAGATAAGAACTTAGAAAGAACGTGAATCATTGCTGCCAGATGAGGCATAATCATTAGACTTCAACATAATTTTGATCGTTTCCGATGAAAATGATAATATGATAATTTTAACATAATTCTAAAATTTTTTCAAATTTCTTTTAAAATTGTCAAATACAATAATAAATTTTGTTTTTTGCGCAATCTACTCTTATTATAGTGACTTCTTAACTCTGGGCACTACCCAGAAATTAATAGTGAAAGTAGTAATGCCATGAATTAATTTTATAAAATAGTGTATTTTCCCAAAAATACTGCAAATTAGAAAAATGACATGTACAAATGACTTCCGGAGAAGAACCTTTTCAGACTCATATTCGAGGAAAAAGAAAATATATAATTTAGACCATCGAAATCGAACCCACAAACATTTCAAACGGAATGGTAATCCCCATAGTGTTGGGAATGAAACCAAAACTTAAGAACAAGCTTTGTGGTGAAACAATGGATGGAATAATGCTGATAAAAAAAACAAACTAGAACTAGAAACAGCTTTGCTAACTAGATTATGAACGTTATTTTTGTGAGACTGTGGCAATCATACACCAATGTGTACTCTTTTTAATATATATTCCAAGATTTCGAATAACTATGTATTCATCATCAGGGACTGATATTTTGTCTACTTCTACTAATTTTCTAACGCTTTACTTAAAATTTACACTCTTGCTACAGCGAATTTAATGACTTTGGATGGACACTTTCTGATGGATAGAGATGGTTATATTTACTTCTACCCACCATAACTTTAGTGATTAAGAATGCTATGCTATGATTGTTATCAACCTACATTGATTAAGACGGTACCTTAAGAAGAAGACACATTATAATTTGCTCGGATCCAGCGGACGAAATCGTTGAGCAAATGTTGTAAAACACTAGCGGAATCGTTTGGTTGCACATACGCTACAAATTCAACAAGTTCTGAAGAGGACGCTATGTTTCCGAGCGTTTTTAACTTAATAGGTTGTGGTAGCGAATCTACAAGTGAGAAAAGTGAATAAATACTGCGACAAAGGTCGACGAGAAATTTGTCCGATCAAATGTGTTCCGCAACCTGAGCATTGGTACCCGATGGCGAGCCACGTATTCTCTACGCTGCTTTACGGTGTTGAAGGCTGGACACTTAAGTAGCAACAATGCAAAAATTAGAAGCTTTTGAAATGTTGCTGTATAGACGCATTTTAAGAATACCTTGGACTGATAGAGTAACTAATACTGAGGTAGAGCGCTTGTAGACGTCCGTTTTTTTCACCGGACAACAGACCGTGTTTCTTGCCGGATTCGCGGTGGTGTATGATTTATAATGGATGTCCGGCGAACAATATACGCTGGATGCACCACCGCTTCCACTTGGTGTGACGGACACCGTTCCGGTGTAAGAAAGTGCGCTCATCCGCAAGTGTATCGGTGCTTGTTGACGCTGCGGAAGTATTGCCTGTTTTCTGCAAATGGAGTACCCTCTACCTGTTCTTTTAAAAATGGTTGCTATTGCCATTAGTTGAAAATAGGCCTGTACTGTGGGACAAAAACAAAACTATAAAGATAGACAGTCGAGTTTTGCCGCTTGGAGGGAAAATTGTCTTGCTTCAAATGAAGGTTTTGTTTCTTCTTGTACAAATAGTAGGCCAATACTAGTTTCTTTTTCTTATTATTCATTTCACACGTGTGTAATCTCTGATTACCAGTTCAAAACTACTAACTAGCGCATGTAAGACGGCAGTCCCAGGTAACATCCATCCGGTAAAAAAATATATGTATACAAGGATAGCCGTTTATTGACGGTCCGTTGTTGGGTGAAAAAAAAACGGACGCCTACAAGCGCTCGTACTCAAAAGATTGGCTAAAGGTTTAGAATTGCTTATAAATATTAAGAACTATTAACTATCTAGGCCATATATTTCGGAATGAAAAATACGGTTTGCTACAGCTTATCGTGTAAGGTAAGATAGTAGGTAGGAGAGGGTTAGGTAGAAAAAAAAATAACATACGCGAATGGTTCCAAATAGCAGAAGCTTCGAATATAATTCATGCAGCGCAAAATAGAGAAGTCTATCAAATGATAGTCGCCAACCTTTGCTAGAAGACGGCACTAAAAGAAGAAGTTGATTTCGAAATACAGTGTGGCAGTCAAAGTGTTAAAGAAACCAAATTAAAAATAAAATTTTAATTTGCTTCGAAATAAATTTACAAATATCATGTTTTGGGGAATTGGGTTAACTTCATGGAGACATGGCTCGTTTATAAAACACAGTCACAATATTATACAGTTCAAATTTTAAACATCTTTAATTACATCATTTTAGGTTTGTACAAACGCTTTCTACCGATATGACTAAACTGATAACCAATATTTTTGGGGGTATAAATATTCGAATATAGAAAATAGGTCCCGTAGTTTATGGTATATTGAGTAGTTTTATCAAACATGGTTAAACTAAAACTACTTTGATTTGAGCGTTACAATTATATAAAAATATATAAATTGTCTAAAATATCATTTTAGATAGTTTAGGTTATTCGATATAGTGTCGCTCATAAAATTTATATGCCAGTTCTGTTCATCGAAAAGACTTCGAATTAGATGAGCTTCATTTACTATGATATGACATGATTAGAATTTTTCTGTTAAGATCACAAAAATGCAGGAGCGTTTACTGTAAATGTCTACAGTGTCTTCACAAAGTTTCATTTACTTTAATACTGTTCTTTAGAAAAAATTGATATTTGATATAATTGTTGACAATGTGTAGAATAATAGTTATTTATGATATAAATGTTAAAAGTAACGTTTTATTTTGCGAGTTAAGGTGTTTGAGAGAAGAGTGATGTGAATGTAGCAATTTCACGATCAAAATAAATTTACTTATACAAAATTTTTTGTATAACTGTTCTAGTTTGATTATAAAATAGATAAAAGTATACCAATGACGCCTTTTGCTAGTTAATTGCTTTTTGACGTATTAACAATAATTATTAACATATTTGGTGTGAAATGACAATGTTATCTCATTATTCATAGTTACCACACACCGATGTGGGAATAATTTCATTACTGTCGAGAGATTAGATATAGTTAACCATGACGCGAAGCGTCAAGGTTAGCTATGATCTCGAGAGGGGAATGAAACTTCCTACTTGTATACTATTTTATGACAGCTATGCGAGGATCAATCAATATTTCATACATACGCACGGCACTTATACCAAATTAAGAAATGGAATATAATGTTTACTCCCCGTATAAAATTCAGTAAATATCTAACAAACCGGCAGTCCACGTGGACTCTGTTTACCAATGATAACATCGAATCGTAAAAATAAATGCATTTCTATTGGCCGAAGCTGTTTGTACACAATTTCTTTGAAATATACCTGTTAGACATTAGCGTCGCTTGGTAAAATTTATTTAATTCATAAAATTCTTTAAATAGAAATATGGCATTCTTTAGAATACATGAATCACAGTGCAGTGAGAATAAAGACATTTAATAATAAAGGTTTAGATATACAAACACAGCAAGTTATTTTAAATATATTCGAATGTTTTGACAAAGGAAAATCTGATAATGCAATATCATTATAAGAATTGATGAATTAACTAGAGTAAATAAATTTTTTATTTATCGAGTAGTCACGAAAGGGGTTGCCGTGGATCATTTACAGAACCGAAAAACATGCAATCAGTTGACAAACCTACTCAAGATTTTATACAGGGTTGCGACATTAGAAATAATACAACAAATTGTAGCAAATTATCCAGAATACAATTATATCAGCTTAGAAACATTGCGTCAAGTTTTATTAGTATGTAGTTTTAATCACAAAAAACTGAATAAACGGATGGCAATAACCGAATAATTCCATGGGGACAAGATTATTTGCGTTAGATAGAAGACTACCGAAGTTCTAATAGACACATAATTTATCTAGATGAAACATGGTTTGACAGTCACGATGTAATTAATTTTGGTTAGGTTGACGATAGTAAAAATTGCTGTTTGAATAGGCCATGTTCTAAAGGGAAACGCATTATAATTATTAATATCTGCTGAAAACTGTGCAGCTGATTATCATGAAGATGTGACAGAAAATGTAATCAGTCTCCAAAACTGAGTAAAGAGGCTGTAGAATTCGTAGAGAAAGTTCTAGTAGCAGACCGCCAAGAGCTTTGGAAAAACTGTGTTGAGCACGTTATCAAAGAAGATGAGTATGCGGTGTCGCCCTCTTTACAACCCAACATAATTCAATAACATGATGACTCTAGTTCAGAGGATTCTGAGTACCATTATTATTTATAGAGATACTTTGGAAGGGAAATTATTTTGTTTTTTTGCTTTATTTGCAAATAATTTATTTTCCTTTATGGGTTTTCTTTGAGATTTCGTTTTTCAGAAAAAAAAAACGAATGGGGTACAAAAAGGGCTCAGTTCACATCTGGTACTCTGTTTAAACGAAACTCCCTTACAGGTAGGTACATTTTACTCCTCTATTTACGTTTTAAATTAAATAATCAGTTGCAGCACTTTAACGAGGTATAATAATGACAAATTTATAAAATGAGGTATCTACGCCCATGATAGGTCAAACAAAATTGCCGACAAGTTTTTATAATCTGCAACTAATATCGGAAGAACTATACTTTTATTGTTACCAGGGCCGGATTAAGCTAGGGGCTTGGGGGGGCTATAGCCCCGGGCCCCAGGTCCAAGAGGGCCCCATCATTTGGAAATCATTCTGTATTTTTTGATGTGTTGATACAACAAATCTAACGTATTGATATTATTTTGTGAATTTTTTCGGGTTTACGAATTCTGAATTCCGAAGGGGGCTCCGTCATTATTTTAGCCCCGGGCCTTATACATCTTGATCCGGCTCTGATTGTTACTGTTGATGTGTGGTAAACAGCCGTCACCAATATAAATAAATGTTAGATAAAGACGGATGGATATTGAGTGCGCGAAAAATAAATTGAGAAAAATGTCCTCCGAATGAAGAATTGATGGATTGTATCCCTCCAGAAATACGACAGGCTACTGACGCAACTGGCTGGTGCCAGAAAAAAGTGAGCATACCTAAAAGCTATTATGTAGGAAGTGGTGCGAAGAAAACAGGCGAAGAAAACCAGTGTACTTTTAGCATATTTTGGAGAACAAACCAGACGAAAGAAGCCATCCACTTTGTGGGCAATGTACAGTATGATTCGAACGATGCTACAATTTGAAGAAAAAACTGATATTTTAGAGGGCGAGAAGTGAGGGTGGTAAGTAGAAGTGTGTAATATGACACTTTCTAATCTTTAATGACGTTAGTAATGAAAGCATTATATATATGGTGGTAAATAAACAATATTCTCTACAGTTCACGCTTTTTATTAACAGTCCTTGCTGGTGTTTTATTATCATTTCGCATGATAATGAATAGTACTGATGAACCGAGTATTCCAGTTGATGCACAAGAGCTTCGTTCGAATTATTAGCAAAAAAAGTTTTTCAGTATGATATTACATATCCTAATGCCCTTAAGTGGAATAAAATCTGGTTCTATGACAAAATAGAATTCGTTTGTTAAAAATGGAATCGATGTGAGTGGATATTTCAAAGTAAGAATTCTTTAAGAAACATATAAGAGTATAGTCCCAAAATATTGAAAACTCTTACGTTTGAACAATTTCACATGTATAAATGATGCGCCAGATGAAAAATATTTGATGGGAAAAGTTGGTACTATTTTCGGAATACGAAGTCTGGCTATTAAATAACGAGACTGCGCGTTCAGAGGGCGCGCTAGAAAGGTGGGGTTACAAACGAGTAGTGCGTTTGGTATCCAGATATCTTGTCTATGAACGTCCCAAAACACGTTACCGTCACTATTATAGTATTCGTGCAGTAGCGGTTTGAAACGAACGTGTTTTTTTCTTGTGCCGAAACCCGTGTGTGACGAAAAACAGGAACAACGTATCAATCTCAAATTTCTTGTTAAATTGTGAAAAAACTCCGACTGAGTGCTATAAATAGTTGCAAGAGGCTTATGGGGACAATTCTCTATCTCGTGTGCGTGTTTTTAAATGGTGTAAGAGCTTTAGTGAGGGCCGAGAGAGCAAATCAAAATTCAAGTCAATGTTGATCGTGATGACTGAATGGGTTCCAGAGAGTCAGACTGTTAACCAGACTTACTATTTGTCAGTTTTGGCTACACTGCGAGAACGAGTTCGTAAAAAACGGTCCGATTTTGCACCAGGACAACGCACCTGCCCAAAACGCGCTATCTGTGAAGCAGTATTTGGCCAGTAAGCGCACTCCAGTGCTCGAACACCCGCTGTACTCACCAGATTTGGTACCGTGCGACTTTTTTCTGTTTGTAAAGATTAAATCTGCTTTAAAATGGACCTGATTTAAGGCACTGACCAAAGAAGACTTCTAGCACTGCTTCGATCAATGGAAAAAACGTATGGAAAGGTGTGTGGCGAGGGGAGGGGAGTATATTGATGGGGAGCATTCGAATGTAGAATTATTTTTACAATAAAACCCTTTTTCGTAACCACCCTCGTTATTTAATAGCCAGACCTCGTAAATATGGAGTCTGGCAAAGCGACGTTAAGATATATGCAATTTAGTTATATAGTTATCACTGAATTAATAGATAAATCATTGATTGCTGAAATACCATATACTAGAACGATAATAAGCCGTCCTTTTTTGCATTTCTGGAAAATATATTGACTACAGGAGCCAACGAAATATACAAGTAACTGTTTTAGAAGATATTCTTTCCCATGGTTTATAAAATACTATTGCTGAAAGAATAATCTTAAGTGCAAGTGATACATCCTTTCATGCTGATCTAGTCTAGTGAAAAATGTCTCAATACGCTAAGAATTAATATCAACAATTGTTGTTATTGTACTCTTCGTTTTTCTGTTCATAGGTTATAAACAATTGTGAACTGTTTATAATGAGAATTGGAAGTTCCATTAAAATTTGAACGATTATGCTTTGTTTACTACTATATGGTTAGCAAATTTCCATGAACCTTCCAAAAAGTTGAGATAAATATGTTGGCTGTTGTGGTCAAACAAATTGGTATATTTCTAAAACTGAAATATTCCGAATTTCACACATGTCATTTAGTTCGTTGGAAATTAGGCAATTTAAAAAAACAGCTAATCTACGTGGACCGTGGAGTAAACAATTGATTTTCTTGTATGTACTCGTGTTAACTTTTCTTTGTTTTTCCGGTAATGAGAATTTTTTAGTATTGTCTTTTTGTTTCATGATGTTAAAAATACTCCAAAGATACTCTTTAGATCTATATCAGTGAAACGAATACAGCTGAAGTTGAGTATTTTTGCAGTTTGTCTGCAAGTAAGCTTTCACGTAATCTACAAAATTTAGGACACTTTTTTCTTTTTCGGTGTTTCAATTAAAGTAGTTTTTGGACGTTTCAACTGATGCGTTCAAGTTGATTAAATATGAGTGAAATCTTTTTGAAGCTGTAAATTGATAACCCAGTGGCAGCTCAGAGGTATAATGACAAACTTGTAGCTTTAGGTGGAGTAAGACCCTTTTCTTTAGATGAAAAGAACTTTAATCAGAATTCTGCTCATTCTCTACAAGTTTCCAATATACTTTATTTACGGTTTGCCTACATGAAGCAAAACACAGCTTGGTGAAAAAAAAAAAAAAACAAAAAAGCCACGTTTCCGGGCGAAGTTTTTTCTTTTTGGAGAAACTTTGCAATGAAACTGGAAATAATGAGGTCTAGATCGAACTAGATAAGTTGACAAACCACACAAGAATTTACGGCAAAAGCATTTGTTTATCTCAAGGCAGGTGTTTTGACAATTTGTTAGATTGCTCAAAGGGGAACAATTTGTGTGGTGGTAACATCATAGCTGTGAAAAAACTGGGCGGATGGAAATCAACCGCAGTTATATTAATAACAACAAAAAAAAAACAAATTGGAGCGGGGAAGATAAATTATGGAAGTAATTAACAAGAATTACTATACTAAACAAAATGTTAACGATATTACAACTACCACAGGGAGTATTTCTAATAATATGAGAAATAAATAACCACTTGTAAGTTTTAATAACTGTAGTGATATTAATATTAATTATAATTATCATGTTCACAAAAATTAATGAAACATTGGGGTTTTTATTGAGATAAGTGGATAAAGTATAGATTTATATTCGTGAGTAATGATTGAATCGCTAAGCTTCTGATGCATAAATCATCCTCATGAGTAATAACCATCATTACTAGTTCATTTACTATGGACACGCTATCTTGTGAAAAACATGCTTTTGACATTCATTGAAAATGTTACTTTTATGACAGTTATACAAAAAACAGTGTTAGAAATTTTAGATCCAACAAAGTTAGATATGTCTTCATGTTAGCAGTTATAAGAGATTTCCTCCACGACCATTTGTCAATATAGAAATTCGAAATCTAATTCAACAATAGAATGTAACGAGTAAAAACATTTATTTTGGCACACGTGCTTCTTAAGACCATGTGCAATGGGTACATTCCATTTAAAGCTCCTTATGCCTTCAACTGCAACCGCTTATATTCACTTGCCGCCAATGTAAAAATATCGGGGGTGACGTACACAACAATTTTTCTAAGGTACTAAAGGTACTAAAAAACTGGAAAGATTTTCGAATATCTTTTTTAATATTGCGCTCACAAAATTTTTAGTCACGTACGAGATTGAATTATTTTACATTAAGACACCACTCGCGAGGCTTTTCTAGTACCTACAGTTAACGGTCTCATCTATTTATCGAATCAATTTTTCTCAGTTCTGTTGATAGTTTTCTTATCTTATCTCATCGATCAGATGTTTATGATTTCATTATATTTTCCTCCACATACTGTATATTTTGTGGAAGTGTTTAACATTTCATATTTGGATAGTTTATGGCTATAAAAAAATGAGTAAGTAGAACAGAATTGAATAAAAAGGAGCTTATCGTCTAACATATAAAAATATTGAATTTATATGTCTTAAAACATAACCAAATCCATTCTATTTTATTCGTTGTTTTCCCCCGAATAAATAGAAGCTACAAATTTACACAGAAACTATTATACAAAATTTGCTTAAAACAAAAGGAAATTAATAAAGATAACTGGAAGTTTTTTGAGTACAATAATAAAAAAGCAAAGTTAACAAGATATTTGAAAAACTTACCAGCGAATATAAAGAATAATATTGTTAGAAAAAATAATGTAACAAGCCGAGTGATACGGTACAATGTTGAACTTATGGGTATTACCATGCCTTTTAAAGTTTTTTTCCTTCATTTGAACCTCGATTTCTCTCATGAAAACATTGAACAAGTCAACGACAAATACGTTTTTAGTACAAAATTATCTAAGTCGCTGGAAACAAGCCATGTTAGTGGATTATTTATGTTCAAATAGAATAGACACAAATACAGCACCTTTGCTCTCTGAAGACGATAACTTCGTTATCGAGACTCTGTAATTCTGAGTAATGGTGTAGTGGTAGCAGTAAATACTGTGTATATCACCAACGGTTCCAGAAATACTAACTTGAATACTAACTTGATTCAAACGTTTTGGTAGTGGAGGAAATATAGTCGATCACTTAATTAGAATCAAAGTTTAACTTATAACAGAAGCTAATATTAATATATTATTCTCACAGAGTATCGATTAAATTTGATGAAACTGGCATATAAATTTTAACTTAATATTACTAAAGATAGGTAGGAAACTGTTTTTATACTTCAACTGGAGCATATGACGAGAATAAACTTTTCAGAAAAGAATTTCTTCGTATTTCAACTCTCAATTCATTTACGCTACAGAATATGAAGATTTTCGCAGTTTTTAAATTTGGAATCCTCTCTTCCAAACAACCACGTGAACATCTGTCGAGCCTTCATACTTGCTTTTACCATGCCTCTACTTTTATACCATTGTTGCGTATGTCCACTTTCATCGAAATTATGGACTTTCAGTCTGATTTGTGTTAATACTCCCACTAAAAGCTCATCCACGTTGTGGTTGATTCCTACAGAAATTTCTATGAATTTAGCCCGATAAGTACAAGCTAAACACTTTCCATCTGAAAAAAAAAGTGAAAAAAATAAAATTAGTTCATATGAGCAACTGAGGGACTTCAAGCTTAAGCGTACTGAAATATGAAATAATGTGCTAGAACCAATTTCATATATTGTGTAGTCTTAAGAAATCGAGTCAACTAGGAAATGGTAACTTACCAATATACGACGAAGGAACCAAAAATAAACAGAATCCTTTTTTAGAAAAATATTAAATATCAATTTTTTTACAAAATAATGTTATTCCCTTTTCGGAATACTCTTCATTACTGAAGAATTTATCCGGCTGATACTTTTTGTAATCAACTATAGAAATGATTGAGAGCTCCTTTATAGTTTTTCTTTGGCCTCTTCAATGTTACGTCTTTTCATGCAGATGTCTTGTTATGATGAAATAATTTACTTCCTGTCTGCTAAAAATTCTATCTTTTTTGCTAGAACTTCTTCTAAATAAATCATTTGACTGACGCTCTGACCTGATAAAACAATCTCTATGTGAACTACATCCTTGGTATCGAAAAAACAAATCAGCATTGTGTTGATGTTCGATTTGACTTTTTTGGATTTTTTTTGGATGGAGATTCTGGGTTATAACTATATCACCAAGACTCATCACCAGTAATGACATTTGAACGAAAATCTGGATCAGTTTCAAACTGTTCTTTCATACTCATCTCATTGTTGGGTTCAGTTTTAGGTTTTTAGGGCTTCGGTAATCATTACTAACACATCATCGGCGTAAGCAACGAGAACCACGCCGATAGTCAACTCCATTCTATGCAGACTATCTTATAGACCATTTCATAGATGCGGCCCCAGTCTTGTCACCTCTACTTCAGTGGATAACTTGAATATTAATTAGAATAAATAAACGTTTTAATAAAAAGTTCTCAAGTATGATAAATTGGTACAGAATTCCGATTTTGTTATACGTTTGAGTCCTATATTTTGATAACAAACTAATTTAAAATGTTGCGGTTAGTGGATATCGGATATACTTCAATATCTACTTCTCTCATTCCTAGTTCCTAATAACAAATGAAATATGATGTAGTGGGTTTCGATCAGCTTTACGAACATTAAAAAAAGATTGATATATCGTTACCATTTGCAGACGACTTTTTTTTTCTTTTTGTTTGTAAGAAATAATGTGAAATAGAAAGCATTGGAAATGTTCGAAGGAGAGATTGATTACTACGCATTCTGGAAAGGCAATCGCGCTAAGAATAATTTGTTATTATGTAATTTGGATGATTTAACTCCACTTCTTGCCAAAAAAGGAAGAATCAAGTGTAATTTTTAACCTCAGATTAATGGAGTGATATGGTAGTTACGTTAGTATTAGTTACTAACTGTCGATGATATTATAAATATTCACAAAATTTGTATACGAAGGCGGTTTGATGGAAGAATCATTTTTCAATAAAACAGAAAGTTTATTGTATTAATCAAAATAATTTCCTTTCCACTACATAGAGTTACTTCATCGACTTTCAAATTTCCAATCAAGCAAAAATAAACTTTTGAAATTTTCGCAAAATACGCGTTAATATCTGCCATTACCTTCTCATTTGTCTGGAATAGCTTTCCACTAAGCCAACTTTGGAGCTAGTTTAGGTGACAATAGCTGATGAATCAATGAATCGTATTGTAATTCAATTAATTTTTCTGCAATAGTAGTGGAAGAATTATCAGGCGCATTATCGAGAAGGGACAAAACCCCCAAAATTCATAATGAGTAGTTATGAAAACCTGCTTGTTTACGAACATTATAAATCTCTAAAAAACATGGATATTATTTGATACACGTGTAATACATTCATATAATAAATCGTATAATTTTTTTACGGGCATATTTATGATCAAAAATCATGTTCTCGAGGGGCGCTTTGAAACTTTTTGAACATGGATTTGCAGTTGTCTTCGAATGATGATAAAGTGTGAAATGTTAGAAACATGTTCGATTGGGTGCTGATGTGATAACATAGAACCAAAGAGATAACACCCCACCTGACCCTTTCGGTGAAAATGATGTCAAAAATAAAGACGAAGGTATGTCAGCTTTGTATTTTGAGCTTGAGACCGAAGAGTCAGAGGAGCTGGTATTGAAGAGGGCGAGCAAGAGCTAGCTGCATTGAATGGTGAGAATTTCGAATATCTTACACCAAAACCGAACATCAAGTGGAGGCACAGACAAATAAATAACACTAGACCGACGGATTTCCTGTCATTAATAGCAATTGATCCAGTTGTTCAAGACCCTCTTGATTAGTATTATAAATATGTTGCTAAACAGCTTTTTATACAGATGGCTGAAATGACAAATTTATATGATGAGCAGTCAAAAGAAGCCAGGTATAAGCCCACGTCCAGTAATGACCCATGGCAACCGGAGTATTCAATTATCCAGTTCTGAAAATGTAGTGGGAAAATAACATAAGTAATCCTCTTTTTATAAACAATATGTTAAGAGATGGAATTTCTGAGCTCCGAAATGATCTACATTTAGTAAATAATTTGAAACAACCTCCAAATTGCCAAGATGTATTTTATAAAGTACGACCAATCTACGATGTAATTCGAAGCTGTTGCTTAGATCTGCCATTAGAGAGAGAACTGTGTGTAGATGAACAAATAGTTCCTTTTACAGGGAACCATTCTGCTAAACAATATCTAAAAGCAAACCTTGTCCATGGGGAATCAAACTGTTCTTCCTGTGTGGCAAGAATGGCCGAGCCTATGATTTTATAATAAATCAAAACTCTAATGCAGAATTAGACAAGACATTGGTAAAAAAAGTCGGTGAGAATAGTGGCCATGAGTTATACTGTGATAATTACTTCTGTCCTATTTTATGCTTTTAAACTTTTAAAACACAAAGATATTATGACTACTTACACAGCTAGTGTCAATAGATTTGCAAAACCACTATTGGCCAGTGATAAAAATATAAAAAAGAAACGTAGAGGTTTTGCAGAAGAGATTACTAGTACCGATAGGGATGTTACTATAGTCAAATGGCTAGATAACAAGCCAGCCAACAAAGCATCTAAGTTTATTGGTATAGGAGAAAAGGATATGGTGAAAAGATGGTCAAAGACAGAAATGATATTTATAGAAGTCGAGAGGCCTAAAATAGTCAAAAGTACAATCACGTGATGGGAGTTGTTGATCTACTAGATCAACTAATTAGCTATTATAGGACTTTCGTAAAGTCGAAGAAGTGGCCTTTTCGGATGATTTTTCATTTTTCAGATCAGGCAGTAGTTCAAGCCCAATATGAGATTGATAACGATTTGCTCGGTATACCTAAAGCAAAACGGCTTACACTTCTTCATTTTCGCCAACATCTAGCTCAATGTTTGGTTCTCTGAAATAAGATTTCAGCTCCAAAAAGAGGTCGACCAAGTAGTTGCAGCAGTCCTTTACCTGTAATTGTTCCAAGAAGACCGGGAGAACTGCGTCCATCAACTGAAATAACTCAAGATAGCGTTGGTCACTTTCCAGCTCATGACGTTGAGTCAGCAACGCGTTGCAAATTACCAGGATGCAAAGGAAAATCCCGCATCAAGTGCATAAAATGCAAAGTGCCCTTCTGTCTAACCAAAGACAAAAATTGTTTCCTATGTTTCCATACCTAAAGTTCCCACAGTTTATTATTTATTTTCTTTAGAAGATTTATTTTTTTTTCATAGTTTTAGAAGATTTATTTTTTGTTCTGTGGAATTTAATTTTGTAAAACTTTTTTATATTTTCTGGAATAAAAACGTTATGCAATGATCATCTATTATTTATCTACATATAGCCCCTACATTAGTTGTTATAATCACTTAGGCCGAATGTTCACTTTTGTGAACATAAAAAACATAAATTTTCTCGGAACATTATGAAAACATATCAGTTTTTTCAATATTTCCGTACTTAATGATAACTAACATAACATGAATAAAATTGGTTCATACAAAATTCAAAAAACGAAAAATCAGGTCCGAAAGGGTTGAAGCAAATTGAGTGATAATATACAGTCGCTTTCATTGGATGTGATGCGTCAAACAAAATTTGAATAGAAATAATTTAATTTCTGTATTTCTTTTCTAGAAAAGATTGTTGATGACAAAAAAAACACTTAAATTGAAATTCTAAATAATTTCAATTCTTCATAAATAATTTTGTTCTAAAGGGAAAGGAATTTTTGAGAAACTTAAATAATCTAAAATGCATTATAACATGATAATTGTCTAATAGTTTTTTTTCAACAATGGGACGCCGCTGAAAATGGCCGAATCCTTTACTTACTTTCATTTTATTTTTTGTACCCAGCCTTTGGAAAATTGAGGTAGTTAAAATGATACCCAAGCTAGGAAAACCACCACATTAAGCATCGTCTTACAGAACGATCTAATTAAGGCCTCTTATGTCGAAATTCCTACTTAAAAGACTAAAACTGCTTATCGAAGGAAGAGAAATTATCCCTAATCACCAATTTGGATTTAAAAATAACCACTCGATGATCGACCAAGTCCATAGAATTACCAATTTTATAGAGAAATCACTAGAAATGAAACACATTTGTGCTACTTTCTTTCTTGATGTAGCACAAGCGTTTGACAAGGTTTGTCATAAAGGCCTAAAACATAAGCTCAAGCTTTTACTCCAACACAAGATCGGAAAGACATTTAAGAATCAAACAATAAAAATGCTTATTTCGATTTCAAAGGAATTAAGGCTGGAGTACCCCAAGGAAGTGTTCTAGGACCTGTCCTTTACTTACTACACACATGTGATATCCAGAGTTAGAAGACAATACCATAGCCACCTTCGCTGACGACAATGCCATTCTAGTAATAGGAAAGAGCAATGAAGAAGCAACCAACAAGCTAGAAAAGCTGTCAACTGTATCTATGACTAGTCAAAGCGATGGAAAATTAAATCAGTATATTCACAAACAGAAGGATATATCATATTCCAGTCAGAATAAATAATAACCTGATTCCACACTCCAACTCAGCAAAATACTTAAGTATTACCTTAGATGCGAAACTTCGATGGAAAGTTCATGTCAAAAAAGAAACAGAAGAAAAATGTAAAGGCTAATTGAAAGAAATTCCTCTGTCTCTACATAAAAAGCTTATGCTTTATAATTAGATACTTAAACCTGTATGGGGATACACGAAGGCGATTAACTTAGCAATCATCCAAAGATTTCAAAACAAAGCATTTAGGAATAAAGTAGATGCCCCTTAGTACACTCGCATTAGTGACCTCCATAGGGACCTGGAAGTGGACACTGTTGACCAGACCATTAAGAAATTAGCTAAGAGTGATGAAGAAAGTCTTGTCAATGCTATACAGCTCCTTGATAATACTGGGTTAGAAAGACTTAAGAGGATTTAGCCTTTTGTGTTAGTTTAGTGTTCTATTGTAGAAGTGAAGCTGGTGTGTGCATATTAAACTTTGGTGCAATCTGTTCTGCAGAATCTAAGAAGCGCTGATGAGTATACCTTAGTTTTAAATTTCATACTCTATTAGATGAAGTTAGAACTGACCAGACTTTTGACCAGATTGTAATATCCCAAATGTCTTTATGAGTGTTTGATTAAAAGAACATTTTTTTGTTCTATTATGTAGGAATAAAATTACTTTAACCGTGCTAGCACTTGATTGTTTATTTTTTCATATTAATAAATTGATTATACAGTTTTTCTAGTGTACCTTAGAAATGCTTCATAACGTGTATTATTCTTACCTTGAGTTGATACAGCTCTGCTTCTAGCTAAGTCGATTTTGTTGGCGACAAGAATAGCCGGCCGAGAACGGAGCTGGTCACTGTCCTGTAGCCTACTTAATTCCGTTTCCGCTTTCAGAAAACTAGCCTTGTCAACCACTGAATAAAGGACGATAAAAGCATCAGGAGGGTGCTGGATTTTGTCGACGACGTCCTACAAAGTTAATTAGGTGGTTATATGAATTATATTTTTGAGTAAAAGTATTTTTTTTACGTCCGCTATAATATTTACGTTTTTTTTTTCATTAAATTGCATTCATAAAGAATGTAATTTCTGAATCGGTCGAATAGCGTGAAAAAAGAACCGCAGCCGTTAATTTTTTCACGCTTTTGCTTTAGAAAAAGTGACGTAACGTGTCATTTTTTAACGTAATTATAAAATTGTTTTATCAAAATTGTGGGATGTCAAAACAAATAAAAATTATTCATAATCTCAAGTGTTTAAACTGTTGGCCCCACTTATTTCAATACACTTATTACATCGTTTTGTCGTTGAAAAACGTGTCTTTGAGAATAAATCTGGATGGGATTGAATGATTTCTGTCGCAGCTTGAATTCTAGCTATTAGATCATGTTCAGATTTGATGATTGTTTCGTACACTGAGGACTTCATGTAACCTCATATAAAAAAATCGATACGTCTAGGAGGCCGACAATTGGGTCCACCCCGACCAATTCATTTTTCTTCTGTTTAAGTATTTTCTTGCCGCTACAGGAAAATGAACAGATGCCCCATCATGTTGAAACCACATGTGTTGTCTAATATTTAACGGTACGGTAGAGCGTTGTCGGTTGAATATAGAAACACCCTGTAGAATACTTGTATATTCTATATTTAACGAATAATTATAGTTCTTTGAGATCTTCGCTAAGTCTATCAACATAGATTTATATAAAATAAGATATGTAAATATGCAAAAAAATAAACTTAAGAATTAAAGTTAAATAACCCATAGATAAATACCTGGGGCATTCAATTTATCTATCAAATTGCGAAGTAATGCGCAATTAAATGTATTTCCAGGGATTGAAAAATATTTTTATACTTGCGTAAAATTGAATTTATTCGTTACAAGATTTTTATAGAAACTTTGTAATTGGTAGTAATATGACAGGTTTTTTCTTGGAATAAAAGAGCATATAGGTAGTAATCCAAATTGAGAAGATGATTCTTCACGATTTTTAGATATTCACTGAAATATAATATCATTTTTTTTTCGGAGTTTCTGCAATTGTTTTATTCCATGACAATAGATGCTCTGTTAAAGATAGGGGAACAAAACAACTTGCATTGAAATATTTCTTTTGGCTTCTCTATATTGTGCGGTAAATAGTTTTACCTTGAATTATTTTGCGGCCAGGTCTTGATTTGTTGAGTGAATTAGACCATTGATACTAAGATAAATTTAGTTCGCCCGCTGTAGGGGTGAAGTTTCTCATCGACTGTCACCCTGTTGGTTTGGAAAGTGTTGATAAATTGGTATTCAACATTACTCATATATCGCATATTGGCGTTGCTTTATCATTATCGTCAAGAATTTTCAAATGATTCTTGAACAGTCAATTTTCCAAGATAACTACTTTTTTGTGAGATTTTGTTGTACGCGTTACATACATCAATTGTCTTTTTGCTGGTGTAACGAACAATTCTATCTACTATTTCAATAGTGATAACTCTTTTGAGATGTTTCACTAAGTGATAATATGTGTGTCGTTCTATCTTTCTCGAAGAATATTTTGAGTCAGACTATGATATTAAGTTGGTAGTAGCTTTGACCAAACAGATTTGTGGCACTGTGAAAGTCTCCAGGTATATAAATTCGTTAATAGGTTCCCAGTTTTTGAACAACGTTGAAACGATTGGGTATTGACTTAAGAGTAGAAGAAATTCTTTGGAAAAACCACAAACCAAACGTGCTATCGACTTCACAGAGAGCCCTTGGCTAGGTAGGTGTGACGCAGTGTTGCCAGCTCCAAAATTATGACTAAATTCTTGAAATTTAATTGCCACACCTAGTAATATACACAAAACAATTATTGACCCACGGCTACGAAAATTGATAACTCTTCTACTATTTCTATTGTAATAACTTTTTTGAAATGTTTCATTAATTGATAAAGTTTGTGTACTTCTATGTAGCTCAGATCTATCTCGAAGAATCCTTTGAGTCAGACTTAATATTAAGTAGGTGATAGCTTAGACCAAACAGATTTATGTAGCTGTGAAAGTATCTAGGTATAAAAATTCGTTATAGGTATCCTAGTTTTTAAACAAAGTTGAAACGACCAAACGTTTTATCAACTTCACAGTGAGCCCTTGGCTAGTTGGCTAGGTAGGTCTGACGCAGTGTTGCCAGCTCCAAAATTATGACTAAATTCTTGGAATTTAATTGCCACACCTAGTAATATATACAATACAATTGTTGACCCATTGATATAAAAATTGATAATTCTTCTCTAAAAATTTTGAAGTCTAAAAAAATTTATAGCGAAATACAAAACAATCAACCATTTGAAATTGAATATTTGTCAATCCTGAAAAAAGTATCATTTCATAGATATTATTTAAAAAAATTGTCAACTACATCATTTCCCGTAGGATAATTAAAACAAAATATTCATAGTCTGTTACGAGCTGCTATATGTCGACGTTTTTCTTTTTATCTTCGTTTAATGAATGTCATAACAAGCGTCTCAATTATTCAGGGTTAAAACGTAATTGGATTTCAATCAAGCAACATCGAGTTGTAAACTTCGTACATTTTTCGATTAGTTATTTGTCACACAGAACAGATGGTACCTAATTGGTATTGATGTGTAATAACAAAGGGGTGATATACTAATCTTATCTAATCGATCTATTCAAACTGTTATTGGTTGTTAATAATTCCCTGAAATTACTTTGGAATTATATTCTTTCCTTACTTGAAAATAAACTAAATGGAAAGTTTAAAGCAAAGTTTTAGTAAAAAACTATTGTGATTGAGTTCTTGCTTATTTATTATTAATATTATTGATATCAATAGATAAGATTATGGATTATTTTATAAACAAACTTTCACTTGAAAAGGTAGAAAAGCTTCAGGATTGAGTATTTTCTGCAATTGTCGCTATGTAATAAAAAAAGACCGCAGTATTACAAAAAATGTCTATAAGATTGTAACTTTTTTGGCTCGTTTAGTTTTTAGGGTTCCAAAAAACTCAAATTTTGTTAAATGGTCTTGATAATTCTTTACAATTTATAGGAATCATCCAGTTCAGTTTGCATACCGATTAAATCAATTTACCCTCTTTAGTTGCATCCTGTTGAAATTAATAGTTTCACTGTCAACCACTTCTGCTTCTTCTAAAATATTTGTATACTGTTCAGTACTCAGGGCAGTGGTAAAATTATTACTACTACTATTACTGCTACTTAAAAAATACGCTTATTAGCTAAATTTTTATCAACCTCTATTATCGAAATTTTGTATTCACGATACAAACCCCTACTAATAAACAAATTGCCCGTGAGGGCTTTATAAAACCAATTTGAGGTTAGATTTTTTTATTCATTATTCGATCGACAAGGAAGTACCTAATGTACAAATGCGCATCTGTCAAGTTTAGTATGGATTAATCGCCAAATGTTCAAGTATTTAAGACATAGACTAAATTCGACATCTGCCTTCAACAGATACTAAAGAATTGGTAGTACCATATGACATAGCTGGTGTCCTGAGTTTAGGTGTAGTAGACAGTGGGGTATAGTGGAACAAGAAAGTAGAACACCCACAACTAATAACATACATTAAAATATTGAAAAAGTACTTTAATATCATGTTGCAAAAGCGATTTGTGATTATTACATAAATAGTAGAAGAAAGTGGTGTCCCAAAGCAAATAGTACATAATATACTTACTACCTAGCGGAACATGAAACAATTTTCTGAGGTTAACAACTGGACATAATCAAAATTTAAAACATAACAGCAATTGTCTTTTAACGCAATATAAAAAGGAGAAAGAGAAATTTGTTGTAAGATTTGTAACAATGTATGAGTCATGAATCTATCACTGTGATCACCAAAATGTAGAGTAAAGAGTGGAGGTTTACCATCTCTTTAAAAATTCAAGATACAAAATTCAGAATGGAAGGTCATGGTAACCGTATATTGGAACATTAAATTTATAATTTTTGTAAATTACGTACGAAAGTAGCTACAATTAATTACACGTGTTGATTTTGCCTATTTATTACGAAAATTACGTGAGATAATAAAAGAAAAGCACCCGGTGAAATTGGTCAAAGGTGTTGTTGCATCAGGATAATGCACTCAGCCACAGGTCCGCCATTGAAATAGACGCAATAACACAAGCAGGATTAGAGTTAGTTTAGCCTCCTCCGTATTCTCCAGATATGGTCTCTATTACTGACCGTTTTGAAAACTTAGTAATATATATTTGATTTCTTACACAAATATCTTCAAAAAAGTGTCCACTATTTGTAGAGCACAATAATATGTAAGAGAGCGGTTTAGTGAGAGCGAATTTTAAGAAGTTAAAAACATGTTAGGTAAACTCTGTAACTATATCTACTCCAGAAATGGTTCATGAATTCCGTGCCTTTGTACTAAGCGATCGTCACATTAAAGTATGTGAGATAGTTCTCGTCCCAAGATTTCCCATTTCTTTTAAAAAGCTCGCTCGCATTAGAAGTTAAAACAAATGTTTTGACATTTTAAAACGTAACTCAAGCGAATTTTAAAGTCATTGAGTCACAGTAGGTTAAACCTCGTTGAATCTGTAAAGTTTTTAGGGCTTGTTGTGGACAATTCCTTGAAATGGGAGTTACATATTGCCACCTTATCTAAAAAATTAAGTTCCTCATGCTTTGCGCTGAGATCAGTTTCCACCTCTTTAACAGTTTATTGAGTCGCATCTCCGATATGCTCTTACCTTCTGGGGTACGTGTGGTGCGACTCAATTTGAGTGAATCTTCGAACTACAAAAGAGAGCTGTTAGATATTTACTCGAACTAAACAGCAGGGCTCACTGCAGGGATTTGTTTGAAAGATTTAAAATTCTTGCTCATCCTTCCTTATTCATCTTTGCATCCATGAAAGCGAAGCACGACCTTTATCTACCTACTCCACGTTCAGAATTAGTTAAGGGCTCAATATTTTACCATGCAAAAAATGCACAATCACTTGCCCATTGAAATCGATATTATATTTTCCCGCTTTCTGCAATAATAATAATTTGTAGCTTTTTTTAGTTATTCTGGTGTTTTTTTTCAGTTGTTACAAGCTTTTGTCTACAAATTGTAACAATTTTTTCACAATAAAGCATTTCTCTTTCTCTCTCTCTCTCTGAACTACTATTCTCCATAGAGTTCGAAATAATGGTCTTCATCCGAGGAACGTGCTCTCAACAAAGCAAAAACCAGCCAATAATTTATTAGTGTAATGTATACTAATTATTTCAGACGATAGTCGGCGGCCAATATTACGTTTTAATGCCAAATTTAGGAAATTACGACCACATTTGTTGAATGAAAGAGTTTTTTATCCATCACGATAATGTATCTGTTAATTCGTTGCAGAAAAATTAGCCAAACTCCATTACCATTAATTTCCTCTTTCGCTAGATTCTTCAAATAAGGCTCCCTCCAATTACTCTATGTCCCCACAAGTGAAAAATGGCTTCCTGAAAAGCGATTTCAGATAAATGGGTGGTAGGAACCGAACGCATATTTTGCCAAATTTTTTGGATGGCTTGAAAAACTGGAAAGTCGCGCTAAACTGTGTGTGGAGTTAGGAAGAGATTATGTGAAAAAATGAAGACTTTTTTCTCACTGGGAAAAACTTTTTAATTAAAAAGTCGCTTTTTCGTCTAATCACCTTGGCACGTTTCTTTGAATCTTGTATTCATATGCTTAACACATATTACAAGATTTGAATAACTCTTACTAAAGGTTCCAAATTCCTCTCCGCAATTTTGATAGTCTCGATTCTGTTTGTTGTAATAAAATAAACTTTGGGAGAAATTTATTTTAATCGCATATCAGTTATTCAAAAAGACTTGGGAATAGTGTTAGGTACTTCTAGTATATTATTTTTAACGTAACCTTGACTTTAAAATTTCAGTTTTATTTGGATTATTAGTGATTGAATCATCAAATGAACTTTAAAATTAGAATGCTTTATAAAGATCGGCATGTTTTCGTGTAGTAAAAAACGTTTATGGAACTAATAGTGGTCATAACGTTATGTTCGAAGAATTTTGTTGCATCAATCAATAACACAGTCTAAATTTTCTTGTTTCTTATTAGAAATTCTTATGACATCATGGATTAGAAGCCTAAATGGGCATAGAGACTGTGAAATATCACTACAATCGAAAGAGGGCACCTCAGAAATAATACCGTGGTAAAATAAACAAACCTGAAAAAGAAGGAATGAAATCAGAACTGATCGAATAGGTACGGTAAAGAAGCACCTGTTCATAATGAATCTTTGATGAAAACGATTTCAAAATCATGTGATGATATTGTCAATATACTGTTTCCTGATTTTGCTTATATAAGTTGGTTTATTTTGACAATCGCTTTGTCACACTTTTATTCACTTTTATCCTGCTTCTGCTGTTGAATAGGTACAAATATACTGAAGCATCAAATAATGTAGATAACAAATCATTATGTAATTCATCCTGTAAATACTTTGTAACTGCAAAGACTAAATGTTCGTGGGAAGTTTAGTAATACCATAATTATTTCAACAATGTTGATCTCTATTATTTACAAAAAGACACAAAAGGCATTCATTAGATTCCAAATGGATTGCTCCTTTTATTGAGGCTCAGCATAAAAGGTTTGATATCATTGTTCATTTGATAAATATAGAAATGTAATAATAGCATTCTGTTAAAATTTTGAAACGCTGGAGGTACGAATATAGTCCCGTGGGTTTTACCTTCAATTATTTCAGTCTTATCTATTGACTTTCATGTTCATTCCTTGGGATTTGTTTAGAGTGTAGCATTCATGAATTGTTCATTTGTAGGATGTATTCATGTAGCTCTGAATTAAATCTAAACGCAGAGTGTTCCAGAAATTAATTGTAAATAAATCCTTGATAAAATTCCGACATTCATATACAAGTATTGATAAAATATTTCGTAATTATCTAGATTAGGTTACATCCCTCCGATTTCGCTAAAATTTTGGTATGTTATAGAAAAAATTATGCTGAAAAATTTGATAAACATATATGTAGGGCGCGGAAATCAAAATTTTCAGCATAATTTTCTTTATAACACACTAAAGTTTTAAAGAAATCGGAGGGGTGTAACCTAATCTAGATAATTAACAAATATTTCAATGATTCAATATATTTTTATTATTTTTTTATGTATGCAGTTTTCCCTTGATCGTAAAACATATTATTATGAGATAGGCCATGATGATATGTATCAACATTGTACTAAATTATGAAATTCTAGTTTGGAGAAATTTTAAGTGTTTTATAGTAAAATAATTAATTGAAGAAATATATGATTAATATCAATGAAATGGACTTTATTGGATAAAAAATTATGTAACAATATTATTTGAATATGATTTTGATCACTAATCTTCATAAAGTTTTCACTATATACGGACGTATTTCGCCAATACCCTTCGAATTCTGATTCCCGGATCTCCAATTGTCTCTGGTTCAACGACGTAGACAAGTAACCTTAAATAACCCTAAAGAAAATCATCCAATGCGGTTGAACATACATCTTGATAACCAATTAATTGGACCATAACGTGAAATGATTCGTTTATCAAAATTTTTTTTGAGAAAATACATTGGAGTACGTGTTTTATGGCATGTGGTTCCGTTCTGTTGAAACCACTTGTCAACATGATTAATGTCAGGTTATTGAGAGACGAAAAAGTTTTTAATTATGTTCCGACACAAGCTTGTTGATTATTTTCATTCCATATGTGGCAAATCTGCTTATTTATGCACTCATTCAATCAAAAATGTGTTTCATCGGAGAACCAAACTTTGAATGGAGATTCAATATTAATATTACTTTGTACGTCAGCCCATTCGCCGAATTGGCGATGCATACGATGGTCGTTTGGCTTTAATTCCTGAAGAAGCTGAATCTTAAGACATTTTAAGCCAAAAGCAATTCGTAAAAAGTGGAATGTCAAAACTGCAATTGCTGACACCTGCGAAGAATATTCCTGTTTCAGCATCTTCAATGCACACTGTTGGTTATCTCACGGGATGCATATTATCAGTAAGAGTAAACGTGGTACGAAAACGGTTCATTGTTATTTGAATTAGCCGTCTTGAAGATCAATGATGTACCCCATAAAATGGACGAAGTACACTATAAGTTGGTGTAGGTGAATCTACCTGCAATGAAATTACAAACCAAACATAACAAAAACAAAAATCAGATGTTGAATGCGTTGTGGAATATAGCAGTCTTGCCATCTCAAAGTTGTGAATCTCTAGAACAAAAACACCTTGTATATATATTCGGAGAATTGCATAAAAAACGATGTTATTGTAAGATTATTTAGAAGAATAAATTTCATCATTATGAAGTAAGGCTCGTACAAGAATTATCTGAAGATGATCGCAGAATGGAATTTTGTGAAACTATAATGTAAAAAATAAAGAGCCTTATTTTCCAAGTAGAATAATCTTTTCCGATGAATTCTTGTATGTATGTAGTTAAATCGGTTACGGTTAATCATTATATTTCTAGAGGATTGTGGGAACGTAGAACACAAAGAGCTTTGAGAGTTGTTGTTAGGGTAGGTATTATCTAAAGCAATGTTATTAGACTATGAATGCAATTTCAAGGGACCGAAGTATTTAGATTTGTAGAGAAATAAAACATACATTTTGTATGTTCCAGCTGCAGCATTTTGTCATATAGATAAAGAAAGAACATTTAATTACATAAGAATCATCAGTTATTTGTACCCGCTAATTATTTTTGTAAGAAGAAGTATATTTTTTTCGATAACTGTAGAAATACTGTTTTTTGATATATATTTTGATATAAATGGCATTTAAAGAGTTTGAATAACGTTGCACCCTTTATACTTCTTATCGCTTAACACAATTTTTTTGGAAATTGTTCATAAAAAGAAATCGAGAGTAAATTACGTTATTTTTTGAAGACCCTTAACTATTTATTTAAATAACGAAGTATTCTCGAAATAATATTTGGAAAAAAAAAAGACTATAAGAGATAGAAGAAACTTTTCTTTATTTTCTTTCAATAAGTTAGTTGAGGACATTAAATTCGCCAAAGTAAAAACATATGATATATAAATGTGTCAAATGCCGAAGACGTCAAATCAAGCCTCAAAAGTTGGAGGTTTAAAAATCTCAAAATCCATACAAAAATTGTGTCCCGAGATTGCAGATTGTAATAAATGTAAAAAACAAAATATTTAACAATGAAAACAATATGGCAATAAACAAATATAGAATTGTGAAAAACTAGTTGAAGAAACCAATAGATGGTATAATTGAAAAACTCTTTACTAGAAGGTGTAGACACAATTGAAGAGTACAATCTGTTTGTTTATTCATAGTCTTTTTTTAATTAAGAAGCTGTAGATTAGCACGACCAAGAATATATATATATATATATATATATATATATATATATATATTGTAATGAACAAGTTCGCAAAATGGTTCCCTAGGCCGGCTCTGTCCAGCTATAATGGAATTTTCGAAATTCGGCGAATTTACGCGGCGTCTTTCACATTTTCAATAAATGGCGGAACTGGTTTGATGTTCAATTGTATATAATTTTTTTTAGAAGCAGGCGGATTATTTACGGTATTTCTTCTCTATACTTTCTAGGAAAGTCTATTTATTTATTTTGTTGATTTGTATAAATGCAGTTAGTTCGTTTTAAATAAATAGTCGTAATGAAAATAACGAGTTAGTAAATTTTTTTTGAGGTATATGGTTAATAATAGAAGTCAAAGAAAATTTGGTTTGGTACTGCAGGTTAATCTGTAACCAGAAAGCTTCACATAAGATTTCCATGAAGAACTAATTAATTTTTTTTTCAATAACTTCACAAATTTGAATACGCAGTTCTTGGAAATATTATTCAATCAGATTTCAAATCCTGAGCCATTACATCAGTTTTCAGATCCTAATAACTGTTTATCGCCTGGACTATTAAAATCCAGATTATTATAGTATTTAGTACGGTGAAAACTAGTTTTCAATGAAAAACAATTCATATAATTGAGATGTACTACACAGAATTATAGTTTTTTATTTAAAATTTGGTGTCAGTCTCCTTGTTGGTATATTGGCAATTAATAATTTCCCTAACGATGCATACATGAAACCCTATGTATCAATTGATAGATAATTGATTGGCATTAAAAATATGCCAAAGTTAATTATTACTTGAATCAGTGAGAATCATCTGTGTTAGAATATAACGTTGATTGTACAATATGAAATTGGATTTAGATAAATTGTTTTCCATTTTTCAAAGTGTGATTACCAACCGACAACGTGTAATTCTAGCGATTGTTTGTAGGTACTCATAAAATTGTTAATATGTTTTGAGTAAGTGATCATTTTCAGGAAAACATCAATTTTTTAGGTGAATTTAATATACACGTTGTTCGACGTTTTGAAAAAACTGAATATTACGGTAGGAGCATATACCCTTTAAAGTCGTATGCTGTTTTTTAAATTGTGTATGTAGCTATCTTATTACAGATATAAAAGTACAACAAATATTTTTCAAATGCCTAATCTATTTCCACATTGTGAATTATTTGATATACTTGCAGATATGTGTGATTGTTTTGCAGAAGATTTTACAGTGTTATTTATAATTTTTGACAATTATCACTTTCCATTTCACTCTTTTACCTCCTCTATCACACCCTCAGAATCATTACACCAAATTTTGCATTTTATCCTTGAGATTACCCAATATTTGTTACAATGTATTGTTGGATTTATAAACTAATTTCAAACCTACTCTGTTCAAGATGTTTTGTAGAAATATTATTGAAAGATACAGAGTAGATTTTTCCTATTTTTGGCTTAGATTTATAAAAAAGTGGTTTCAAAGAGAGATTGTTTGAATCTATGACTACTTATCTATAATTTTCTTTTATCCAAGATAATATCAGGATAACAGTACATGCTACTTTATGTTGGATAAAATGGAAAAAATCAACTTTAATGTACTTGTACACCAAAATACATCAAATTCTAACCTCTTGTTATTCTTAACTACTAAGGTATCTTAAAATGGTAGCTATCCATTATATTGAATTATATTATATTCCATTATATTGGAATCAAATCGGGTCCCTTTCAAAGCAGATCTTTTTCTAACTTTTCTAACCTTTCAAGGAAATCTGAGTAGACCCGATGACGCAAGAGCTTTTGATTAGGAGTCAGATTTTTTTACACAGACTTTTGTAATGTGTAATTCCTCGTAAAATATTTTTAACCGTTTCTTTATAGACGTTTACAGCCTCTGCAATCATCCTGATGCTCATTCGACGATCTGCACGCACAATTTGATTGATTTTGGTCACTGTTTCTGGAGTTGAAACAGTCAGAGGGCGAACTGGGCGCTGGTCATCTTCAGTATTCTCTCGGCCCTCATTAAAGCGCTTATAACACCACTCAAAAACACGCGCACGAGATAGAGAATTGTCCCCATAGGTGGTCTCTTTCAAAAATTTATAGCACTTAGTTGGAGTTTTTTTCAATTTAACGAGAAATTTGAGATTGGTACGTTGCTCCTGTTTTTTGTTGCACGAGAAAAAAACACGTTTTTTCCAAACTGCTACTGCACAAATATTATAATAGTGACGGAAACGTGTTTTGGGACGTGCATAGATAACCAACACACTGCTCGTTTTTTACCCCACCCCTCTAGGCGCGAAGTCTCGTTATTTATTAGTCAGACCTCGTATGCTACTTTGTGTCTATGAAGTATTTGCTATTATTACTGATTTTTCAATTCCCTCCTTTCTGTTTCTATACTTTTAGGATATTCCCATAGTTCTTATATTATTCATTGCAACGTTTTTGGGAATACTTTTCTTGACTCTGGAAGTGTGCTACGTTTTCTATGGCTTTATTTTTTTCTTTTTGTGACTCTTATATCGCGTGTCTGCCAGCTTTCCTTCATTTTCGTTTGAAACCATTATATATATTGTTTGAATTAGTTATCTACAATGAGTAGAAATGCTGATATTATTCATCATCCCAGGTAATTGAAGTTAGAAGGTGTGGTTTTTATCGAATTTTCTAATAAATCATTTGTTTTCATATCCGTTGTTAACAGAAAAGTTCAAAATGAATGATAAATTTCCGTTTCCAGAGACTAATAATAGTCAGATGGAAGATTTATGTCGACCTTCGGAATTTCCATGTCAATATATTAAACAATATTGAATTTAAATGGACGGAATTCAATAATAAAGAATCAATAATACAACTTACATGATACACCGATGTAGAAGAAAGTTCTAGTAGGCAACGAAATAAGAAGACATTTTAAACAATAAAGGATCAGCAATTGTGATCTTAAAGTTTTTTGTTTTTTTCCAAATACAAATATTGGTGTAACTCAGTTGAAATTATCATTAATGTTATTATTATCATTAATAAATCATTATAAATATTTGTTATCTGTTGCACCAAATTCTTGTGAACTTGTTTTGAAAATAACACCTTTTAAAAATAATCTTATAACCTAGGAAGATAATATTAACGAAAGATTTTTCTTTCATCTGAAAAAAATTACTAAATTCTTTTGGGATTTAGAGTTTCACTTAATGATAACAATAAAAAATGATAATATGTATGTTGTTATCGTTACCGTTGGTGACAATAATTTTTTCTTTTTCAATTTGAGGCTAACAGTTCTGATCCTTGTTATGATGAATTGAGATCACGTATCAAAAAACTGAGTTAATTCTTATTTACTTCTACTGGTAGACTGTACCGATTTCTGTGGATTTCGCAACATAATTGTTTTTGAGGGCATCCGAATTACATTTGAAACGTAAATAGGCCGAGAGAGACATCTCCACGTTTGATTTCGCAATAAAAACTTTTAGCATCTACTACGCAAAAGTGATAATCATGAAAATTATCCAGACCATAGGTAAACCAAAGTCTATTTTTTTCACAACCTTAAACACTTCACACAGAATTTTATGAAGAACCTATGGTTTATCTAGTTTGTATATACCAAACTATTCAGCATGAGTCTCCTTCACAAGGTCTGTGATATTTCTTTATGGTTTTCTATTACATAAAAACCATAGATATGAAAAAAATATGATTATATTCATACTTACTTCATGACGAACTAATGCTTTAGAAGGCAATATTCAGATTTTCAATTAATAAATGGAATAAACGACTAACACCTGGCAACTTATTCATATTCACGTCTAAGTATTTCAATATTGTCAAATAACTGACAACTAAGTTGCTCTGGGGTGTGAGAGTAATAATCATAACTAGAGAAATAGATTTTATTATTATTAAGCCCATATTTCAAAACATGCAGGATATGTAGTAATAACAAGCGGCCATTTAGTATGTTCATGAATATATATTCGTAATATGAGCAATTGAAAACATAAACACTTGCAAGGATATCCCTGGAAACCAATTATTCAATTTATTGAATTATTATATATTATATATTATATATATTATATTATTATATATAAGTCTGGGAAGTGATTCAGTACGGTACGAGAAAGATATTTAAGGACGAGGTGACAAAGGAGCCGAGTCAGGAATATCTAATCGAGTACCGTAATAATAACTTCAAAGACGTATATCGTAATATGTTTTTTTTTCGTTTTTCGGTTTTAGATAAAAAGTGAAATTATATTAAAATATGAAATGTCATATTTGACAATTTTACTGAAAAATAGCTTCTTTGAATATTCTTTTTTTATTTAAAAAAAAAAAAATAAATAAAAATTAGCAGAAGTCACTAAGGTAACATTGTAAACAATTTTTTTTTATTTCTAACTATTTCAAACGGGATTGGCAGAATTTAAGAGCACTGAGAGTACTGTAAAGTATAAGGATACCGTAAAGAGCCATTTTCCGGACTCAAATTAGTACTGTAAAGTCGACTTTTTTGATGATTTCTTCTTCTGTTCTACATCTGTCTGTTGCAGTCAGTACAATCTGATCTTCTTATCTATTCTTTGATCTTTCCTAATCAACTTCGTGATATTTTTGATTTAATCTCAAATTCCAACGCGAATGCGTGTTGGCTTGTTTGAATTTTGTAATTTGCATCCCTTGATTTACTCGCAAACAAGGGATAAAATGTTTCAAAATTTATAATCCTTACAAAGCCGCAAGTTTATTGCTTGACTTGTAACATTCAATTTATTGGTAAGTCTCTCTATTTCAAAACGATTTATTCCAGCTCATCAAATAAATAAATACAACTTCAGTGCAAATAAGAACCTATAATAATTTGTTAGCTTGTAGAGTGGTACCGCAATCGAAACATTACGGATACTGTTTTAATTTGCTTTGGAAATATTGCTTTTATTTCGTTTATGATTAATTGAATGTATTTCCCTAAATTTATCTGTAGAAGTTGATAAATTTTGTCTGCAAACTGAAGTTCTCATCTATTGTATGTCTTTCAAATTAATAATACTTTCCTCTATTAGTTAAAGCGGAATTATAAAAATAGATATAAATTCATCATCAAATAAAACAACTTTTCAAAGAACAAACTTTCTATATAAATGGATCTTTAGACAATTCACGTTGGTGTATTAGGCCCTATATTATATCTAAATAAAAATCCCAAAGTAGTTTTCGAATCCTTGCAAAATAGCCTGATCAAAATATAACAATGGATGACAAAATGGAGAATAAAAAAGAAAGAGTTGAATCACAAAATCTGATATGCGTAAAGTAATATGCTTTTAGAACTGAATGGCAAAAAATCCCACAAGATGACATGAAATTAAATATTTGGTTACGCAATTTGACAGGAATTTGAACTGGAGAAAACACATATTCTCCCAAAGAAAGCAACTGGGCCACAAGTTGAAAAGCATGTACTAGATAAAAATAAAAATTATCAATTGAAAATAAAATATTCATTCCCAAAACTATTTATGTTGAAATCAATCTGGAAATATAGGCTGGAATTATGGCGAATCGTTGGATGTTCAAATATTGAAAGTATACAGAGATTGCAGTCGAAAACTCTATGAATGAAACTAGATGGACTCATAACCAATGAAGCCATTCACAAAGATGTAGATCTATCATGCGTTCGCAAAAAGTAGTGAGATAGAGAAAGAGAAAAATGCTTTATTGTCAAAAAATTGTTAAAATTTGTAGACAAAAGCTTGCAAAAACTGAAAAACAAACATAAAAATAACTAAATAAAGTTAAAAATACCATAAAATTTCAATATACAAAAGGAAACCACAAGTCCATAGCAATATTAAACCGGTATGCAGCATGCTCGCAATTAAATATTATTAGAATAGAAGTCGATTATAGAATAAAAGGCACTTTCCAGTAAATATGCCTTCAAGTTATTGCGGAAAAAGATGATATCGATTTGATTTCAATTGGCAAGTGATTGTGCATTTTTTTTGCATTGTGAAATATTGAGTCCTCAACTAATTTTGAACGTGGAGTAGGTAGGTAAAGGTCGTGCGACCTTTTTGAAATTGGAGATACGTTCCTAGGAATTAGACAAACGGATTCAAATATGAATAAGGAAGGAAGAGTCAGAATTTTTAGTCTTTTAAAGAAGTCCCTGCTGTTTAGTCCGAGTAAATATCTATCAGCTCTCTTCTGTAGTTTGAAGATTCGCTCAAATTGAGTCGCGCCACACGTACCCCAGAAGGAAAGGGCACATCGACTCAATAAGGGCATGATGAACTGTTAAGGAGATGGATAAGTTCAGTTCTTTGGAAACTGATCTAAGCGCAATACCGGAGGAACTTAATCTTTTGGATAAGAAGGCAATATGTAAACTTCCATTTCAAGAAATTGTCCACAACATCTACTAAGAATTTTGCAGATTCAATGACGTCAATGTTGGTGCTGCAATGTATTTTTATGTGATAAAACTTCAGTTTTAGAAACGTTGAGGCAAAGAAGATTAGAATCGCATCATGATTTAAGGGTGATTAGGTCACTAGATATGGTTTTATGAAGTGTCGTGAGATCAGGGTTGCTCCAAGAGAAACTAGTCTCGTCTGCAAATAGAAATATTTTACCATTGATGTCTAGATAGGCGATGTCGTTTATAAACAGAAGAAACAAAATAGGGCCTAGTACTGAGCCTTGGGGCACTCTACATTCTATTGGCTTGAAAGAAGACATCGTTGTATCAACCCTTACAAGCTGACTTCTATTTGGTAAGGTATGACTTAAACCATGCGAGAGGTGTTCCTCTGAAACTGTAGAACTACAATTTGTTAATTAAAATATAATGATTAACACAATCGAAAGCGTTAGAAAAATCAGTGCTGGAGTGGAGTGATGGCTGTTTAGGCTAGAGTATACATTATTAAGGAGGGAGATTATATATTATATAAAAATCGGAGTGGATTGATGGCAGTATACTGAATGAACTACGCGTAATGCGAAGTTAAAACGAAAGGTCTCGTTAGTTATTTAGTGCTAAGAATACGTAAAAACGCCCTGTGCCCCAAGATTGTATTTATCCGATTTTAATTGACTATCATTCATTTGAATTGTCGTTTTCTAATAATTCATACAATATGAGTGATTTATTTCAAATAAACAATCAACTAGTCAACTGTTAATTGATTTTTGACTTTACTATGAAATCAGTTGGAATCTATTAATGCATCCACGTATTTTACATAATCAGTCATGTTGAAATATATCCAAATTGACTAACCTTTAACGTGCCTGTATTTTGGAATATTAATTCGGATTCTTCTCCATTCAGCATAATCGATACCATTTGAACTCCCAGCAAATCTATAACAAATAAATTAATCTAAATAATTGTTATTTTGAATTGTTACTGAATATGAATGCATTCTCCTGAATATTGATTGAATTTGAGTATGTGATATAGTATAAATTCTATAGTTCAAATATTAATGATATTTTTATGTAGGATAAAGTTCTCAGAGGCGTCTTTTGATATTTTTAATAACATTTTTTTCACACATAGTGTGCCAAATGAGAGATATGATTTCATCGTTGATTTTGCAACAGTACAAATACTATATGACTTCGCTTTAGATAACAGTTTACCTTTCAGTTTCTGAAAAAGATAACTTGGTTATCGAAACGTGCGTTAGACAGTTAGCCGAACTTAGGAGGTCCAAAACAGAGAGTAGACTTTGCTTTCGTGGGTGTTCACATCTGTGATCACATATGGAATAGCCATCTGGGCCGATACATTACAAAGGGAGGAATCAGAACGGAGAGTGGCTTCAGCCAATATTAACGCCAAACAATTTATTTTTAGTGCATTTTAAACAAAGTGGGATTTGAAACTTTTTTACTACTGAATTGTTTTATTATGTATTGAGAAGATATGAACGAATAAGATAAAAATGGATGGTTGAGAAATTTCTTTTCTATTCAACATATTTTGTTTTAAATATATTTGTTATGTGAACCATTATAAAAAAAATGAAATATTAAATCTGGGTAATTCTACTTGTACGCATTATTATTTTATAGAAAACAAGAAATCTGGATGTCAAACAAGAAGATGGTATTGATGTAGTTATTGATAATTATCTTATTAATAATGTAACATTAGTCGTGTAGAGGTTCGTGGCTAGAATTGAATGAATCACTTTCGCAATTACTATACTAATTAAAACATTACAAATACTAGATGACTTCACTTTAGATAACAGTTTACCTTCAGTTTCTGAAGAAGATAACTTGGTAATCGAAACGCGAATAATATTTTAAAAGTAAAGATTTATTTAAAAAAAAAAAACTCGATGACTACAACAATAGGTGATAGCATGAAGACTAACTGTATCAATGAATTAACAAACATTAAATAAAATGGAAAAATGCTGAATACAGTAAAGTGTAACAAAATGATTGTTATTATAATTACAGGATGTCTATATATGTCTGCTGATAACATTAAAAATATTCTCAGGTTTTATGAGGAAACTAGAAATGCTGAATACAATTAAATATAAAAGAAATAGTAGATATTTGTTAACAGGATGTTTCTACACATGTTTGCTTATAACGTTAGAAAATTATGATCAGGTTTTGTTATAAGAAAATAAGGTGTATGAACTGCACTGTTATCACTTAATTATATTGACTTATGTAATTGTCTCTATATGATCGCGAGTTAGACAGTGTGATTGTGAATGTTGGTGTAGTAGTGATGTAAACAGTGTGTTCAGCTATATTAGGAAGTCATGATTGATAGAAAGATTTAACTTCAAAAGGCAAGAGAGCTCGTGTGCGCAAAAGCATGTAAAAGAGAGATCCAAAACAGAGACAAATGCTTTGCAGTCATCAGTATTCATATATTAGCATCTGGGACGATACATTACAGAGGCAGGAATCAGAAGGAAGAGTTGCTTCAGATAATATTAACGCCAAACATTTTATTTTTAGGGCATTTTAAACACAGTGTGATTTGAAATTTTTTGATTACTGAATTGTTTTATTATTTATTAAGAATATATGAACGAATAAGATAAAAGTGGATGGTTGAGGAATCTCGTTCCTATTCAACAAATTTTGTTTAAAATATATTCGTTATGTAATACGTGTGCTTATTGAAACAGAACGAGGCTGGCGTATTTATTGTCAGGATCTAATCAATTTAATGGAACTTTTAAATCATCCACATATGCACATTTTTAATTAATGTGGATAAAATACTTAACAATGAATTGCAATATTTTGAGTTCGGTAATTTTTCATAGAAAAATCTATTCTTATTCACTGACCGGTAGAAGATCTAACTTGCTCGGTGAAATAATATTCTAGTGAAAGAGGCGCGATGCAAAATGTCATATAGAAACGAGAATATTATTACACTTTGATGTTCCAAAAATATAATCTATTTCTAAATGATATACTTGCTGGCGAAATGAACTTGTTTTCAGGTCAGTGGCAACGAACTCGCGTTGATTTCAAGAATGCAAACTTTTAAAATTTTTGGCTTCAAACTTGATTTTCACTTGAAATCATATATATTCATATATATATTTGCATTGACATGAATTATAAGATTCAATTAGTATGAATGTTTTATTAAATTATTTTTTCTGAAATGAATATCTCGATATTGGCCAAGAGAACGTTTAGTATTAAATATCTTAGATAACAACAATTTTCACGATTTTCATGCTGAGAAAGGTTGATTGGGATACATTTATAGAAGACAATTTGACTGACTTTCTGAATATAGATATAGAATCAAAAAAACTGAATTTCGAAGAAGTCTTCTGCGCTAATTCGACTCTCGACTCGAAAGATTTAACTGCAAAATTTTTCGATAATAATTTTCTCGACAGTAATTATACTTGTTTTGTTATAGAATGTTTGGAAAAAGTAATCACCCAATGGTCTTTTGCTGTATTTTTTTTAAATAAACTTTGGTACTCCTTCTCATTTTCTCTATTTAGTTTCTTTATAAATTACTCGATCAAGTCTAGAAAATGATATAGGCCAAGTGGCCGCTACAAGAGTTGATGACCATATGGACTCATTTTTTAGCATATTCCCTCACTTTTGCCAGAGCTTAGACTGACAGACTCTTTTTGTCCAATATTCTCCTTAAGGGTTCAAGAGTCTGAGTCTTATTGGCGTAAGCCCGAGATTTCAAATAACCTCTTGAAAGGAAGTCTGGAAAGATTAAATCACTACAAGAGTTGATGACCACACGAGCTCATTTTATTTCATTTTCCATCTCTTTTGCCAGAGCTTAGAGTGACAGGCTCTTTTTGTCCAATATTTTCCTTAAGGGTTCAAGAGTCCGAATCTCATTGGCGTAAACTCGAGATTTCAAATAAACTCTCAAAAGGAAGTCTGGAAAGATTAAATCGCTACAAGAGTTGATGACCATACGATCTCATTTTATTTCATTTTCCATCACTTTTGCCAGAGATTAGAGTGACATGCTCTTTTTGTCCAATATTTTCCTTAAGGGTTCAAGAGTCCGAATCTTATTGGCGTAAACTCGAGATTTCAAATAAACTCTCAAAAGGAAGTCTGGAAAGATTAAATCGCTACAAGAGTTGATGACCATACGATCTCATTTTATTTCATTTTCCATCACTTTTGCCAGAGCTTAGAGTGACAGGCTCTTTTTGTCCAATATTCTCCTTAAGGGTTCAAGAGTTTGAGTCTTATTGGCGTAAGCCCGAGATTTCAAATAACCTCTTGAAAGGAAGTCTGGAAAGATTAAATCACTACAAGAGTTGATGACCATACGAGCTCATTTTATTTCATTTTCCATCTCTTTTGCCAGAGCTTAGAGTGACAGGCTCTTTTTGTCCAATATTTTCCTTAAGGGTTCAAGAGTCCGAATCTTATTGGCGTAAACTCGAGATTTCAAATAAACTCTCAAAAGAAAGTCTGGAAAGATTAAATCGCTACAAGAGTTGATGACCATACGATCTCATTTTATTTCATTTTCCATCACTTTTGCCAGAGCTTAGAGTGACAGGCTCTTTTTGTCCAATATTCTCCTTAAGGGTTCAAGAGTTTGAGTCTTATTGGCGTAAGCCCGAGATTTCAAATAACCTCTTGAAAGGAAGTCTGGAAAGATTAAATCACTATAAGAGTTGATGACCATACAAGCTCATTTCATGGCATTTTCCGTCACTCCTGATGATGAAGTTTTTTCATATCTTACTGTCAATAACGCCGTCAGTTTTTGCTGCCAATTCAAATATTATTAAGTTGTATGTAATTGCCTACTTATTACGTGCTATTATAATTTGGACAGGAGACTAATTCCTTGAGTAATTCTGTGTGTAATATGACTAGAACTATTCAATAATACATAATGATAATAAAAAAAATTTCTGGCAATGTAAAAAAATTATTTAATTCACCAACTATAGGGATGTGCCAACGAAAATAACACCCAAATAATCAAAAGATTCCAAAATAAAGTTCTAAGGAGCATCTTTGATGCACCCTGGTACTTTCGAAATAACGATCTTCATCGGGACCTGGCAGACACAGAAAGGCGGGTATCCACAAAATTCGCAAAGAGTCACGAACAGAAGCTCTTGAAACATGTGAACATCGAGGCAATCCAACTCCTCAACACGAACCTAAAGAGGAGACTGAAGAGGATGAAGCCTTTTGAGTTAGTTATCTAAGTGCTCAGTGTAAACAAATCAAAGTATCTAATTCTACATGTGTGTTAGTATAAACTATTTTAATTGTAGTTATAATAATTGAAGGAGCTTCTACTGTGTAAGACCTTCAGTTTCTAGACTCTTATAGTAATTTAGGATAGAACAAAATTGTTCATTGATCGTGATAATGATTATATAACAATGATAAGGAGATCTTCCAAGTTTTTTTAAAAAAAATTTAGATGATAGACGTATTGAAAGAAAAGAATGTAATTTCAATTTTTTGATTAATAAGGCCGTAAGATGAAAGATGACAGACGCTCAATGATAGCACAGATTACAAGATCCTCAAGGTGAATAACAACCATGATAGATGGGATCATGGACAGATGCGACAATAGTAGAAATGACACATGATATATGAAATGGCTGGTGACGCCCGTAGTAGCTGACACTAGTGATAGTAGACAGATGGTGCCTTTTTTACATGAAAGCCTGTACCTTAATCTACTTTTCTACATAATATCCGTTAATATTGAGGCACTTTTCATAACGTGGCACCAGTTTTTGAATACCCTCCTTATAAAATTCTGCCGCCTGACTTGTTAACTACTGTATCACAACTGTTTTGACTTCGTTATCGTCTTGATGACGCTGACCGCCCAGGTGTTTCTTCAAGTGTAGGAACAAATGGTAGACGCCGGGCGCCAGATCAGGGATGTAGGGAGTATGATCTAGAGTTTCCCATTGAAAAGATTTTTGGTCCGACTAGCCACATGTGGACGGGCATTGTCATGCAGCAAAACGATACCCTTACTCAACTTGCCACGTCTTTTGTTCTGGGTTGCACGACGCAGATTTTTCAATGTCTCACAATAAGACGCTTCATTGATTGTCTCATTACGAGGCCGAAACTCCACTAGTAATACTCCTTTTCTGTATCAAAAAACTGTGCACATGATTTTCCGGGAATTGTTTGCTTAAACTTCCATGGATTGTTGTTTCGATTCTGGTGTGACGTAGGCCAGCCATGCTTCGTCACCAGTAACAATTTGGTCTGAAAAATTTTCACCTTCATTGCGGTACCGCTCAATGCATTGCCGAAACGTTGGGTTTTGTGCAAATCCGTCAACATTCTTGGAACCCAACGTGAACACAATTTCCGGTATTCCAAGTTCTTGGTCACAGTGCGATACAAAACACTACGAGAATATTGAGGAAAGTAGTCGCACAATGATGAAATTGTAAAGCGTCTGTTTTCTCTCACCTTTTCGTCCACTTTCTGCACCAAATCTTCATTAACGGCCGAAGGACGCCCACTCCGTTCATCATGCACATTTATGCGGGTATTTTTAAATGCTCTCACCCATTTCCTTACCATTCCATCACTCATAATGTTTTGTCCGTAAACTTCACAGATCTAACGATGAATATCGATCGGTTTTACGCCTTTAGCACTAAGAAATCGTATAACAGCCCGTACTTCATAATCGGCGGGACTCACGATTGTCGGAGGCATCTTAAACACTCATTAAAAAAGTACACAATGAAGAATCAGACTGTAATGGTGTCAGTGCGTAGATAAGAGATGTAGGTAACCAGCGCGCATGTGCGGAACGCCGCCCTTGGGGTTGCGGCGGCGGAATTGCAAAACGGTACTTGCTTAAAAAATATGCCTCGTAGTATTTTTGTGTAAAATGATGTTGATCTTCTACATAAAATAGTAAAATCTATTAAGAAATAAATCAGTGTCTGCAGAATAAACGCAGAATCCAGGTTTTCTATCATTTTTTTTTTCTTTCTACAGTTGTCAGCAACGAAGGCGTATGCAAATAATGTTAAATTTGGTTTAAACATGACAAATACACGTATTTAAATAATTGATAAAAATTTATTTTGACCATGAAATTATTAATTTGCTATCTAAATACAAAGGTCCAGCCATCCCGTAAAAAGTTCGACATGTTTTTTTCTGGTCAATTCGAAGAAATTACACCAACTAATTGCTCGTTTTCTCATAATCCAATTCTGTTCACATGTGAGTCGTCTAATGATATTTTTATCTCGAACTGATGTAAAAATAAAGAAGTGGGTCAATTTTCGTTTAAAGTGAGTTCAGCGAGTTCATGTGGACACAATGAAATCCTACGATCAATTACCTCGATTTTGCAATAAAAAGTGGAATGTTCACAGTATGAAATTATTATTTACTGAATGGGAATGACATTACTGGAAACAGAGTATGAAATGTTCATTGAAATATAACACATCACTCAATAAGTCGAGTGACTAACCAAGTTAACCATATTTTTTTTGCCAAAAATCGATTTTATTCATCGATGTAATCTCTTTGAAGAGCAATACAATCATTCCAACGCTTCTCGATGTCGTGCTTGTAGAAGCATTTGTCTTTTGCCTCAAAATAGGCTTCATTTAAGCTGAATTTCTTATCGGCGAACATTTTTCTGAGATCAATAAATAACCAGAAGTCACTGGGGCTCAAATCTGTACTAAACGGAGGACGAGGAAGAAATTAGAAGTGTATTTCGTTCAATTTAACCATCGTTACCATCGATTTGTGAATCGATGCATTGTCTTAGTGAAATCGTGATTTTTTCTTCCACACATGCGGCTGTTTTTCCTTGATTTTTGTATTTAAACGATCCAACAACTCTATTTAGTATTCGCTATCGATTGTCTCTCCCTTATTGAGATAGTCGATGAACAATATACCAAGTTTTTTGTAGTAACCACCTTAATTAGACGACCAAAACGTTCACCATCATCGGTGACGGTACGATCAGGTGTAAAATAAATTTACTGCTGCAGATCCAATGTCCAATCCAATGTTTCCAATGGTAAATGAAAAGTAGGGCCTTTCAGTACGTGCTTCATCACTTAGCAATAACCGTTCCCTTTTAAATTTGCTATACAAGCAAAACGCAGTTGCTATTTAAGGACTTCCATCATCCAATGTACGTTATAATCGTTCAAGACCTTGTTTTTCACTTAAATCTATCTTGAAATCATAGCATACAGTTGTTCTCTTGATATATCATCATTTACATTGTGAAAGTGGCGAGTCAACTGCAGTAAGAGCTTAGTACTCTACCAACTCTAAAAACTATGGCTTCGAAGTGGATTTCGTATTTTATTTGATTCATACAACTCTTGAAAAACATGTTTGTCTATAAAAATTTTAGTTTCGGCCTGATTTCGAGCTCTATTGAAATATTATCAAAGATAATGTGTTATATCTCGTTTGGAGATCGTGGGGCCTTCTTTAGATGTCGCATTCGCATAGGAAAAAAAATACACAAAAGAAATCCGATCGGGGGATTATGAAAGATGATAACATAAATATATTCTAATTGGGTTATATATGCTGTCCAATTCTTCTTTACTCTATAAATTGGTTTTCGCATTTATGATTATGTAGTTATGGAACTTTTTGAACACTTTTGAGTCTGAAACACCGACTAGAATAATCGTAAGATAATACAATTAGATATGGACGCAGAGCATGATAGGATGGAAGTTGATAAATAGATAATAAGAGAAAATTATAAGTTCAAAGTGTTAATCCTTTGTTTGTGTTATTGTTTGATTTGTCTCGCTTGCTGTGTCAAGTTTAGAGTTGTTTTTGAGAAAGAGGAACAGTGACCGGCAAGAAATCGAGAGAAATGTAATTAGTGAAGGTCAGAAGAGGGCTCAAAGAGAGAAATGAGACCAAAGTTACCAATGAAGACAGGTAAATGACTGCTGCATAATAAGAACTGAATGCAATATCATTATGCAAGATCTATTTGTTCGTGCAACTAGAGCTTTAGATCAATTCCCATACCTACATGTCGACAATAATAGCAATCTACAGGAAGGATAAAAGTGAGCCCTAGAAAGAGTATGGAAAGGGAAAACGACGATTTTATGAAAACCATTAGAGATCATCTTTTCAGTGAAGTATCACGACGTCGGTTCTGTAAATTACAAAAGTAACATTTCAGGAAGAGTGGTTGTGATAACATTTTTTTGATGGATGATGGTTCTAGTACGAGCAAGCAGGAAATAATTGAGAGATCTTCAGACTAGATACCTACAAAGGTCCTGTTCGGTAGTGTCATCAGGCTAAAGTCTATTTGAAATTTGGCTACAAGTAAACTCGATGAAGATGTGGCTGGATAATGAAACAAAGATTTTAACATAAAATAGTGAGTAAGCAAGATAAAATCCTCAATTAACAAGTATCAAAGTAGAAATTTGAGAGTGGTTGGTAGCATAGAGTTTTGAACAGTGTTTTAAGCATGAATTAAGTTGAATATGCATTTATTTTTATAGTTAGTTGTGAAATATTTGAAGGCTTATTAGTTTTCGTAATATTGATAAACTTTATTAAGTGAGTATATTTAAATTTGTAAAAATACCCAAATAGTGATGGATTAATTAACATAAATGTCTTTCTACTTATTGTAAATAATGTTGAATCCGTATTAAGGCACACAGTTCAAACAATCGCTGATTGATTTTTTATTAACGCAGAACAATCAAAAACTTCCATATTGTTTAATTGGGAATTGAAAATTCCAACACGAACTTCTAGTTCAAATATTTGAACAGAGTATTTATCACCCCTAGTGGTTCAAAAATCAATTTCACATGAATAAATAATTTTTATTTCTCACCTTTTTGCCTATCATAAGCATTTATACATTCTGAAGTCATGAATTGACTTATTAACGCTGTTTTTCCAACACCTTGAGCACCCAATAGAGATACAATGTAAGTTGATATTTCGGGAATATTAGAATCTGGTGCATCCAGCACAGGAGATGGAGTGCCTCCCATTGCGGGAGGGCATAGGCTATTACTTCTTGAGCGTCGTCTTCTAAATGAATCACCTCTGTTGACTATACCTGAAAAAGAATTGAGGTGAATTAGTATTCGATTGAAAATTATTATATTTGAGGTTTGCACTTTCAGTATACCGTTATAGGGAAAACCTGAATTTTCACCCATCTTTCACTACAAATTATAATGCCTAGTGCTTGGTTTACTTTCGTTCTTCACATTTAATAATACAAATCAAAAATAATTCAATTTTGAATAATTATTGATAAACGTCAACATTAGATGGCGACGTTATTTTGTGTATTGGATTTTAGTCAAACTTAGAATCTCCGGTGTTTCAAAGTTTCATTGATTAATCCTCAGGCTTGTCTTAAAGCATTAGTCAAAGTCCAAGAAGTTGTTAGGTAGGTGTCAGAGAATATCTTAGTTTGTTGGATGATTTGTGATAAAACGAGATTTTTTAATTTCAATGTTAAATATTGTCATGATTAAAATAAGAAATCTTTTTCATTTAAATAATTTTGAAGATCATTGTATGTTGCAATGACATTAAATTTATAAAATTGTTTTGGTGTTTTTATTTTATTTTATTCCCCGAAAAAGTGTCTTTATTGTTTCACGTTTCCCAACGCTAACCATCAACTGTTTTATCTTGTATGATACTCAAACTGTTTCGAGCATCTCCTCTTACTCTATTGAAACTGAAGGTAGGTAGGTATGTCTACATTTCTCCAATTATAATTAGTCGAATTTTTAAGTCAGTAAATGATTTCAACACCAAACTATAACAAATAGAGGAGAATGCAGTTACTGTTGAAATAAAAGACATTTGTCTGGATGAAGTGACGATGGTGTCTTCCATTCACTAGATTGTTGCTTTGAGTATCTTAACCATAGTACCATAGCTCATCACCAGTAATGACCTTTGAAAGAAAGTCTAGAGCAGTTTCACACTGTTCCTTCAAAGCACGCTCTTCTTCCTGATTGTCAAGAACAAATTTTACAGCAAACATTTTCGATGACAAATTTCTCCTTAAAATCCTCTGCAAGGAGCTTTAACCCTAGTCTGCCAGCATAAGTTCTTGACTTTTTATCATTTTTATTTTCATATTTCACAACACAGAAGTTACCTTAAGAAGAAATGTCAACTTAGTGGTTATTCAGTGGAAACAATATGGTGGATTTTCGATGTCAGTGCCCTCGATGGTAGGTGACAAAACTAATCTATTTTGGCGGTTCATTCAAATTTATAACAAAGAATATCTACTGTATTCTATGCTCTTCATTTCCATCCACTTCCGATTTCGCACTTTCCTGAATCCACGATAACAAAAGCACCTTAGAATTGGGACACGTTTATTTACAAAATAATATATACATACATTTTCAAATAAACCAAGGAAAATTAGTAGATATCATTAGAATATCACTTTTAAAATAAGAGCTAACAAAATACAGATTTTTGTAACAAATAAATTGAAGTGGAATATGTAAACAAATACTAACCAGAAATAAAATAGTAAAATAATATAATTTTGGGACTTAACAAAAAATATTATATATAAAGAAAAGTCTGGAAAATTCATAAACGTGTCTTAAAATTAAAACAAGAAAATAAACCAATTACATATAATACAGCTTTTTATAAAAAAATATAAAAATTTTTAAAACCAAAGATTAATATTTCTTCCTATAATAAATAAAAGAAAATTTTGATCCCATATGATTCCATCAGATATATTTCTTCGTCCTCCACTTCCATTACACGATGCTTCCCTCATTGAGGGTGAACTGCTTTTGGAGTAAATTTCTGTAGACAAAAATTTCATCAAGAAATAATAAACAGCTCATTCATTTTATTGACTTGGAGCTTCAATTGTTCCATGATGTACCATTGATACCAGTATCAAAAGGTATTCTTGACAACATTTCTTTTAGTCCTGGAGTTGAAGGCAACTGAAAATATTTTGATAGATATCTATACAACCTAAGACTTCTTTTGTACATAGGAATAGCAAAAGTTTTATACTGTATAGTCCATCGTTTTCCTGTACCTTGTCTACGAATATTTCTTAACCGTGAAGTAAATAAATTATTTCGTTACATTATTTGAACTTTCTTCTATTAACTCAAATTTCACACATCTTCTTCAATTTTTTTAACTGCTTTTTGTTATTCTTCAGACTGATTTTCAAATTTGATATTTTGGATATTTTATTCGGATGAACTTGATACATAACCATTTCCCTAGGTGTTGAATTGTTCCTCGCTAGTTTCAGCTTCAGTCAAAAACTCAAATTTTCTTAATCAAAACCATTAATTTCCTCTGTAACAATGACGTCTGAAAATTAACTTCAAAGCTCCAATGGCTCTTCTGTAAGTAAATTGCCAGATGTTAAGGCATGAACACTCGAACTATCAACTTGACGCTACTCGACAATCATATCAATGTCTATTATACCTGTATTTACGGCATATGAATGTTCTTGGTTTAGAATACATGAACTTTGGCATAACTGTGATTTTCATAAATGGAAGTAGACAGTAAAGCACAAGACAGGTAGGAATAGATGGGACAGCTTCATACTTCAAATGTTTTCTAATGCAATTTGAGAAATCACTTTCCAGGAAATGATTTTCCCACAAGCGATAATTTGGTGTTGAGCATTGATTTTACAAAAATTTTCCCATTTAGAACACACATCAGGAAAGCGGGAATTCAGAAATTGATGACGAATGACATATTGACGTTGACATCAATGACACATTTTTATTACACTAGCGTAGCACTAGGTTGCAGAACTAAAATTGTGTTGCCGAGATTTACATACAAGTTGACCTTTTTTTGTTATGTTTACAACGAGGTTTGCCATTAATCGAATTGTCGACATTCTTAAATCACACAAATCTCACATACCCTTTCACCGAGTGAAAAATAAAATTTCACAGCTGCAGTTCACTTGAAAAGCAGCTGAGTAAGTACGACAGTATTGAAATAATTCACAAATGTATAATTAAATTTAATTTATCTTACAATAATTAGTAAGAAATTACATTTCTTGAAATACGATTTGTTCACTACTTACTATACTATCTTTATTTTCATCAATGAATATTCTTTATTTTTAAGTAGTAGGTGCAGAAAAAATATGAAGGCGATAGTCTTCTTTATAAATCGACTCAAATATTTCATATGGGTGTTAAGACTTTTGATTTGTATTTTGAAATATATCCTATCTTATAGTTGAACTAATATTGTGGTTAGATATCTCGTTTTTGTACATTTTCTGTTTTTCAAACACTTCAGAAAAGCTCTGTTCTATAATAACTAAATGTAATTCTTTCGCAAATAATACATCAAAAAGTCTATTTATATCTTTTCCTTGATTATCATTTTATTCAACAGACGCTAGGGAATGGGCATAGGGTTCTTGGAAAGAATTTATTGCTCTCTATATACTTAGTTATACTTAATGGAATACCTATTAGAGTACTAAAATGTATTATCATTTGTCTTGAGTAATAATTTCATATTTTTCTATTTTTTCAGTTTTTATATTGCAGATATCATGTTTGTTTCAAAATTGTTACATTGTTCATATATGATTATAAATGTAATGTGGTTATCACCTTGTCTGATCTTTATTAATAGCAGTATTTCACTTGAGAGTTCATTGTTAAATCTTACGTAAATACGTGATATTTCCGCCGTTCATGTCTCGAATAATACTTGTCAGTTGCTCCTTGGTCTATATTCCGTTTCTTGAGTACCTCTCAAAAACATATCACATCTTCAAACGGATACGACGTGTCCTACTATATTGAAGTCCTTTATTCTACCTATCGATATCACCGAACAGGTGGAGACGCTGAAAATACCCTGTTATTCTCTGCGTGACAATGATTCATTAAGAGGTGAAAATAACGGGTATTAGAGCAATGAACCGGGTTTTTCACTATAAATCGACTCATTTTGTAATTATTATAGAAATAAATCGACTAAACTCTTTCACAGTGATATTTTTTTTTATAATTTCCTTTTTTTTGGCGGATTATTTTCTTGTGATATTGATTATGTACAGGCATATGTCTGTTGTCTCTCGTATTCTGAAAACTGCAGTGATTCAGTTTTTTTTAGTGAAACTACGGTGAACAAAATTATTCCAGACATTATATTAGCATAATATTTTAACATTTTTACAATTGATAACACTAAACAATTAGTGATGAAAGTAACTGAAGAAAATAGTGCCGTAGTCGGTAATTCGAAAGCAAATACCAAAAAATGTCAAGTATACAGTTAGTCAAGCCAGTGCTCCCCACAAATCCTTACTAATATTATAAATGTGAAAGCGTGGATGTTTGTTACGCTTTCACGAAAAAACTACTTGATGATTAATCATGAAACTTTGTACGCACATTCTGGGAGTTACTAGAAGTAACATACTATACTTTTTATTAAAAAAAATATTTCTTACAAAAATTTGTCAACAAATATCAACATTTTACTACTTCAGCGCCATCTAACATACTGTAATGAAGTTCAAACCCTAATTACTATATTATCGACGTACGATATTACCGAAGGTCAAGTCAATATCTATTTAATCTATACATCCAATTCAATTGGCAATAGTTTCAGCTGTTTGGAATTTTTGAGGTTAGGTACCATTGTTATTTTCAACTGTCACTGAAAGCGTATGTCTAAAAAATGCATCGAAAGCGTAAATCTACATTATCTAGAAATTCGTCACGGGCTCGTACAGCAAAAGTTGCACGAGAAGACTACAGCAAGCAAAGCGACAGAACAAATGTTTTGAAACTTCATTGTATGTAGTGATTTTAAAAAATCGATAATACCAAACAAGCAATAAAATAAAGTTATCATATTGATATATTTCTATTATAATGATTTTTGATACTTATTTAATGGATTCGATGCGAGCGAAGCCGCGGGTAAAAGCTAGTACCATATACCTATATCACATTTATCAGCATCAATATTTATACTGCGATGACTTTTGGACTTGGACAATCTAACGTACCACTTTCTCTCACTGTACAGTTGTGATGATTAACTGTACCATTAAACATAAACTTGACTTCATAAAGGAAGATCTAAAAACTAGAGGTTTGCATCTTCATTTTGTATTATGGTTGCTATTCTGCGGTCACGATCATCTTTATATATAATACCACTAAACAATTAGTGATGAAAGTAACAACTGAAGAGAAAAAAGTGCAGTAGTCCGAAAGCAAACACCAAAAATTGTCAAATATACAGCCATAAGTAGCCAGTGGTCCCCACAAATACCATATATATCACATTAAAGCAGCAACAATATTTATACTGCGATGACTTTTGGACTTGGACAATCTAACGTACCACTTTCTCTCACTGTACTGTTGTGGTGATTAACTGTACCATTAAACATAAACTTGACTTCATAAAGGAAGATCTAAAAATTAGAGGTTTGCATCTAGAATAGATGAGGAAAACTATCATAATATTTTAGATCGAGTGAAGTGAGGGCGGGAAATGAGGGCGATATGTGGAGGTGGGTAAATATCACACTTTCCAACCTTCAATGGCGTTGGTAATGACATCATTGTATATACGAGGATGTATTGATATCTAGTTAGCCTAGACCAGTTCCATGCATGAACAAAATATTGCGTTACGTTAGCAACGAACAATAACTTATTAGAAGTGTCAGTGAAAAGTTTGACGTCAAAAAAGCAAACCAGAGTTGCGCAATAAATTAAAAGAAAAAAGATGTCCATCGAAATTGTGAAAATCGAAAAATTGGAGTATCGAGCCATCATCAAGTACCTGTATTTAAAAGGGTTAAGAGGTAAGCAGAGTTACGTAGATATGCTTAATACCCTTGGTAAACAATGTCCTTCGTATGCGACCGTGAAAAATTGAACTGCAAGCTTCAAAAGACGTAAATTTTCCATTGAAGATCGGGAAAGCTAGTTTCCGTGTTAGTCTTCAAAAATATCGATGCATAATGATATGATTTTATCAGACCGTAGTATTGAGCTGAAATGGATATCTCAAGCACTGAATATTTCATACTATTTCATACTATGGATAAGAATTGGGTACATTTCTACGATCAAGAAAAGCAACAATCGATGGAATGGCGACACTCTGGTTCTCCAAGACCTAAGAAATTTCGTGTCCAAAAATTTGCTGGAAAAGTTCTTGCTTCAGTTTTTTGGGATTGCCATGGAGTAATCATGATTGATTTTTTGGATAAGGGTAGAACAATAACTGAAGATTAATTACTATACGACATTACTGACCACTCTAAAGGAAAAAATTAAAGAAAAAAGACGCGGAAGGCTATCCAAAGGTGTTTTGTTTTTGCAGGACAACGCCTCTGCACACAAATCTCATGTTGCCATGCGAAAAATTCGTATTTAGGGTTTGAATTACTAGAACACCCCCCTTATTCACCAGATTAGGCTCCGTTAGAGTATAATCTCTTTCCTCAATTGAAAAAAAGTTTAAAAGGTCCTGAATTTTCTCCCAACGAGGAGGTGATAAAAGCTGTGGAGGTCTGGTTTGCAAAACAAGAAGAAACAATTTTTTTTAAAGGTTTAGAGACGTTGCAGGTTCGCTGTAATAAATGTATCAAATTAAGTGGAGAATATGTTGAGTAATAAAATATTTTGACATAAAAATATTCTTTGGTTCTATGGTATGCCAAGAATTTTTCAATATATCCTCGTATGGTTGTAAATAAATACAATTACAACATCTTTCAATATTGACAATGAGAAATAATTCATCTCATTCAAATACAGTAATTGACAAAAAACGCTTTCTTTTCTGACATAAACAATTTTAATTGCAATCATCTGTAACTTTGGTAGTAATAAATATTGAATTAAACTTGTATGAATATCCTGAATTATTCTAAGAAATCTTACAGAAATCGAAATAGTAATATCTTATGTTATGAAGACAGTAGCAGAATAGATGATAAATGACCAGCATTAAATGCCAATCAAAAACCCAACTCCAAACACTGTTCTACTAAACTGCTTGTTTAAATCTAAGAACATAATTATCAGTTTTATGCACGCGTAGAGCTCCCCATTATTACATCGGATTAGTGAATTTCTTTCTTAATGTTTGAAGTTCAGAATCGCAAATACAAAGTAAGAAGTTCTTTTATGCCTGCTTGATAGGATTTCGATTAGGTATCATACGATGTGATGTACGCTTCAAAAATGTATATATTGCAGAAAATAAGGTATCGACATAAATTAGTATTCAGTGTAGGTCTTTTCTACACTATCTCTAGAAAATATATTAGAAATAAATGATAAGAAGCCGAAGAAGTATCGATTTCGGCGGAATATGAATAACAATCCATGGAAATATGTATGTATACTAGAGGATGTAATAATTCGCCGATATCTAAAAGATCTATTTCAGTCACTTATTCATAAGTTTTCGTCATGAGATCCTGTAGTAGTCTTTTTCTATCAGTTTTTCGAGGTGATTTAAGCGGCAATTTTATATTTTTTAAATCTCTTACTGCATATTTAGAACTTGTTCGATACTTTTTAAAACCAAAAAAATAATAATGGGAAGAAACCTATTGAAAAAGGAAGAGAATATGATAAAATTTGAAGGAAAGTAAAGGGTACAAAACGGCAAAAGTATAATTCTTATGGAAAAAGTTTGAATACATGTACAACTTTTATATTTTCCATTTTTCACATAACCTAAAAATTTATGTGAAAAATTAAAAATATCCAATTTTGAGCTTCTTATTGTTATCTTTTAAAAAAACATTTTTTTTTTCAAAAAATTTTGTGAAAAGGTATGACATATATACCTTTCTTCTATGCTAAAAGATGTCCAAGTTTCTGGACAACTCTGAATGGCCTTTCTTCTTTCTGATTGTGTAAAAATCACCATGATAAATTTTCTCAGAAAAGGAGTAAAAAATGAAAAAAACGCATCCAAAATTTTTTTAATCGTTATGTATGATTTTTTGTTATTTATTTAAAAAAATTTTCACTTTAATTACATGAAAAACGTAAGATTCCATGTTACACTGATAAACACAAGTAATTAGAGTCTAAAATTTCAATAAATATCTAAAACTAAAAAACTAAAAACTAAAACTATTTTTTACATCATCCGGAGAATTTACGATTGAAAATTAGGGTGCTTTTTCGATATTATATCAAAATAATGTCAATAAATAAATATTTCAAATCAAATGGATTATGAATTACAGTGTATATTGGTCATAAAAAGGTAAGATTTCACAAAATTTCCAGAAATAAATGTTACTTATAAAAGATAAAAATAAAAAACCAAGACTTGGTTTTTTGAAGTTTCCACGGATATACTCAGATTATGTGAAAAAAGTAAACACGCAAAATTTGTACATTTTTTGTTACAACTTTGCTATTTGACTTTTTTTCATAAGGATTGTACTTTTGCCAGAAATCGAGATAAATCGGTTTTTACACTTAGAACTCATCCCCTTCCCTTTCTCGACCTCAGATTGCCCGTCAATTATTTTTCCTTTCGTTTTTATCATATTCTCCTCTTTTTCCAATAGGTTTCATTCTACTATTATTTTTCACTTTTTATTATTTTTAAAGGCTTCTCCCTGGTCTAATTTGCTCTGGCTGATGCATTTTTCCAATTTGCTTTATTTGTAGTTTTTCACTAATATCTTCATTTGTATAAGCCGTACTGTGTTTTCGCAATGGTCCAGTTTTTTTCTTCGTGTCTTTTTGCATTAACTCGTTTGTATTGTGATCAAAATTTCTAATAAGAAACTAATGAATATAAAGAGGAATAAAAATGTGTACAGCTATCTAAGAACATTAGAATTGAATAAGAAACTATTTTACGCATATTAATCCATATTAAAATATTAATATCTTAGTTAGCTGCTTCATTTCGTCCGTTACCTATCAACGGGATCAATTTTAACTGTTTTCCAGATTCTTCATGCCAGTTATAGAGATTCAATCATAATTTGGACCAACTTGAGTTGATTCTTGATGTATATTAAATTATTTTTAGCATTATCCATTCCTACATGTCTTTAATATTATTCTTTTGCTAATTATATTTGAGTAACCATCGTTTCTGTTTCATCTACCAAAACACTTAGAAACGTACATGTGTTGAAGTATAAGATTTTTCACTTGTTGCTATTTCTTATTTCCAATGGCTCATTTCATCTGTTTAATAATGAATACCGATCTGTGGTTTTATGACCACATCAAAAGCAGTATTTTGGTTACGTTCCCCTAATCAAGACACTTTACTATGTCTGTACAACAAAAGAATCCAAAATTCTTTCGTAAAATAATGTTGAATCAATCCAGTTCTAGCAATGGTAATGTTGGAGGGTGGTTATAAATGTATTAAAGTATAAATATAGATTTTTGATAAAAAATAATCTCCTTTCAGCATTATACACTTTGCTCGTAAGCTCAATTAGTTCTATACCATTTTTTTAAAAAAAAAACTGTATGGGTTTTTAAAATAGCTATAAGCTATGATTTATAAACGATACAGTATTTCTTTCTACTCAGTCGAGAAATCTTTTATCATTGAGCCACTTTTTAGTAGTTTGGTTTCCCGCCTTTGATAGTATCTCCTTTTTCAAGGTGGTCAATTAGTACCTGGACATCATCCCATGCGCACGCAAAAAGCTGAACCGATACCTTGGCAGATATCTGCAGGTGAAACCTTCTTCACCTTCATTGTATGTATGTTTGTATAGATCAAGGTGTCATATACACTATGATCCAAAGAATCTATCGTTTACCTTTCTCTTGCTGTTGCTCCGGGAATGCTCAATACTGATCAAATAATCCTACTAATTTCAGAAAGTGGGATGATTGTAGTTGACAAAAATCTTAATTTTCGATTTCATATGACATAGGTAATGCTCCGAATGATAACACTCGTAAATTGTTCTCACCTCGATGGATCTTCTTTGGTTATAAGTTTCTTGGAATATTTATATCTGTTTAAATCCTGTAGTCTTATGTGTGATTGATCAAACCTTGGTTCATCTTTGTTTATGAATGGGACAAATGTGAAACTCAAATGAAACATCTCCATGGAACTGATGTGGTGTGAGCAAATGTACAAAACTTTCTCAAATCAAAATTTTCAGACAGAAGGAGCAGACTCATAGTAGAATTCAAGTAAGTTTTTACATTTGTTTGTGAGTATTCATGGTTGCCAACCAGATACTAAGCAATGTGGTGTCTTCATCCTTCAAATGTATTTTGGAACGATTGTGTACTTTCTAATACAGTTATATTTCTCAAACAACAGCTGATATCAAAGTCAAGCTCTTATGGTACCACCCAGGAACCTTCTCCGCGGTCCAAGAGACCATATTTAAATGTATTTTACAGTTTGGTTCAACCGTCCTTGAAGCAACCCTACACTTGGTCCATTTATTTTTTTATGATTTTTTTTACTGTACCATACACAATCTTGTGACTTGGCCTTCTTTCTTCACTAGACAATGGGTTTTTTTTGTTGTGGCATCTCTTAATCAGCAACAGTCGTAGTTTCTTTCGTCAGTAACTTCTTTGCTACACCGATTTGAGAATCAGTAATCGCTTTATGCTTTTACAAATATGGGTATTTATCATTTCTGTACCAAACAACAGCTCAATAGCAATTTTCCTATGCTGCAACGTCCTCGACGGCTTAAGGCTTTACAACTATTCCTGATCGTCTGCCAATGCTTTGTAGGAAGTCTCATTATCTTTCCATTTTAGTATTGTTATTCTTTTTCCGTCTTTTCCACTAGTATTTTAATATCCTCAGCTTCTTTTGTACAATGTCTATGGGTAGTCCTTTCCTATTTTTTCGCAATGTTCCTAACAAATGGGTTTAGTTTCCTTGCAGCTTCCCGGCTAACTGCAAACTTCTATAATACACACGAAAAAACATAATTTTTTGCATTTTTTATTCGAAATAAATATTCTTATTATTTTTCCTTGAATCCACAACAGAACAAACTTCCGAGAATAGTCCTAGAAAACAACCTGCCCGGCTCAAGGCCTCCCGGGAGACCACCTAAAAGGCGGAAAGATAGTTGGCAATCCACCTCTCAGGAAAAGATGCAGAGGCAGCTTCAGAATTAACAGATCGACAGATCTCCAAGAAGTAGTAGTAGTAGAAGAAGAAGAAGAAGAAGAAGAAGAAGAAGAAGAAGAAGAAGAAGAAGAAGAAGAAGAAGAAGAAGAAGAAGAAGAAGAAGAATCCACATCCCGTATGGAGTGTGGAAATATAAAAAAAAATTGGGCCTTAGGAATAGTTTATCAATTTTCGTTCGAGTTCAATGTGTTAAGCTTTACAATTCTGGAAACTTTGAATTATAGCGACAAAATATGAGAAATGGTTTATTCACGGTATGTATATGTTATATTCATGTAACGAGGTTTCCGGATTATCCATAATCTCGTATCTAGGATTTGTTTTCTTTTGTGTAGAAGGAGACCTGTACATGAATTAAAACAACAAAAATAAACAGACTGGCGTCTATTTGAGGCTCATGTTGAGTTTATATTAAAAGTATTTTCAGCACAAGTTTGCTAAAAATATAAGATACATTATAAATTTGTTTATATTTACGTAATGTAAATATTTTTGGAATCGTTTGTCGGATAAATATTCAGGAAGCTGGTACTTGACATGAAATTTTTTTAGTCAATGATTTCTTTCGATCGTCGTTTCAAACTTCAAACGATAAATTATGTAAGGAGGATGGAGATATGGAAAATGGTGATGAATCATTATATTGATTTCCGTTGAACCGATTCAAGTTTACTTTTGGGATAAGTATCTAAGTGGCGCATAAATTGATTTGATTCGTTCAGTAAATAACCAGAAACTTGAAAAAAAAAGTTCAAACCTGTGATATAATTTTATGTTGATCGCATTCGTTGACAAATAAAGTTTTTTCTTCAGAACAACCTTTTTTTAAATGTTAAGATATTTTGTCTGTAAGGTCATTGCAAGCTGGTGAAAAAGGAGTGGAATGGAGTATTGAAAAACAAGAAAATTATTCTGAAAACAGTGTGCCATCGACAGATTAATTAACGTAGCATGATGGAATAGTTCGGTGCGAGATAGATGTTTAAGGACGAGGCGACGAAAGAGCAGAGTCAAGAATATCTAATCGAGTACCGTAATAATAACTTCACGGACGTATATCGTAATATATTTCTGAATTTAAATGAAAAGCAAATTTATATTGAAATATGTCATATTTGACGATTTTACTGAAAAATAGCTGCTTTCATTATTCTCTTATTATTTAACAAAATAAACATTAACAGAAGTCACTAAAAGTAATATTGTAAACAGAGGCAGATATATTGATTTTTTGGAAATACAAAAAATATTTTTCGAAAGAATGGGTGATAATTCAAATAAAATTGTTGAAAAAATGCGGAAGCAGTAGAGCAAATTATAACAATTGAGTCTTCGGTACGAAAAAGAAGTTGCGATGCTTGCGACTGGCGTAAGATATAAGAGGTAAAAAGTACTGATGCAAATGTGATGTTGGCTAATTTGTTGATGTGGTATGAACAGATGTTTTTTGGAAGCATTTTTTTAAGCCTCAAATTTTCAGTGAAAAACATTAAATTGCTCTACATTAAGGTTTAAATAATCGATGGTCAAATTAATGAATATGGTTAATGACAATATCAACATTTTCCGTCATTCTAAGTTAATAGCTTAAAAAAAACAAAGTGTAGACTACCATCCAAACCAGTCGAAGGTGTTAACAAAGGAAGAAGTTGAAAAATTTATGAGAGACGCCCCAGACAAAGATTATTAACTGGTGAAAGTTATCGCATTAATTGGCATTGTCGGAGGTCGTCGAAGGGAAGACATTTATAATTTAGAAGTAGATGATGTAGAGGATACTTGTTATCAGTTAGTGGTTCGTATTAATCACAGTAAAACACATGTGCGACGGGTCTTTATCGTTATCAACAGCAATGCAGCCCAATATTTGGATGTGTGCGAAAACACCTTTCACTAAAAGCACTTTTGGTAGCTTACAGACAAGGAAAATGCGTAGGTCAAAGAGCAGGAATACACACTGTTGGCGGGGCACCTAAAAAAAATTGCTGAATTCCTCAATCTTGAGCATCCAGAAAAGTACACCGGACATTGCTTCAGAAGGGCTTCGTCAAGGCCGTGGCTGATATCAATGTTTTAAAACGGCATGGTGGATTGAAGAGTTCATCATTGGCTGAAAAATATGTGAAAGAACCCGTCGAGTTCAAAAAGAAAATAGCAAGAATGATACAAGGGGGTGAAAATTTTGTACAAGTATTAAATCAAATCCACACATCTTCCAGCATTATTGAAAATAAAGATTTACATCCAGGAATACCTACAATGAATGTTTTTGGTTACAGTAGTTGCACCATTACTGCCAACATTCAAAAATTAGAATAAAAGTTTGGTTATTGATGTTAATTGATTTTTTATTTCAAAACGTTGGTAGAACCAGTAGGCTTTGATTATGAATGATATTTTATTTAGAAAATAGGCCTGGTCTGTCAATAATTTGCTCATACCATATTCAATACTGATACAATTTATTTTTTTAGAAAAAAATTGAACACAAAATAATATTGGCAAAGAAAAAAGTTCTTAACATTTTTGCGTACAGTTGGGGTGAAATGTTTTTGATATTTATAAATGAAACTGGGATTTTAAGTTATAATTTCATAAAATTTTAAGGGTGTTATCTCGAAAAGAGGTGGACTGAAGAAATTTTGTCATAACAAAGACCCATCTCAATTTCCGACGAGCAATCACCTCTTGTAATTTTTTCTCATGAATTTAGGAAGACCCTGTATGTGCTGTTACTTCAACAAGGCAATATGGATCTTATCCCAAAAATACTAAAAAAAAATAATGTAATGCTGAAAATTTTATGTTAATCGGCTTCTCTATATCATATTCTAAAAAATAAATTTATATTAATTGGGTTCATTCCAACAGATTGTTTGCAACTATTTGATCATGCGCGATATGGTAATCCCGTTCCAACAGTATTAAGTTTGAGTAATAAACAAAAAGTTCTACGTTCCAGCAACAAATTAAAATTGTTCCGTAGTAGTTCGAGACGAACAAAAATCTTTCGATTAGATTTTATAACATTTGTATACGCACATGTAAACATATATTTTAGATCCTGTATCGTGATTTAATCAGGTTGTAACTAAATTTAAAATACAGATATAGAGTATTCAGACACTTAAGGTAAACTTACAGTCACCTTCAGTCTCTGAATCACTCCAGTATTTGTAACTTGGAATTAATTTTATTTAATAATGAGTTTGATCCAGTGAAGCGCTGTTATAATATCATTTAGACAATATAACCTATAGAAACCAAAATAATGATCTAATTCTTATTCCTACCTGTGTTAAGGAAGTAGTTTCAGCAGCAATTGTTGGATACCTGTACGGAATAGATTATAATCAAGTCACAGCTAAGTGCACCGAAGCTAGAAATATGATCAGAGTATATTGATGAAACAAACCAATTGAAGAAATCGAAAGAATTTGATTTTATGGAGAATGGAGAAAATGTTTATCACTAAAAATTATTAAAAGTTTAAAATTAATTTTTACAGGAAAGACGAAAACATAAATCTACTCTATCGACTGGTTGAATAATTAATTTAATGCAAAGGTGGTTACATAGCTAACCCGCGTTTAATTAGAATGTAACCGTGAAAAGGTATTACATTAACTTGATTGGCGTCGTTCTCGTGTTTGAAAATTCGTTTTAGCTAGTCGGTCGTAGGCAGTGATGATTAAATTGGAATATGATGAAAGTTTGGCCGTAGAACAACATCCATTACCTGGTGCCGAATTGGAACTCATTTCTGAATTACAGATTTTATGTAATGAATTAACAATTATTTGCAAATGGTATCTAACTTATTAGAATTTATGTCAAATTTGAACAGTTATATCTAGTTTGTTCTAATTTGTAAAGAAGTCTTTGCCAGCTATATTATGAGCGGTTTTTTATTGGGAACATGCCAATGAAACACAAAAGTGGACTAACTTTAATATATTTTCCGAGCTTTTGAATATTTATGTATTCATTATCTGGGACTTGTTCGAGAATTATATTCTCGAACCAATGAATGATCATTCGATTTTAGAATCGATGATCTTTCAAAAATGATTAATAAATTTACGACTACCTGATCTCAAAAAAAAAATGAGAGTGATTTGTCAGTGCATTTTAAAAATGAAAAGTCAAATTAATTTCTCTTGATGAATTAACATAGTTCTTTTATTCAATTTACGTTTCAAGTGTTATTTACTGTATTTGGGCGCAGGACAAGTTTTGTGTTTAACATTTTGTGTAGTGTAGTCATATTTTATTATAACTTTTTATCCTGAAAGTGTCTCAATTTATATCGACAGAAGTCAATAAGGCACCAACTACTGTAGCTTTACGACCTAAAGTAGTTGCTAAATAATTATTCTTAGTGGCGTATGTATAAATATATATATATATATATATATATATATATATATATATATATATATATATATATAGATATATATAAATATGTATAAACATGATATAATTTTCATTTACAATAATCACCGACAATTTTAATTAATTATCATAATTAAAAATTTTATTATTTTTATAAATATTTCATTTGTTGTATTTGACCAGTCCCAGACGATGAATACATAAATATTCGAAAGCTCGGAAAATATATCAAATAGTTCACTTTGGTGTTCCATTTCCACGGTTCCTAATAATAAGAAATCGCTCTTATATATATATATATATATATATATATATATATATATATATGTTTGAAGGTGAGTAGTCTCACTAGTTAGAACAAGATACCAGGATATTTGGGATTGCAGCGCAAATTTTGGAAAATGAAAACTTTTTATTAAACTTTAAATTCAAGTGAAACTTGCTATCCAACTCGAGTACGTGATATACCGGCAAAAATTTTACTTATCATTAATCTAGAATTATAAAAGTGAATCATCAACATCATAAGAGATTTAGTGAAAATATGTGCATTGTCAAACATTTACGTCATTTTTGATCACATTTTTTATCTATTTTTACATAGTCATGTGTTTTTAACCAATTTAAAATTTTACAACACACAATTCAATGTGAATCATAATTCATAGACTTTAACTTCTAACAAGGCTTTCACCTAGGAATTAATCCTCAAATTGAACCTACCCTAATGATGGGAACAACGCTTCTCGAAAAGTTGGATTTTTATTTTAATAAAGAGTTCTCATTTGCCAACATTTACTGAAATCCCCAATATACTGGTTTCTTCTTATAATATCTTGTTATTATTAACGAGCGAACGCTGCGCATCGTCCGTGATTGTCGTGGCCCATTTACTTAATAATCGGACTCTACAGAAGACGATTATGTAGTTATCGAAACGCGCGTCAAACAGCGTAGTTGTGTATTCAGTATGAACATTTTCAGAAATCACAACTCAGCTCTTGGAGGAAGCAAAACAGGTAACTTTCCCTTTTGTAATATAATTTCTTTAGACAGATATGATAAATAGTCTTGATTTTAGGTCTCTTTTGATACAAAATGAGTTTCAAAAAACAGGTACAAATTGACGTTTCCATGTATGAAAAGGTCTATGAAGTAAGAAGTTGAAGAAAAATATAGTTCTTCCAATTCCCAATAGTCCAACTTTTTTTTTATTTTTGCATTATGCATGCGTAAAGTCTAGCTTAACCTATTTGGGTATCTAGAGATCCTGCTTTTTTGTGAATCTCAAAAGAACTCCTGTTCCATTGCTGTTTGATTATTGTGTGCTTCAATAGATGAAAATCGAATATATCTGACAAAAGTAAACGCAAAAACACCTAAATATATAAGAATTGATGTGATTGGACTTCATGTGACTTTAAAAGACATTGGAAATTTACAATCAACTCAAAGTGATACAACCTTAATCGGCTTCAATAGATGTAAATCGAATATATCTGACAAAAGTAAACGCCAATACATTAAATATATTATCAATTGTGTGTATGAAAGTGTACATATTTACATAGTTACAAATTACAATAAATTGTATATAATTTAACCAGAACTAAATTACTTGTCTCCCATATAAAACTATCAAAGTACTTTGAAAGATTACTCAAGCATTTTGGCAGCATTTTTAAAGTCAATAGGCAAACTGCGAGGCTTGCCACGTTAGAGGGCTGGGCACTAACTGATAATGTGATCTGTAGTTTATTCCTGGTAAATGCACCAGCGGTGAACATGATACCTAAAGCATAGAGATGGCGTATTAGAAGACCTTGTCCGATTAAAAGGCCAGTGAAATTTCGCGTTTGTTTGGTTTTTAACACATTTATGTAAGCTTGTCTCATGAGATGTCTCCGAGGAATTCTTGTGAGTACACTACTACAGACGTAATGGCTATACTTTTAGCTTCACCAAGAATGAGTTCTGGAACTATTGGTAGTGTTTCTTACTTGCTCGAGTGACCGGGCATTACAGCACAAGCATAGAACACACCGTCTCGATCGTTATGATTTTTATAGCAGATTTGCAGTCACCCTTGATGTTTTATTCTGTCCTATAGCCCTATATTGCCATATTATTCATCGATCTGCCTACTCGTGATATCAATCCATTTAGAGACTTATAGCTTCCTAAAATTTTCGTCTTGTACTGTCCTTGGCGGTTGTGAGTTCCTTAGAATTTTTTTGGGAGCTCTTCGTAAATTTTAGTATGTCTTGCTGTCTATATGTGGTTCGTGTCCATGTCACAAATTCTTTTTTGTTCACTTTCCGTATTCGATGTTGCTTCTCTTTGAACCGAAGGTGAGGTTATATTTGGAATTAGTTAATAACATCCAAAATACTGCAAATAAAATTCTTGCCTTCTTGCTGTCTAATTTGGTGAAAATGTACAAAATAAGGAAGCGTTATTTTAAGTGTTTTAATTTTTCTTAGGACATTTAAGACAATTACATGAAATATTTTTTGTTGATAGTACTAAATTTCAGGTGATTCTAAACACACAAAACGTTTGAGTCTATCTTAGTTATTTTTAGATTTATATGTTTTGAGCATATTCAGTCAACTCTATTTTTACCAAATTTGCGAATTGAATGTTCTACTAATAATAAAAAAAAGTAATTATTGTTGTTGTTAGCATTTTAGTGTTTGTAAACTTTATGTATTGTCAATTTGGGGCTAATGAAAAATTATTAGTAACGGAAAGAAGGATAATGGAAATGTGAAACAAACGAGGAATGATAGAAAAACAAAAGTAAAAATTTTGAGCGTAGAATGAACATAATGTTACGAACAAGCTTGCTTAATGGGTCTTTAAACCGGCCCTGCTCAACTTTTACGGCATTCTAAAATTCGGCGAAGGCGGCAACCTTTGATATCCGATTGGAATACCACGTATTATAAAATTTGGCGGACTTTGATGTTTGCTTTTTATAAAACTTCTTATTATAAAAGGCGGTTTATTTACATTGTTTCTTTCAAATAATTTCCAAAAAGGTCTCTTTATTTTTTTTTGTTTTATTTCTCTATTTTCTACAAGTTTTTAGAATTCTTTTGGGATATGTGAGGAGTTTCTGTAGCGCAGTTTAGTTAGTTTATAATAGTCGTAGTGAACAGACTGAAATAGAAGTAATCTTGCAATTTAAATAAATTATTTAAGGTAGGTATGTGATAGTGATAAGTGAATTATATTTATTACTTAAGTGTAGTGATTAAATAAATTAAGAACGTAAGAAACATTGTTTATTAATTCACACCACGAATAAATAAATTAGAAAAACATTACAATAATTTGATAACCATAGACTTATGAATAAATGTCGTTGCAAAATATGTTAAAATTTTAACGACAGATAGAATGAAACAATTAAATTTCCAAACGTAAGCGAGTGAAACTTTTGTAAGTGTAGGATGATTCAATACCGTTGTTCAATTAATTTAACATGTTAGAAGCTCCATTTTGAATCCGAAATGATTTCCATTTAAACCATAGTTGAAGTTCGGCATGTTTTAATACGATTGAAATGTTATCAGCACAATGTAAATGGGTTGTAAGGAGGCTTTAGAAATACAAGTCGCGCGTAGGCTTTGTTTCAAATTTCTATTACAAATCACGATAGTACAGGACCGTTTTGGAAAATTATTTATCAACATTCAATGTACTTTCAAATAGTAAATTTGACTTTAGAATTATGAGATCAGATTTCTAGAGATAAATTGAAAATTTTAAGTTATTTGTTTAGCTGGTTGATTCATCTAAACAAGATTAAAATGCGATATTTAATTAAGTGAAGTTATTTTCTTGAGTTGAGCCTCGAAAATATTAGATTATTCTAGTAGTATCGTTATCTGCGGAAAATTACGAGATCGTGGAGTTTTAAGGATTCAGGCTACAAAATAATCGTTTTAGTTACGGTTATATAATGATAGAGCCGATCATAATGGATCATTTATTTTATATTATTATTAAATCTACAATTATTGCAAGTAATTTGAGTTATGTGTGGATGAGCCTGAGCTAGCTATATTAGTAGTGCACGACTCCAAAGAATAGGTCTGCTCTACTTAAACAAATCTGTCAGTCTGTTTTCTGAATTCACAATTTACACGACATTGATGTAAAATGTAAACAAACAATAATAAATAATGTGATTCCTTCAATATAAACCTTATTTTATAAGTGAATAAAATGTGTGAAATGCTTATCAATTTTGAAAAAATAAATATAAACACAACATAAAAAACGAACACAGGAAATTAAAGCGGAGAGATAATTCAACTCAAAATATCGTCAATGTCACCAAGATGAGAGCTTTCATAAGGTGGATACACGCTTGTTGTAATTTGTCACATAACAAAATACGATTGTATTTTCTCATTTTTTCAATGATGTGGAGGTTAAGTTCATTGCTTAATTTTGGGCGTGGCTTGAGATACTTTGGCCCGTTTAAACGAGTTTAGTGAGAAAGTATTTAATTAAGTGTTTAGTTAATTTTAAGCTATGTGAACAGACAGTTTAGACTAAACTAAACAGACTAAATACTTGCCCACTAAACTCGTGTAAACGGGTCTTTAGGGCCAGTTTATCAATTACAATTTAAGTACTCGTACGAGGTAAATTTTAATATTCAGCTAATATCGGAAGAAGCTGGCTTTATCGACAACAGGATAACTTTTATCGGTTGGTTAAATTCTGTAATAGTTATTTCTAAGTTTCAACTAGATGATAAAACTAGACTATAAAACAGAAATTATAGGAGTAGCATCTGAATATAACTATTATATTTTGCAAATTATATTTGGTTTTCAATTTGTAAGAAAATTACTGTGAATGAGATATATTCTGAAAAAAGAGAAAGTGCTATTTACAAAGAACAGCAGCAATGATACTTTTTCGAGGAAAGAAATTTATTATTGAAATTCTCTAGCGGACCAAAATATGATTTCAAATTTAAAAACAATTGGAACAACAAAATTAGATTCTTCTTCATAACATAGTGCCTCCCATGGTGTTGAAGAAATTCCACATTACCAATATCCTTATCACTATCTAATACTTAATCCACAAAATCCATGATATCAAAATAGATATTGAATTGGTGAAATCACTCAATGATTGACGAATAACAAACCAAAGTTGCTACAGATTGCTTAGCGTACAAAATGACTTTTGCATATTTATTTCTAATTATTATCATTCCTCGTCTCTGAACCTATCAGTTCATAAACTACTGAATGAAAACTATCAGACATATAAATACAGATAAGCCAGCAATTCAAAAATGATCAGTAACTTTGTTAACTTCTTGTAAGTTAGCTGCAGATTTTGTCAAATTGTTGACAGCGCGCTTAGACATGTGCATTTATTGAGTTATACCTAATGGACATTTTTTGTACCAAATTTCTTCATTCTTCCCATCCGGATTTGTAGTAAAGAAAAATCGATTTGTTTTGATATTTGCTGTTTTTTACAAACATCTTGACTATAGGCACTGGAAACTTCTTTGACATTCTCTACTTTATATTAACCATTTAGATGAGGCGGTAGAGTTGTGACCTGTGCAGTTTTAGAGAATGGGTATGTTGTTGTATTTAATAAAGACTCGTAAACTCATAATAAATGTGGACTTCGTTCTTGAAAAATTCCACTAAGCCCAATGTTGCTTTATTGCTGCGCCATCCGAGATCGATGGCAGATATTTGTTTAAACCTTAAGCCATCCAGTGATCTTCCATTATAGGTTCTGATCACTTTAGTTGTCAGAGCTGCATGACTGAATTTTATTTTCTCTGGAAGGGGTTACAGCTTTTTTAATTTGGCCGTAAATGGTCTAACTTCTAATTAGGTTTGAAATCGATACCATTAGCTTGCTTTATATTATTCTTCTAACTCTTCAAAAAATGTTAAAAACTGCTTCCAAACGAAGTTCTGCGTTTTCAGCTTATTCAGTTTATTGAGATCCAGCTAATTTGCTTTAAATTTGAAACTATTCTTTTTGAAGAGTGATAGGAAGACATTAGATATGAAAGAGAAGAGAAAATGAAGTGAGAGAAACCAATAAATCATGAGATAAAAGAACAGTAAAAGGAATTTTGTAGATTAAAATACATTCAGAATACTACATACAAGCAAGACAGATGACAGATCAAAATTCCAAATATATCAAACAATCTTTGCTATCAGGAAAGCCGAGAAGGATTACTTAAATAGGAGAACAACTTTCTAGCTATTTTCCTAATAATATGTTGTTATATTTATGTTACTAAATCTTGATATTGGGTCTCTTCTGTTTCAAAATTAGTATTTTTAAATAATTTTTGAAAGATAGATAAAATTGACGTTTCGACTTTTATTTTGGTCTTATGAATGTGAACCATTTCTAGAAATTCTCTTTTTCGTATATTAGGTTCCGTTTCAAAATTTTTTGAATCTTTATTATTGAATTTATATTTTTTTGACATTTCATGGTTCGTTAATGCAGTTCTATTTTTTTTATCGTACTGTTGACCTTTTAATTTTCTAAATACTGAGATGTCTGCCCTATGTAGACAGCGCCACAAGGCACGAAAAGCTATAAATGATAAAAAAGAACTAAATAATTTAAGTAAAATATATGGATCTATTTTGTAAATTCTAATAAAACTACAAATTATTTGATTGACTACTGCTATATATTTGAGATGTAGAGACTAGGGAAAAATTGATTTTTCTTATTAGAACAAGATTCTGGGTTGTTTTAGTCTTATTTTGATATTTATGATGAAGGTGATCTATTGATCAATATAAATACGCAAATTCTTAGTGTCAATATCATATTTTAATAAAGACCCGAATCTTCCAAAAATTATTAAAAAAAAACTAATTTTGAAATAGAAGAGACCTAAAATCAAGAAGATTTAGTATCATAAACATATAAAAAGGTCTAAGACATAAGGAATTGTAGAAGTATGTTGTTACATACTTAATATTTCAACAATATTCAGCTATAATCTGTGGTGATTGGTATCAAAAGGAAACTCAACATCCTTATATCGTGAAACACTTCGCTCCAAGGATCTGTAAGCAGCAGTAGTAGCCGAACAAGCAGAAAAGCAAGTAACGACATGAAAGATTATTCAAGAGCGTCGACGATTCTTCAGGCAGTTATCACAAACTAGTGAGACCCTATAGTAATTCAGGAATTAATTTTTAACCGTTCTATGGTAATTCGATAAATTCCATAGTTCGATAAATATATAAAATTGCAGAAGATGCAAAAAACGTCAAGTAATTTATTGCTGCAAAATCCTACCATATCCCAAAACCTACAAAATCGTAACAGTTGAAAATCAAAACTTTATTGTCTTCAGTCATTCATAATTCCATCATCGTATCATTACCAAGTACATGAAGAAACTTCGAAAACTAGCAGCATCATGTGGAAATGCTTTCAATAAAGCTTCGAGGCATCTTTGTCAGGAGGGACTAGGGTACAGATTTACCTTTGATCCGACACTAGAATCGTTCTTCCTTATTGAAAGGACATTCCTTAACTCAAGGAGTGTTCTCGTTGATTCTTTGAATAAGTTAACCGGGGTCAAACAAAGTAAGTCGACTAAGTTGCAATGTCTGGAACCGTTGGTGATATTCACCCTGTTTACACCACCACTACACCAACACTCACAATTACACTGTCTGACGCGCGTTTCGATAACCAAGTTATCGTCTTCAGAGACTGAAGATGAACTGTTTACCTTCAGTCTCTGAAGACGATAACTTGATTATCGAAACGCGCGTTAGACAGTGTAATTGTGAGTGTTGGTGTGATGGTGGTGTGAGAAGCGTATTCAGTTTAGCAAATCTAGATAATGAATTTGAACTCCCACTACTATAAAAGTCCAATCGAAAATACTTCAGTTGTGATTTTCCCATTTTGCAAAGTTTGGCACTGTCATGAATTGTCTTGGAAAATTATTACGTCATACAGTTTCACATTGTGGGGGAGTTAAACTCTGCCATCGTCCATTTTTAAGATTAATGGTGAATACATTTTTTTAGAATAAGTCACGAGTTGTGTAATCACACTTATCGAAGAAAATATTTTGGAGGCCTTACTCAAAATTGGAAAGCAACAATTGTGGTTCTTCATTTATCATCATGGCTTGATTGAGTTATTGGGTAAAGTTTTTGTCAGCTACTAATAAAAAGAGTACTAAAGAAAATTAATAAAACTATTCGAGGTTTATGGTAAACATACATCTTGATTCATTGAGATTTAGAACGCACAGACAATGAATAGATAATTGTTCTTCGAATCCATTTATGCATTCGAAGAAATGCTCGTAAAACTACTATGGGGTGTTTGACTGTATGTACATGTAGAAGAAAATACTTTCGTTAGGGATAGTTTATTTTGCATCTACATCGAGTATGAGTAGGCGTCTGTTTCATTGGTGATTAGTACTAATAACATAAAAAAGTATATTTCATCAATGATGATGGGAATAGGTAACAAAATCAAAAATAGGGAAATTTAAGTTAACTTATAGCTGGATATATTTATGAATGATTCTCAAAAAACAATGATTATAAAAAATTTTATATTATGTTACATAAATGTATGATAAATTATATAGAAATAAGATGGTATTACAATATATTTTGCGTGGCTGTTAGAATGTGACAAGAGACTTTGTTAAATGGTGAATCAGTCTGAGATTCGCGTACTAAGTCGTTAAATTTAAAATTTTTATGAGCCGAATCCGATTTTATTGGTTTGGTTTGATCGGTTTGTTATTTCACGGAATTTATAGTTCAGCTGAGATTTATTATTCTCTAAAAATTGATAGTAGCATTTATTTCTATTTCGAAATAATTTATCTTCTTCACAATTATACTCTCTCTATTTTGACCTCATTAATATTCAGTATTTTGGCGTTAATCGATTTTTAAATATAGATTCCAACTGTTTTTGTCGTAAGTACCTATTAAAATATGTATATGGATTCATAAATTCATACTGCACTCACAGCATCAAGAAGTTAGTGGGTTTTATGCTATTTGGCGATATATTTTGTGAGGCTTTTGTGATATAAACAGAATAGCTTCGGAAATTCAAAATGAAACAAACACAGACGTTACAATAGTTTACTTTGAATTATTCTGTAATGAAGAAATTTGTTAAAAATTGTAGATATTTTGAGCCGAAAACATATTATTTATAGTTCATATCTAATTTTTCCAAGGTTATTTTTTTTAATAGATTGAGATTAAGAGTGAGAGAAAAGTTGCAAATACCAAACAAATTATGTATTATATATAACATATATACATACGAGGACGGTTTAATCGAACAATGAAAAAGTTACGTTATTGTTACATTTTGAATTTTTGAACATAACCTCAACCTCATTTGTTTGAAAGTGGTTTTCGTCAAGCTAGAGAATAGTAAATAATCGAAGGGAAACAGATCAGGTAAATATGGCTGAAGAGGCAATATGTCGTAACGCAGTTATGTTAAATTTTCAAAACAATAACAGGCGAATGAGCAGGCATATTGTGGTGATGTATAAAGCTATTTTCTTCAATAAAAGTGGTGCTTTTTCATCAAAACATGCCAGCAAATTAGCATAATAGTGGCCAGTGACGTTTCTAGTTAATAAATGAAGATTACATCTCATGCAAGCTCAAATAGTCTTTTCTATTTACCTCAGAACAGACATGATAAATGAGGAAACAAAAGATAATGATTTCTTGATAAAACCAAAATTCTGGGCCACAGTCTAGAAGAGAGATTCATCGAAAACAAAGTTACTTTGATACTTAATGTTTTTCGATGTGATTTCCTCTCAAGTTTACATATTCAGTCCAGCAAGTTTCCAATTTTTTAAACCGATGGATAAGTAATTTTTCTGCAGAAGACATATTTGACTCAGCCATAACCTTTCCATTTGTCTGAAATCGCTTTTGGGAATTTTTCTGCAATAACAGTAGACGGACGGACATACGTATTGTCGTTATTGATGAAAACATTTTTCTTCAACGAATATGGTGGTATTTTCAAATATAGGAATAAAAACTTGTCAACAAACCAGCATTTTAAAAGCCAGTTTTTATATTATTCTAAAAAATCAATAAAACTCTGGAATCTCAAAACACCGTGACATATCGACCGATAAATTAACGTTAGGATGCTTTTGATCACCATCAAGTAATCGCGGCACACACCTTTCAGATAGCTTGTTCAGATATGCAAAATATTGCATACTTCATATCGACAACTTCAAAGTTGTCGAAATCCTTTGTAGGAATGAGTACTGATCTATCGAAATTGACCACTACTCATAAATGTACTGTCTGATGCGCGTTTCCACAACCAAGTTATCGTTTTCAGTGAATGAAGGTAAAAAAATAAACAGTGTGTTCAGATTGAATTATATATCGAGAAAGTGAAGGAAAGAAAATTATTCTTAATTTGGAATGACCCCAATTTCACTGATTTGGAAATTTTCAACAAAAACTGTTCACACCTGATGGAAAGAATAAGCTTGATTCAATTGGATTGAATTGTAGGAAAATATTTTCGATTGGATTTTTTTATTGATAAATTGCCGACTCTGCGGTTACTGATTTTCCGACCGAAGAGTTTTGGTGTATCCATTTGAAAGGTATAATTTCTGTGTCATTACGAAAACTTTTTTATTTCACGCATTTCATTGGCGAATTCAAGAGTATAATCGTATTCTGGCTTAGGAAGTCCCAAAACTGTGGCGTATTGAGTTTTATTACCTATTCTCTTATTCCAAAAAGATCACTGCTTGATAAACTTATTTTACAGAGGTTGGAAGTTTAGATCTTTTCGACTTTCGGGTTTACTCTTCTCATAGCTGTCGAGAGTATCGTTATTAAGTTTTCTACGCATCGGTATAATAAAGATTTGCAGTAATTGAACAAGGTCGCTTAAACTTTTTTCATTTCCCATTTTGTACAAGAAATTGTGATGTGAGTGGAATATTCTCAAAATGCATGTGCAAAGCGTGATAAATAACAGCAAAAATTGAGATCATGGAATAAAAACTGTAATCCGAGTTACGTCCGACTATTCCTAATCTATCATACTAAGTTATTTTTTAATTTGAAATTTGAAGATAAGGAAAGGAAAAGTGTTTTGTTGGACAGATAAATTTTTACTCTTTATAACTATTTCTATATTCTATTATAGCTCATGCGGTAGACGTGCTCTAGCTATTTAACTTCGGTGATTGATAGTTGATGGTAAACGGCTATTATTTCTTTATTTGTTTGTCTTCTCCAAGCCTCTGATCTCAATCCTCTATTTCCATTGAGAGTATTTGAAATTGAGCCATCTACAGTTACACTGCTTGAAGATTTCTAAATAGTCATGCTCAATAAGAGCTGTAGCTTGATATACCGGATACCAATTTTCAATTATTTTCCTAATTTTGTCTTGATATTTTGTATGTAGAATGCAATAGTGAGATGCCTCTGTAATTTCCATAAATAGTTTGGCCACATTGTTTATGTATTGGCCAACTAACTGCTCTGAATAGTTATAGCAAATAAAAAAATATTTATAGGAATTTACGAAATATGTTGTATATTGAGGTCATTTATTGATACAAATTCATTTAAATTTTGAAAAAATAAATCCTCTCTCAGGGTGAATTCTTCATTTTCGAATACACGAAGCATTAGATTATACTCGGTCACCCTATAGTTAATCTGTGCGACAACAGTATGACAAAACTCAACAACATCTATTCTCTATCTCTACTATGCACCTCTCCTGAAGCAAGAAGTTTAGATAATAAGAAGACTTCTTATTTCTCACATCAAACTTACAAAATAAGGTTATTTGAAGCTTCTTATCTTATACATTTTATTATATATTGTGATACTTTTGTAATAGTTCTTCATGTTCAACTGAAATGAAAAAAGGAACAGTAGGATATATAATTCTACAATTTTGAGCATTTATTATGGGTAATATATCTTCCAAATCTATAACTGTGTTCAGATCTGCATAAATGTTAATTGAAAATACTATAGATGACAATGATGTAACCAACAATATTTATAGGGTAAAAAATATAAGTAGCTGAAAAACTTGGAAAGAAATTAATATTCCTTTTTCAAGTTTGTTCAGTGTTTGATAAAGACTTCTAGCTTTTTTACCTATAACTTAACTGTTGAATTGTTTTCTAGTTACAGCGACATCGTTTTCTGGATTTTCATGTGCTCTTTTTTATTGCTAGAATTCTCTTATTATCCCGTATGAGCATTTGTATTTGACCTTGAGGCGCCCACATCCAACTAAGCCTCTCTATTCTGTCAGTGATGTCGTTTATACTGGTTTTTCTAAGAAATTCTGGGTCAAATTTTTTTCTTACAAACTTACACTCAGCGTACAACTAAATATTAATTTATGAGGTGTTCTTAGTTGTTTTTTGTTACTTCCTTGGTTCTAGACGTGTAGTATATATTTGTCGTATGTTTTGAATAAATGTATAGGAATATTTTTATCCCTAAAGATGAAACTGAGTTTACCGGAAGCTGACCACAATATGCTTATGTTTATTTCCTTCTGAAGCTTTTCAAGTTTCAAGTATATATTTTAAACATCCTCAATAAATGTAAGATAGGTAGCTAATGTTGTAAATATTTCAGCCAAACGTTTATGCTTTAAATTTTACATTTTAAAAAACTCCAATGTAGGTGGTGTGACTGGTTGATACTAAGAAAAAGTTCACTCGCATAGAAAATTCATACGATTGTTTGGATACCTTCGCACCAAGTGAGTTTTTTTGTCGGTAAGTGGCAATAGATAAAACTTGGGTACACCGGTATACCAGGACAATAAAAATACAGTTGAAACAATGGATTTCGATCGGAGATAGTACTTCCAAGGGAACATAACTTACCACGACAACGCGCCTACCCATTCGTCTCCTATTGTCGCTAAAATACCCAGACTAGAAGAAATAGATTGATGGAAAACGATTTCAATCAAATGAAAAGGTGATGGTAGAAACAAATGCGTGTTTTGCCAAACTTCCGAAAATTTATTTTTGGGATAGATTGAAAAAATTTTAAGCTCACTATTTATTGAAAAGTCACACTTCCGTCAAACTGTTCTCGGATATTGTTATCTAATGACATCTTTTTGACTTTGATTTACAATTTTTGTTGCATAAAGACATCTTCACACCATTTTCTTCTGGTTTCTTGGTAACGTCTTGTTGGGTACGACTATACTACTGTAACGACAAGAATAACTTTGTCCTTGTTCATTGTTTTCCCTCAAAGAATCCATTCCAGACGCCTGGAAGTTGTGATATTTGTGGCTTAATCGAAATTTCATTAGTTTCAAAATTATACCTGTATATCGAATATTTTTATAATAACCACCGTTAAAATAATAGTTCTCATTTTCACGCCACGTTATACTTTTTCCAGTACAGTCTCTTGGACGATTAATTATTACTTTATAAATCTTTTTCAATTGACGTTTTAAACTATTTATAAAGACAAATTTTCCAGGCTTTACCCAATTTATTTAGCAAATATTTCGCTAACATATAAAAGGGAAAGTAAATGCGAAGAGTTTATACATCTAGAAAACGTAAGAAAGTGACTGTTGAACTATAAATAGAACTTCCAAGTAATCTTATAGGGCATTTTACAATGGATAAAAAGGATTTGCTATAAAAACGTCGGGGGTCAAACTATGCTTTCAAGAGAGACAGATTTTTAGAGAAAAAATACGTGGATAGTTTTGTTATCATTTTTTATCTTAAAGCAGTTCATAGTTTTGAATATTGATTTCTAAACTACTGAACACTACTAAAGACAAGGTAAATTCTTTTACTGATGGTATTTCTCAGTTAAATTTGAGCAATAAACAAGAAAAATGGAACCATCAACATTATGGTGTCAGTACTTGATGCTGAGGAGTATTATAATTACAAGAAACTGTGTTCTTTCCTTTCAATTGTACCCAAACCTATTTCAGCAAGTTTTCACTTTTGTTAGCTATTAAAAAAAATGATATTTCAGAAGCTCCACGAAGTACGTATTTGTTTCTGCAATCACGTAATCATTTGTTTGGAATCGCTTTTCTTCAGAGGAAAAGCCTGATCAGAAAATATAACGCAATTTAGCAACAATAGCGAACGAATAATTTGCTCATTGTCGTGTCTTCGTTTTATGGAATGCGATTAATTGTTCTTGAATACGGTATTAAAACGTGCCAGAAATTCAGCATAACATGGGCCAAATATTTCTAAATAATTAATAACTTTGGAAGTAGCCAGCATAGGCCATTCGATTCTTTCTATATTTTTGTTTATGGAGTATAATGATGTATCCAAACATTTATTTAGAATTTAAATGCAAAATTTTGATCAGTATTAAACAGCCACTACTGCCACTTTGCAAATAGCTTTTACATACGTAGTCTTTCATGCACAATATGTCACACACTTCTATTCGACTATCGCCGAGTCCAAAGCCATGAATTTTATTAACTATTTCTGTGGTAGTTACAGTATATGTTGGTATCGGACGTTCAGAATCTTCTGTGTTTATATGGTTACTTTTAAAAGAAGTGAACACATTAAAATTGTTCCATGGGATAGAAAACTTTTAGGATAATATCTAGACAACTTCTCCTTTTTTATTTCTTCTATGGGTTTTCCACGTGAAAAATATTAATTATGACTTTAATTGAGTATTAACACTAATCTATCTGCCAGATTTATGTAAAATGTCGGCAGATACCTCCAGAAACATGGCGGAAACTAACAATATAATTACCATAGCGAAAGTTGTAAAGCCCTGAAAATCACTTGTGATATTTTTGTTTTATATAATACCGATTAGGTTCTAACTCTGCAACGTGCTCAAATCAAAACCACTCGTTTAATTCTAAACTGATACTGAAATTTATTGATCACACATACTTACGCTAAAATAAACTATTCCTCTATTATACTTGTTAGCAACGTATTTAATAGTATATTACGTAACAGAGTTGTGAGTAACCCATTACGGACGAGGTGAAAAATTCATGAGTGCATAATGGCCTTACAACTTGTGTAACGTATATACTTTTTCTACGCCCATTTATTTTCTTCCATTACATAAAAAGCATCGCAATTATTTAAACTTTATTATAATAGTTGTTAATAACAATTGTTTACAATAATTGTTAAAAATTATTATAAATCGATTATGCCTTATTATTTATTGGTGATGAACGGTTATTTATAATTGTAGTATTGCTCGGTACATCAGAAGGCGAAGATTGATAATTGCCTCCGATATTCTTAATGCGTTGTCATTTTTATTTTTAAGAGATTGATTTACATAGCCTTCCGCTACTGTAGAAGATTGCCAGCTACTAAGTCTTTTTATTGATAGTATATCACCTCCTGCATCAACTAATATAGTTGCTGATGATTTCCTAAGACAATGGCCGGTATATTGCTTTGGTTTCGGCAGCTCAAGATATTCTGCAATTTTACGTGGTGTATTACCGATTGTGTTTATCCCCACAACATGTTTTATACATTTTGCATTTCTGTAATTAAGAAATGAAGGTAGCGTACTCGGAAAAGGATTTAACGTTATACTTGTGTGGCCAATCCATAAATTTTTGATAGGTAATTTCGTACTTTTCTTTGTATTTTTCTAAAATCTCCGGTGGAGTTCTGATAAATTTCACTTTCACTACTATCAGACATATTCATAGATAAAGTTGAGAAAATGGTCGGATACAATCATATTTCATTCAAGACATTGACAATATAAATCACATGATATTTATTTTCATAGCATGCTACTTAAGAAAACGTGTCATATTTTTAAAGAAATTGCATAATGTGCTGCCTACATTTAGGGGCATCACTCTTTTAATCCTAATAGTCCAGGAGCCGGTAACACTGAAAAGTCCCGTCATAACGGAATCAAAAAAATTTTATTTAAATAAATAGAACATAAGTATAGGAATAAATTAAGCTCGGTATGCGTGAATTCCTATTGCCGAAACAATGTGAAAAAAATTATTAAAAAAATGGAAAAATGTTTTACCGTCATCGGAGATAAGTTTTTTTGTATCGAGAATAAATTTTATTGGCTTTCAGAAAAAATCACGCAAACCACTTCTTCTTGCCGAAAGGGTCTGCCATACCTATTTGAAGTGTGTGATGGAGGTTAAAATTTCTCCATCATGCCGCAAACTATTTTATTTTATTTTATTCATTTTTATGTAATTTTAATAATAGCTTGGTATACGCTCCCAAAAACTGCCGGCAAAATCCCGCATACCATCTTGAAGTGCATAAACTACATTAGCATCTACTCCAAAATGTACGATGTTCAATACATTTAATTTGGCGTAAATGCTTTTTGTGGAATAAGATGTCTTTTCCTCTACTTATATTTAAAATAATATGAGGATTAATATGATTTGAGGAATAATAGAATTTTTATTTTAGATAATAAGAAACAATAAAATAATATTGAAATAATTGATAGGAGTTTATTCTCAAACTTAGTATATTTATTGGTAATAATCGAAATCATTTTCATCTATATCATAACGATTTTCATTTTCTGATTCCTCACTTTCTTCTTCATTTAATTGGCCACTAAAAATTTCTTCAACTTTTGAAGGTGCTGCTGTGCCTTTGTACCACAATGGTTCCAACTTATTTTCTTGATTCAGTTGCCATCCACATTCTGTTGGTTGTACCCTATAAAATGCCCAAAGACAACCTTACCTGAACTAGAGAAAAGTAATAAATATATACATCGAAACCATGGAGACTATATAGTCTATTCCTCTGTACTAAACTATATTAAATATGTAAAAAAACATTCATAAACAAGAATAATTTTACAAGAAACATAATTATTATTGATGTAATTTATGAGATCATAATAATTATGTAACAACGGTAATTTGACAAAAAGCATTTACTCCAGAATAAATGTATTGAAAATCGTACATTTTGGAGTAGATGCTAATATAGTTTATGCACTTCATATACACTACAAATAGGTATGCCAGACCCTTTCGGCAAGAAAAAGTGGTTTGCTTGATTTTTTTCTGAAAGCCAATAAAATTTACTGTCGAATACAAAAATAACCGCGATGACAGTAAAACATTTTTCCATTTTTTTAATAATTTTTTTCACAATGTTTCCACACATACCGATCTTAATTTATTCCTATACTTATGTTCTATTTATTTAAATAAAAATTTTTTGCTTCCGCTATGACGGGACTTTCAGTGTTACCGGTTCCTGGACTATTAGGATTAAAAGAGTGATGCCCCTAAATATAGGCAGCACATTATGCAATTTCTTTAAAAATAGGACACGTTTTCTTAAGTAGCATGCTATGAAAATAAATATCATGTGATTTATATTGTCAATATCTTGACATCTATAAACATATATCGCCAATGCTAAAAGTTTTTTTTAATTGACAAAATTTGTATAAATAGACCAAATAAAGTCTTACGTAAATAAAAATTTGTTTGTAATTTAATTAAACCAAGAAGTTTAAGTTCTCTTCTCAAAACGCACGTGTATGTTGTGAGGTCTCATTACGTGCATGTTATTGTTAAATATTATTAAACTTATTTTTCGATAGCAACAATAACGTGATTATTACTAATTAATTTAAAGTTCGGTAAACTATGTGAAACATAAAATCATCCAGTAAAAGCAAACTCATGCAGTTTTAATCGTTATTCTCGAAGAAGATTTTTGACTCGAATAAAATTTAATTTAAAGGTAATGAAAGAATTAATAGTAAAAACACTTATGTCACCCTGAATAATAATAAAGCAGTAGATATTTTTTTATTGGATTTAATGTGACCCAGCCTAGTTGTTTGTTAAATTAAATATTATGGGAATGGATATTACAGTGTTGATAATGAATAAAGTCACATATTATCATTAAAAGGAAGTTTCTAACGCTATTTCTGATTAACATTACTAAATTCCAGCATCTACCCACCTTTTATATAAAAATAATTCTGATTTAGTACTTGACAAAGTGATAATATGAATTACCTCCAATGTAATACTTCGAACTTGTTATCGGAGATGAGACTAAAACGTCGGTGAAACGTTACCTACTTACGTGATAGCATTTTTATATCGACGGTCTCATTTTAGTTAATAGTAGGTTTATCTTTCAATCTAGTACTTGTACGTAGAAGTTTAGTGCAAGCAGCTTCGTTATAAAAATGTCGGAGCTAATTCTATAGAAAAATTTTCAGTTTTTCACAAGAGAACGAAACTAGATTTGTAGCTATATATATCTTGTTACTTCCATTGTCAGATCAGACATAAGCTACGAAAATTTTTTTCATAATAGAATTATTAATCTATAGTTGTCTTCAGTAAGCGATTACTCATTACATGATCATTATATTGGCATGAAAGCCCACAAAAAAGTTTATTCAGCATTTTACGATAATGAACTCTAATTTATATTCAATGCCTTGACTCGAATTTTCGTTCTTCTCGACTGTTTTGATTATCACAAAAATTTTTAGATTTGAAAATTAGGCAGAACTGACCTCGATGCCTACATGAGAATTTAATTCCATAACCTTGTACTTAATACCAAGTTTCTCCTGGCCAGAACTGAATGTTTTATCAGCAACTAGACCCAATTATACACTTTTCGATCTCATAGAATAATAATAAGTTAATTGCATATTGATAACAGAGGAAATACCTGCAAACCTATTAGGCTCTATCTAAAGTTATGGATTCTATCTACCTTCTACCGTTATATGATTTATCAACACAGTTTATTAAAAATATTTCCACTAAAACTGTTAGGAAATTACATTTGTTTCGCGATTCAAATAAACTATTTTCATCTAAGGTTGAGGCGATCCTCAACCAATCATTCCATTAAAGACCAATTCTGCTTTCCCTGTGTCTGGTGCTTTTAATTTGCAGGAATCCTGTGGTTATTACACGAACTGCGTTCTTGGACAAACATAATTCCAGCATCGTATCTCTTCGGCTCCATGGGACTCTTTCATCTATGTAATGATCTCAAATCTAACTTCGTTACTTTTATCTTGCATGTAGTCAATATTTTGGGAGGTCCAGAATGTTCTTAATAGAGCCACTATAGATTTCTCAATCGAACTTATTGAGCCTTTTCATACTGCTGGAGAGTTTAGTTACGTTTTTAATATGAGATTCGTACAAGTGTTCCAGACCTATATTTAACGACCAAACCCTTCTTCGGCTGGTCAAAGTTTTCAAGTATTTCGAAGCGAATTCAACAACGAAAAGAATCTTAATTGGGACACATCCTGCGAGGACTGAGATATTCAACTCTCAAGCTTATATTGACGGAAAAGATCGACGGAAGGAGATGACCAGGGCGTAAGCAACATTCCTGGCTACGGAATATAAGAGACTGGTGTGCCATTAAGAGAACACGCTGCAAAGTGTGTGGTACTTGAAGAAGAAATCTCGAAGCGCAATTGTTAAGACAGTTTCCGTTGATGATTTGGGTGAAACATTTTAATCATTCATAATGACTAATTGGTGACATTGAAAAAATATTTTTGGATTTAACTCATTACTTTCCAGTGCTCCTTCCAGTTTTAAACTGTTTCACTCTTCTTTTCCGGTTTTTTCGAACTCGTATTTTTTAAATTCTGCTCTTATTTTTGTCACTTTTAGTTCAATTGATATTTACGTACCTATTTATTTTCCTTACATCAATACAATGTTTTATTGATATCAATTTACTCGCCGCGACCCGATTTATCTATTTTAAAAGTATCAAATTTTGATGTCTTTTTCAATAATTGAGTGTACTCAATATTCTAACAGATAGAGGAACCTTCATAAAATCTCACAATTTATTATTATTCACATAATCGCAAATTAATGTTTATTGTACTGTTATCAGCCCTTATTTAGTATGCAATATTTCAAATTAATCTTATATTTGATGAGCCCAAGTTCAACAATACCTTCACCTAGATATAAATCAGGCTTATTATTATTATTGATAATAGTGAAAGGCCGAGATATCAAAGTTCTATAACGGATCAGAAGTTTTTTAATAATAATAATTTCAGAAGGTTCAACTCACTAGTCGCCCTTCACCTTTCAATTAAAGCACAAAATTACATTCCAAATAAGAGAAACCTCTCCGACAATCTTAAAAAAGAATTTTAAACGCGAGAAAATTTCTTTAGACCTGTAAAAAGACAAAACAGGAAATTATACCGTAGCTTAGAAAAGACCACTTTTAAATTAAAATTGCAATTATGTCTGAGCTCCACGAGGTTCTTGAAAATTCAAATTAACACTGTTGATATTATTTCATTCATTTGAATTAATGAGTCGAGTAGGAATAAAATACAGAGATTGAAAAGAATCGATTCAAATTTGAATATTAATTTCTAGTATTAGCACTTGAGTATAAATTTCAACACCATAAAAATTATTTTTAAGCATTATCTTCTTTAATATTGAATTCTCCTTTCACATTGTCAAAGAATTTATTGATAATTCTGTATTTTGGAACTGGATAATTCCTCTCATAGTATTAACAGAATTACTGTTCAAAGAATTAATATTTTGTAAGAGCTAAAGTATCAGGCAAAAAGTATATAATAACATTCAACTCAATTGCTCAGTCTGCTTTAGTTTTCGTTGTTAGAGAAAATTGACTAAATTAAGTGTATTTGAATAAAATTGATACAAAAAGTATGATGTATATTTAGTATTAAATCGAATAGGCTCTATATCAAGCCTGAAAGTTTGTATTTGTGAAAAAAATATTCATTTTTACATGAAAATTATAGCGTCGATTTTTATCAATTATTATGGCTAATCAAAACAGAGTATCAGGAATAAAAAATACATTTTGATCAGGTGTTTTGGGTGTGAAAAGGATTTGAGATAATTAGGTACCTCAAAATTCAAATAAAAATTGTGTCGTTAGCTTGCGAATTCACATAAGAAAACAAACAAACAACGAAAATGTTCTACATATTGTTCGCAGATTATATCGCCATTCAGGAAGAAAAATTACATAAATACAAAATCCAAATATTTGAAAATGGTCAAAGAGACACAAAATAATGGTATATAGAGAGCAAGAAGGAACTTTCATTTTCCAAGGATTAGTTTTTATTCATCCTAATTCTAACCTCTAAGTGCAGATACTTCAACGATTCTCTTCATATTTTCGTTTGTCTAGAGGCCACATAATTGTTTCTCTTAATTGTTTTCGTTCTAGAGGGCACAAGCTGCCGACTGTTAGTTCTTCCAGGGATTTCATATAATTTTTGCGTAATTTTGTGAAGTAAAAACGAAGAAAATAAGTTCTGTGAAAGCTATTTTTTTAAAAGCTGTTAAAAACGAGTGGAAGTCGATCCAGTTTTTTTTTATTTTTCAGGAGAAGCGATATCGTTTTTGTATACTACAATAATTGAAGCTATTAAATATGTCATTTTACCCATTTCTTTCGTATTTTTCTTGGAAAATTGTGTTGAAAAATTGCAATTTTTGTGAACGTCTAATAGTTCATGCGAAGAATTGTATGAAAAATATGAGAAGGATAATACGAGTTCTTTAGTCTGTGATATGTGGTCCGTTGTCCGTTGAAACACACTGCTAAAGAAACTTTTCATAAAATGATGAGTTTTCAAATTTATTAGGCTAGCGCAAATTTATTGCCATTTTTGGGTTTTCTTATACAAAGAGTCATGTAAATACAGGAAAAATATGTTCAATTCTTCATTCTAAAGCTGGATTTTTAAAGTTTTACGTTTGCGGCCGCGCTGACGGTCTCGTTGGCGTTACGTTCGACTTCACGCTGGCTAGGCGTGCAAACGTAAAATTTCATAAATTGATATTTAATCTCATTCACTCCAATTACAATTAGAGACAATTTTCGTTTAAATATTGATCATTCATCCAAATCGTCGTAAATTAATTTGCCTGTCAGTTTTACGAGCAATTGGATTAATGATGTGTGAAAAAGAACACGTAATATTTTCTATCCTGTGTTGTATCGGACTTGCCACATGATTTTAAGAAAGCTCACCGATTCACAAATTTATTCAGTTCAATTTCAGATCTTCATTTACTTGGTTAATAATAATCTGTGATAAATAAGCTTAAAGGCAATAGCTTGGTGGTGGGAACAGTGAGACCAGAACTCATGTTGTTAATCTCCTTCAAATAGAGACGTTGCCAAGTACCGAAGCCTACGAAATTGTTTATTCCGTTTTTTAGTACACACTAAATGAAGGTAATGAGCAAACATTGATAACAGATCTAAAAAAAAAACATAAATGTGATTTGTTTACCGAAAAATAATATCATTGAATCAACTACCAATTTATAAATTCCGATTCCATTAAACTTATGAGTTGTAAAATTGGGGTATATTGTTATGAAAAATTTTCAAATTCTTGTTTCCCACTGAAAAATTGGTCATTTCTATTACTTTTATCATTATTTAATATATATACATCATTCAATAAGTATTTATATTTAATAATTTAGCATCCCAGTTGAAAGTTTGCGTTTAGTTAGAAGTCGCTCGGGACATAATTATAAATACCGACGCAACATTGTAAGTACCGCATTATTTAGTTGAGGATCAATTATGATCTAAAGAGTTTCTCTCCAAGGGTGCACAGACATATCAGAAGGAAATTGTGACAATTTAAATGACATCGGTCTGTAGTACATATTCTGACGAACCATTCTATGATTTTATTAAATAAGGATTCATTATTTTATTATAAGAACATGCGTTGTTGCTACTTCGTCCATATTTGAAGCTGGATTTGATACTGAAGCATTTCGTGAACGTCTCCTGGAAGCTAATTTAGCGTCACGTATTCCAGTTCAAAGTTTGCGTTTGGTTACAAGCCGCTCGGGATTCTTTATCTTATTATTATAAATCTGGACCCTTTTAACATAAAATTTTTAAAATCCGCATCTGCGGATGCGAGTCTTCGATAATTCCCATCCGCAACGTCCTTGCTCTTTACAGAGCTTAGATTTTGTTTGTACAAATGTGATAGACATAATCGTGTATTCTAAAGAAGAGTTTTCCTCCAAGGGTGAACAGAAATATCAGAAAAAAATTATGAGAATTTAAATGTCATCGGTATATAGTAGATATTTTCAACTTGTAAAACAATGTTGTAATCAATACTATGGACTGATCATCATGAAATCAATGCTGTCTACTATGCTTTCATCATGGTTTGTAGATCTAAAGAATCGCAAACCTAACCTAGAAGTGATGAGACAGCGGTTTATTAGAATATGGGATGAACTGGATCGCTTATATTGTTTATATTGAGTATGGTTTTTTGATGTCAGGCTGTCATCTGAAGTAGAAAACACGCTATTAGAAATATTCTTTGAATTTGGTTTTATAACGAATTTGCAACTTGTTCTCGTTTGCAACAATTTTACTTCCTTTTTTAAGAATTGAAATTATCGGGAAAGTTCTAAATTATTATTAAATTTTTCTTAATAATAGTTTTTTATGTATTTGAAGTGAAGTGAACAGTTTCATTCCTTTTAGTAATGAATATTGATTTGTCGATTTGTTCATATCGCTATGGGAATCAGGAGATTATTATCACAACCCGAAATTAGGAAATCATGAAATATGGCTAACTGTTAGTTAATTTGAGTACTTATTTATATCATGAAGATGATAAATATCTTGAATAATGAATAAAAAAAAGTTAGAAAAATATATACAAATTATGCTTGCCTCGTTTTTATTTGAGGAGGTATATTTGTCCAGAAGTGTAAATTATAGACATTTTTGAAACTAATACAAAAACAATGGAAAAAGTTTTAACTACCCATTTTTTTATAGGATATTAAGTGAGTTTTTAGGAATATAACAAAAAATGTAAAAAAATCAGAATTTGAATAAATTACAGGCCGAGAAATTGGGGGTACAAAAAAACAGTGCACCCTGTTTGACATGATTTCAGCCCTTGTAGTGATCTGGAACAAAAAAATTTGAAAAATTCTTAATCTGCAAAGATGTTACTATCGTATTGACCGTAGCAAAAAAAAATAAAAAAATAGCGTCGACATGAAATTTCAATTTTTTTTACCTTTATTCAAATTTTTCAATCAAATTTCAAAGGAATCGGTCGGGTAGAACTTGAGATATCATGTCAACCACTTCAAATAAAGTAGTTTACGTTACAAAATCTACAATATCTCTGGAAATAACGCAAGTTTTTAAAAATCTGTTTAAGGACATGTTCTTAAGGGTCTAAGCTTTAAAAATATGCAAATTTCTAAAAAAAATACCCCCTTACTGAGTGGTAACAAAATCTTTAAAAGTTCTGTATTCCCAATACTTTGAATCCTCTATTTCCATATTCTATGATATCTTCTATTTTCTTCCATGTGTTATTATGTAGGAATACTTGTTTTTTGTTATGCTTTATATTTACTTCTCACTTCCGTTAATAAATTCTTGTAATTTATTAATATTATATTTCTCAATCAAAACTCAGGTGTTCAATGGAAAATGGATACCTTAAATAACGCTCCTCTTTGAAAAAAATTTCTTTAACTCATGTTTAGGTAAATTGATTATTTGAATTAATTTCAACGGTGTATCTAGAGCTGTTTTTCATTAGATACTAATTAAACTTGTTTCTCAACATCCTTTGAACTAAGTTATCGATTAATTTTCCGAAAATTACTCGAACTGCTCAAAGTTATTTCTTAGAACTTCTCGAATATGATATAATTATAAAGTGTTTGTTTACTATTTTGGCAGTTTCCTTGCATGGAGTAAACAGAGAGATTTAGTATACGATAGTAATAAAGTTTGAGTTTAGAATCATTATTCAATAGGTAAGAAATGAGTAACATACGTGGATATAAATTAATATTGAATGATTGATAATTTAGGCATCATTGATCAATATTTTAAAATATCGTATTCACACGAAACGCTTCTATCTAATAAAACACAATATTTGTTATAACAAATTATTTTAATATTTGTTTCTATTGTAACAAATAAAAACATGAAATACTTAGGTTGGCTTTATGGATAATACATTTTCGCCTACTCATTGAAATATTGATTTACAAATTACGATGTAGACGATATATGGAAATCATACAAAATCATGTTTAGAGAATTTGCTGCACAAAAATTGGGTTATAAGGGCAAGAAAGACCAACCGTGGATAACTCCAGAAATGAATGCCATAAAAAACTAAAAGAAAATATTCAAAAAATCAACTATATATAAAAGAGGGGTAAAAAAGAAAACAATACCTAGAGAAATGTTACGAAAAAACTCGTGAAATGGTTCCTTATGCCGGCCCTGTTCAGCTACAATAGAATTTTAAAATTCGCGCGGCCTGTTTCACATTTTTTATAAATGGCGGAAGCACCCTTGATGATTCCTCTTAGAAATTTATTATAGCGAGCGGTTTATTTACAGTATTTCTCTTAAATCATTTCTACGAAAGTCTGTATATTTCTTTTGGTTCTTTCTGTTCTAGAATTTCGTAGAATATTGTTTAAGTATATAAATGATTTGTGTAAACGCAGTTAGTTTAGTTGTTTGGTTTTAAATAAATAGTGAAATAGTCGTAGTGAAATGAACGAATTAGTAAAAGTAATCGCAGAAATTGTGATATTTATTAGTAAATTATTATCAGTTATATGTATTGTATACTGTGTGAATAAATTAAGAACGTAAGAGGCAGTGTTTATTAATTCACCTTACGAATAGAAAGAGTGTAAATAAATACGAAAAACGTTACAGAAGTATAACAGAAAAAGTAGAGAAGTGACAGTAATGACTGAAAAACCAGAAGAAGCAGCGGATGCTTACACAAAAACATTATACAAAATAATGAGAAAATTTAATGGTAACAAAATCTGCTTCAAGGAATAAAACTAAAAGACAAAAGTATATTCGAGTCAAAAAGACACAGAGCAAAGGTATATGTCGATCCATTTGACCTAGAAATCAGCATGAATGAACGGGGCATAATACTAAATATCATGGGAGAAGCAATTACGATGCAAGAAATAACTTTTACAATAAATTCTCTGATAAAAAAAGAGAAGCAGAAGGTCATGAGGGTATTCCGAATAGAGGCGCATACATGTCTCTCAACAAAAATATTCCATCCAATTCTCAATAAAATCTGGAATTATGAGAAATCTCAGAAGACTGGAGTGAAGTAGAAATTATCAAACCTCCAAAAGAAGGAAACTCACCTAATGGTGATAACTGGTGTCCCATTACGTGGCGAGTAAAATCATGGCTAAAGTTTTGTTAAGAATACTAAACGACAAACCACGCAAAAACCAATCTGGATTTAGAGACGGTAACTCTTTTATTGACTATATTGGGTCAGTGAGAATAATAGTAGAGCAAATAAAATTGGACAAACCCACGAAACGACGCATGGGATTAGTGACCTCATCGATGCTGAAACACCTACAGGTGCCCTTTGCTCCATTGTATGATGATTGAAATGAGGCAAATTGACATAAAATTTTATTACTAAATATGAGTGGCTACAATTCCAATTATTGAAGTGAGAAAAATTAACGTAAAATTTATATATACTAGTTAAAACGGACTATAAGTCTTTCTGATAATCACATTTAGTTTTTTTATTGATGATCTTTCTTAATGCAACTATTGAAATACAGTATCCTTAAACGGTTTGCTCCTAATAAGATCATAAAGAAATTTGTTGTCAAAATATGACTTGTACTTGATGATTTCTACAAGTAACTATTTCAGAGCTTAACAATTGGATGTCGAATCCCTCCTCCTAATCAAATTGTAGCCAACGAAATGTTATGTTTGAAATTTTGTGAAAAGAATTGTCCAGTTTGAGTGTTTCAAACAGATTGCTTTTTGTAAGCTCTCGCATAATGTAAATGAACAAATATATTTCTCAGCTTCTTTTCTGCAACAATATATCATCATTATAGTCTATTTGAGTCTGGTATATTAGGAAAAACTTCTAAACAATTTAACTTCTTGCGGCGAATGGAGTAGGTGTTTGAGAATCACCCTACATCTCTTTAAACTAACAAAATGTACAATACCTGTTGAAGCAATTGAAATCTATTAATTAAAAGTTTTATTTCATAATATGCTTCAGTTTTATTGAGCGAAAGGCAAACTTTGATCTCCATAATTGTTACTTTATGTTGTTCTATATTCTTACTTGTTTTATTGTCTTCATCTCTACTTTTTTTATGATCCTATAGACCAACAGTTTTCAATTTATGAAAATGATATTGTTGCAGCGTCTATTTTTAGGCTTCATTGGTTCAACCAGATTTAGAAGATATATTCTAGATTTAAGCTCTTGATATGTGAACTCCCGGAAGTCCACGGAAAACTCGACAGGAATTTTCAAAATTTGTGAGTCAAGATATGATAGGAAGAATCATAAAAAACGTAATAAGTAGGTCTCTTTACAGGTTATGGAAGAATCTTCTAGATATGTGGAAGTTATTGAAAGAATGGTTGGTGTTGAGTGGTATAGAAAAACTGGGAATAAATGTTATTTAAGGAGACTAGGAAATCCTATATTCAAAATTAGAACAGGCTAATAATGAAGATAAATAGAAGCTATTACACATATTTTCACTATAATATGCTTGGTGAAAGTGTTGGGAATTTATTATTTACTAGCAGACCCGCCAGACGTTGTCCTGCCCCACGTCTAGAATGTAAACTTTTGGAAATTAGCTTTAACAATTAGACCTAATTGATGAAAATTTTTATCAGAAACTTATTACAATACCTAAGGTCATTCATATATATTTATCACAATTCAACCAATCGATAGCGTGTGAGTATGTGTATTAGTATGCTTCCAGAGATGTTGAATGTAGAAACTGTGTTGAATAAAAACTTGTGTTAATTGAAGGTGAAAAGGTTAAATCTCAAGCTATTCTATAACGGGTATTTATTATTAGAGTTAATTATCTACAAATACTGAAATTATCGTAATGCCATTGGATGTACAATATTTTGGGTTAATCCTTGAGAGGTATAAACAAATAAATTCTATGGTTTTCCCACTCTCGAGCACGCAACGTAGAAGCAAGAATTAAATTTACGGATTTTACGCAAAAACAATTTTGATTGAGATGTGTTTTCAGTTAATAGCGTTGTCAAAGGTTCTGGTGGCGGATTTAGTGATGGCAGTGACATTTTTCCAGATGCGCAATATAAACCGTCCGATTCACCTTTGTATTTGAAAGCATGACAATATTGACAATCCATACTACCAATCATGATTAGCAAATGTGATGAGTAGTCTATTTCAGGGTCATATTCAAACGCAAGTAGGGATGGGCAAATGAAAAGATTATATCGATAAATATCGTATCGATATATTCAAAGAATATCCATGTATGCAGCGTAAAAAATATCGATATATCGATATCGAGTTTTATTTCAGAGCGTTGAGTATTCAAAAATAAAAGAATTAATTTATTTTTTATTTTCGTCAGTTCTATTTATTATTTAAATAAAGTATTATAAATTATATCTATCTATCTGCTAATATAGGATCCTTAGTTACATTTCCAGATTTTAGTGATCTTGAATTTGTTGATATTTGTGTAGAAGAATTATAATGTTTTGTTTTCAAATGCGTCGTTAAATTCGTATTACCACATGTTACGTATGTGTTACCAAATAAATTACAAGAAACAGGTTGATTGTTGTTTCCTTTTTTAGTAAAAAAATTCCACACTGCAAATATTATAAATAAAAAAAATAACAATTACACAACGAAAAGACACAACAAATCACACCACGTAATGTCGCTTGCCGCCATTTTACTGTACACTACACACACATACACAAGCAACATAACACAATGCAGCTATGGTTGTCATGGTTACACATAGAGGCAGCACTTATATAAAAGCTTGCGCGTTGATGTAAATAATTAATTAATTAAATATGAGGACAGGTAAAATATTACAACAGTAAGTGGAATATGAAGTTAGTATATAGTAAAATAAAATAAAGTGTCCTTAAAAAAATATCGACGATATTGATCGATTAATTTTTGAAAAAATATCGATAGTTTGATATATCGATATTTTGTGCCCTTCCCTAAACGCAAGGCGATTAAACGATGCCCGTGCCGTTGCTCGATAATTTTGCACCCGCTGTCGCTCATTGAGCGTCGGTGACTCGTTGACGCGCCTCTCGTTACCTTAATGTATTAGCACGCGTTGCTCTGAATCTGAATTCTCATTTGCACGTGAGTTTGCTATTTGTTCTCTTACATTGACATTAGTTGTTCTTCTACTGTTCTGTTCAGTCGGTGGTTATGGACCATTTGCGTATTATGAGATCGTCGACCAATATTTCTTGCTCTTCCGCGAAAACGTGGCATTTTTTTGTAGAAATAAAATACAATACAATGAAAAATACACAACAACCAATGTAGGTAACTTCTCAAAGTGAAAGTTTACAGGGCTAAACAAGTATTGTAATTATAATTTCATTTCTTAGTTTTGTATATTTCCTATTTCGAGTATAGTAATATTCAAAATGTGAGATAATTTTGAAATTGTATCTCTAAATTAGAAAAAAAATTGTAGGTTAGGATAGTTATGTAGACTAGGAAAATTTTATGGAGAATTATGTAAAATATGTACTTGCAAACAGTAAAAAATTTCAAAATGAATAGTTTTAAGTAATATTCGTAAGAAGAAAGTTATGTATGTACCAAAAAGTAACAAATGTGTTCATCCGAACTGTTCTTTATGAAACTTCATTCAGATATGTATCGTTTAAAGTAGCATAGCAGTATGAATGTTTAGACACTATACACCATACACATGAAGTCTGTAGTCTCCATAGTTTAGACTATACCTATGCTAACTTAAAATCTGATCTTAGCACCATCTACAAGGCACAACTGAAACTCAAATATACTTTTGAATATCTGATACGACTGCAGCGTAGTCTGTCGGAATTCTATGGAAACTGTTCTAATATCAACAACAATTTAAAAATAATTCATAAAACATTATCTAGTCGCTCGAATTGTGAATTTAAACCATTTTTGTACCTCCTTGAATACACACAAAAAATTTCATGAAAATCTTGTGTCTTGTGTTTTGAGATTAGCATTCTGTTCACATTTTTATTCACTTTAGCAGTTTCAGTTTAGGTTAATGGTATGGAGATTTCATTTTTTCTCACTTCCTTTAAGCTCATCATAAGAATATTGTTTCATTTAGGTAATGAAGTATATAAACCACTTTGCTAGCTACTACTACATTGAGCAATTACGGTTGATTGCTCAATAAAAAAATGCTATTTTCCTTAATATATTGCACAGTTTTCAAAATAGACTCCTTAGAAAATAATTTACATACTATAATGATTAATATATCCATCTAATTTTTTTTAGACGCAATAATAGTAATAAATTTCATTTTAACGTCTTCAATTGACAAAAACAGGTATCTCAAAGTGGTAGTTTGAATTTTGAAAAAACAAAAAGTCGGTCGGAGAAATATTTTGGGAAAACGCTAGTTTGAAAATTTGAAAGATGATGCTATATTTTGTATCCCAAACAATCGGTGAAAATACAAGGTTGACTGTTAAAAAATCATCGGTCATTAAAAATAAAATACGTTAACCTTGTTTTTCGCAAGGCATAATAAAGGAAATCTCCTAATTGATTATAGGTGTTATCCAATATTTGCCGAACTTGCGGAATAAGTTAGTCACAAAAAACAATATTGAATTAAGCAAATTCCCCTATGTGGTTTTACCTTACTTAGCATAATTTGGAATTCTTAACGACTCCAAAATACTGCTTTTAAATTGTACTATAATGCAATCGGTAATAATTTTTCTGTAGTTACAAAGGTTCTTCTCATTTCACGATGCTTTCGATTATATTAAAAGCCTTCTATCCTAGTATAACCATATAATATCTAAAATCTTTGTTGTAATATTCACCATCTTCTGCAGTTAATTCAAACAATTGATTTGGACGACTTGAATATTTATTTAAAGTTCGTTAAATCGTTTGGGTTGTTAAAAGGGATAAACTTTACTATGAAACTTTTGGGGTTTCGCTTATTTTTACAATCATTTTGTTTACAAAAAAATTACGTTAATAGTGCTATGCTCTTGTTACACAAGTGACTATTAACGTACATAATGCAGAGTTGAAAGAGAATGCTCATAAATTCTAAACATTAATCATAAATTACACTCTGATGCTGCCATTAGAGTTGCGGTTTATCTCATTTTCCCATATTACCTCTCCATTTATCTGGATCCAGTAATAAAAACGGTATAGAGCACAATTTTACGATGTAAAATAGTGCGTCTAGCAGCCTCTGATTAGTACTTAGCGAGTTGACTACTAATATTAATACCAGAGTTATGACACTATAAAATTCACATTTCAATATTTTTGTTTTGATGTTTTGACAACCAGTGGACACTTACTAACACACAAACCCTCACACACACACACACACACACCAACACTTACAATATATTAGATATAAGATGCGCGTTTCGATAACCATATTAAGCCTTAGCTTAAGTCTCTAAAGACGATACTTTGATTATCCACCTTGTGATATTATGAGTGTGAAGCAGTAAATACTGTTCAGACACAATTAATATATTTCGTTGTACAATCTTATATTAAAAATTTCACGATTCTTTCACCTTCCAATACTTTCTTCAAAGATAATTGAATTATTTTGTTTGAGAATTGGATTGTATCAAAAAAATAGGTTTGCACATACACTGTAATCGAAAAAGATCTACTACATTATCTTTTTTAGTGCTATATTTGTCTGGTATTTACCATTGCTAATATTTGAGGCAGCTTCAGGAAAGTTAAATCTTCGCACTCAGAAATTTTATGGTTTGGTGATTTACTATCTTCTCAGACACCTGGAATTTACATTTTTATTCACACGAGGTGTTCAAATGACAATGACCTGTTAGAAACTACCCTACTTTTAGTCAATGTTTTCATTAGAATTTTCGAGGCTCTAGTTTCAGAGGAACAGTATAAAAGCAGATATTGACTCATAGTAAAATACTCAAATCACATTCTCCGTTCTCTTCGATTCTGTTTGCAAGTGATTAGTTACTGGAAATCATGACGATTTTTGTCCGGTAAAATATATTATAGCCTTTTTCACCAAATTATTGGCTATATTGTTCCTCTGTATATTCCCATATCATACAAGTAGAGAAAAGAGACAGTCTTGTCCAGCTCTATTTCTATTGGTCATGATAGGCAGGGGCCGGATTAAGCTAGGGGCTATAGCCCCGGGCCCCAGGTCCAAGAGGACACCATCATTTGGAAATCATTCTGTATTTTTTAATGTGTTGATGCCACAAATCTAAAGTATTGATACTATTTTGTGAATTTTTCCGGGTTTCCGAATTCCTTAAGGGGGCCCCGTCATTATTTTAGCCCCGGGCCTTATAAATCTTAATAAGGCCCTGATGATAGGGTAATAAAAACAATACAATGAAAGAGAAGAGCCGTAGACTGCTGAAAATGGACAAATCATTATATGCAAACGGTATAGTCCGAGAGTTGCTTATTAAATTATACCATCGAACAATGGGTGGCGTTAATGAGTTATGGCACTACTGTATTTTTGAACATTGACGTTTGTTATTGCGAAGCCAGTGATAATTTAGAAATTGATTGCAAGTTTGGGTAAAAATGGAAATCATCTGGTCTTAGATGCATAGAATCGCAGCGTATAACTTTTTGGTAATAAAGCACCATTAGAGTAAACAATAGTTTTGTATAATTTTGTCGTGGTCGACGGTGATGAATCTTGAGAAGAGGCTAAAATCGGTTTTCATTTCAAGAAATATCGATGCTGTGCACAATATGATTAAAAAAGATCGGCATCTGACTTAAAAGGTGTCTCTTAGGATATCGCTACAATCGATTTTGTAAGGAAGATATGTTTCAGATGGATTCCGCATGCCACTTCCCATAAAGCATCTCAAACAACTAAATAGTTGCAAGGGAAGAATATCAAATTCTTTGTCTCATTGCCCGTATTCACCCGATTTAGCGTCTAATGATTTTTTCTTGTTCTCCACTGTCAGATAAAAGATTTTCCTCACCTCGAAAAGATGTATAATACTTTCAAAACCGTGTTTCTATAATAATAGTTTCAGAATAGGAAAATGTTTTAAGAATTTTTTTGAGTGTGTGCAAACATGTACAGACCAAACCTTAAGGGCGAATATTTCGAAAAGCAATAAAACAATTTATTTCGAAATTGTTCTTTTTTGGTTCTCTTTTTGTGACAACTTATAAGGCAGAACTCGTAGTATATACCTAGAAGAAAATGAAGTAACACTTGGATAAATATAATAGATAATAGAAGTAATGATCAGAAAAGGGAACATGAAGAATATCTAATAATAAAAGGACAAACAGAAGAGGGAGAAATAGACGTAGAGTTTGGAACACAGTAAGAAAAGTCGATTCAAATCAATATGCTCTAAATAAGATACAATTTTGGAATAAAGAACTAGGCAAAGACATAAAAGTTGAGGTATACAACAGTATCTACTTAGAAAGGAAATTTGGATAATGAATAAAGTGAGACAAAATAGAATAAAAGCAGTAGAGATGAAATAACTAAAGAATATATCGGGAGAAACGAGAATGAATAAAATAAGGAATGCGATTATAAAAATGCTTAAGCAGGAAATAAAATAGGTGAAAGGTACTGACATATGAATAGAAAAGCATCTGAAAGCCTAATAGGAAAAGTGGCCGAAGCAAAAGGAGATGAACGAAACTTGATATGCAATATGTATGTATTTTGTGTATATGTTAGAAAAACGAAATGTACTTTTACTTTTTGTCTGTGCTATATTCCAATTATAGCTCTCAAAGAATATTGTTGATTGTAAGTTGTAGATAAGACAAAATATATTGGAACGAACTATACACTGTAGCTTACCCGTTTATTTGACTGTATAATAAAATGAGATACTAAAAAATCGAAATTTCCTGCAGCTGGGCTAAGAAATTGATAGCACTCATAATTATGATAACATTCTTGATTTATTTGTATTATGAAAATCTGTTTTGCTTGAGTATAAAATTGTTATTACTTCTGCCGTTTTATGTTTCCATTAATAGAAACTAATGAGAGTTTTAATTGGCTTACGTCACAAAATTTATATTTGTTTTCATGACGTTACAGCTTACTCAGTAGTCCGTTTTTATCGAAATGAAACTAAAATTTTCATACTCCGTGAGATTTTAATATTAAAATATGAATTGGAAAATTGACTACATGATTTATAGGCTAGTTAACTGAAAGATTGTAAACAGAAAATTGGTGTGATTTCAACAACGAACGATTAACTTTCTTAATTAATAAGTATCATGGAAATGAATTTCTGTTATAAATTTTATTTTGGAATGTGTTGTTTTCAAATAAAACACAACAAACAATTTAATTAAAATAACACCATTTTTCTTAACGAAAACTATGTTTATCGGATCTAAATAGATAGTTTCACTTTTATCACCTCTTTCGAGCTGTAATTTATTCATCTTTAAGACCAGAAGGACATTTTTTGTAATGATTTCACGGTAAAACAGGAAGAGTGTAGTGTATTACATAACAAGAACTGTACGCCCATTTGGTTAGAATAATTTTGTTATTTGCACGTGTTATTAAACGCAACAAGGGAAAAAAGCTACACAAATTCTGAACTCATTACTTTGGTCGGAAAAAATTGAACTTAACAAAAAAAATCACAATACACAGAGTCTTAGTGGAGCTCATTTTAACGTATGAATGCGAGTGCTGGCAACTGACGGATAGACAGGAAAAATAATAAAGGCCTTGGAACTTCTAGATGATCGTGCAGGATATCCAAAACAGAGCATATACGAAATGAAGATATACGACGAAGAACAGGTCGAGTATACACGACTTCAGAGAGAATACAGACTAATAACTGTTCTGGTAAAAAACTATTGCTGTATAAACCGTAGAATAGAAGAATACGAGAAAGACCCTCAAGGACTCAAAAGGAAGGAATTGAACAGACCTTGGAAGACAGAGCTATCCAGACAAAGGAATAAATTTAAATTTCTTCAGTTTCTTATTTCTTAGACCTTTTGATATATTAATGCAAATAAATGATCTAGATTTTAGGTTTTAAAATTAGTTTTTAAACAGAAGAGACCTATATATATATATATATATATATATATATATATATATATATATATATATATTTCTAACATTTATATTCCATATATAAAATCAGTTACTTCTAAACTTTCTGTAATTCAAAATAGCGTACAGTCAAACACTTAATATTTAATCTATTTTTAATAAAGTGAAAGATAAAACACCAATCAATAAATTGCCTAACATAGTATATGAAATACCTTTTTAAATTGCAAGAAAAAGTACATTGGTCAGTCGAAAAGGTCACTGATGAGTCAGATAACTAAAAACTACAAAAAATGTTTATTTTCAGAAACAACATATATTGCCCAAAATGATCAATGCAATAATAAGAAAACTGATTTAAATAACCTTAGGGTGATTTATGCATATCTTTTAGATATTTAAAAACAAATTCTATAAAAATTCAAAGCCAATAACAACCAACTAACCTCACCTAACCTATAAATTTCAACGTACCTAATAACGACATAACCTATAAAATTTATTGTTATCTATATTCTAGCCAATGAGTATTCAACTACATTTCACCAATCAATATTAAACATCTTTTACCAAAACTTATCCTTATCCAACTTATATATAAAAATTCAACGTCAGTCATAATATAACCAATCAAAAATTAATGAAAATTCCTATATGAAAATCCAATATTTCGATCAACGTCAATTTGAATGTTGAATTTTTAATTCTATGAGTTTAAAAATTCTTACAAGCATTAACAATATGAAAAATCACCGGAAATCTTAATTAATTATTGTATGAGTAAAATTTTATTATTGTTATACATTTATATATATTTCTTGTATTGAATTTGATCATAATTTCTGTTCCAGACGATGAATATATAAGTATTCGAAAGCTCGGAAAATATATTAAAGTTAGTATTTTTTATAAGTATAAAAATGAAATTGACGTGGTAGTAACTTTGAAATTATTAATAAATAATTAGGAAGACACAATAATAGAATGTTTTATTCCAATCAGCTTATTACGTTTTTCGTCAAATGTATTCGTTTAATAAATAATTATTGTGAAGCAGTAGCCACTTCTCTTTTATAGCCACTTCCAAGTTCAAAGGATTATTAATTAGTTCTCGTCCTCTCACTCAATTCGAGAAATTTAATAAAATGTCAGTCTCGAGTTTAAAACGTTCTGTTTACCTACAAAGCATACCAGAGGCAAAAAATTTAGTAAATTGTTATTAGTTTTTCAATTCTTCCCTTTGTTTATATTTTGTTTCATATTAAAATACTTGTGGTAACCAATTTATTATTGATTCTTCACCAAATTTGAGTATCAGTTATTTATATACTATAACTGACGCCGAATACCACTTCCTGAAAAGAGTCTCCAGCTAGACACCCTTAGGTGACAATATGTCTATTTGTTCTACAGATATATTTCATGAACGATTGTTAAATATATTGGGGAAACCGATGATCGTGATGCCACAGTAAATTTCTGTTAGAGTGTATCACTATGATTTTTTTTGGCAACCAATGTGTTAACCATTACCTTGCTAAGGCGTTGGACTAATTCAATGTATGTATTCTTTTTTGTGCAGTTCCTATTCTATTTGAACATAGATTTTGTGTTTTTCTAAAAATCATAATTTTCGGCTTTAATGAAAATTGAATAAAATAGATTAGAGCGTAATTTATGTACATTACAGTTAATAACAAAAATTCGAAATTTCACATCTCGTGCGTAGTCCGATTGTATATGCTCAGCTCTACACCTTTATCTGAATCAGTTATTTTAACCGACAAAATCGTTCGTAAGTTTATTAAAAGCCGACGAGATAAACATTTCAAGCAGAGTCTAAGCTACAATGACCTGATTTATAGGTTTTTCTTGCTGGAATGATTAATGTTTTATAAAAACACGAACCTGTTAATGTGCGTGTCGGTTGATTGGTAGCTCATTTTTAATGTATTGAATTATATCTTTTTCCTGATTCTGTTTACAATTGTCACCCACCTTTTTGGATTATTTCCAATTTTTTGTTAAAATAACTGCAAACCAAAATAATTCCTACTTAGAATATAAATAAGTTTCTGATTATATTTAGAGTGCTTATTGATCATATTTTGATACAAATATAAGTGGAATAATACAAGTTGAATAATTTTTATTTCATTTATAATTCTTGGCTTCTGCTTTATCGTAGCAAATGGTACAAAATTAGTGTCAATTTTTAAGTATTTAACTAAATCATATTATAACTATTATGAGAAATAATTAAATATTACTTTTTGTCACATATTCTCTATCTATTGATACATTTACTACAGCGAACCTCCAACGTCTCTAGACCTTTTAAAAAAATTTTCTTCTTGCTCTGAAAACCAGACTCCGCAGCTTTTATTACCTCCTCGTTAGAAGGAACTTTACGACCTTTTCAACTTTGTTTCAGTTGAAGAAAGAGATGACAGTCGGACGGAGCCAAATCTGGTGAATAAGGGGGGTGTTCTAGTAATTCAAAACCTAAATCATGAATTTTTTGCATGACAACATGAGATTTGTGTGCAGAGGCGTTGTCCTGCAAAAACAAAACACCTTCGGATAGCTTTCCGCGTCGTTTCTCTTTAGTTTTTTTCCGTAGAGTGGTCAGTAATGTCGAATAGTAATCTCCAATTATTGTTCTACCCTTATCCAAGAAATCAATCATGATTACGCAATCCCAAAAAATTAAAGCTAGAACTTTTCCAGCAGATTTTTGGACACGAAACTACTTAGGTCTTGGAGAACCAGAGTGTCGTCATTCCATCGATTGTTGCTTTGTTTCTGGATCGTAGAAATGTACCCAAGTATTATACATAGAAACAATTCGGTTTAAGAAGTCTACATCGAGCACAGATCGAACGCGATGCTTCTACCCTTGCACGCTTTTGGTCAACATTCAAACATTTGGGGATTCATTTTGCAGCAATTTTTCTCATGTCCAAATTGACGTGAACTATATAATGAACGCGTTCGTATGAAATATTCAGTGTTTCAGATATCCGTTTTAGCCCAATTCGACAATCTAATAAAATCATGTCATGATTTGCATCGATATTTTCGGGGGCTGACACAGACACTGGCCTTCCCGATCGGTCATCATCTTTAGAAAATTGATTTACCTGTTTTGAAGTTTGCAATTTTTCACGGTCGTATACGAAGCACATTGATCACCAAGGGTATTATACATGTGTGCGTAAATCTGCTTACCTCTTAACCCTTTTAAATACGGTTACTACTTGATGATGGCTCGTTCCTCCAATTATTCTTTTTTCTTTTAATTTATCGCGTAACTCTGGTTTACTTCACTGACGTCAAACTTTACGCTGACACTTCTAATAATTTATTATTCGTTGCTATGGTAACGCAATATTTTGTTTATGCATGGAACTGGTCTAGGCTAACTAGATATCAATACATCTTCGTATATATGATGGTTGTTTTTATTTCAAATAGAATTTGTTCCTAGAAGTGAATTGCGCAGAGGAAGGAAACGGGCTGAGCTACGGACGAACAACTACGAGTATAGTTGCTACGATACAAGCTCTATTTGATCTTCAATTGCGGAATGTGATTCGTTTTAAACAAGCTGAAGGATGGAGTGGTACTGACATTCATGACAGGATAAGTGCCACACCCATTTCAACTGGTTGAGACGAAAAGTTTATGTTTATGGCGGCGTTTTTGACCTGTGATTGAAGGGCATAGTAACGAATTTCCTTCTCTTCTCAATGTTTGAGCCTTACAATGCCAAAAAATCGAAAGTATTGGTCCAATGTTGATGTTGACTCTATCATAGTAAATCATGATTTGTCACCTGCTATTATCTTTTTTTGGAACATAGTTTGATAAGTAGCATTCAAAGTATCAGTAACATAAAAAAAAGCTTCAGTTCCGATGTCCTGAATGAAAATCTAATTTTCTGCCGTTCAAACAATATTAATTCCGCTATAATTGGCTAAATAGTACATAGAAGATGACCTGCAGTTACAATTTTGGCCAAGTTAATATTGGATGCCACCCTACAAAAATTAAGAAGGTTTTTTTTTCCATTTGGATTTTATTATTTTTGTTTTTGATTCGGTCCTGGAATAGACTAGAATGGTAAATCGATTCCAGATAAGCTCTATATAGAATCAGAATGACATCGTTTTGATACAAAACGATTCATGTTATGTGATTCCCAAACTGTTATCATTTGATAGGAATACTGATCTGGGAAATATTTGAAATTGTAACTTAAGATTGTAGAATCTGAATCATTTGGTCTCATGACGATGAAAAAGTATATGTTGTCTAGTCCGAGCAATAAAATAAAATGTAAATGTATGTTCACTATTCGCAGTAAATGCAAAGGTTTCAACTTTATTATAGTTATATTATTTAGTATCGTAGTCGGAGTCAAGAATTTAAAATACATTTTTATTCTAGAAGGAAAATCATTGACGGAGGGGTAAATAACCTAGACAAAATTTTTTTGGAATTTATTTTTGTCCGTAATTATGGGTTCTAAATAAAATATTGTATGAATGATATATTAACTTGAGGCCGTTTGACATGGTGCAAGACAAATTGCGTGAAATTTCATGCTCAGAATATTACATAGATGAATTTTGCACATCGCTTGACATTATGCGAATCTCTTGCCATTGTATCATGGCTGCTATTAACAATCCAATTCAAATTCAATCAGTGAAATTAATCATATTCCTAACCTCCAATTTTATCCATTATTTTGTTACTTTTGAAGCCTAATTCAAAGGTTAGTTACCAAGCCAAAAGTAACTAGATTTCTCTCTAGAATAGCAGCTAGCACGCAATAAAAATGGTACCAATCTGATAATGTTACAAGTGCGAGATCTTGTATGAAACAATTATGAGTAGTAAAATAGAAAATAGTAACCAACCAAAATGGTAACCAACATCAGTAGAACTGGTAATGTTCTGGGTCCTCAATAAAAACCACAAGAAATTGAACAGTGATAATAAAATATTCGAATAATCAGAGCTGGATTTAGCATTTCGGCCCCTAGATAATTTTTTCCGACCTTTAGTCTGGTTAGAGTTAATTTACTAAAAAAATTGTAATATGCTCATATGTTAATAGCTTAAACACTATTCCAGGATGTAATTTTATCGAAATTTGTGAAATTTACTTGGTTCTGGGCTTAACAAAATGCAATCTCAAAACAATTTTATCTATTAAACAGTGAGCCCACAACTTAATCAAATCAATCCAACCCGTAACAGTCTCAAACTCAACCGTGTGATAACTTTTCGGGAGTGTTTGATTTTCTTCAACATCAATATAGACAATTTTTGCACCACAACATATCATAGACCAAATAGTAGTTAAAACATTAAAACATTGAGTAATTTGGGATGAATCAGCGCCAAAGTAGATTTTTAAGGCATAAAAATCATGGCAAATTGTTTTCTTGATTCTTGTGGTATACTACATTTTGTGAAAATGAAAAAATTACTTATTTTAATAATAGATTTTCTGACATTTGAGTAAATACCAAAATGATATTTGATACATGCATATCTACAGTCTTCTTATTTAAATCTAAAAAGAAAGTGCGAAAGCATATGATTAATTTCAGTAATGAAACAAAAAGTAAAGAACATTCGATAAAACTGTAATTGATCTTTTGCGAAATTAACATCTTATTCATAGACAGAAAAATAAATAAGAAAATTTAACTATTATATATTTTGTAGAAATTCTTTACAAAAATTAGTCTGGAATTCATTTTCAAAAGAGACTCTATCACTGCGAATAACTAACAGGATATTCAATAAATGTTACAAGGAAGATGCACACACATTTTTAGTTTTGAGCAATGCAGAGCTAAAAGTCATAGTGTCAAGAGCAACATTAAAATCCAAATCACTTATAAATCTGCTTCCACCTTCAAAAGGACAAAACCTTCTACTTTTTCCTGTCCAAACGATTTTAAATATTTCGTAGCCAACTTGAGTACAAGAAAGATTTTCTTTAAGGTAGTATATTCTATTAGTGTCTTTTGTATAATGAAAATAAAAATTTATTTTAGTTATCAATGAAAGAATAGATCAAGAAAAAGCCGGAATTGTAACGTTCTATGATTGTACATAGGGAGCGGTTGACACCATTGACCAACTTAAACAAATTCATATAAAATTACGTTGGCCTATGGTAGTTTTTCATGGATATAGATGAATGTAGCTTCTATTAACGCGTTTGTGATATACATATCTAATGAGAAAAACTGATAAAATGGTTCATGTATTTAAAACATTTGGATCTGCACCTTTTTTTTCTCAGGATAAAGTATAGAAATCATTTGGAGCTTGGAGTAACAATTTACCTCAAAATTAAGTTGTATGAATAAATGGGATGTCAAACAATATTGAAAATAAAGTGAAGTTACATCAAAAGATACACAGATAGCAAACAGAACTGGAATAGCAGTGAAAGGAGCCCTGAACTAAACACTGCGAAAATTTTAGCATTACATCAAGAATTTTTCAAGTAGAAATATATACAATCAAAAAATGTGTCCAATTCTGATAGTCAAGCAACCATTAGAGTTCTGAGTTCCAATGCCATAAGATCCAAGCTGGTTTAGGAACGCAAACAAACGAAATAAGCTAGACAGAAAGAATAAATTCAATAAGTTCCAATGCAAATTTTATTGGAGGGAAATGAAATAGCAGATATTCTTGAAGAAATAAGCTTTATTATCATTTTTAATTTTATCGACAAAGCAACAGAATTTTATATTAGATAATAGAAAAATATAAAAAATATAGAAATATTCAATAACAATTTGACTTGATATTGTAATTATAATAAATGTAATATCTTACTTCACACTAAATTGAATTATGCCATTCTCTTGATTCTATGGTAAATTGTAGATTTCTGTCACAGAAGTCTTTCAAGCAGAAATGTCAATGTAGCTGATTGAATAATTTTTTTGGCGCTGAAGATGGTGGATGGCGATTTTTTACCAAATCAGAATTAGATATAGTTAAGTAAATGTTCAAATTCTTTTTTCTAGTAGGGTAGGCATGATTGGGTCTCTCAGTTGAATTGTGAAAGTGTTTGCGAACCCAACAAATAGATTCTAAAATGAAAAGAGCGTAGAGAGCTAGAATTTTGTGTATTTGAAAATAGAATTCGCAATGCTTTCTACTACTCAAACCAAAAATATAACGAATAGCGCTTTTTTGTAATTAGAAGACAAACCATACCGAAGTTTTTTACATACACAGACCATTGAAGGGCACCGTGAATATGTAGACCAAGAAACTTGATCGAATTTGAGGATTGTATTAAGTCACTGTTGAGTTTTAGAGCTGGTAAAGTACCTTTATGGGATAGTACTAAAGTTTTCTCAGTGTTTCACCAGAGACCGTTCGCGTAAGACCAGGACTTAATAGTAATGTGATCTTTGCCGATGGTACAATGAAAAGCACTTCATGTTACACAGGTGTCATCTATTTACGAAAGCAAGCGGGATAAACTCTATACACCTATAAACTGAAAAGATATACTAAATTTATTAAGTTAAGTAAAATAATCTACAAATAGTAATATTAGTCTTGTCTGACCATTGTCGCTTTAATGTAAACCTGAAGATTTTGCATTATCCGTGTTTTTACAAATCATTCCACGGAACGGAGCACTTGAATTGTTTTCATCTACTATATAAAAATAAGTCGAGTTTTCCTTCCTGACGCTATAACTCCAGAACGCACGAACCGATTTCCACGGTTTTGCATTCGTTGGAAAGGTCTCGGGCTCCGTGAGGTTTACAGCAAAGAAAATTCAGGAAAAATTTCAAAAGAAAAGCGGGAAAATCTTTTTTCACATACAGCGCCATCTATGATACATAGCATGTACTACAAACCAATATTTTAAGTCGATCAAGATGTGACATAGTTTTGGCGTTAGCATCATCTGGAATTGCGGCGACTCTTCTAGATGGCGGTCGTACTGCACATTCTGCGCTTAAGTCGCCACTCAATTTAAACACAATTGATACTCCAACATGCAATATTTCCCGATCCAGTGCAATGGTAAAATTGTTGATGCAATGCAAGCTCATTGTTTGGGATGAGTGCACAATGGCACATAAAAAATCACTTGAAGCACTTAACTTCACACTGAAGGATCTTCGGCGAAATAACAACATCTTTGGCGGCTTGATGATATTGTTGGCAGGCGATTTCAGGCAGACGTTGCCAGTAACTCCCCGTGGAACGCCTGCAGATGAATTGAATGCTTGCCTGAAGGTATCACCTTTATGGAATAACGTAAAAACATTATCGCTAACCACTAATATGAGAGTTCAACTTCAAAATGATCAAAGTGCTGCACAATTTTCCAAACAATTGTTAGATGTTGGAAATGGAAAAGTCCCAGTTGATGCGACATCTGGATTAATTACTCTCACCAACGACTTTTGCCGATTTGTAGACTCTCAATTAGCTCTTATTGAAAATGTTTTCCCAAACATTAGTGAGAAGTATCAGAATTATGCTTGGTTAAGTCAACGAGCAATTCTTGCCGCAAAGAAAAATGATGTACACGCACTGAATGTCACCATTCAATAAAAAATTGCTGGCGATTTGGTGACATACAAATCCGTTGATTCCATAACAAATCCCGATGATGTAGTAAATTATCCAACGGAATTTTTGAACTCTCTGGAGTGGAGGATTTCCACCACATAACTTGCAACTCAAAGTTGGTCCAGTTATTATGATATTGGGTACTTAATTTGAATCCACCGCGACTTTGCAACGGTACTCGACTTTCGGTAAAAAGACTTATGCCGAATTTGATTGAGGCAACCATTATTAACGGAAAGTACGCAGGTGAAAATGTATGTATTCCTCGAATGATTCCGACTGATCTTCCGTTTGATTTCAAACGATTTCAATTTCCAGTTTGCCTTGCGTTCGCAATGACAATTAACAAGTTTTTCACATGGGCAGTTATACGTTGGGTGTTCACGAGTTGGGAAACCATCCGCTTTGTTTGTGTTAACGTCAGACCAAAAAACAAAAATGTGGTTTAGCAAAGAGCACTTCAATGAAACGAATAATTTGGGGACACGTATAACGCTTCGATTCAGTATTTACTTTGGATTCACTTTCATTTACTTAGAGAAGTTCAACTAAATAACACTTCATTTTTGTGATCGAAATGAATTCATTACTGTTGTGAAATGAAATAAAATTTTTCCTTTTCAAATATAAAACAAAAAAAAATTTCCTCATCTTTTAATTACCAAACGAAATGTTACATAAAACGAAGCCATCTGATGGCGAAACGGAGTTCGCCGGGTTTGTTAGTTGTTAATATTTTTTGATTATTAGAATAATTTTCAGTTGGTTATGAAATATTTATTTATAAAATTTCTATGGAACAGTGTTATAAAGATAAAGTTCCCCATTTCAATGTTTTAAGATATTTTATATAAACGAAACTTTTTTATCATAGGTGCTAAAAATATTTATAATTGGTTAAGATAGATTTAACTCTCTCAATCAAGTAACTTCTTCTCATTTGTGTGAAGGTTAATATTTACTCTCTACATATAGCTTTACTGTTTGTACTGCGGTGGAATAGACAGTGCCACTGATAATTAAACGGCCGACAAACAGGATAAAGGATTCAATTATACGTGAGTTAATATTCGATGAAAAGGACTGAGTTAATATGAAATTAACGATCAAATTATACATCCAATTTACTTTGATATTCTAGGAAGTCAAATACTACAAAGTACTGAATTCAAGTAATCCTTCCATTTTAAGTACTTTCGAATGAATAATTTTGGAAATAGTAGATGCTAAATTTATTGACTTCAATATTCTTAAAAAATATCTACTAGAGAAATAAACAAATTTCCATCCTTTTGTCCTGGTAATTGAAATAACCAAAATGAGTTTCTAAGCGACATACTCCAAGTAGTAATGCTGTGATCGTGCTTTACCGAAAATTATCTGAAATTATGGAATATTATCCATAAACGTTGGGGTGTATCGAAAGTAAAGGTAGATAATAAGAAAAGTCACATATAATGGTATTGATGTGATTGAATTTGAAGAGATTCGTTGATGACTTGGAATAATCAAATAACTATCTAAGAATGACTGACGAGGTATTATGATATAAGACATACAAATGCTAATTAAAAATATACGAATTTCACTTGAAATGTCGAAGATTTGAATGAGTGATGGTAACAATCAAGTAGCATAATATTTTTAAAGTGTTTATGATAAAATTAGACTTCTGAGTTATGAATTTCTATATGTGAAAGTCTAGTATAATAGGAATCTCTATATAATACATTAGGGATATAATTTGATCGAAATACAAATTTGTTAATCAACTTCGAGTCAATTTTCATACAGCGTTGGACTGAATCTGATAGTTTGAATATTCGTTGACGTAATTGTGTTATTGTGGAAAGGTTTTATACCATCGATCCTCGGTATGACTGCTAGAGTTAAATATAAATTAAATTTTTTCTCTTATGCGCGAGAATCATCTTACAAATAACAGATTTCAAATTTTCAACTTATTCCCTTCAATACTTTGTTTTTAGAAGTCAACATATTTTTAAGCAAGAAAATAAAAAGACTCCAGAATGCCAATTATATCTACTAAATCAGATTTACTTATGTTGTCATTTTCAAAGTTTCTTGAAATCCATGTATTTAAAATTTTGCAACAAAATATGACTGCGGCAAATCCCGAATAATTATTTTCCGGTTGATGAATACCTAGTTATTCAATAGCTTTGAATATGGATTATAAATAATTTATTTTGGGATTTGATTGTCTTGTTTTTAAATTACTTTTAGATGAAAAAGTTCCAACATACTTCGGTCATGATCAAAATTAAATTTGACAATTTGCATAATTATATTGAGCAATTTACTACCTACAACATAGATATCAAACTGAAAATCTGTTTTAATCATACCAAGCAATTTTTTATCTCGGAAAATTGTACTCTTTATCTACTCCACATTTATTTGAGACTTTCATAGATCTTTTCCAAAAGTTTTTCTTCATCCATTTTATATATCTACTAATCTATAGACATTATTTACAGATAGCTGACAATAAGAAACAAGTGGATTTGATTAATGAACTTCTCTCAGAATGTACAATCTCAGTAGTTATATTTAATGAATGAATAACTACTATATTAATAAGGCACTTTTGAAACCTATGAGGAATGCATGTTCAATGCTGATTTCGTGGTATTTATTTTAGGGTTTGTATTGCGTGTAGCTTAAGACAATCGATTATATTATTATTAGAAATGTCTTATTTTCTGTCTTAATTCCCTAGTTACATTTCATCTAATAGATTAACAAATAAATCCATTGGCCGATGTTCTAGTGATCCGTAGATAACATGTGTACGTCTGGATGCAATATTGTGGTTCATTGTAATGGGGCATTATCCACAAGTTTGATATAGGTACAATTACTCTGTCCCTGGTATATAGCTGTAAGTCTCAGAATTTTGGCTGGAATATCCCTGAAAAGCAGCTGAAAAACAGGGTTTCAAATATCGATCGGGGCTTTAGTTTTCGAGAAGACAACATGGCTGATTATAATTCGTATTGATATGTGGAAGTTTTAATTTACGATTATTTTGGTAGTGAGTAAATTCGGAATTTTCCACCAAACTAAGTGATTAATGACATGCAGAAGCCTACACCCACTGTCGTGGATATCTCCTGCGCGATTTACGGAGGCACTTATTTTGTACCACCTGTAGGGTGCGGAAATTTTGTTTGGGACCTGTGAAGTAGACTGGGGTTGCGTATGTTGAAATTGGTTTGTGTGGTGAGTTTACAAATGAGAGGTTAAAGTCTGCCCTTTGCAATCTTAGCTTATTGTTCTTGTTTAGCGATGGGCGTTAACATTTATGTTTCCTTGCAGAATATACCCTAGGTATTTTAGGTTACTGCTCGGTAGGATAGTTAACTCTAAGTGTCGTAGGTCATATGTCAATTATATTATTCAATCGGTATGTATCTTATATGCCATATTTAGTAATATAATTTTGACAGTATCATTATATGCTGATGATTATGATACTGTTCCAATCTCCGAGCATATTATTTTGCATATATATCCTATTTATTAAATAACATGCGATAATTATCCTTCATATTTTCATACTTTCTATTTATTGAAAGCGTTTAGTTTCGTCTTTTCATCATATTTCATGGTTTGTTGTACGGTAATTTTTTTGTTTTATATTGATTGAACTTTATTCCTTCATATTCTTTAGTTTTTAATAAAACCAGTTTTTTTTTCTTCATGAATTTTTGATAAAATATGTTTTTAATTCATAGTTAATTTTATCAGGTTATTTTTTTTGTAAAAAATGCTTTTTTTTCGTTTGGCCGTCTGTAGCAGCGATATCTTCTCACAGGAATCTTGGGAGCTTGAGGTTTTAGCATTTAATCCGTGTATATCTGAAGATTTGCCGAAAAAGTTTATCAAATTAATCAAAGTGTGATAGTACCAATATAAAATTTTATTTAAACTTGCTATAGAACACAAATCCTTATCTACGCTGATGATGTGGTACTTATAAATAGAACAAAGAAGGATCTAGAAAAAATGTTCCTGCTCTTTGAAAAGAAAGAAAAAGAATATGGACTATGCATAAATGAACAAAAGACCAAATGGGAAGGGATCTGAATAGCTGCAACCAATTAAAACTGAACGTGACAACAGAGAAAAGCAAGGATTATAGATTTGATAAAGTCAAGGAGTTCAAATACCTGGACGTGATAGTGACAAACGAAGGAGGTGCAGCCAAGGAAATCGATAAAAGACTGTCGAAAGGAAACAAAACGGTTGGAGCTCTAGGAGGACTATTAAGGTCAAAAGATATTTCAAAAGCCGCCAAGTTACGTATTTACAAGACAGTTATACAACCAACGGTGCTGTATGGCAGTGAGTGTTGGATCATGAACACAAAAGAAGGAAACAAAATAAACATATGAGAGAGAAAGATACTAACGAGGATTTTCGGAGTAGAGCAGGAGCAAAATGAATGGAAGAGAAGAACGAACGCAGAGATCAAAGCACCGTATGATCAAGCTGAGATGAGATATGTGGTTAGAGCAAAAAGACTACGTTGAATGGGGCATATAGACAGAATGGACGAAGATAGTTGGGTGAAAAGGGGAGAAGCAGCAAAAAGGAAAAGAGGGCGTCCACGAAAAAATGGATAGAAGCATGTAGAGAAGATTTAGAAAGAATAGGAAGAGAGAACAGCGTGAAGCAGCCATTAGCAAAAATAGATGGAGGAAATCAGTCGAGCGACTCGAAACCTTGGGGCTATAATGTCTGTTGAGCTGGTATATTTATTTTATAGATTAACACAAAAATTTGTTGTATCACGCTAATGTCATACTTTGTGGAGATTTTAATCGAGATCTCTTAACCACCAACGAATTTAAAAAATTTTTGAAAGCAACATATAACATACTAACATGTTAACGGTAAAAATGCGCTGTAATCTTTCATACCGAGAGTGTGATGACTTTTTTAGTCCATCAAAATCTTGCCATGTTTTTCTGTTTAGGAAGCGATGTCTACTTCTTTTTCTTTTTGCTATTTATCTGTGATTCTCTTCTTCATTTACAGGTGGATTTTTTTATTAATATTTAATATAATAATTTGCTACAATCCTTTATAAGCATATTAAAAAATTTGCAACACTTCATGTTTTGGGAAACTTTTCACAACTCATATTTTGATATCACTTAGGTCGTTATATTGTATTTGTATTGTTAAATTTTGTATGATCTCTTTTATTAGATGGTTTTAATAATATGTCATATTTGACAAAATTAAGTTTATCAAATTTCAATAAGCTGCAACAAAATATCCAGGTAATTATTGTTTTAGTACTTCTGCTTGGAGAAAAGAAAAATAATAAAAATAATTGATGGATTTAAAGATACGTCAACTTCACGCGCGGTTCCATATTATCAATTTTCCCATTTTCAATAGAAAGCATTCATTTTTAGAAGAAGCTCCTCAACCATCTGTCAACAGCATAACTTCAATTGTGACTACAGGTGTTGAGTTAATTAGTATTTTTTTCTTCCTTGAAATAGCGTCCTTTATAATTTCCAATAGCTATAAATAGCTATAAATATAAGTCGAAATTGTATTGTTTCTAGAATAATTACGAAATGATAATATAAACTAAATGCAAACATTTTTAATAGTTAACAATGTAGAGCAAAATACTGCTCACCTCTGTTTGTGTATAATTCCATTCTGAAAACAGCATCGGTGCCCAGTAGTGCGTAGCGTTGCAGCAAATTATTTGAGGTTGGTGAACATTGTGAATAGTATGAAAAAATAATATACGAATTGTTACTGGTTTTGTAATTCGTTTGTGATTTTAGTGGTTCAAATCATTAAAAAGTTCTACGTAGCGTATTTTAGCGTTAATTATATTCACCTGATGGGTTGTTTCATTTGTCTATGATTTTTTAAAAATTAAAAATCATTTATTCCCTTTCCACGGTCCTTTACTATTAATTTCCGTGAGCAGCGTAATTGATAGGCTACTGAGTTTTGCGGTTTTTAAACTTTTCGGCATTACAACTTAACAATAGCTTATTGTTATTACTATTACAATTATTAAAAATCTAGAATCTATTTTTTAACCAAATAAATATCATAGAAGAATCAACGCACAAAAATGTAATATTAATCAAAAGTTCTTGTAGGATATTGACGATTGGAAATTGTGATCTAAATCTCGTTCTGAGTTGTGATCTACCTGAATCCGGGTTATAGTTTCCGAAAAGCCCTAATAGGGCTGAACATTTTTAAGAGGACGCAATTTTCTTTATGAAAAATGTAGGGGGGGTTAATACAAGCTTATAGGATGGCGGGGAAAAGAATCAGTAATAAATAAATGATGTAGGGATTGAAAAAATTTTTTCGGAAGAATAGGTTTATAGTAAAAAAACATGGAAGTAAGGTAAACATGTTGTTTTAACCAGGTTTCTATGAGCACTAACGAACCCAGTTAACTTTGAGCGCTGAAACAGCGTTGTGAATGAATGAAATTAAAAAAAATATATAAAGGAAAATATTCGGAAAGAGATCCTCTACAAAATTGTCTCAGCATAATTTTCTGGTAAAATCAATAGAAAAAATTGATTACGCAAAAAGGAAATTTTTGCTGAAATTGTTTCATTTTTGCTCATAACTTCTTAAATTTTAAATGAATTTATGATAAAAAGTTACATAAACATAGACAAAGCAATTTTCTACAAAATATGCCTTACCAAATTTTTTATCAGATTGATAGTTTACAAGATATCGTGAAAAATGTTCCACCCATTTTTCTAATATGAAGGCCGGGGGACAATGCGGCAACCCCACAAACTTGAGGTTAACCTTATATTGACCCTCCCCTATATGTTCTATAAATAAAATTGTCCTCGGTCCTGAAATTGTAACATTTCAATGGACTCAATGAACTCAGATCAGAAGGGTTTTATGTGGTTTGTAAATTTTCAATTTGATGAGATTTGAGATCAATTTTATCTTATTTTAAAAATTGAGTAATAAAACATTTACAAGAAATTTATTCTCCTTTTTAATATGAGCTTAGTATAAACACTTTAGATTTTTCTTTTTATCACTGACTTGGAAATATTTATTATAAGGATTGGAATTTAATTGTCAGTTTTTATGGATGGAAGTTTATTAATTTATTTATAATACCGCAAAACTATTTGGTTTTGGGTTGAGTGAAATAGTTATACTACCTAACGTTATATTTCTCCCATTATGATTTATTACTTACTAGTTACTTCAATTATTTATAAATTTATGATTTTTGTGAACACTTTAATATAACTAAACATAACTAACTAACATAAAGGAACATAAAGGAACATAAAGGAACATAAAGGAACATAAAGGAACATAAAGGAACATAAAGGAACATAAAGGAACATAAAGGAACATAAAGGAACATAAAGGAACATAAAGGAACATAAAGAAACATAAAGGGACATAAAAGAACATAAAGGAATATAAAGGAACATAAAGGATCATAAATTCTAATTGTCAAAGTTCAATTCTAAAGTATCTTTGTAAATAATCATGGTAGTCAGAATCGTCTGAACTAGAGCCAACTTCTGCTTTGATAACTTGTTCATCACAGTTTTTCCAAAGCTCTTGGCGGTCTGCTGCTAGAACTTTCTTTACGAGTTCTACAACTTCTTTACTCATATTAACTCTGTAGGGTTAAATATGTAATAGCAAGGAGGTAGTCTGAGAAGAGTATGACCCTGTTCTTTTCACAACTTGTCAATATAATAAATTGCCCCTTTAACATCAGTAAGCAATTCTTGTTGGGCCTTTTTTACGATCAGGAATAGGAATATTCGTCTTTGTTTCCAGCGTGTATTATTATAAGGCGCTTCCCTTTAGAATATGGCCCATTTAAACAGTAATTTTTACCATTACCATACCAGATAAATAAATCATGAGTCTATTAGAACTTCGGTAGTCTTTTATCTGACGCAAATAATAATTGTCGCCATTGAACTATCCTTGACGGTTCGCTAATTACCATCCGTTTATTAACTAGTGTTTGTGTTTGAAACCACATCTGATATTTCTAAACTGGTATAATTGTGTTCTGGATAATCTGCTACCTTTTGCTGTATTACTTCTAATGTCGCAACCCTCTACTCCTTATATAAACTATAAATGTCCTACGTATAAAATCTTGAGTAGCTTTGTAAACTGATTCGTGACTTCTCGATAAATGGAAAACTTATTTACTCTGGTTGATTCAGCAATTCTTATTATGATTGCATTATCAGGTCGCTGAATATTTTCCTTTTTTAAACATTTGAATACCTGTCTTTATTCTTACTACATTGTGCTATTTCATTGTCTTAATTTGCCCATGGTCTAAAGAACGCCATATTTCTATTCATTCAAAAAATTTTTTAATTAAATTAATCTCGCCAAGCGACGACACCAATATCTGCCAGAAATATTTCAAAGAAATTGTGTACATACAGCTTTGGCCAATCGAAATGCATTTAGGTATACGATTCGATGTTTCCATTGGTAAACTGTGGAGATGATGAGTCCACGTGGATTGACTGTTTGTTAGATGTTTTCCGAATTTTTTACAGAGAGTAAACATTCTTTTTCATTTCTTAACTTGGTATGAGTGTCGTGCGTATTTATGACATAATTAATTGATCTTCCCATAACTGTCTTGGCAATTGATATTGGAAGAACTATAAAAGCTTGATCTTATGGTACTTACATTCTATTCTTTCAGCTGCAACAAAGCAATGTATGTTTATTTGTTTTGAGGATTACCGATAGAAGCACCTATTATTATTTCTATTTTAGAATAATAAATAAATTTCGATTTTCATGCTATATTCAGAATCTTCCTCCCCATTGATCTCAATAAAATTCTCGAGTTATTCAAAAGTTTAAAATGTTGAATTTTTTCTGTTATAAAAAACGTTGAGTAATATTTGGAAAATACCTTGATTTCAAGGCAAGAGTAATTTTCTCTCGTTCTCTTTTTTTATATTAACGTGCCTGGGAAGCTTGTTCTCCAATCAAACGGAAATAAAATTATCGTTATCTTATTTTATTCATATGGTAAAATTTTTTTCAGCGAGGATTTTTCTGTTTTGCAATGATACATTTGCAATCAAATATAATAGGATTATATCATAAAAAAAGAAATGGAAAAATAAATAATAAGCTTTTCGTATTTGATAGAATTCGAATGAACGCCATGAAACTTTCTGTGCTACGACATTCTCAATTCAGTTACAAGGGTTTTATAAAAATATTTTCAATCTCAACATGAAGATATCAGCACTTTCCAATATAAGTTGAGAAAATATTTGCACGTGCGTTTTCACTAAAATTCAATCCACTTGGATGCTTAATTTCTCTTCTATACCCGTCCCGTTTTAGTGAGTCGTTATGACGATGTTTGTAGCCGAATTTCAAAGTAGCAGTCTTCGACTGACGACAAGCGATTGGGATGACCATAAACTGGGATAACCAGCGATATCATCAAAATGCTTATCAGATGGTACTCTAATGACCAACCGAGTCAAGAAATAAAACAGGTTATCCGACTAAGAAAGTAAATATGTATAAGCTATCCAAGCGTTTGCTCACTTCTAACCAAAGCTGTAGATGAAACCTGGATCCATTATAACACTCTCGAGATAAAACAGTCAAGATATTGGATTGCAAGGGCACCCCCTCTCCGAAAAAAGGAAAAAATGTCGGCCAGAAAAGTAATAGCGACCGTTTTTTGGTATAGTCATGGGGTTGTGTTCATCTAAGTTTTAAAAATCTTGGTAAAAAGTGAAACCGTAACAAAAGAGTATTACGTTTGATTTTTTGCTAAGGTGAAAGGAGAAATTGCCAAAAAGTGACTGCATTTGAAGAAAAAAAGTACATTTTCATCTGTACACTGAATTGGTTGACCAATCATCGTATTCAGTAGATCTCGCCCTTAGCGCCTTTTTTCTGTTTCCTAACCTTGTAGTTTCACGTGCAGAAGAGAGATTTCTAGCAGACGAGGACATACGTAAACTCCTATATCGAGAAGAATCACGAAAAGGTTAGAGCATCGCGTACTCGTTTAGACTTAGAATGAGACTATGTTGAAAAAAAAAATTTCTGAACAATTTGGACTTGGAACTGACTTGGAAATTTTAGTTTTTATATATATCGATCATTTGCTTATCGTTGATAGAAAACATTCCATTATTTGAAATAACTAGCCCAAAATATATTGAGAAAATGGATCCATTACAGTTCCTACTAACACGTTGTCACAATTTGAAAGCAGTCAGACATTGAGAAAATATTAAATAAAAAGAAGTTCGGTTCATTATTTCATATAAAATGATTCTGTCCTTAATTATTGTTATTTAATAGTTAAGTTTTTAAATTCGAGAGATGAAAATCAAGGCTAATATGACCTTAACAATTTATTATCAAATAGGTTTTTTTCCAGAAACTTAAGATTCATAAAATAAAATTATTACTTAGAATGTCTAATCTTTCAAACATTCTTTTGGATTTAAGCTTTTCCTTTGAACCAACAGATTCCGAAAAATATTACTTCAACATCTTTTTGCTTTCAACTCATTTATTGTCTATTATTAAGTAAAAAAAATCATTAGTTAGGAACTATTGGATCTAGTAAGAAGCTGCTCCAAATATAGAGGAATACCAAATAAAATTTTTATTGGATAATAAAAAGGTAAAGTTTTCTAATTTCACCTTCTTATAAGATTACAGGATTGTTGGAAAATATCTATTGTTAGGCTTCTCCGATTGTTCTCAGTTAAATTTGATGAAAAGATACTTTCATAGACCACTTTACAGGACTCCAAAGAGTATGGACTGAGAAAATTTTACATTAAGAATCGGTTAGTATTACAATGTTTTGACTACAGAAAGAAGGTACCAATGTGTGCAATGAGTGGCAGAAACCGAGGAGGCAGAATTATATACAGAAGGAATTTCAAAAGTTTTCCACCGCTAGGACGTGCCAATTTGTTTGCTAACAATTCCTGCAAATATATATAATGCATTTTCCCTTCGATTTTCTTTGTAATTAATTATGAAACGATAATCACTCTCAAAATCGAAGTATATATAATAAATAATATACTCCTATAAGCAATCTACAGGATAGATCTAAATAAGTATAGTTATAAAATTCCATGACACTCTAGTCAGGTATAATCTGTTGTCCGTCTTCATTCTGTTAAAGATATAAAAGCGATAACCATGAAGTAATTATTGGATCAACGATTCTAATAAAATCGACATTTGTGACATATCTGACATGTAGGCATCTGCACAAGGAATAAAGGAAGGCATTAATTTGATTAAAATCAGCTTCATGGTACTTCTTTTTTAATCGACGGCTAATTGCCTATATGACTCGTGTGTTTTCAGAAATGAAGACAAAAGAATATCGGTTTTAATACATAACCAAATTCCCGGTTGTTTGTTGTATAGTTTATTTTTTTCACTTTTGATTTTTATACCATGTTAATATCCAAAAGATTTTGTTTTAACTATGAAGACGTATTGTGTTTCTAAAGGAAACAACTACCACCACACCAAATTTCGGCTTTAATAAAATCACCATTATTCTGATAATGGCCTATTCATTGTGAAATTTGTAAAAGTGAGTTAGTCGTTTAAAGATTGCTGCACCAAAGTGCACAATGAGAAACGAAGTGGTTGGATCTTGTCTCTTTACTGACGACTTTATGGGAAATATTGACGAATAAATCCAGAAAAAGCAGATACGTTAGGATCTCAAAAGGTATTCTGTACGCATCTACGCATACAGCTATAGGAAGGTGTATTCAAGATAAATACCCAAAATGTTAAAAATACACAAAAGTTTTCACTTTCCATTTAGGTTGAAACGAAAGACAGGTTTTAAACCATTAATGACCTACGATACACCGGAGCCAAATCAATAGTTTATGGAATGGCAACATATGACATCGCCCAGGAAAGTGATCAGTTAAAAAAATCATGTACTTTTTGGGACAGGAGTGTTATTGTCAAGTTTTCTACTTTTCATAAGCTGAGAAAAGCGGCTAATCGAACATAAAATCAATCAATCAAAGTACCGATTTAGTACCTAGTGAATACCACATGTTTCTTTTCATTTGGAAAAGCAACTGTGCGATGAGCGTGACAACGACTATCAATATCAAACTTGAGAATTTGCTTGAACAATAAATTATAATACACGCTTGCCTAGCTTGGAATCCTCAATAGCAGATATTCCTTCTTAATAAAATCATATTTAATCATTTATTTCACATTTCTTCTCGACTGTTCTTCTATTTTCAGTTCAGTTCAGTTAAGAAAATTTTATGGTGGATAGTACTGTTGAAATTTTGTTTTTTTTGTATATGTTTTTGTTGAAAAAACAGTCATTTTGACACAAATTTGTTTTTATATTCAAAAATTAGATGAGCTCCGAACCCCAAAATATCTGTATTAGAATAAGCTCAGCGTAAAAAGAAGCAGTTTCATTGTATTTTAAAATCGATTATTGAATATTACCAATGATAAAGCTCTTTATAAGCATTGAAACATCTGTAGAAGTTTGTTTTACGTTTTCAAATTTAATTTATCCAAGATTTATATTTTTTCGATATTACAATCTAAAACTTCATAGTAGAGAGCCTTGTTAAACTTGTCAATATCCTTGTAGTTGATTTATTCACTTTTTTCTCAGTGTGATTCTAACATTTTGTTTAGATGTTTAAGCATCAAGAGCACACCTTAAAAAGTTTTATACTTCAAAAGACCCACCGAACTAAGCGGCAGTTTCATTGTATTTTTCTACTCGGTTACTGAATGTTAATGATAAGAAAGTTCCTTACAAGCATTTAAAAGTTTTATGTTTATAAGAACTTATTAGCAAGTTTATTTATTTATTCAACCGTTTTCCAATGTGCAAGAATTTCATTTTAGAGGAAACTATTTATATCCACCACTAAGTGATGAAATAAAAACTGCGATCGATCAAATTCTTAAAATTCATTTTAGAAAGTGATGTAACATCATGTAGTTCCGTACCATAAGTAGTTTTTATTCGATAAGTATATATTTTGTAGATTTTTGAGTTGCTAGTTTATGCTTAAAGTGCAGTACTACTTTTATTTGGTTATTTGCAATTTGAAAAAAGAGAGATTCTGACATAAGCGCTACTAAAATGATAACATAAATTGAAAATATTTTATTAAAATGAAAAAAATAATAAATGCTGGAAACGAGTGTGGAAATAGAATGATAAATATAGGGAGGTTTGAATTTAAGGAAACGGGGAAGATTAAATATTCAGGAGTCTCAATCCGTAGTAATGGAGAACGAAGGTTTGCAATCATAAAATATAATGACGTATTACACCAATAAGAAACAACTTGAAAGCAAACTATGTCTATACCTTTAATATCTATCACACAAAAATTAGAGCTGCGTTGATGTATGCAGTAGAAACGATGGTAAAAATATAGTGAATGGAATAAAAATACAAAGAGCAAAATGGCTCGGCTTTGTATAAAGGAAATAAGAGCGGGAGATCATTCAATAGTCCAGTGAGAGCTGGGAGGAGATTCACATCTTCTTCTTTTTCGTGCCATCTTCGGACAAAGGTTAGCGACCATCATGACTATTCGTGTTCCATTCCCAGCTGTTCTAAGCAATTGGTTTGTTAAACCAAGTTTCGCAGCCATGATATTCTTCGTCGTCCCATACCTCTTTTTCCCTCTATCTTTCCTTGGATAATCAATTTGTGCGATTATGTTGCTTTATAATACAGTCTCCTAAATTTTCCTCATATATTTTCCTATTTTCATTGAAAACCGATAGTTTTACTATGTTGATATATCCAATTACTACGAGGGTTGCTACTTAAGTTTTGAGATAGACAGTTAGACAAATAAAAACAAATATTTATAATTGGATATGGCTCTATTGTTTTTAAAAATATTCTCTATTCAGATCAATACACTTTTGCACGCGTTTGAGTAAATTATCAGATTGTTTTTCCTATTCCGATTGAGGTACCTCTAAAATATGTTATTTGAATGCATCAACCGCTTCTTCAGGTGTCGAAAAACGTTGACTTCGAAATTTATTTCTGACCTGCGAGAAAAAGAAAAAATCATTGGGTGCCAAACAAAAACTATAAGGCGGATGATTCATCAATCCGATGTTTTGATTGTTCAAAAACAGTTATGTTTGAACTGATATATGAGAGCTCGCATTGTCGTGGTGGAGAACGATTTATATTCTGCGATTGGGTTCCTTAATTTTCACTTCTGACAGACAAATGCTGGTGTACCATTAAGAATTGACTATTTCAAGTTGCTCTTATGTTCAGTTATTCTGAAATATCAGCTGAAATCAGCTGAAATATGGCTAGTCTTGAGAAACCTATATCACGGTATGTCACATCTTGCAATATCAGTTCACGCACAGCAACGATGTTTTCTGGCAAAATAGCCGATTTTGGACGAACTTCACGAAATTAATCCTGTAACTAATCCTGTAACTGATTGAATTTGGAAAACCAGTCAAACACGGTAGCTGGAGATGGCGTTTTATCACTAAATGTCGAAGCGAGTTGATCGGCACGCTGCTGTTGTTTTAATCCTTGTCCAAGTCATAGAAAATCATCGCACCAACATGTTATTAATTTAATTACATTTTTTAACCAAGATGAATGTTTCACATGTTCAGATGTTCAGAGTACGCTCACCATTGAAAATGTCAAACTTTATGAAAGCATGTCAGATTTGATATTTTTGTTTGTCCACGTAAGTTGGCTGCATATGGGAAACTTTTTTATTATTAATTTTACGAAAAAAAGTTATTCCTTATAAAAAGTTTTGCATGGTCCAAAACCTAAAATTCAATCATCAGATGTTACTTTTTTTCAGTCGTATACGAGGTTTGTCAAAAAATGTAATTTTTACTCTAGAGTAAAGTATCAGTGAAAGATGTTTAGAAATTTAAGTTTGCACATTAATGCATTGCATTTATTAATTATAAATTTGATTGAACAATTCTAAATGAACTTTTAAAAATAATTAATTTTTATCGAACACTGAAAACCTTCAAGTTGCTTAATCACCAGTTTGTAACATTCTATTTTTTTAATGTAAATAAACAATGTTGAATATTTGAAAGTTATTTTTAATTCTTTATAACAATTTTCGATATTTTTTGACAAACCTGGTATACGACTGAAAAAACTGATGATTGAATTTTAGGTTTTGGACCATGCAGAACTTTTTATAAAGAATAACTTTTCTTCGTAAAATCAATAATCAAAAAGTTTCCCTTAAGTTTAAGTTTAAGTTTCACTTAAAAAAAAGCGAGAGATTGACAGAAATGCTTTATTGTCAAAAAATTGTTACAATTTGTAGACAAAAGCTTGTGAAAACTGAAAAACAAACATAAAAATAACTAAATAAAGAATACAAATGAAATACACAAACACACACACAGAATAAATCCACAATGAGTAACAAAATTATTGGTAATAGTGATATTATTATTAATATATAATATTATTAGAATAGAAGTACAGAGTAGAAAGCACTTTTCAGTAAATATGCCCTCAATTATTGCGGAATGATATCAATTGGCAAGTGATTGTGCATTTTTTTTGCATTGTAAAATATTGAGCACTCATCTAATTCTGAACGTGGAGTAGGTAAGTAAACGTCATGCTTCGCATTCCTAAGTGGATAGCCGTGCAACGATCTTTATGAAATTGGAGAAGCGTGCTTACGAATTAAACAAACGGATTCAAAGATGAATAAGGAAGGAAAAGTCAGAATTTTTAATCTTTTAAAGAAGTCCCTGCAGTGAGAATTCTGCTTATATTTAGTTCTATATTTTGTTTTCTGTAGAGGCATACCAATCAATTAATAGTTCCTATTCTCAAAGTTTTAAACCCAGTTTCCATTTGTAAGTTTTATTAATTTCTCCCACAATTATTTCATGAAATGTATACTTCCTAATGGTTTTTAGTATATCTTAATTATTTGGCTCATATTTCTATTATATTTGAATTCTATATTTAATAGTATATTTGGTATTATGTTGTTCTTTCTTTTACCATATATCTATAGCCATAGAATGTTGTTTGTTATTGTTACTCTTGATAATTAAGTATTGACAGAAAAGCTATAATCTCAATAATCTATAATATTCAACGTACAATTTTCGTTGAATTAGATGATGATTTGTATTTTGGAGCTATCAGAAGATTGGTTTGAACCGTTATCATTTTTTTGCAGCTGAATTAAAACTGAGAGCTGCAGTTTTGATTGTACTGCAAATACAACAAAGTTAAGATAAAAGAATGCCAAGATATTATCATTTTGCTTCAGAAACTAAAAGACTGAAGACTATTTACCTTTGATAGGACTGATATTGTGTTGGTATACTCTAATAAAAATTTGTTCTGTTGTTGATCTCTCTCCACCACAATCTAATCAATACATGTCACTATTGGAACGTAGAATATTATCTACTTCAATAAGGTTACTAACGGAAGTACCAATACGTTTAATCAACTTTTCGTTTTGTTTTCGTCATTCGTACACTACGTCATGCCAGATGAGAAAATGATATCTAAAAATATTTTTCAAGATTCGTGCTGCCCGAGGAATAAACGCAAATATTTTGTTTTCCTCCCACAAATCAACAAAGAAAGAAATTGGGGGAAAATAATTTTTTCACGAAGTGGAAATTTGCTTTATTCAACCGTATTTACGAGAACTCCTCGAGGTGATGACGTTACAAAAATTGTAACAGCAGACAATCTTCAAATCTACGCACCTGAGAGAAAAATCAATAACGTATCTGGCAAAAAAGAGTCAGATGCAGTTTTTTTTGTGCTTACAGTGTATTGACAATATGAGAACAGAATACAACAATAGTGAAACTATCACATAATTTATATATCACTTGGGGCATATTGAGAGATAATTATTACTATGCCAATCAAATTTGTTTTTGTGGTTTGGGAATTTATTTGATCAATTGTAGACCTCATTACATCCAGCTTTATTGTAAAATTGCTTCTTGAAGAATTGCTACGAAATTAAGTGCCAAATTTCCTGCCGGAAAGTATATTGGAAACGTGTAGCAAATGAGTAGGATTCTGACTAAAGCTCCTTGCATCTAATGAAAAGGAGTCAACTCCACCTAAAACTTGAATTTGTCCATGTATCTTTCCAGCTGGGTTATGACTTTGCAACCTATTCATGTATAATGCACTTGTAAACACAACAATCGAAATATATGTCAAAAAAACTCCCGTTAAGCACAAAATTAGTAGAAGTGTCCTAAGTACTGTGAATTTTGTGAAATCTTATTTGCATACTAATTAAAAAAACTGTACTCAATATTGAGTACTACTTTATCCATTGAGCATGATGTTAATATTTTCAAGTACCTAAAATTATATAATTTTCAACACATGTGTTGAAATACTTTACAACACATGTGTCATATTGCTTAATTGACTTTCTTATTTAAAAAATAGTGTACACAACTCGTTGGAAAGTGTATTTCGCACCGCTACGCGTCTCGTGCAAAACAATAACTGATGCGGGATGTATCACTTTCCAAACTCGTTATGTAATATACTATTTCGTAGTCAACAGAAAAATCTTTAAATATAGCGGAAAAAAAGTAACTCATTGAAATTAATCCTAACATATGCGTCAAGTATCAAATTGCGCAAAAAATTTTAATTTCACATGGAAATTATGGTGCTTATTTTGAAGAATTATTAATTATTTATTATGAATAATAGCAAAAAAATACATCTATTTTAAGTAAGTTTCTGAGTTTATGAAGAATTTGAGTTGTTTGCATTAATATTATGTCGCGAGATTGTGAATTCATACACAAACAACGAAGCAAAGTAAGAAAATAATTTAGTTTTTTCGTTGACATTTCGCCATGACAAAATATGTAGGTATTTTTTTCTTTAAGTTGAGAAAGAGAATATTGAGATTGAGATTATTAAAAATTCTTTGATATCGTAATAGCACATTATTTTTTTGTTGTTGTTAGTTTGAATATATCTCTTCATTTATTTGAACGTATTGAATCATATTATTTATTTTTCTATGAATGAATCGGCTATAACTGTTTTTCTTTTTGACGCACATTTCTTCAACAACCGACGCCAACTTTAGCATTTGTGTTTGCGTTTACAGTATATCTAATTAATTTTAGACTGAACTTTTCAAGTAGTCTTCTTAATTCTTTATGTGCATATTGCAAGCATACATTTGAGAAATAAGTACCTCAACAGAAATATCCGCTCTTTCAAACTCATTTTATTTTGCCGTGAACTGCCTCCATATACTTGCCTGGCTTTTTTTAGTAGTCGCAAATGTTGTATAATGAATTTTCTGATGAGTATTCTCTCTACAGTAAATTTTGGTTACATTACGCAAGAAAGCTTTTACAAAAAAAGTGACAAGTTTATGGGTTGGAGATTTTCTTAGATACCCTGCCAATAAAATAATCAAGTCAATCGAAACTTTTCTGATGTGCGTCAAAAACAAATATTAAATATTGTGTAGAAGTGAAAAATATTATTTTGGAATTGATTTATTTTGTATACAATATTCATTTCCGAAAATAATTCACCCTTTCGTGGAATTACTAGTGGTAAATGGCATTGAATATATTATTATTATTGTATATAATATTCCGAGTGCTTTGGGAAAACTAATAATACAAAGCATCTCATCTAAATAAACCAACCTTGTTTGTTAGTAATTTTATGAAGGAGAATTAAATATCGAGTTTTACTTTGTAAATGCAGATTAAAATTATCCAGATTCATTGTTTTAAATGGAAAAAGCAATAAAGTTTCTATATTCGATTGAAAAATCATTGAAAATACAATTCGATATATCTTTAATCACACGTTTCTAGTTAATAATAAATTCAAATCACTTCAAGGTTAGTCAAAAATATCCTACACTAATAACTCAATCAAATTGCAAATAAAACTCACCTGTTTTAGTCGTAAAAACTCCTATAAAAAGTAAATTGTTATAGTAAATATTTATATAACACATTGAAGTATTTTCATATTAAAACTATAATTTTGGAATAATTTTGTATACATATTAATCATAAAAATGACATCGCTTCGTAGTATTAATAAAGCAATTTCTCTTGTATTTCACTGGAAAATGTATATATTATCACGTCATCTGAATTACTTAAACAACCTAGCTGTCAATGCACCCTTGGTAACACCTTTCTTCAACCATAAAAGAAGTTCAACGCTTAGCGGTGATTATGACCAGATTAAGATATATTAGGTGGGTTGAAAGATTTGTATGCTGGCAAATAGATGGCGTTACTAGCATTGTATCTACATTATTTCCAATTCGACCTAACCTTCAAAAGAAACTTGTATAAATTTGACAGCCGTCGTTTTATTAGTTTCTGAGATATCATTGTAAGCAGAGCAGCTTTTGTTTAAGAAAATGGATAAAAAAATGCATGTTAATAAAAAATTGCTTTTTGGTGTACTATAAAAAGTACTATTGAAGCCGAAGCTGCACGCAGTGGATACTCTAAGAGGCTGATACCGACGAAAACATCAAAAAAGTTTTCTAAATAATTTCAGGAGATTGTAGGGATCCTTAATACATCAAAAAGCGTGTTGGACATATCTTGAATGAATATTTAGATTTACGAATGCTCTGTTTAAAGTGAGTGCCGCGCGAGTTCACAATCTACCAAAAATAACAACGAATTATTTGAGCAGTGTTTGGAGTGCTATTCCATCATAATAAATCCGAATTTTTGCGTCGATATATGATAACGGATGAAGCTTGGCTTTATCATTTCACACCGGAGCCCAACCGACAGCATAAGATGAGCAGACTCCGAATCGAGGGATGTCGCAAAAGTTTATGGCATTATTATTTTGGACTGCGCACGATATAATATTCATTTCTACTTTGAAAAAGGCGAAACTGTAAACAGTGAGTACTACGTAGCATTATTGGAGCATTTTAAGGACTGAATCGCGGAAAAATGGACTATTTAGAGAAGAAAGTGTTCTTTTATAGAGCAAACGCACCGTGTCACAAATCAATGAAAACGATGGTATAATCGCATGAATTGGGATTCGAATTGCTTCCATTTCCACTGCTTACTCGAGATCTGTCCTCCAGCGACTTTAACTGCTCAAGAAGGTACTCCGTGGACAGAAGTATTGCATCGATGAAGAGGTTATAGTCTTAAAGCTATTTTACCGCTAAAAGCAAATCGTACTATAAAAATATAATCGAAAAATTATTCGAAGTCGAATAATAAAATGAAATTCCATGAAAAAACTTTTTCTGCGACGAAAAATTGTACTTTGCCGGAAATCCGGTGTTATTTCAGCACTACTACAAGTTCTAATCACTCTATTAGCCATTTTTGTTCTGTGTGGTATCAATTCATCAACATACCTTTCAGCAACCGCTATGTTTCTTAAGTGTTATCAAGTCTCACCCCGATTCAACTGAAAGTGTTACAGACGATCTTAGAAACGAAAAAACTGTATATGAGCATTTTCAAATTGAAGGAAATTACCCACTGTTTCGGGAACCTTATAAACTGGTTTTTACCCAAAAACCTGATTGATACATTTCCCATTTTGATATGCATAAAACAGGCGGCATAACTAACAATATCCTGTTTACAATTAATAACTTTCCCGAGTCTTCAATGTCACCTAATATTACCTGGCAGATTTCACAAGTTTGACAAGCTCCTGCAATCCCAAATACAACAACAACCTTGACCATTAAATAAACTTCATCAGGAGCATTTTTAGAAAAATCACTAATTTGTTTACTCGTAAAAATCAGCGTAAATTTTCCCATTTTGTTTCAGAAATGTGATAAGATTGAAAGACTTGGAGGGACTCTGGAATGATAAAAATGTCCCTCGCTTGGTTTGCAAGCCTGGACCAGGCCTGGTTGCCTAGATAAATCCAAGACGGGTCTGCTACCCTGGGCCAGGCTGGTTGATTGTAAAAATAGTTTTTTAATATATTGTTAATAAAATTATGGTTTATGACAAATTTCCATTAATGCACTCTACTAATTAATGTACAAAAAAATATTGCTTAAATAATTAAACGTATAAAGAAATGGTACTATTTTTCATTGTCTTTTATACATAAAAGAATTTTATTCATAAAAAATTATTACTTTTAATGTTAAGATATGTATTATGGATAAGATATTAGAACAAAACTTTATATAGTTTCTCAGAGATCTGCCCAGCCTGGATGACTATAAAATGGCCGAGGTCGGATTACCCAGAGTTTAGCCAGTCTTGGGTGAATAAGGGATGGCACAGGTAAGGTTACATAGAGTTCAGCCAGGCTTTCTATAAAATGGCCGGGGCTACGTTACCCAGACTTTTAATCATTGAATAATTCGACCACAATGTTTTTATTGTTATGCCAATTAAGGAAAATAAACCAATTATACCATCTCCCAGCAAGAGCAGCATGTTTTATTGATCTTTCATTCCATGAATCTTAAATACGCGGTTTTTCGTAAATTTTTCGCGATTTAGCTGACAATAATTTTTGTGACGCTACTTGGGCTACATCTACTAATTCCAGAGGAGTCAGAAACACCCGAAATCAAACATTTTTCACTTTATAGTATTAAGTTTAACTTCTTATTAATCACTAAATTGAATTGACAGCTTTTTAATTACTTCAAAAGTTTCCTTCACAACGCAGGTTTAATTGTCGCTATGAGTACAACATATCCTACTAATAACAAAATTTAAATTTCACATCGATAATTATCTAACTTAAATATTGTAATAATATAATGTTTCAATATTAAATTATCGTTTTTATTTTAGCTTTCGGTTTTTTGTTTCTGTTACATAATACAACTTCAAGGTAAAATCTAGTAATACTTTTTTCATTTGTATAGTAAATAACTATTTCTATGCTAGCCCACGAACTTCTCAGCCCACCTGAATTCATGTTATTGAACGGATATAATATTTTTGAGAAAGTCCTGAATTGGATCCGATCTACGGCAAAATGAGGTCACTTTATAATAAATGCCCAATAAGACTATCGGTCATATATCAGAACCATTTATAGTAGGAAAAAACAAAATTGATCTCAATAAAAACACGAAAATTATTTCCAAATTTTCAGGTTTACCATAAAAAACATTGGAAAGACAAATTTTCCTAAATTAAACTAAATCAAAGTGTCTTCTATTCTAAACTGATTCCCTATAATTTTTTACAAACATCCATCACTCGATTATATGAATGATTTCAAAAAGATTGTACGTTGCAAGTGATAAATGAAGCAGCACAAAAATATGCTATAAAATATTAGTTACTTTAATCACTAATCACGCGAATGTTTACTTGGAAAATAATGATTGGAACATTAAAGAATAATGTCTTTGTTTGAAATTATTAATGAATAACATAGTCAGGAATGTGTATTCAATTGATACAAAACTGTTATTTTGTTGTATGAGATTTGATAATTAAGTAATGAAACTGATCCAGTGAACACATGTTCTCCTTCAAAATAATTCCTTTCTGCATAAATAAACCGCTTCAGCGATTTTTCCATGCGTTGTAGCAATGCTTAGAAATGTTTGACTGGAACCTCCGACAGTTATTACAGTTATTTGGAAGTCCACAATTGATTCAAAATAGGACGTTTTTGATTTTGGGGAAAAGAAAGATCCAGTAACTAGAGTTGTGGTGACACTGGAACTTTTCTGTTAGCTAAAAACAGTATCATACATAACGCGCAGTGGCAGGGTTCATTGTCGTGATGCAGAACCCATATCTGTGCCCGTTATCTTGCCTCTTTTTCGAAGTGTGTCGAGTACTACAAGATAGAATACTTGTTTTATCATCTGTCCACGTAGAACGACCTCCTTATAGATCCTTTTACGACTGCTAGAGAAGCATAGGTTCACTTTGTTCCATTTTCTTCCTTGATTGACATTTGATGTTGTTTTTGCTCTTCTGAAAGGTTTTCGGAATAATTTTTGCACATCCCGAAATATTGAATTAAAGTTTGTCTCGCGTTGATACTAAGTTTGTCTGATATCATTATGTTCCATTCTGTTCCACGGCTCTCCATGAACATTTTATCTAACAATCTAATACAAAACAAATTTGAAGAAACTGACTTCAAAATGAAAAAAATCGCATTTTTTTGATCATTTCCATACAGATAACATTAACCTGGTGTATCGGTGAATAAATTTCAGCATAATGGCAAAAATATGATCCTTACAGGTAACAATGGTTGAGGATTGAATTAATGTGGATGGATGCCCACAATTTTTTAAATATATTTCAATTGTTAGGGTTGTAAGGTTCCATCGAATGGTCAGCGAGGCCAATTCCCCTTTTAAGGATTATAGTGTGGAGCTACTTACGTTTGTGCTGCACTACAGGATATTTTCAAGATTTGCTCAAATAAATATATCAGAATAGCATTTAATTATATCATAAGTGTTGCGATAAGTTGGAGAAGCATTTGAGAACAATTTGTACTCAATTGAATTGTTTTGGTGGAAATACCGAAAACATAGTGATTCCAAATAAAATAATTACGGATCAGTGTAGCTAATGGAAGCAGATTCAAAGTGATGTATTACTTGACATCTCTTACACTTCGAGGTAACCACACGACGTAACCAATGAATTTTTTATGAAAATAACTGTTTATTTGAATTATGCTCAGTATTTTATATCAACTTTTCAATGCCTAGCTGCTTGTCCTTTCATTGAAAAAGTAATTTTCCTCAATTATTCCATGTTTTTTTCTTTGTACAAATTCAATCAATATAAATTGGTTGTCGATTTGAGTTTTCGGAGTTTTCAAAACAAATTGGATAAAAACAATTTAATTTGGAAATTTTTTGGATTTACTCCTTCGTCCCATCGATAGCATCGTATTCTTGATAATCAAATTTAGCAGAAGCACCTGATTTTTAATGAACTTAATTTTTCTCATAAACGTGAAAGAAATTAAATTCACTGATGGGGATAAAGAATTGTGAGATACTTTGAAGAGAATAAAAATGATGAAAGAATATTAGCCTTTATTCATAATAATTTTTTTAAGAATGGAAAATCGAAATCACAATTTAAGAACTTTGCATGATCTTATATCAACATTTCATAATAAAGATAATAATAGAAATGATGAATATGATGATACCAATTCACTGTAGTGCAGAATGTCATAATGATAAACGTAGGTATTTGGTTAGATTGGGTCACTTTCAAAGTTTCACGTAGTTTATTTGTGATAAATATAGAAACCATTTAAAGAAAATTCAATATTCTTACATCATTTCCAGCACATTCATAGGATATTAATATTTTGTATCTAATTTTTATTTAATTATGATTCTTTGTATACCAGCATCATGGTGGTTGTAACCATTTTGAGATCACAAACCTGCGTTGCATAGATTTTAGACCTATTTCAATGGTTAATGTGTTTTTTATATAGGAAAGCTTTTTGATGATTTGTCATAACTTCACCCACCTACCTACAACATGATTATCAAGATAAAATTGGTTTTATAGTTATTTAACGAACAACTATATCACTCGTAATAAGGACGGTTAACAGACGAGATCATTTAAAGTTCGGGATTGTGAGTTTTAGATTAGAGATTTCATTACAAAAATTTACCGTGAAAATAAAAATATCTGACTCTTAATTTTCATTTATTTAACGATGATCAACAATCCCTATCTATTATTCACACAGAATGTAAAAGCTACAGGAAATATATTCGTTTATTTAGTTACTGTACATATTTATAATTTGAATTATAAATTAATATTCAATGTAAAAATGCCAACAACTGTCAAAATTTTTAATAGGCTCGTGATATAAAGATTGAAAAGTTTCTTTATTTTTTCTCAAAAATGTTATGATTTTCAAGTTCATTACAGCTATTAATATGAAATAAAATAAAATCATAGATTACAGAAATTAGCTCTAATCTACACATCCTTTAAGTTTGTATTAGTGAAAAATACTTTATTTCCGTGGGAAATTTGGTTAGTTTGAACACCTCAGCATATTGTAAGCCAGTTGTCAGTATTATATTTTAGTTTCAAATTCTTCAATATCAATTCAGAAAAATGTGAATGCACAAAATAACAGTTTTACAAATAATTGGTTACGGATATGAGGCGCTAGCAAAACAGGAAGTATCTCGCCCATTTCATGGGAAATTTTCAGATATATCGTCCATATCCAAAGGAACATGTGGTAAATTAGATCAGTTCCGCAAGTTTGGTCATATACGCAGATAAAAAAGCAACTGCCAATGTATTGTGTGATAAAATCGAATGAGATGTGATGTTTGAGTTTGAGAAATACAATTAATGTTAGCTATACATCAATAGTAACCTTATATAAACGGCTGGAGACTCTTCCCCAGGAAGTAGTCTTCAGCCAACCTGATAAAAGTCTCACTAGGTCATCAATAGGGTAGGTAAGTTGCATAAGTAACTTAATAAATATGCATCCGTTAATTAAGACAAGATTACATGGCTTAGGCCATTAGTGTAGATCGTTGAGTTGAGTTGAGAGCATCTTGTCACCTACTCCCTTTCTTCTGTATATCAACGATCTACTCTACAAAACTGTAAAACTGATCTATAGCTTTGCTGACGATAGCACACTGGTGTCGTCGATCAAATCAACCGCCCCAATAAATTTCTCTAACACCCAAATCTGTAGACAGCAACAGATCACCATCACCAATACCAAACGTTTTGGAGTGGGGTGAAAACTAAGTAATCTGAGTTTAATGCATAATAATAATAATAATAATAATAATCACAGGCTATTATTTTTACAAAGAAAGCTGGCACTGCAGCTCAAAATTTGGTCCTGTGTGTATAGACAGACAGCTAGCAATATATCCTGGCAGTCACGTGGCCGATGTAGCGAGTCAGCCTCACAAAACTTGGAGCCCTCTTTAAGACCAAAAAGCTATATACTCAGCAACAGCTTCTAATACTCTACAATGCCCAGATTAGTGCATATTTGGGGTTTTCAGCCATCTCAAGTTGATTCTGCAATTGTCTATATAATCTTGTACAATGTACAATATTCAAATATTGAGTCTTTTAATACCTGAAAACTATACCAGCAGAATAACGTCGAAAACAATGGTCAGTGTAAAAATGCAAAGCTTTAGAATTTTTCTATAACAGAAGAAAATCTAGAAAAGTTCTTTAAACCAACAGGCTATGTGGAACAACTGTTCATTTTATAGAAAATGCTTATGCTTTTACTGTTACAAGAAACTTGGGAGTTTGGGATATCAGTTAAAATTATCTCAAGTTATATTTGAAAATATTATCATTTTTATTTAAATTGTTAAGGCCTTGATATATATCTCATTTTTATAATAGAAAATTGAGAAATGTGAGAACTTGAATAACTTCTTTATTATGTATCGTTACACAGTATTATATTTCAAAAGTATTTTCATTCCTCCCTTTTTTGATATTTGTGTTGTTAATTAATGCTACATTGCTTTTGTTCTTTCTTCCTATGGGGGCGCCATGTGACCGGCCTGTAAGTAATGGATACCAGGTGCGCGGAATCATCGACGAAGGCAACTCATGAAGTACTGACAAATATATATGAACCTTTTTTTTTGCTTGATTCTATTCAAAGGATTCTTGGGTTTTTATAATTTAGTATATTACGTTTTGCTATTTCATACAATTTATTGCATATTTACTTTTTAATCCTATGAATTCAGAAAAATCTTGGGATAAAAAAAACTTAAGTTACTTAATCAAAACTGAAATTTGAAATGTTAATGAAAATAATATGATTTGATAATAGTTATTGCTTCTTTTCTTACTTATAGTTTATCTGTTTGTTCGATTCTTATCTTCCTTCTTCATCTACTTCTAGATTTATGTATATAATATATGGTATTCTATTTGTATGTTTAGATTACTTTTTCATTTTCTCTTATCCCCACAGTAGTTTTCCTTTAATACTACACATATCATGCTTGTACGAGCTACCTCAATTCTACATTTTTTTCCTTATCGGGATCCAGTTGTTCAGTAGCAACCAAGATATTTGAAACTGGACACTTTTTGAATCGTTTGTGAGTTTACCTGCAGCTGTGTCATGGGACGGCAAGCGAATAAATACCATACATGTTATTTTAGAACATTTGATTTAGACCCATTCTCTTCTCATTGTATAGTCTACGTATCTGGTTATATTCATAAGTTAACCGTTAATTTTTACTCTATATGATAAGTTGTATCTAATTTTCTTAAAGATCATATCTGAACAAATTGAACAGAAGTGGTGAGAGTATGCAAATTTGTCTAAACTGCTCTTAAGATTTTGCATTTTTTTGTCGATTTTCGGTTATTCGCACGCCCGCTCTTTAGCGCTAATATAATTTTTCAATGATTCTTACTTCGGAACTATCAACTTCCTTTAATATATTTATCAACTTGTCGTTTTGTACTCGATCGAATGCCTTTTCGTAATCGACAAAGTCTGCAAATACATCTTTTCGTTGGTCCCGGCAATTTTGTGGTAATATATTCAGTGCAAAAAGTGCTTCTCGTGTTCCCAGCCCATTTCTGAAGCCGAATTGAATTTTGCTTTGATCTTCTTAGCACTTATTTTTGATTCTAGTGTGGATGATTCTTAAGAATATTTTTATAGTGTGACTCATAAGACTTATCAGTCTATAGTCGCTACAGTGCTTTGGAGCCGTTTTTTGGCAAAGTTATGGATGATGATTTTAACCAGTCTTCTGGAATTTTAGCGGTTGAATAAACATGATTAAAGAGTTTGACTAATATTCCTATGTTTTCTTCATTTATAAGCTTTAGCATCTCTGTTGGAATGTTGTAAGATCCAACAGCTTTCTTGTTTTTTGCCAACTTTGTAGCATGTATCACTTTGATTTTAGTATTTCTGATCCTTCCTCTTCATCAAATGCCATTTATTCTGATCTAGAGTCATTATACAGTTCTTTGATATATACATACCAAGTTTTTCGAATTTCTTCTTCATCTATATTATTTTTCCTTTCGAATCCCTTAAGGTATGAGGAGTCTTCTTGTTGTATAGGCAAGCTACTTCTCTGACTGTTTTAAACATATTGAACATGTCATGTTTGTCCTGTAACTTTGCCATTCCAATGCATTTACCTTTCCTCCAGTTTTCTTTGGCTTTGGTTTAATTTTTTTGTTTGTTTATTTTCTGTATATGTTCATATTTTTCCCTAATATTTTTCTGTCGTCTTCTTTGCTCTACCAAATCTAGGATTCCGTCAGTCATCAATTGTGTCTTGGACTCGTTTTAATATGTTTTTCCATTATTTTGGAAATGTGATCTTTCAAAGTGTTCCAGATTTCTGTACTGTGAACATGTTTTATTTGCTTCAGTTGACTGTTAATATCTTAATTTTATTGAACTATTTTGGACTTTTTTGAGCTTGATTTTAATATCGGCTATCAGAGGATTGTGATCCGATCCAATGTCTGCTCCAGAATATGTTGTTACTTTCCTGAAATTATTTTTGAATCTCTTGTTTACTAGGATATAGTCAATCGGGTTTCTAATTATGTGAGGTAGGTTATCTCCTGGTCCTCTCCATGTATAAAATCGTCTTTCGTATTGTTTAAACCATGTATTTGCGAAAATAATGTCATGCTCGTGACAGAATTGGTATAATCTATCGCTCCGCTCGTTGCACTCTCCTAATCCGTATTCACCCACCAAGTCAGCTCTTAGTCCTTGTCCACTTTTTGAGTTAAAGTCACCTTCGATGTATGCGACTTCATTTTTCTTTAGGTTTTTAAGTGTCTGTTTTAATTGACTATAGAATAGTTCTATTTCAGTGTCGTATTACTTTTCAGCATATACTTGGATAATATTCCTACTAATACCATTTTCCTCAACTGCATCTCTAATTTATTTACTTTTTGTTTACACTCTATTTTTCAAACTTCCCCTTGACACTGTTTTCCCATGTACATACTTTTGTTTTTCCTCTTAATATGGTTTGTTGTAAAGTAAAAATGTCATCTAGAGTACTTTTCCTTTTCTAGAATATTTTATGTACTTTCGACACATATTTTTCTTTTCAAGATTTGTATACCTTAAACACTTCTCTAATTAGAGTTGTTTCACGATAATTATTGTAATCTTTATTATCCCTTTATAACGTATTGTACTGGTTACTTCGATCTCCAGGTAAATTTTTTCCCCTACATTTAACAATTGTAATAATACCATATTTTCATATATCTTCTTACCTTTAATTATCTTGTCATGTTCAGGAGCAATATTTTCAAAAATAAGTATAAACTCGCTTAACGTAAGTTATGCTGGTAGGAGACGAGAAGAGGCAACCGACTGAAAAGTTATTTAGTTTGAAAGGGAGTTAGGGAGCAGATTGATATAAAAAAAAATATATCATTTAAATTTATGCAGCATTTTGAATGATAAAAAAAGCGTTTCGCTGTTCACCAGTCTTGATAAATCTCTCAAATTTCCAGTCTGAGGGACAGAACAGTATTTCGACGCTTCCACTTATTTTTAGTGTATAGCTAAATTGTTTCATACAATATATAAAAAACAGCTTGGTTTTTGAAGAGAACTGAGGATTCATTATTATCCCTTTCGTATTTGGTACGCATTACGAAGCTTAATTAATAATATCATGACTGAAAAGTTGAATATTTGATTTAACCTGAGAAATAGGAAAGAGCTTTAATTGAGTCAATGGAAATGTTCATGCTTATGTATTGTTCTGATTTCGTAATCGAATTTTCGCATATTCAGAAATAGAGATTGGTATTTTCCATTATACAGAAAGTCTACAGAGATACAAGAAAACTAAGAGAATGACTTTATTTATGCTAATTCTTCCATTACAAGCGATATCCATCCTCTTTTAGATTATGTATACCAGTTAGACATAATGAATCATGAAGGAATTTAATCTACAAATGCGTATTGCAATCGTTCAAGACATAAATTAACTGAAATCATATTGGACCTTGGCGCCCACATGTTTTATTGATAGGATCATATTTCTATGGCAAATCGTAAGTATTATTTGTATCAACGATCCAACCGCCGTCAGAGCTTACTTTTTAATAATGCAATGGTAGTATCCAAAAATACTGTCAAAAGCTTTCTAGTTATTTAGTCTCATGGTATCACAAAATATACAAAGTCGCTACAGAACTAACCAAATCTTACTTCGGTTTTGCAGAAATATCAATGAGAAATATAAGAAACCATAACTAAGACAAATATAAGGAGACTTTATCCTGCAAGTATACTTGCCACTGAGTATATATTGATGAGAATATTTATGGACGACACTGTTAACCCAACATCAGTCAAATAAGGAAGAAATTTTTGACAGAATGCAAAGTCACGTCAATAAACTAGAGGAAATTACTGTCAACACCAACAAATCATATCAAGTTAAGTACACGCAACAAAAAATGATCTATCATCAATTACAACCATATGATAAACTATAAAAACTTTTTGTAACATTACCATTGTTTTGCTAAGCATCTAATGGCTAAAATTACCAATTATGTGTACGAATTGAAAATATAATGCTGTTTGAGTAATTTTTTGGACAATTGAGGAAATTTACAAATATGAGGTGTAATTTTAGAATTTTGATTATAAATAATACACGAATAGTAATACTAAACTGTTAATTAGTTTTCAATGACAATTTGTAATTATTATCAAAGATTCTTATTATTTTGATTTACTATGTTTTATTGTAAAATTAAAAAAGTCTTGTAAATTGACGTACATAGGGTATAGAGTATAGAACACTTGAGCCACTTTAGTAGGTTTTTAATTTAGAGTAGGAGAGAGATTTTGAATGAAAATAAAACTGAAATAAATCACAAAAATATCATTCTACCCAAAACATAGAAGCTTCTCAGAGAATGATAGTTTCTTTGTTGTGAATTAAATTAATAAAAATATCAGTCTTTCAAAAGTTAATTAAGTGGTATAGTTACAACAAAACCTTTGAATAAAATTACAAAATTATTTACTAAAATTATTTTGTTTAGTATACTTACTGAATTGTTTTGCATTAGAATTTCCTATGCTTATTCGGTAAAAATACCGAAGAAGTTTTTAACAGTGTAATTTCTTTTTGAAATCTAATTTTTCATTTCATAGAAGACTTTCAGCTTGAAAGTTATAGTTATTCGGTATAAATTAAACCAACTATCTAATTACTATGAAACATGTTGATATACGTGTATCGGAAATAAAACGGTTTCACGTTGCATCGATTGATTTCAAAAGTTTAAGGAGAATGTTTTTCCAATTGGTGAATGTCGCCTTAGTGATGATTAGTGGAAGAATTATTGAACAGGAGTAAGTTATTAAAAAATCGGTTGTCTACTAACTGACTTTGTGTCATCCCTATTATCTGACTCAATTAGAATGAAGTGAAATTGGATTCTCTATAACATAAATCAAAATTTCACATGTTGCGACAGGTAATAATAAGTATGGTGATTGTTGAGAATACAAAACAATGTGTAGTTGAGTTAGCTTCGATTTTGGCATACGAGAACAGATGCAGTTGCCGTCGTCCCTATCTCCCTAACTGTTACAACAAAAAATTGGAAAAGATATCATATTTGTTTCTAAGATAGTCTCCATTTTTTTCATCTATAATCTAGCATTTCCAATACGTCTCGAAAGATATATTGTTCAAAATAGAATTGTTTATCACACAAAAATTATTGAAGTTTGAAAAACAGCCGCTTATCTCTCTGATAATCCTCTTTCAATTCCTGAATATTGGCAGATTTTATAAACGATGATTTTTAAGTGACCTCTCAGGAAATAGTCTAAAGGATTGGATCATATCGGGTGATCGCGGGGGCCATTCGATAAAACCACGCCTTCGAATCCATCTTCTGGGAAACACATTATTTAGGTATTGCCTCACCACACACGTATAGTGAGGTGGGGCACCATCTTGTTGTAACCAAATATTGTCGTTTGGGATATTGTTATTGTTATTGTCTGAAAATTCCTTATAATAAAGTTTTCTTCAAATGTAATTGAAAATATTTAGTTGGATTTGGAAATATTCGAGCCAACTCAGGTATATTACTATTTTCCAATAAATCTAAATACGCCGGACCATTTAAGTTACCCTCAAAGAAAAACGGACCAATTATTTTGTCGCCTATTGTTTCAGCCTAACGAGGATTGTTACGTGACCAGTATCTCATCGCAAAACATAACATTTGGATCGTTTTGATTGTAACACTTTTTTATCTGGAGAATATGTCAGATGCTCGACTAATTTGAAGCCTGCTAATATGGCTATTTCAAGGCTGTGACTAGGTACGTGATCCTGATGAAGATGAATTGCGTAACTTATCTCGTAGTTTCTATTTCATCGTCTCATATGGTTTTGGAAATGAATTGGTATCATAATCAGCTGTAATTGTGGTTCTTTTTGCAAATAATTTACTGAAATTACACCTTCTGCAAGTTAAAATACGATTAGCACTACCTTGCCTGCTGAAGGCTGCATTTTTTATTTTTTCGGCAGTAGTGAACCAATCTTACTCTGCATTTAGGTCTCTACAATATATTGTTCGATCCATGGCTCTAGTTACTGATAGTGCAAGAAAATTTTCTCTGTCTTTTCTGTACAAAGTTAAAAGACGAATGCGACTGTCTTTTTGAATTTGCTTGCCGGCATTTGCACATTTATTGTACCCGTCGTGCACACATTTTTTTCATTTCGGCTATATTATTAGTATATTATGTACCAGATGGTATTTTAACTATTTGTCGATTTTGCTTATTGGATCATGGACTCTACATATTCATTTGTGGTAGCTCCACCTACATATTCGTCTGTACACGACTGTGTCTACTACATTTGGAATTATGACGCCACCTCTTCATTATGTCATATAATACTATAGTTATGTATTTACCAAATCGGTGCGGATTTGCGTTGGAGCCTACTCTTTTGAACGCGAGTAATAAATTACCTTTCGTTGTTCAACACTATCCATTTTGATATTATTAAGATGTAGTTCTCTCGAATTTGCATTTCTACTGTAGGAACATTGCAACAGCTTCAGACTTGCGTGTTTCTATTGTGATTCTATACATAATAGGTTACAATGTAATATGACAATAAGTCCTCGTATGTGGGTAAATTTTGCGAAAACTACTAATGGATTGGAATTGTTTGTAGCCTCATTTCTGGCAATTACGCTAAAACAGGTCAACTTTGAATATTAGTGGGCTACCTATATACAAATTTGAATGAACAGTGACATGAACGCAACAGCTTTGAGTATTCCTCTCCATTCGCACTGGGACACTTTATATGTTTTAAAATTTTAGAAGCTCTTTAACAACTTCGTTCCAGCAATCACTTCAATAATATCAACCGAAAATTTGGAATTAATAATTTATGAGTAGTTCTATATCACGCCAGTACAACTTATTGGAAGTGAGTGTTTCACGGGGATAGTAGCGTCTATATGATAAAATTGGCTGTTAGCCCGTAGATCTCTTTGGGACTGGAGGTAATATCAAGTAGATCTCTTCTCTGAAAAAATAAGCATTAAATTAATGGAAATGTGAAAAAAAAGGGTATCAAAGTATAGTATTAGAAATTGAAGGATAAATCAGAATCGGATATGAGCTAGAAGATTTGTGCAGTGAGACCTCATGTATAATCCTTTGGGACTTGGCTTTAGACAACATATCCGCAAATGTCTCTTGGCTTTAAAGAACAAATTCGCAAATGTCTCCTAATTCAATGTAATCAATCATTATCTTGAAGTTTCAAACTTAACCGATATATTTTGCTTAAGTTATAAGAAAGGTATAAATGTACAGAGTGAGTTTTATGTATGGAACGCCTCAATTATCTCGGAAACGGCTTGAACGATTCTTATAAATTTTTGTGTACAAGGGTCTTCTGATACGGCGGGTATTAAGGTGATATTTACACTGTTGTCAGATCTTTCCCTTTTCCAGAAAGATAATGAACTTTGTTATTTCGAATAGATCACTCTATGTATTTTGTGTTTTTGGGAATCCTTAAAAAATACTGATTATTTTTTATATAATATTCTCTATACCTAAATGCAATAATTTTGGAGTTATAGCTACATTTACAGTATCTCTTTCAAAGTTATAATATTATACATTTAGATGGCTACGATAGAATAAACTCGTTTAATTTGAATATTCTTTAATAATTTATGAGCTATTGAAAATCTCGTAACCAGGTCTAGTGTCAGTAAGTTAGGGAAAAGTTTAACGAAACTGGTGCAGTAAAATATTTATCCAAATCATGGCGCAGAAAACCCGCAACAACTGAAGATAAATCTTTAAATGTTTGTGTCATGTTAGAAGTAGATGCACTTTTGTGAAGTAGAAACATTACGTATTTTAGAAAGCATATTTTAAAGGCGATTACAGCATATGCTCAAAATTTTGTCCATTTACTTAACACAACAAGCCATGCGATTTTTAAAACTTTGCAATACATTTTGCAGCATTCGTGACTGAATTTTAATTACTTATTGGCAGGTTATGTTTTGTAAGCCATATTTTTTTAAGTGACTCCACTGGATATAGTCTAAAGGATTCATATCGGGTGATCGATAAAACTACGCCTTCCAATCCATCTTCTGGGAACCACATTTAGTTATTATCTCTACACACACGCATAGTGAGGTGGTAACCAAATATTGTAGTTTGGGACATTGTTATTGTCTGAAAATTTCTAATAATGAAGTTTTATTCAAATATGATTGAAAATACTTACCTGGATTTGGAAATATCTGAGTCAACTCAGGTATAATACTATTTTCTGATAAATCTAAATACGCTGGAACATTTAAGTTACCCTCAATGAAAAAGGGACCAATTATTTTGTCGCCTATTATTCCAGCCCATACATTCAGTTTTTAGAGATATTGGGTGTGGGATTCACGCACTCAACGAGGATTGCTACGTGACCAGTATCTACAATTATGCCAACTAACGTTTCCATTATTACAAAAAGGGGCCTCATCGCAAAAAAATTGGATCGTTTTGATTGTAACATTTTTCCATCATTAGGTCTGCAAACTCTTGACGGATAATTCTTTTACTGAACCAGTTTCGTTAAATTTTCTACTAATTTACTGACAGTAGATCTTGTTATAGGATTTCAGTCAGGATATAAATTATTAAAGATATTATTTGTTTCTTGTCGACTTCTACGCCTATCACCATATCCATATCCTAATATCATTAAAATATCAATTCATGCTTTTTCAGATAAATGATCCTTTTTGACTTTCAATGAACTTCAACAATGATAATTTATTGAAACGTCAAATTTGTTATTGTAGCAGGCATAGCCACTTAAATGTATTATTTCAACTTCGGCCGAGTTAACGCAAATGTAGTTATAACTCCGAAATTGTGGCATATAGGTATTTGGAACATCAGATGAAAAATAATAAGTTAATTTGTTATGGATCTCAAAAAGTGAAAAATATATAGGTTGATTCATTTGAAATAACAGGGTTTGTTATTTTTCTGGAAAAAATTTATAAATATCGTACAAGCCGTTTCCGAGATAATTGAGACGTTCCATACATAAAACTCATTCTGTATAGTGTATTGTTCTCAACATTAAAATTTTAGTTGAACAATTCACTTTTAAACTTGTGAACTGTACTTAAAGTTCTCAAATTTTCCAAAATAAGGACACAAATAATCGTTTCTAGTCTTTCAAATATTTCTAATCTACATTTTAAAGAAAATATTATTTTCCCTGTCAAGTTTACCTTCAATACAAAAACGATCATTAATAATTATAAGTTGCTTGAATAGTTACATGCTAATCCTTATTTAATACGTGATATTTGTCACCCAAGAGAATGGTCCATAAATCTTTCGGATTGAACTAATGAATAATCGACTCAATAAATTTGTCAAATGATAATGTACCAGCACCATTACTCGATTAAACTCCGTTAACAACGAAATTGAGTTGTTGGCAAGATGAATTGTGAACTTGATTAAATATAAATATCTCAAGATGTGAGTCTTTCAGAATTTTTAACAAAATGTGCACTACAAATCTATTGAGAGACCACAAAATATTGAAGCTTGCATTTGCGCTATTGAGAATCTACCAATGCTCACGTTTTTGTGACATTTTTAGAAAAATTAATATGACAGATGGTTCATGATACAACAAGTAATTATCGTAAAAAAGTATGTAATTAGGAGGTTATTATTAATTGATTAATTGTTTTATAACAATCATTAGTTTGTATAAATTTAAAAGGTTAGGTTACATTCTGATGACGTCTACAGTCCATATCGGGTGTGGATCCAAGGAAAAGTAAACGAAAAATTTATTTGAAAAAAAAGTACAAGAAAATTATCTTCTTTGGGTGAGATCCATAGGCTCTCTTTGGGCCTGAGGTAAAGTTTAGCGCTAAAACAGGGACCAGAGAGGTCTATATACCTCTCATCATTTTTGCACATTTTTTTGAAGAATGGAAAAACAAAATTTGTTTGCTTTTTCATCCTTTGTACGCTGATTTATACTTTCATGTGAAGTGTACAAAAATGCAACTATATCTTAAAAAATATCATAACAGATCAAGTTGAATAAATTAAAGTTAACACAAATTGAAAATTGTTATCGAATATTATATGAATTAAGTTGAAAAAAACGAAAAAAAATATGAAAAGTGAGGTTTTCTTTTTTACAATGGAGTTGAAGATTATGAAAAAAAATTAAATTGACCAAGTGTAGGATAATGTTTCAATGACCCAGGACGGTCTAATCAAACTGAATAACATTTAATTACGGTCCCTTGTGCCTTATGGTATGTTTGGAATAAAATACGTTCTGCAGTCCATTGGACTGCTCTGGGCTATGGGAAGAGTTCAGTTGCGGGCCTGTGAACCGCACTGGCTTAACGTGTTAAGAGAAATTGGATTCTTAGGAAACGGTATCAATAAAGAACTGATACAAAATATATTATCAATATCGAACAAATCTAAGTTTCGACTCAGGGGAGATTGAAGCATCTACAAATCATAAATAAGTTCATTTTATTTCATTCTTGTTGAATTGAAGTATTTTTATCTATATCAAATTTTACGATAATAAACACATTAAAAAAAAAGAAATTAAGTTCTGAAGAACGTAAAATCTTAACTAGAATCACAATGAGGCATATCTAAAACGTTTTTGATGTGATAAATCAAAAACTAGTCAACTCTCAAGTAAATTAAAATAATTTGAACTGAATAGAAAAGATTTGCGTGTGAAATCTATTATTCTTATAGAAGAAATATTTTGAAATTGTTTTTTATGCAGAATTAATAGATATAGATAATTCACATCAAATTTATATTTACAGAAAAAACAGAAAGTTATTTAAACTTTTATGATAAAATCCATAAAGATATAAATTTAAGTAATAAGCGGAAATTTCATCACATGAAATCATGTTTAAGAGGTAAAGCGGAAGCAGTGATTATATCTTTGGTGGTAACAATTTTATCACAGACTTCCCAAGAATGCTTTCGGACTAAAAACTTATCGACCCCAATCTTATTCGCGCAACTTTTGAATTATCATTCGTTCAGAAATAAGAATTTCCTTAGTTAAGAAAGTTAATTACCAAAATTCGACGCATATTAGGGTCTTTCAAACAGTCTGTAGAGAGTGGACACTTTTGATATTTTTCCTATCAACTAGTGGAGCAGGGTCGAAGCCTTCAAGAATAGTAAAAAGAAAAAATAATAGTAGCATGGAACTCATTGCAAAAGGAGAGGAATATGATGAAAATGAAAGGAAACATAAATTATGGCCGATCTGAGTTCAGGAAGTGTGAAGAGATCAGTTTGTGAGGATAAAAAATGGTTTATCACCATTTCCCGCAAAATTACAGGAAAAAAGTTAAATGGCAAACTTATAGGTGATAAAAAGATCTACAATTCTTGTATTTATAATTTTTGATTGAAACTCACGTTTTATGTCCTAAATACACTGTAATTTATTAGATTTAAAATATTTATTTTTCTGACTTATCAAAAAAGCACCCTAATTTTCAATCGAAAATTCTTGCGTCAAAATATCAGCTCTTTTCAAAAAGTCGGTATGTTTTTTGTTCGTTCAAATCTCTACATTTTGATAGTTTAAAGAAATATATATTAATATAGCAAATTTTCTCAGAAAATGCTGAAAATAAAAGAAACTGATATAATTATGTACAATTCCGTCAAAAAATATAATTTTTTTCAGTTAAAAAGTTTGTTCAGCAAATTCTAATCACATTTACAAACTATTTATTAGAATTCACACTTCAATTATTGGTAAAAAGTAAGAATCACATGCTACATTAATAAATGGAAAAATTGCAAATCGAAATATACTACTATAATTAAAAAAACAAATAAGTTAAAACATCTACAATATTTTGTCGAATAACGAACTGACAGTAAAAGATTGAGGAATCAACATCAACGTGGCATTAGGCACAAATTTCCAGAAAAAAAATTAATTCCGGAAGTATTGCTTAAAACTATTTGCTGCAGCTGTGAAACTGGATGTAACAGTTAAATGTGGCTCCCGACATGGTTTAAAATGCACAATTGTTCCAAGAAGAAACAAGAAAAACCAACGAATAATTGAGATGAAATTGTGAATGAAGAACCAATGCACACTGGATATAATATTGGAGACAAAGAAGGTGAGGGTCTTGAAGATTTCGAAGATTAACTAGAATTGGAAATGTTTGTCGAATCTAACGATGAAAAAATGCCATCAAAGAAATAAAAACTAATGAATAATTGATTAGAATTCTTTATAAAGTATTTATAAATAACAAGATCAACGTTTTTAAAAATATTATAATGAATAACGTAATCGGAATGATGTATCTAAATTCAACAGCACGATTTACATGTGTATTTATATTTTATGAGATTTTCTATGACATGAATGTACTTAGAATTTAATAAATAAGCTTTTTTACTGAAAAAAATTGCGGCAATTACATTTTCTTTTCGATCTTTTGCATTTACTATAGTAATGCTTATTTTTTTCAAACTATCAGAAAGCAGAGATTTCAACGAACAAAAGCACACCGACTTTTTGAAAAAGCTGATACTATGAAGCGAGAGTTTCCATTTAAAATTAGGGTGCTTTTTGGTATTAAATCAAAATAAATATTTTAAATCGTAAAAAAAACAGTGAATTTGTGACATACAAGATAAGTTTTCAACCAATTTCGTAGAAAAAGGAAATTTTTTTGAAAAAGATATTAGTGAAAAACCAAAAACTTGGTTATTTGAATTTTTCCCATAATTTTTGAGGTTATGTGAAAAAATTGTGAATACAAAAGCTGCAGATCTTTTTATCACCTACAACTTTGCTATAAATTTGTTTCTTATGGGACTAGCCCTAAAAACTCACCCTCTTCCACTCCCCTAACTCAAATTGCCCGTAATTTATTAATCCTTTCATTTTTATCCCTTCTTTTCTAATTGGTTAGGTTGAAACTACTGTTATTTTTTTGTTTCAAAAATTATCGAACCTGGTCTATAAGATAGTAATACAAAATTTCAATGTTCAAAGTATTATCTACAGTCGATCAATTCTACAAATTGTTCGCTATGAGATATGTCCTTTTGGAAACTTCATATACAACAAGAGAAAATGATATTATAAGCTTCAAAAAACTATTGAAATCACAAGAATGAATATCTGTGTGAATTGTTTTTGATCTAATCATTTGGGTGAAAATTAAATATCCAGGAACTGATGATACATGTTTTGAAAATGTAAAACAATATATCATAATGAAAAACTACCTGTAGGAAACAATCAATTATGCAACTAATCTTAATCAAGTTTTTCTACAATCAGACAATCAAATTCTTAACATTCACAATTGTCAGAAAATCATTAGATTCTAGTTCTTATGTTGTACTAAACTGTTTATCAAAAAAAGTTCAGATGTTCTTTAAGCACTAGCTATTATACACATTTTTGACAAGTCTGGAAGTTAACTTTATCTTCATCTTTTTACGTCAATATTTAGTAAAAAATCCCTTAAATTCAACTAAAGTAGATTTAGAAGACTTATGAAATTTCGCGAGGTGAAAATTTAAGTTCACATGGGAACAATGAGTTTTTCTTTTTCCTTACTATTCAATCATATAAAATGGCTAAAATTTTAGTGAGAAAGTGAGAATCTTTTAAAGCACGAGCAACTTATACCGATTATTGCGGATTGAGGTAGGAAACTTTCCAGATAACCCTTGTAGTTACCAAATTCATATTCGGTAAATACGAGCTCCGTATATTTAGATCTTTGTATTATTTATAGATTTAATGCATTGTTTGTTTTCCTTTTTTTTCCATATTACCCTAGAATATTTAAGGATGTCAATTTGCTTAAATGTCTATAATAAATTGCTTTTTTTTCCATCTAATCAACGATAGATCCTACTGATAACTTTTATTGTGTCGTTTCTAATTTGTTCGCCCTGGTAATATCTAATAACTGTTGTTAAGTTTATTTTCTATATAGCATTGTAAGCTTTCATCTTGCTAAATTTGAAACATTGGACGAAGCAATGAAGCTTCTTGAATTAATTGCTCGCTTTGTAATCATCTTTAATGACCTTTACTCATGTAACTATCTCTATTGACTTGTTTCAAGGTTCTCAAGTGAAAACCATAATAGCAACTCATAATTCCTTTAGTTAATGCAGCATTAAATAATAGTCATCCAATATAGAAATTAATTCTGACCAGAATTGATGTTTGTTGGTATTTTTATAAACATTTTTCAAAGTGTCAAAGCAGCTGGATGAAAAAGTATCATAACGTGTTCTCGCGAAATGCGGGAAAATGAATAATTGAAAAAACCGAATCACGACGCTTTGATGTTGTCTCTTGAGATCTCCGCTTATTTATGAAAAATAGCTATTATGACTTTGAGATATTAATTTCAACATTTGGAGAATAAATTCCAATTAAACTCGTAAATATACTGAGTGAAATTACAAGACGAAAATATAATTTGATGACCTTAATTTTTTAGCGAGTCATGATCATATCTCTCTTTCTTTCTTTCTTTCTTTCCTTCTCTCATTTTTAAAACTTTTTATACCCTTTCGAGTGTCGGATTATTGGAATCTTAGCTTCTCTCCTTTCATCCATGTTTTCCACTGTTTCTGCTGTAATGCTTTCCCTTTTCTTTCCTCTTCATATGCCACTTGTTTTAGCCAAGTTTTCCTGGGTCTTCCATTCCTTTTCCTATATATTTTTTGCTTTTCTCTCTTTTATTACTAGGCCTTCTTTCTATGTGTTTGAACATCTTCCAGAAATTTTGTTCCTTATTGGTTCCTGTTTAAGTTTTTAGACATTTTTCTAATTTCTTATCCAATCCATCCCTGTTTCCCCTGCTACTTCCTCTTTTGCTTCAACTCCGATGCTACTATTCTGCTCTCTATCTTTTTGTTCGTTACTCAAGTTTCACTTACATTTATTTACGTGGGACAGTTATAGAGTTGTATACTTTAGTTTTTATGTCTTCTCCTATTTTTTGTTTCCCGAAAATTGTCTTGAATGAAGAACATAGAAGATTTGATTTGCTTTTCTTACTCTGTTTTTTATCTCTATACCTTTTTTCATTTCTTGATATTCCCTTCCATTCTCAGGGCTTCTATTATTTTTATCAATATGTCTAATTTTTCTTCCATTTTCTTAAATGTATCTGCTGAGAGTACTGTATCGTCTGCATATACTAATCCATCTATTTTTACCGATTCTGGATTCCTGTAGCCAATTATCATTTCCAGTTTATAATTCTTCTCTTATCTTATCCTATCCATGACAAATATAAATAGATGAGAACTAAGACTATATCTTTGTTTTATTCCCATCTCCATCCTAAGGTTCTTACGTTTATTTTTTAACTTTCCTTCTCACGTTTCATATATTCCTTTTAATATCTTTGTTATTTTTCTAGGAATTCCTATTTTTCTCATATTATCCCATACCATCTTTCCGTTGATTCAGTCGGATTCAAATCGATGAATGTAATCTGTCATTTTTCTCCCTTCCTATTAAGCTAATCAACATGTCTATGTTTTCTTCGGTTTGTTTCATTTTTCTGTATTTGTTTCTTTCCCATTTCCTCATCAATGTATTGTTCGTCATTTTTTTGATGATTCTCATTTATGTTTTTAATCGTAATTTCATGATTTTTATTACTGTCACACGATTTTGAACTTGTCGGATGTATTTCTCTTTATATATTGAAATTCTACTCTAAAAATAATTTTACATTGAAATAGCAATTTCAAAGTTCCTTTATTTCAATTAAATTACCTTCAATCGAAATAAAGGACAGTAATTTTGGTCCCGTTTGTTTTGAACACGCCTTATTAGATTAATCCATATGTTTGTGAATAAATTTTTGGCCTTGATATCTGATTATCCTGATTAGATTCGCCAGAATTAATAGATTTCTTCTTGTATCCTTTGCATGTAGTAAGAAGATAGAGATAATGAACGAAGTACGTAAGCACGCAAGTGCATACTTACAAAATCGAAATGCAACCACCAACACATCTGTATATATTGAATATTTAAACCCATCATAGCATCGAATTTCAAATTTCGCTTATTGGGAAAATGGAGAACGAAAGGAATAATACAAGGCAAGTCCTGCTGAGGGAATCATTTTCAGTTATCGTATAAATCATTCGGACAGCCCCCGAAATGGGAACCAGACTCTGATCTAATGGTTACGAAACGTAAATTTAATTTTCTAATAGTTGCATTAATTTTCTCCTCATCAATTTTATCAAGATACGCTTTCTGAGCAATTAGCTTTTGAAAAAACCATTTAGCGAGTCAAATTACTGACCAGCGGTTTGGATTGGAAGGTACTTGTTATAATACGTTCATTACATATGGCGTGATATAGTGTTTGGCGACAAATCGTGATTCTGTTTGAGGTCATGAGTCCCAAAAACAATAGTAAGTGCAGCAATGGAAAGTGCACTAATATTGAGTTGTTGTTGAGAAGCATGCGCATGTTTTGGGAGAATATTGCTTACCACTAATTGTGTTCATTCGAGGTAATATAACGCAAGATTTGAATCAAGACTACACCAGTTTCTTCTCGTGTGGTTAATCCGGAGAGTAAAAGTTGCTTGGAATGAAGTACTACATGCACACATCGACCACATACTTTTGCGAATGCTAACATCTGAATGAAGTTGCGAAATAATTGATTTTTGAGTAAAAAGCTTTTTTTTTAAATTAAATCAATTAAAAACTATCTTTTAAACAATTTGTTGAAAATAAAATGCGAAAATCGTGAAAAAAGTTTATTGGTAAGGGTGATAAGTAGAGATGTTTCTAAACCTAAAATAATAGCATGAATCGTAACCAGAATGGAAATTATCGAAGCTAGAAGAAATTATAAAATGATTTAAAGGTATTAAGATTAATGACTAGAAGATAATATAAGATCTGGCTATTTAATAATGAGCCTGGTTACGAAAAAGGGTTTTATTATGAAAATTATTCTGCATTCGAATGCTTTCCTTCAATATTTTCAATAATTTTCAAAGCAGATCTTTTTCTAGCCTTTCAAGGAAATCCAAGCAGACCCGTTGACGCAAGAGCTTTTGGTCAGGATTTTTGATACCAGCTTCGCAAAGACTTTTGTGTAATTCCTCGAGTAAAATTTTTCTAACCGTTTCTTTATCTGCGTTTACAGCCTCGGCAATCTTCCATATGCTCATTCGAAGATATTCACGCACAATTTGGTTAATTTTGGTCACTGTTTTCGGAGTTAAAACAGTCACAGGGCGACCTTGGCGCTGGTCATCTTCAGTGTTTTCTCGGCCCTCAGTAAAACGCTTACATCACTCAAAAACACGCGCGCGAGAGAATTGTCCCCATAGGTCTCTTGCAACAATTTATAGTACTCATTTGGAGTTTTTCACAATTTAACGAGAAACTTGAGATTGATACGTTGTTCCTGTTTTTTGTCACACACGGTTTTTGGCACGAGAAACAATCACGTTCGTTTCAAACCACTACCGCACAAATACTATAATAGTGACGGAAACGTGTTTTGGGACTTGCATAGACAAGATATCTAAATACCCAACAAACTACTTTTTTACCCCACCCGTCTCGTCATTTAATAGCCACACCTTGTATGATTATGTTTTTATATTTGAAAACTAATTTTCTTGGAACTCATGTACTACTAAGTTCAGACAATTTGTAAACTGATGAATTGAAACAAACCATTTCAAAATATTGCAATAGTGAATAAGAGAATCAACTCAAACCCTCCACTGACTGTTGAGTTTGTGAAATTTCTGGTGGTCCCTCAAAATGAATATTAGTGATTAATATATGTATACGATGAATTTTCTATCAGTGAGAAGCAATATCTGTACAAGATAGTACCTATTAGAATAAATCAATAATAGATAATGACAAATAATCTGGAAGTCAAGTGATGATAGTATAGATAAACAACAAGTTTTCTAAATGTTACTTAGTTGAAACACAACTGAAAAAAATTGGAAACATGAAATACAAATAAAATTTTAGTTTAAATTCATTCACGTCGAACCAAAGTTCTTTTTAGATCAGTAATATTTCTCGTAATTTTGTTTAGTTTTATCACTGAATTACCAAAGTAGAGATAAATTTGTAGAAATTCAACCCCATATTCTTTCCGTCATATGAATTATATGAATAAATTATAATTATTCGTTGAAGGTGCCCTTACGCTTGTAAGGACACTCAGATAAGTTTTCAAAAACAAATTGTTTCTACTTGTCTTCTCTCTTGTTGTCATCCAAGCTTTAATAATTTCTAAATGATAAAATCCGAAATCTTTGGATGATTACTGAAGGAATCAATTTCGAAATAATAATTTCCTCTAATTTATCAGTGCAACAGCAATCATGTTGTACGGAATGGACTCTCTTTCCATAAAAAATCATTTACCAAGAAGTAACTTTATTTCTAAACATAGAATGACATCCGCCAAACAACCAACCACCAAAACCACCAAACAACATGAGCGCTGTTAACGCTGTAAATCCAAATTACATTGTATAATATGTTAAGACAACGTCAAGTATCGTGTAGTGATGACGAACATTTTCTAAATGACTAACTATAAGCTACTAATGCATCAGTATGTCACACTAGGCTGTAACAATTGCACACCATCTATTTTATAGACGATTTGCGCCGTAGTTTCATTTCAGAGCCCAAATTGTTTCTACTCTCTTCTTGTCATCCTATTATAACAATCATATTTTGAAATTAGTAAATGTGTTTCACTATTTCCAATTATTTTATTTCCAACTTTGAATCTAATTATATACTGAGGTTTTTCGCTCTAGTTGATAAATTAACAAAGATTCGTATCGCTGCTTGTTCCTATAATTCTAAATCTGAAACATTCTCTCCAATCTAATTACTATTTTAAGAATTTAAATTTGGATAGAAACCCAACGGAAATGGTTGTGAAGTTGTGGAAAATAACTAAATTAAACAAATACCTGTTCCCGGTTTCATTGCATTATCTAATATTGATTTTGTATGATTAGAATATCTACTTATCAAGACCCGAAGATAATAATCGGGTAAGTTTGCATAACTCTAATGAAACTATGACTATTGAGGTTCACATTGATAGCAATCATAACTGAAATATAAGCAACTAGGCAGGCGCAAATACTTTTCTCACTATGAAATTGAGTTGAGTTGATTGACTAATGAAACTTTGCCTTTGCCCGAAATCATGTGAAAATCATCTTAGATGGAAGAAAATGGGAGAAAATTATTGGCAAATATTCAGAAAAATTAGGCAATGGATGATTCTTCATGATTTGTAAACATGATTTATCAAGTATTTCCTCAGTAAACGAAACGTATACCAAGAAGATTCATTATTTATTTCAAACATTAATTCGAACTAACAGTGTACATATATGAACCGTACGGTCTTTATCTTTATGTAATTGGTTGCTTTGAGATATATAAATCGGTAATACGATTTCAGTTTATCGGACATACATGTTTCATTGATTTCAATAGTCATTTTTCATTCAATTGAGAGCCCAAAGAGAAATGCAATATCTTTTACATTATTCAATAAGTCGTTCGACTGACACACAGATCAAATCAAATCCATATGACGTTTATGAAGTACCACCTATACTATGTGTAAAATTTCATGACATTTTGATTAGTCAAGAAAAGGTGACAGCTATTAAGTGAAGCTACTTTTATTATTTTCAAAACAATGGATTCAAAACAATTTCGTGTGTCAATTTATCATTGCTTCTTGATGAAAAAAATACTGTACAAGCTTAGCAGATGGCTTCAAAAGTGTCATCCAGACTCTGCTCCATCAAAAAGAACCATTTGTTATTGGTTTGCTGAATTAAACGTGGTCGTACAGACACCGATAATGGTGAACGTTCTGGTCATCCAATTGAGGTGGTTAATCCAGAAAACATTAAAAATTAGTCTTTTTTCAAATTGCGTGAGATAGCTGAGGCCGAATTGATATCATGAGTTTACAATTATAGACCAACATTTGACCATAAAAAAGATTTTTTTAAAGTGGGTGCCGCAGTCAATAAAAAACAATAACATGATGATGATTCAGAGCAATATTTGGCATAATAAATCAAATTTTTTGCGTCGGTATGTGACAATGGAAGAAACATGGATCCATTACTTCACTCTGGAATCAAAACGATCAACATCTGAGTGGACTGCAGCCGGAGAACCACGTCCAAAGCGTCTAAAGGCACAACAGTCAGCTGGAAAGGTTATAGCTTCAGTATTTTGGGATGCGCATGAAATATTCCTCATCGACTATCTCCAAAAGGGGGAGATCATCAATAGAGACTCCTGAATAGAGTTGTTAGATCGTTTGAATGCAAAAATCAAGGAAAAACGGTCTCATACGTCCAGATATGACCTCTGTCCTTTAGCTCAAATGATGAAGCAATCGCTGAAACTTTTGAAGCAGAAGACAAATCCTTCTACAAACATGGTAACGAGGAGTTACAGTAGCGTTGGAATGATTGTTTTGCTCCTGAAGGAGATTACATCAATAAATAAAATGTTTGTCATCAGTCACACGACTTATCGAGTGATGTGTTATATTTTTTAGTTATGTGAATGGAAGTGTTTATTTATATATGGAAAATTAGTTTAATTTACGAAAGTATTTCTGTGTTTTGATTACAACATTTTTTCTAAATATTCTTTATATATTTCATTGCTCGAAACAATTTTATAGTTTACAAAATGCTTGAATGCTTGTAGTAGTAACAAGGTGCTTAAATACATTTTCCAAAACTGCGATTCATACTATAACCGTATTCAGGAAACTTAGTTTTTTTGAAGCTAGTGTGAAAATATTGTAAAAAAAGTCGGTAGGCATTAGCTGTATACTGATATAGGAGAAATACATTATAGTTTAAAAAAAATCCTGCTCTTTTAGCAGCAATCAATTAAAAAGAGAATCAATTTAGTTGTAGAAAACTCAAACGCACGCTTCCAAAGCAAATCAAACTAAAAAGTTCAAAATAACTTTAAAAATAAGCTTAAAACAGTAATCAATGAAATATGGAACAAAGCGCTTTTTTTACAATAATAGTAGTATTTTCAATTCCTAATTGTTTCACTGTCATTTTAAAAACTATTTTCAGCTTTTCAATTTGATATGCCTTAAAATCGTGTTTTTAGTTTTTTTGAACTTAGTTATTTCTATATAACATTTGTTATAGAACCGGTAATCGCAAGAAACCCGTTTTGTGTTATGGTTGGTAGCCGTCGAAAACTCAAATATTCAGGTGGAACTAATAATAGCTTATTCTGATTAAATATATTAAATGTGTATGTGTATTGAGAAACAATTGAATAATTTTTTCATTCACTTAGTGCCGCCGTAATAAGTAAATATAATTTCTCAAACTTTAATACATAAAATATTCAGTTTTCTCATTCTCCAAAGAAAAGAGCATTAATTTTATGAAAGAAGTATATTTTTTCTTGGAATGGCCAACGTTGTGGAAAAGCCACTGTGTCAGTTAATTGAAACTGCAGTCAAAAGTAATACCCTTATTTGGCCACCTTGTACAAACTATGACATTCTATTATTAACATTCTCTCATTGAAGTGAAATGTGGAATATAATGAATTGATTGTGTGGTTTCACCAGAATTGTGGAATTCGACCTTTTCGCCGGAAGAAACCACATGTCATTTTGAAACAAATACCCTATTCGACGATCTATTTCAAGAAGATTGATGATCCTTAAATCGAACTCTAATATAAATTATATAAAATATTACGTTTCCAACAATTTTTATTTCAACTATCCAAATCTGTTTCCAACTCGAACATTTATTTCACTTACTGTCAAGATATTTGAATATATCTCGAATGAAATGTATGTCTTTTTTCACATTAGCGGAGGAAGTTAAAAATAACTGGAAATTGGATGTGAAATTTCGATTTCATTTAAAGATTGCTTATATTACAACAAAATTAAGTGAGAACAGATACTAATTACCTAGTTTTATTCACTAGATAATAGTTACTAGATTTATTAGGATTAGAGTTTTTATAAATAACTAGGAATATTGATATTATTTTTATAGAAGTTTTATATAACCTTGTAAACATGGAGTATAACAAAAATAATTGTTTGTGCTTGTAAGGTTACCAACAAAACAAGTCATTTTTTAGATTTGAAGTTACTTAATGTTTCAGAGACAGCTGATACGGAAACTCCAGCAGTAGCCAATAAATTTCAGAAAAAATTTCAGTTAATGTATTGTTATTTCTTAAAAAGTTTATTTCTTTCTATTGTACGTATTGCTTCCCACAAAATTTATTTTTTCCTCTACAGCTCAAATTGCCTGTTGTATCCAGTTTGTTTCTAGATTTTAGGTATCTTCTGTTTCAAAATTAAATTTTTTAATAATTCTGAAATGATAGAAATAAATTGACGTTCCGACTTATTTTAAGTCTTTATCAAAATATGATATTGACAGTAGCAGTAATTAATCAATCAAATTATTTGTAGTTTTATTAGAATTTACAAAATAGAGCTAGAAATTTCACTTAAATTATTTAGATCTTTTTTATCATTCATAGCTTTTTAGTTTTTATGAATGTGAACCATTTCTAAAAATTCTCTTTTCCGTGTATTAAATTCCGTTCCAAGAATTTTTGAATCTTTATATTTGAATTTATGTTTTTTGGATATTTCTTGGTTCGATAATGCAGTTTTATTTTTTTATCGTATTGACGTCTATTATATAAATATTGAGATGTTTGCCCTATGTAGACAGCGTGGCAATTAGTACAAAGCACTTTATTATATTGTTTCTTTTGTTTTTTGGTGTTTTAGATTTTAATTCAGTGAAATATTTGGATAATGTATTATGTCCTTCATGACTTATACTAATATCATATTTATTAAAATAATTTGATAATTGTTGGGAAAGTCCTTGTACATATGGTAAGGAAAAATGTTTTATGTTTTGATGTTTCTTTTCTGTTTTGTGTTTTAATTGATTGTAGTTAATGTTTATTCTTTTCTTGAATCTGTTGTTTATCATTTTTTTCAGATAATTATCTTATTTCAATGCAATTTTTGCTTTTTGAATAGCTAAGCATCTAAATTCAAGATCTGATACTTGTAGATATAGATCTATCTGATATTTTTTGTGACATATGAATTGTTTAAATATCTTGACGACCAATTTGGTTTCCAATACCATTCTGTTCTTATGTTATTGTTAATTTTATATAATGTGACATAAAGAAAATTGATTTTATCATTTTGCTGCACCTCGATTGTGAATTGAAGTTTTTTGTGATAAGAATTGAAGTTTTTATTCATGTTCTCAACTTGATTCTTTGGGACAGCAGTAATTCAATCATCTACATATCGGTAAAAGAATGGAAGATTTATATCAAATATATATATAACACTTGAAATGGATGTCCCCTTAGCACAACCATCAATTTGTTTGTATATTTCATTTCCATATTAAAATTATTGAGAAAAAACTAATTTTGAAACAGGAGTAACCTAAAATGAAGAACATCTAGAACCATAAACATATCAAAGGGTCTAAAAAATAAGAAATTGAAGGAACCAAATTATGAACAAGAAATACTAATATACTTATATATTCAAACTTCTCGTTTCAATTGGATAAACCTTTGTCAGACAAAGAGCTTCATGATATTGTTGATAATATTAATTTTGAAAAGGAAGACAGTGATGATGGTGATATAGATAAAAACTATATACAATCATCTAGCGACGATTATTCTACAAGTGATGTTGAAGATACTGCATTGACACAAATTTTGGATGATGCCTTTACTTCTGATGATGAAGAATTCAATGGCGAAAATATGAAGAAATGCGAATTTAGTAGTTTAGGAGTTGCGTTTGACAGAAGTAATGATAGTACGTATCAATGAATTGGCGAGATGATGACAAAATACAAAGGAAGATAATTAATGAAACAATATGTTTCTCTAAATCCAATCAAACGAAGTATAAAAGTATGAACAAGATGTGATTTCTAAACTGTTGAAAAAAAATTCCACACAAGAAGAGCACACTTCGTGAAAGAGTTGTGGAGAAATTCGCCAGTTCAATTTGAAATACGAGCATAGTTTTATGTTTTGACTGATGTTTCATCTTAACCTACCTTTGACATACACTGCCATGTTCTGGCGTAGGAACGTGCAGGAGGACTAGAAAAATTGTTTCAAAATTTTGGTAAACTGCCGAGAGGGCATAGTGGAATAAAGTTATGTGAAGAAAGTATAATTTGCACTAGTTCGAAATACACTAGAGATTTCTTGTTAGTAAGCAACTATCACAGCAGTATTCGTACTTTAGAAAGAAAAGTAAAAGATGATATTAAAAAAATAATTTTCTCGTTTCAATTATGTTTAATTATGAATTTATGGGAGTATGATTCGGATAGAAAAAACTCCAAATAGGGCGAAAGGTTTTCTACAAGATATTCATGACTGCAATACATAATGCATATATAATTCACAATGAAACAAGACGTTCAAATCTGCAGTTTATAAATTTTATGATACCAATAGTAGAATATATGATAATAATGAAGAGAGGACGTCCCTTAAATAGATTCAAATTTATGTATAATGCTGGGGATCATCTGCCTATTCCAGGAAAGAAAGCGTGATAACGATGTATACGACTTTCTAGTTACAAAAAAGAAAAGAGGACAAAGATTACTTGCCAAATGTAGACAGTAGCGCTCTGCAATGTCTCAGTAAGTATCATTTTTGATTACGTTATATACATGTAATAAAAAAGTAATGTGGAATCACATTGATGTTTTTTTTAGTGCAGCATATATTTTATAAGATCCATTATTTTACTATCATCAAATAATGTTGGGGCACATACGGTCCACTCAACAATACTATTGGCACAATATGTCCCAAATATTATTATATATTACAATAATCAATAAATAACATGATTAGTTATTTAAATACTTGTTTTTACTGTCAAACTAAATTAGTAATCAATATTTTGTGCTACAAATATTACATGAATTATTGAAATAAAAATCGTATTGAAAGGGTTAAAGTTAGCAATAGTAAAGACACTTTTTACAAACTCCTACACTCTATAGTTGAAACGAATAACATTGTCTTAAGCCACCTAAATGTGATTTATTTGACGAAGATGAAAAATATTGCATGAAATATTGCATATGAAATATGCAAGTGGAAAGACATAGCTTTCCACATACGCATACTTTATATTGTACCGAATTTGTTACACAACGAATTATGATACTTGTAGTTGATATTCCGAGTTTCAATTACCTACAGTGTATGAATTATTCATATTAAGTACGTAATCATACCATGCTGCGATGTAAATATAAACAGAACAGGAGAATAATTGGAGATCTAATACCCTTCGGCTGAAGCAAATGTAGCACTAAGAGTAATTCAAGATCACAGTACAACTACGATACCACAACAATAACTAAGAGGGCTTGTAGTGAATTGAGTGATTTCTAGATGGGATAATTTATTTTTAATGATATTATTTTAGAGCAGCATTCTCCATGGAATGAGTTTATGAAATAAACATAGGACAATGTATATCAAACAACTGTTTACTGCGATCACATTTACATTTACACAATTGAAATTTGCTTAACATACAAAGCGAATTACCTTAACGAAAGTAATAATAATGAAGCGCCATAGTGAGGCCCTCTCTAATATAGATGTATTCTCGAATATATAGTTCTTCCATGAAACATATAAAAACCCTTGCCGATAATTTTGTTTGACCTACCATAGGCGTGTACTATTATAATGCGTTTCCCTTTATAACATGACCCATTCAAACAGCAATTTTACTATTATCAACCTAACCGAAATTTACTACATCGTAACTGTCATGTCGTAACAAATAAACGCCATCGAACGATCCTTGACGATTCGGCTATTACCATCCGTTTATTCAGTTTTTTGTATTTAAAACCACATGCTAACAAAACTTGACGCAATGTTTCTGAACTGGTATAATTGTATTCTGGATAATCTGCTACCTTTTGTTGTATTACTTCTAATGTCGCAGCCCTGTATAAAATCTTGAGTAGCTTTATCAATTGATTTCAGTTTTTCTTTACATCTTTTCTGTTCTGTGAATGATCCACAGCAACTTCTTTCGTAACTACTCGATAAATGGAAAATTTATCCACTCTAGTTAATTCAGCAATTCTTATTATGATTGCATTATCAGATTGCTGAATATTTTCCTTTTTTAAATATTCGAATATATTTAAAATAACTTGCTGTGTTTGTATATCACTAAATCTTTATAATTAAATTCATAATTGTATTTATTCTCAGTACAGTGTGCAATTTCACCGTTTTCATTCATCCAAGGTCTAAAGAACGCCATATTTCTATTCATTTGAAGAAATTTATGAATCAAATAAATCTAACCAAGCGACGTTAATGTCTAGTAGGAATATTTCAAAGAAATTGTGTACAAACAGCTTCGACCAATAGAAATGCATTTATGTTAACGATTCAATGTTTTCATTGGTAAACAGAGTCCACGTGAACTGACGGTTTGTTAGATGTTTACCGAATTTTATACGGGGAGTAAACATTAATTTCAATTTGTTAATTTGGTATGAGTGCCGTGCGTATATATGAAATATTGATTGATCCTCGCATAACTGTCTTCTGCAATTGATATCTGAAGAACTGTACTTTCACTTTGTGTACTTTTATTTTGTTTCTGAGCTTTATATGCGCGTTGATCACACGTGTCGGTGATTGTAGCAGCGGCCATTGGTAAACAAAATGTCGTAAATCATTTTACACATCACTGGTATATTGTAATGAGATATTATTTCTTTTAGAAAAATACAAGAAAGAGTTGTACAAGCAGTCGGTGTTAGTTAAAGTTTAGCAAATATCATATATCAATTCACGAAAGTATGTATTTGTACAAAAAATATTCATTTCTATATAAAAATTAGATATATTGATTATTTTAATTAATTAACTTTATAATAAAATATTATAGAACAAAAAATACGTCCATTAGTTTAAGTAACTCAAAGTTCGAATGAAAAGTATGTATATCACTAGATTGCGGACTCACTCACAAACAAACAATAAAATAATTCTACATCAGTAATTTTGATATATCGTATAAGTATTTTATGGGAAAGGCATGGCACATAAAAAAACGAGTTTATAGAAATACGTGTACTCCAACCTTTGATAAGCATATCTTTATATGTTTATATATGTTTTATTGTAAAATTCATTCTAGTTGTCTTATACATACATAAAAATAGTAAAAGCTTATGCTACAACCTTTGATATCTGACAGGGATTTTATCAATTCTACAAGTTGCAAATCCTCACTGGAAGTGCGTTGTCAGAAATAGGCGATAAAGGAAACACGTTTTTGTTATCTTTAACAGCTTTTTGGATACTTGTATCACAATAAAAGCTGATTCATGAATTTGATTTTCCGTTTGCCGTTGCCGTTCGCGGCAGACGTTTACCATTTGACGTTCGTAACAAATTCTACGCCCTATTTATAAACTTGACATTGCTGCTTTCAACCTAAATATTTTATTATCCTTTTTGACGTGTATACTGTTTTTTGTATTCGTGATAGTTTTGTGTTTTTGTTTGTAATTCAGTATTTATGGACGATTTTATGCAAAATAGCTGAGAGAGAACAAGCAGAGCCAAAAGACCACCATAAACAAACAGTAAGAAAAATAACCTCACGTCACGCTTAACCTCATACGTTAAAATCACGTGACAAACGCGACTTGATATGATTGGCTCTTTTCTATTGTTACGAAAGCTGCTACGGACAGTCAACGGGAAATGTCACCTACGGCAGACGTATCGGCAAACGGCAACTATGGATAGTCTTATGCATTTCAATGTTTTTAATTTTGTAACAGCAAACGTCATCGGCAAGGCAAACGAAAAGTCAAGTTTATGGATCGGCCCTAAGACTAAGTAGAGAATTATAAAGAGAAAAACTGACAATTATCTATAATAAACGAAAGAATTAACTTTCTAAACAAATCAAAATCATTCTCGAAAATAAAATACAGCTTGACAAAGCAAATTAATTTTGTTTGGAGTTACGCTTTGTCATGGGATGGCTAATTTCGAACTTCCACACAATTCACTAACAAGATTTGTAAGGTTTTTTTGTGTTTCTTTCTCATAAGCGTGACTTGAAATGAATTAGGTGAATAGTCGAGACAGAAAGGAATTCAATGCCAAAATATAATGTTATAATTCATATATGTCTTTGTCATACCAGCCTTAAATTCAGTGAAGGTATGAGAATTTTACGAAGTGAAAAGGTAAATTTGACATGGTGGAAAAACTTGTCTTAGAAATTTTATTTTTTTAGAATGTATATATAGAAACAAATTCTACAAATGTTGTAAAAATATTAATTTTCACTACTCGTTGAAAATTCTTTGATATGGTAATGAAAATGAAACAATTAAATCGGAGTTTGTGTTCAAGGATTCTAATATACTAGTTGTTCAAGAAAATTGTATATATATTATAAAAAACTGTAAGTAACTATACTATTCCAAGAATTGTGCATATAAAATCCTGGAATAATGATGAATATCATATTCAATAAATCAATAAACAAAACAGAACATTATCATCAAAGGATAAAATATTTTTCCTTACCATATGTACAGGGACTTTTCCAGCAACTATCGAATTATTTCAATAAGTATGATATTTGTATAAGTGATAAAATATTCACTGAATTAGAATCTAAAACAAAGCCTAACTAAAGCCTAACCAAAGCATTCGCTGGCGCTCGCCCATTTTTATTCGCATCTTGTCACAATCGCTCCCACTGTAGACATTGTGTAATAATGAACTTGAATTATTTATACAGTAGTTGAGTCTTCATCAGACTTCGTAAATTATGCATAATGTAGTAATTAGGAAAAATATAGTTAAATTGTAAATAACAATAAATCCAGTGACTAGTGAACTTTTTGATAACTAATAAAGGGCGTTTCTATATTCGACCGACAATGCTCTACCACAGAGAGATATCAATAAATGATTCATTAATGCATCTAAATAATCTTAGTTTTAAGTCTCTTCTGATTTAAAATTGGTTTTTTTAATAATGAAGAAAGATAAAATTTGACGTTTCTACTTTATCACAATATGATATTGACACTGACAATTTGCGCATTTATATTAATCAATAGATCACCTTCATCATTAATACCAAAATACACAAATAACACCGTCTCCGAGCAAGAACAGTATGTTTTTTTCATCTTTCATTCCATGAATCTTGAATACGCGTTTTTTTGTAAATTTTCCTCGATTTATCTGACATTAATTTTTCTGACGCTAATTTGGCTACTTTTACTAATTCTGGTGGAGTTAAAGAAAACTTGGAATCAGACTTTTTTTCGTTATAGTATTAAAAGTACATTAACATCTGAACAATCAAAAATTTCACAATTTTGCAATCAAATCAGAAAACTGATTTTGATTACTTTAAAAGTTTCCTTCGCAACGCAAGTCTAATTGTCGCTGTAAGTACAACATAGCCTACTAATTTAAAAATTTGAATATCAGATTGATAATTTTCTTAAACATTGGAATAATATAATTTTTCATAAAATTATCCTGTCACAGAAAAAATTGTGTATTATACACGGGAAAAATACTTTTTTTCCTTGTATAATCAAAAGTTGTCATATTATCTCGGGAAAAAAAGGTATATTCTATATTGAAATATTTGGAGTCTTTTTCTTTTGAGCTACTTCATGAAAATAAACCAGCAATACGTTTTTTGACGTCTTTGATAAATATCCGTCATCACCAAATTTTTTCATAAGCAATTTAGGCCATTTCATAAAATACCAGTAGTTTTTTGGCAACATTTTCTCTTTTCCTGCCTGCGCTCTAGTTTCAGATGTACAATCACGATCATTTTTAACAATTTATTTGACCCGCAAAATATTATAAGCTAACTTTTGTATTTCACATTTGTGGATGATTTGATTTTGGAAATCAATTTTTTATTCCATTTTCTTTATCTAATTGTGAAATAATAACACGATTTACTATATTTTCCAAGAGAACTAATGTGCATTTCGTTATAACTTCACATTTATAGAGCTTGAGTTGAATAGAAAGTACTGAGTGGCATATGATAGATAAAAAACATGATAAATTACTTGAATTATTCATGGTACAATGAAAAGACTAACATTCTAAATTATCATACTAACATACTACCGTATCCGTTTTTAAATTCGAAATTATGACATTAGCCAATCACCAATAATGAAAAAACAAATAGATAATCAATAATTAGATTATGAAAAAATAAGTTTGATTATCTTAGGGCAAGTTATCATAAAATTTATGACAATCAGCTAGTAATACCAACTCTGTTAAATATCTAGTAGAATCTAGACTATAAAGTATAGCTGGTAGGTCTACAATCTTTGCGTCACTAGCTCGTTGATCAAAATGAATGTTTTTATAAGTAAACCTAAATATTGGGTTCTGCATAGTTCCTGAATAATCTATATTTCACATATTGCCCTGTGAACTGAGGTACACTCCATGTGGGTGTGACCTGGTTGTAGATATTTCTGAGTTATGTTCCCGTTCCCATTGTGATATGTACATCCATCTGAAAAAATTTTTTCCAGTATCATTAGAAAACTTAAATACGGATGTGAACGAACTGGACATAGGTATGGAGGCAGTACGCAAAGAAGCCGAAATAAGAGGTAGAGGTAACCACAGTTTGCTGGTTAGAGATTTTTTAGTGAACGCTGAAGATAAATTGAGACGATTAAAAACCGCCGCCAAAATGGCTCAAGGTGCTTTTAGGGAATGCGTGGAATTTTTCGCCGAATTACCCAGAACGACAGATGCCAATACTTTCTTCTCGTTATTAGTTCGATTCGTCAAAGCTTTCAAGGTAAGAAAACACGTTAGTTTAGCGTTTTCGACGTCTTAGAATCCATTCATCGAGGATCCAAATGTTAGCCGCTCCAGTTTTATCAATAATTGAATTGATTGACTTATGATTCGGTTTTTTGGACAACGTATCTATCCAAGGATCACAATAAAAATACGGTAGTTTAGCGTTTTCGAAGTCGTAGAATCCATTTATCGAGCATCCAAATGTTAGCCCCTCCAGTTTTATCAATAATTGAATTGATTGACTTATGATTCGGTTTTTTGGACAACGTATATGTCCAAAAATCACAATAAAGACACGGTAGTTTAGCGTTTTCGAAGTCGTAGAATCCATTCATCGAGGATCCAAATGTTAGTCCCTCCAGTTTTATCAATAATTGAGTTGATTGACTTATAATTCGGTATTTTGGACAACGTATATGTCCAAAAATCACAATAAAGACACGGTAGTTTAGCGTTTTCGAAGTCGTAGAATCCATTCATCGAGGATCCAAATGTTAGCCGCTCCAGTTTTATCAATAATTGAATTGATTGACTTATGATTCGGTTTTTTGAACGACGTATCTATCCAAGGATCACAATAAAAACACGGTAGTTTAGCGTTTTCGAAATCGTAGAATCCATTTATCGAGGTTCCAAATGTTAGTCCTTCCAGTTTTATCAATAATTGAATTGATTGACTTATGATTCGGTATTTTGGACAATGCATATGTTCAAAAATCACAATAAAGGCACGGTAGTTTAGCGTTTTCGAAGTCGTAGAATCCATTCATCGAGGTTCCAAATGTTAGTCGCTCCAGTTTTATCAATAATTGAGTTGATTGACTTATGATTCGGTATTTTGGACAACGTATATGTCCAAAAATCACAATAAAGACACGGTAGTTTAGCGTTTTCGAAGTCGTAGAATCCATTCATCGAGGATCCAAATGTTAGCCGCTCCAGTTTTATCAATAATTGAATTGATTGACTTATGATTCGGTTTTTTGAACGACGTATCTATCCAAGGATCACAATAAAAACACGGTAGTTTAGCGTTTTCGAAATCGTTGAATCCATTTATCGAGGTTCCAAATGTTAGTCCTTCCAGTTTTATCAATAATTGAATTGATTGACTTATGATTCGGTATTTTGGACAATGCATATGTTCAAAAATCACAATAAAGGCACGGTAGTTTAGCGTTTTCGAAGTCGTAGAATCCATTCATCGAGGTTCCAAATGTTAGTCGCTCCAGTTTTATCAATAATTGAGTTGATTGACTTATGATTCGGTATTTTGGACAACGTATATGTCCAAAAATCACAATAAAGACACGGTAGTTTAGCGTTTTCGAAGTCGTAGAATCCATTCATCGAGGATCCAAATGTTAGCCGCTCCAGTTTTATCAATAATTGAATTGATTGACTTATGATTCGGTTTTTTGAACGACGTATCTATCCAAGGATCACAATAAAAACACGGTAGTTTAGCGTTTTCGAAATCGTAGAATCCATTTATCGAGGTTCCAAATGTTAGTCCTTCCAGTTTTATCAATAATTGAATTGATTGACTTATGATTCGGTATTTTGGACAATGCATATGTTCAAAAATCACAATAAAGGCACGGTAGTTTAGCGTTTTCGAAGTCGTAGAATCCATTCATCGAGGTTTCAAATGTTAGTCGCTCCAGTTTTATCAATAATTGAGTTGATTGACTTATGATTCGGTATTTTGGACAACGTATATGTCCAAAAATCACAATAAAGACACGGTAGTTTAGCGTTTTCGAAGTCGTAGAATCCATTCATCGAGGTTCCAAATGTTAGTCGCTCCAGTTTTATCAATAATTGAATTGATTGACTTATGATTCGGTTTTTTGGACGACGTATCTATCCAAGGATCACAATAAAAACACGGTAGTTTAGCGTTTTCGAAATCGTAGAATCCATTTATCGAGGATCCGAAGGTTAGTCCTTCCAGTTTTATCAATAATTGAATTGATTAACTTATGATTCGGTTTTTTGGACGACTTATCTATCCAAGGATCACAAAAATTTGATGGATCAGCAGTGTTCCTCCAATTAATCAAAAACGAATGACGCAAAAGTAGTTGAATCATACCGGTATTTAGGAGATATTGTAACAAAAATGATGAAAAATCCACCTAAGAGTTATTTATACTATTCAGATGTTGGTAGCATATTTTTGGGAAGATTGAAAAATATCTGTTTTTTTTGTTTTTATCTAGATTATCAAATATTTACGTCTAACTGCATTGAAACTCGAAACTCAAAAATGTTAATAAGGATGTAATGGTAGGTCATAGTCGATATGTAATCGGCAAATAGTTAACTAAAGGTACGAATTTCACTGCGTACGTTTCATAATTCTTTTTAATTGAAACAAGTCATTTAGATGCTTCATAGTCACTCATCTATATACTCTTCTTATAAAGTTATTTAAAGTGCTCTTGATCCTGTAGTTTTCTATTTTTCCATTTTTCTATTTACCGTAGTTGTTGCAAATTTATTATAACAAGTACTAAATCAGAGAGTTTTTATTAAAATATGTGGAGTAAAGTAGGTGCAATAAAATACAAAGTGAATATTAATCTTTATATTCGATACTACTACAAACGTAGAGCTCATACTAAAAATATGGAATGAATACTCTAGAGAGCAAAAGTACAAAAGTAATGAAAATAAGTTCGAATGAAATACCCATGTGAATGTTCTGCTACGTATTTTCTATTTAAATTGCTTTTAAGAAAAAGAAAATAAATCTCAAGAGTGTAAGAGTCTATAAAATTAATATTTTCTTTTGTTGTAATATAGTGACTCACATATAGCGGGATAAAGTTAAAAGTAACATTGTTGTTATTGTTATGTAAATTTGCGAAAAGTAATTACGTATTTAAGTTACACAATACTTTGTTTAAACATAATATTCATGTTTAATAATACATGAAACTTTAACGCATTCCCAACCTTCTATAAATTGCTACAATATCAAATTATGATTCATGAATTATTAGTTTTGTTCGTGGGTCACAATGAATTTTGAATCAGTTGATAACCAATTCAGGATCACCATGATAAGCATGCTTCACTACAGGATTTCATTCTTTCGCGGACGATTTAAGGATCATAGAAAAGATAACTCTTTGACTGATTTTTAAACTCATCACTACATTTTTTTTGAGATTTTTGTGCTCAATCTTTCGAAATTAGATTTTAAGTTACACTTACTAATTTGTTTCAATTCAAATTAAGTTACACTTCTTATTATTAGTCTTGATAAAAATCATCCGGTAACTGTTATAATTTATTCAGAATCAATAACGGATTGAATCGATATGACTTTCGAACTATTTATGGAGGATAAAGAGAAAGAGAACAATCTGTGTATATGAAAGATCCGTCGAAATGTGCTAAATAATGCTGGTACCAAATTAACACAGAATAAATTTTCAGAGAAACGACAAATATTATTAGAGAGTAAATACGAAATAAGATCACTCTAGAATCACGTTTTCTCATAATAATTCTTTTGGGTTCTATTTTTTAACCTCGCATATTTCAATTCATCTACAATTGCCACCTTTGCCTACACTAGCGCTATTCTGAAATAATTTTAAACTGTTAATAATCTACCCTTTATAGAACTGTCACTCAAACCTCAAAACTGAGCAATTCCCGAATGATAGTTTTGAAAGTGCGCATGCGATCAGTCCTGAACTCATTCGAAATCGAAATCGCGTTCAAGGCTTTTGTTATGCGAATAAAAAACAAACGAAAAAAGAATTTTTTTTAGAAATATCTACTACTTTCACACTTTTTTGAGATTACTCTCGTTATTTTTCACACATTCGATACAATCTTATATTCACTCATAGTATATGTAATATGTCAGAGCTTGTGCATTGAACCAAGAGATGATCTATGTTGTTTCAGTTCGTCATCGCTGTTGTACTTCTTTCTGCCCACAGAGAAAAGACTCCAGATGCCAAAACAAAAATCACTCACTCAAGTGGAACAAAGGTAAATTTGTAGACTAAAATAGATACTGAAATGTTAATAATGCATTGTTTCATTAGGAGGGGAAGTGATACTTCGGTGACTTGTAGTGATTTTTTAATTTTATGTCACTTTATATTTGCAAAATTAGTTGTTCCTCAACAATCAGATATTGTGGTGATATAGTATTTCTAATTTCAATTCATAAACTCAAATATAAGATAGTTAATACCCTGATATAAAGGAGCTAGAACAAAAACAAAAACTTCTATTGCATAAGAATCTGTATTAACCAGATTTTAATAAATTAGTTCGAATATAAAAAGGCCAAAAATATATAAAACTAAATGTTTGAGTATATTTTATTTCACATACGAGGTCTGGTTAATAAATAACGAGACTGGTTACAAAAAAGAGTTTGATTATAAAAATTTTTCTACATTTAATGCTTGCCGTCAATATACTTCCCTTCCTTCGCTACACACTTTTCCATACGTTTTTTTCATTGATCGAAGCAGTGCTGGAAGTCTTCATTGGCGAGTGCCTTTAGGAGCTCTGTCGTTTTTTGATTCACCACAACTCAAATAGGGTCCCTTTCAAAACAGATTGTTTTCTAACCTTTTAAAGCAGACCCGTTAACGCAAGAGCTTTTGGTGAGGAGTCAGATTCTTAGGTACCAACTACTTAAAGACTTTTGTCATGTGTAATTCCTCGTGTAAAATTTCTGGAATTGCATCAGTCACAGGGCGACCTGGTCATCTTCTGCGCTTACAACAGTCCAAAAATACGCGCACGAGATACAGAATTGTCCCCATAGGCAACAATTGATAGCACTCAGTCGAAGCTTTTTTCAATTTAACGAGAAATTTGGGATTGATACGTTGCTCCTGTTTTTCAGCACGAGAAAAAAACACGTTCGTTTCAAGCCCCTACTGCACAAATACTATAGTAGTGACGGAAACGTATTTCGGAACGTTCATAGACAAGATATCTAAATTCCCAACGCACTACTCGTTTTTACCCCACCCTCTAGGCGCGCAGATTCGTTATTCAATAGCCATACCTCGTATGTAAATACTAATAATATATATAATTGTAGATGACACTTGGATCTACTAGTATAACCCAGACTCTAAACAAGAGACTAAGGAGTGGTGTGAATCCAATACTCCTATTCCTACGCGAGCTAGACTCTAGTAATTGGGAAAAAGCATCACTACGAAAATTGATCCAATGCAGTAGGATTGCATATCCACCTTATGCAACAGAATTGGATGCCAATGATTGCATTTCAAAAAATTCATACTCTGAAATAATTTTCATCAACTACAATAACAGCCGATCAACGTCATAATGACGGCCGAGGGTAAACATAGGATATTCTCATATATAATTGTGTTAGCTTTTCTTGTTTTTTCCCGTTAGTTGTAGTTGTTTTGTATTGTTTTTCGGTTTAATGATGTTAAGACGACTTCATGGATACTTTTATATCTATTTTAGATATAGAAACTGAAGTATTTTCGAGATTTTTTTAAGATGCAAGAAAGCTTCCAAGCAATTTACATCTTTTGTATTTACTTACCACTTAAGTTAGGTGAGTTTTTATTTCCACTATTGCGTTCAAGTTTATCAAACATGAGTGAGTACCTTTTAATGCTGCAAAGGTACAAGAACAAACAAGTTTTAGGGGGAATTAACCCGTTTATATTAGATAAAAAGAATTCAGAATCCTGCCCATTTTCCGCACGTTACTAATATATTTACTTTTTAAATGCTTGCCTACACCAAACACAACACTGCATAGTCCGAAATCCAACACTTTCAGGAGAAAATTTCGTGCTTTTTAAAGTAGCAGCTCTCAGAGAAGAAATAAAACTGTAAGTAATAAGGTCTAAAATCCAACAAAAACAGAAACATAAATCACATAGAAACTTGCTCCACGGTGGTCATTTTTAAATGGGCATCAGCTCATTTTGACAAATAGCTCAAAATTAAATAATAAAATCAAACCATAAAATCACGTTCATCTAATAGAACACATATAGAACAACTGGTACATTTTCTGACGTTGCAAATATCAATGAGGCGCCATTATAAACGAAACAGCAAACTTTTAGGTTTATATATATCTGAAAAGAAGAATCGATAATCAATATCATGGTCATTTCTTTCTTCATTGTTCCATCGAGTTGATTTCAAAAACAACTATGAGCTTCGTATTAGTCGGAGAGCTGGTCGCCACTTCGACTAAGGTACTTTCACAAGGCTGAAACTTTTTCTATATGTTATTTAATATAGTTAAAGTAGAAAAATCAACTTCTGGCAGGGTTAGCGCGGTTGCAACGATATCCACTGTTTTTTGCATATTGCAAATTTTTTATTTAAAAAAATGTATCTTCACAAATCTGGCTTTCGAGTATTTTTTTATTACACAATTTTGAATATAAAAAAAAATTGCCAGATGATTTTCTCGGTTGCAAGTATCTGTAAAATGGACCGAAAGTTGCTAAGACGGGTAGTACAGTATTTTCATCACAAACGTCTACCGACCCTGTCGACCCTTCAGCTAAAGAATTTTTACCTGAATATAAGGTTGACATACAGGTAATACATTCTTAGGTAGGGGAGTAGAACATTTTAAGACAAATTTCCGTTTGTCAGTTGCATCGCTGCTTATTTCGGAGCAAGTTAACTTACATAGTTTCGTCTAATTTACTAGCGAAATACACAAAGAATTGCATTTTTATACTATTTTTGGATACTTGATTGTTCGATATCCATTTCTTTCCATATTTGAGTGTTTTTAGAGTCAGTTTTCGACTCAACTGTATATTTTTTTCATATCTCCGCTACATTATTGTGATCAGTTGTGCGTAATAATTTTTCATAGTATACTTTTCAATGGCAAGATGGAAATATTGTACCATCATCTATATATGACGTTTTGTTAAAATCCAATGAATTAGACAATACTACTTCAGGTGAGGAATTTTTAACATTAATTGAATTAATTGTATGAACATTTATGTGTGATATCACGTATTTATAATAATTTATTTTCCAGAGAGCGAAGAAAATGTAGAGGACGACGATGTAATTTCGAGAGACGAGATTATTCCTGACGAAGAGGGAGATAAATAATTAGTTATTGGAAAAAAATTTTTCTTAAGTATTGTAATTAAAGAAAAATATATATGAAATTACCTGTATCATGATATTTTATTATAAATACCTAACTTCACAAAATAGTTTACAAGATATTTTCTTTAGGAATTTTAGGAATTCCGGTCCATTTTACAGACACTTGCAACCGAGCATATCATCTGGCAATTTTTTTTATATTCAAAATTGTCTAATTAAAAAAATACTCGAAAGCCAGATTTGTGAAGATACATTTTTTTAAATAAAAAATTTGCAATATGCAAAAAACAGTGGATATCGTTGCAACCGCGCTAACCCTGCCAGAAGTTGATTTTCCTACTTTAACTATATTAAATAACCTATAGAAAAAGTTTCAGCCTTGTGAAAGTACCTTAGTCGAAGTGGCGACCAGCTCTTAGACTATATTCTACAAGGAGCGATTGGAATGCCTGCGAAACGATGTGTGAAGAAGATATCTAAAGAATGGATCAATATAGATCAATTCATGTAACATAACATCGTGATATACAAGAATCTGCTTTTTATATGCGAGTTTTTTGCCGCTAACAATTTTCTCGTATGCCAAGATGCTCCTTACTCACCAAACTCAAACCAAAGTATACGCGTAATGAATCTCTTAGAAAAGTTTCCTGGGTTTGTTTTTAATTTTATATTAATTTGCTTTGGGAAAAAAAGTTATTCATTATTCTTCGATGGAGTCTCGTATATTCAAACATTACTATGTGAGAGTGATGGTGGCATGGAATTTTGACTTGCATCATTATTAAAATGGTTAACTGAACATAAATGAAATTTCCATTAGTATCTCACTGCGTAGGATGGGGATCGAGTCGAACAATTAATAAAGTTATTTATGACTACATTGAACGTCGAGCCAAAATTGTTAATTATTCATTCGTCAAACACAGTTATTGCTTTTTAATGTAATAATGTTTTTGTATTAATTATTTTGTAAAACATAATTCATGTAGAATCGAACTTTGTAGATAACAAAGTGAAAAAAAGAAATTCCTTCTTACTTCAAACTGTATTGTTGTATTAATTATGTATGAACGTGATGTGAATATAGAAATTTCATCATTATTTATATCAGGAATAGCGACATAATAAAATTTATTAAAAATTTTCTTCAATGAAATATAAGGTGTTTGAGAAAGAAAACTGCCGCTTCCTAAAAGTTACCAAACACATGGTATATATTGATTCAAAATATTAAAATCAATACACTGTCGCATACATTTGATCCAACTGTAGAAAAACGTTGACCCCCAATTTATTTTTATCTCAGGGAATAAAAAGAAATTATTGGGTGCAAAATAAGGACTATACAGCGGATAACCTATCAATTCGTTGTTTTGATTTTTCAAAAACATTTTTGTTTAAACTGATGTATGAGAGCTCCCGTTGTCGTGATGAAGAATGATTCTTATTCTTTAGTAGGTTTCCCTGATTTTTCGAACACTTCTGGCAAATAAATACTATTCCAAAGGAACTAGTACTTTATCCAAGAATATGAGATCTTGTATTTTGAGAAATTCACACACAATCCACACATACTCAACTATATCAATAACTATGAATTATTATACTATCAACTATTATAACAAACGCATCTTCAGAGCGAGAAATTCGTCACAAGGAACTTGGTTTATTATTAATGATTGAGGAACAGAATGCGTTCAACAAACTATATTACCCTCGATCCAGACAAACTTAACAATTATTTCGTGAATGTTAGTTAGAATATTAGCTCTAAAATATATCGTGATGCTCTTTTTTTCCTATTTCCTTCTAAAAAATGCATTGACTGATGCTTCCTTAGACCTGCAGATATATTGGAGATAGTGCAAACCATACTCAGCATTCAAAACAAGACTTCCAGTGGCATTTATGGATGATCAGCTAATTTTAAAATTTTCCAGAAGCGACGATTAACGTTTATGTACTCTAATCAAAGAATTCTTTGAAAAAGGTCTTTTCCGTAGCTCTCTAAAAACAGCTATAATTGTTTCTTTGTGAAAGAGTAACGAGAAAAATAACACTAGTAACTATCGTTCTATTGCATTATTACCAATCTGATCGAAGATAATTGAAAGACCATCCCATTGCCTTTTTTTGAACATATCTTGAAAGCTCAAAAATTTGATTTGATGAATACATGCACTAATAACGGTATATTTTCTGTTCTTGATGGAATATATACCTTACTTAATAATACATTTTCTACGGCTTCGGTTTTTTGTGATTTCGCTAAGGCCCTCGATTGTATTGATCATGTAATTTTTATTAACAAACTAGAGTATTATGGCGTCCGAGTTGTACCTTTAAAATGGTTTGTATCTTACCTTGAACTGGTACCAGCTGATGGTAAAGTATTGGGTAATTTACCAGTTGGCAGTGGTGTACCTCAGGGCTCAATTTTACTTCCAATTCTTTTTTTTTATATTCATTCATGATGTCACAGACTTACGAATTAATGGTGAATTCACTTTATTTTCGTCCAACATACAAGCTTCACATTCTACCATGGACAGAGATCTCATTACTATCAAGACCTGGTCTGACGTGAATGAGCTCTATGTAGACACTGAAAAAACTAGTTTTATCCTACAAAGGAGTTTTACAACGTCTAAAACTCAACAATGATTTAATCGCATCCTCTGAGGGATTTGTAGTTTGCACCTCTTCGAATATTTCTTCTAATTACAAACGAGAGCTATTTATTAGATTTATGGTTAAACTAATAGGGCTTATTGCGACCTCCATTTTAAAAAATTTTGATTCTTCCCGCTTATTTCATTTCAGAATTTGATTGGTTGGTTCTCAAACACTTTCACAACTTGATTGAGAGACCTATTCATAGCTACCCTACTAGAAGAAATTTGGATATTTACTTAACAATAGCCACTTCTTATTTGGTAAAAAATTCCATTATCTACAATGCCAAAAAATTATTCAGTAAGTTTCAGAGAAACCCAAAAAGTGCAATAGTTTTCAATAAATAAATGCGAATATTCATAAAATAGTAATTAATTTTAGAGTAAAAAAAGAATTTCTTTACTTCGAGGGCTGTGATCCACTCTGTTGTTCCCTCTATATACTTCGCTTTCCGCCAATAGCACTCTCTTCGATACTAACTCTTATCACAACGAATGGTTAACGTTAACAACAAAGTAAAAGAAAAAATACTTTTCAGGACATACTCTCACTTCAGTGAGTGAGTGATTTGAGTGAAATATTCACCCAAATTTCTGAAATAACCTATATTTTGTTTTCAATAATGTTCTATGAACAATTAAATACTGTTCTAAAGCTTATCTCAGATAAATTAACAAAGTATTGGATATCTAGATGCCCAGGTACATTCACCCCACAAATCGGTGGTCTAACAAAACTTCCATTGAGGTTAACAACGTCTAAACATGGTACCAAGAATAGGTTTTAGAAATTTTGGGTGGTTTTTAATAGTTTTCGAGTAATGAACTCGAACACGGCAATGCGTTACTTCCGGGCAAATAAATTATACACTCAATTTGACATGAGAAGTCTAGATTATATATTCATTCATAAAGGATTGATTATTCATACATTTTGTTCGTGAAATATCTCACTGAGTAAAATTTGTTTGGGTAATTCAGCAATTTTCAATTAGTCTGATTCACAGAGTCTTAAGAGAAATTAGGAAAATTAATATTGAGATACTAGAGTTGTTGCTTCATTACCCTGGAGTAGATTGAAATTATTAGAAAAGAGAAAGAAAATAATCCACACAATAATTACTAAATGGAATATAAAGAAGGAATATTTTCTTCTTATAAGCTTCTCGGAAACTATTTTTATCACAGCTTCTGAACGTCACGTTCGATTTTCGGTAGACATTTCCAATTTAAAACTCAACCTACCAAAACCTTTTATTTTTATTACTTTGGTTTCGTGTATAGCAAACGTTTTAGTATTAAATTTTATTTTAGTATTTAGTATTAAATTTTCATTTAATCATAAACATATATTAAGTTGTACAACAAATTATAAGAGTTTAGTAATTGATATTAGCAATTTACGTTCTCACGTGGATTTTACACCAAAATCAAATACCAATAAGCTATTTTTGTGTCAAAATTATACCTGCAAGCCTCAATAACTTATCATGCATCTCATGGAAATTAATCATTATATCAGTCTAAGAATACTCAGAAACGAATAAAGTATTTGAAATGAGAAAAAATGGAGTCGTAAAGTACTTAGCACTCCAAGAACTTAGTCTTAACAGATAGCGCTCTAATCGAACATTAAGATATGAAAGTGAAGTTGATTTTAATCAACATTTTTATCTTCCATTTTCTTTTATTTAGGCAAGAAGAATGTTGATTATTTAAAATTATGATCTTTTTTGTTGTCAAATTATATTTGAAGTTGGAAGAGGATTAAAAATCAAAATTTCCAAATACCAAAACTAACCAAATGAAACGAAACAACCCGTTAGCGGTAGGAAGGATCCTGTTATATAGCTATGAACCGATTATTTCGGTCAGTTTCCGAACGATAAGGAATGTCATCCGGTTTATTTTCCTCGCATTTAGATTCTGATCTGGTTAACCCTGATCATAGTTTCCGAATAGCCTTATTAATATTGAAAATCTCATTATAATATGATACCCGTTTCCAAACTGCAAGAGATTTGACTACAAATTAAAAATTCTTATGTCATTAGTTCAATAAATATCGTTTAATTTTTTCAATGCATCATATTTTTGACTAGAATATATTTGGTCCATTATTATTTGATAGAATATGTTATTATGACTCAAAAAATGGAATCCATTATGATACATCCGACTATATTATTATATATAGTAAATATAATGGTAAGTAACTTATAAACAAACACAAATCGAATAAAACATTTATTAGTATTGTATCCAATACGTATATTTTTATATATTTTCGCCAATTTTCAATAATAAACATGTTAACGTTCTCTATAAACAAGTCAGCATTTTCACATTTTTCAAATTCATGAATAGGTCATAAGATGTGTGCTTTGTATTGAGTGACGAGAATATTAGAACTCCTATTCAATCTTAGTAATTTTTTGTAGAAATAATGAGTGCTGTTTAGTTAATTAACTATTTTCATCTTCATAACAAAACTTATGCCGCATAGACCGCATCCTGGACTCTGTCATTCCGAGCCACCTCGACTTCATGAGTAAGTGCTGCTGGACTCTGTCATTCCGAGCCACCTCGACTTCATGAGTAAGTGCTGCTGGGCTCTGTCACTCCGAGCCACCTCGACTTCATGAGTAAGTACTGCTGGGCACTGTCATTCCGAGCTACCTCAACTTCATACAAACTCAACAGCCTGCCATCAATCATGTCCCAGATATGTTAAATTGGAAAAAGTTTAAGCGTGTTTTCAACTAGACTATCTTGTGAATGGGATGTGCTTAGGCATTGTTAGTGAAAAACTGAATCTTGCTTGCTGTATTGGTTCCTACTTCCTGAACAAACCGGCGATTTGCTATGTTGCCTCTAATAAATCAATATTGTAGTAGACCACCATATCCATTTGCACCCGATACTACAACACACTTTACATGATTATCAGTTTGCGGATCTCCGTGTCGTCTTCTCGTCCAATCATTGGGCATCCTTAGAAATAAGTGCGATTCCTTATTAAAGAAAAACGTATTCGAAGATATACTGTACGATCATAACATTGTTTTAGATGAAATTTTTTGTGTAGAATGTGGAAGTGAATGTAGCAAATTAAATCGATTGCTTCTTGTTAATTTGCTTCATTTTATGGTTGTAATGGCCGAAAAATATCAACAAAACTGAAGACTCTTGAAGATTTTAAAAATCGATGGAATGCTGAAACCATTGTGTGATCAACAGAACCCCAAAGAAATATATCATTGATTGTATAATATCCTTTAATGTGATTTTAATCATCATACACCTTGTATAGTATATCGTAAAACTTAGTTATGTGCTGTTTTGTAAAGTTAGGGGATCCGGAAAATGATAAATATACATACACATCGAAATCTCTTTCTATGAAATCAACTATAAGATGGTGAGGAAACTGGTCTCGGCTTATTCTAAAGAAACTTTGAAGAAAGTTTACGACATAGGTAGGTACTATTCTTTTTTGAAATGTACTCTCATTCGAAAAATAGATACTAAAGAAAAATTTAGCGTTCAGATAATATATTATGAAAATTCTAGAAATAGTCATTTTAATTTCTTTCTCTGGACACTTGTACGACGACCCGTTGTATCCAATTGTTTTGTGTTCATAGTTGCCTCCATTGTTACTTAATCGATCTTCAAGTTCGTTTGATCACAAATTTTTACTTTACCTCCTTTTATTTTGAATAAAATTAGTTACTTTGGGAAACTTTGATACCGATCACGTACTTTTTTACCAGAAACATGTATGTTGGTTTGCTGTTGATTAAATAAGTCTAGGGTTCTGTCCCCACTTCCATTATTATTAAAATTTATTAAATAATTTCCACTTTTTCTTGAATGGTATACGATATATAGATTCCAAATGAAAAATTATTTCCAAGCACTTAAATTTAAGTTGTGAGGCAGCAACTACTGGTCGGTTTTTATGGTTTTAAGATAATTTATGGAAAGAAATACCACGATAATTTTTCAGTTTCCTAATAATATTCATTAAAAAAGCAGTTATGACAATATGATCGAATTTTGTATTAGTAAAACATCACATGTCCATAATGTGAAGGAAAACATTTGTAATAACTCTAACATTATGGAAAAAATTGGGTAAGCACAGTTTGGGCTATATTTCTTATAGTCTTATAGTCAAATCTATCTCACAAATATGGTGACGTATATCTTGCTTTTTTTTGACGAAATATTTTCCTCATATTTTACACCTTACATTTTCAATTGGACCTCATTGTACAGAAAACTCTCACGTGAAATGTTCCGATTTGATTTCTCCTTATTTTCAGTGTCAATATTTGTTTGCCCTCCAATCTCAGCGGTGAATCTCTACTTCTGTTTGCATTCAAAATCAGCTATATCTTTGAACTTTTATACAGAAAAAAGTACAAATATTTGGTATAAGATGGAAGTCTGACGAATCGCTATAAATAGATAACATCAATGGTTATAGAACATTTTATTAGAATCGATTTCTTAGCTAGGGTAGATCACCGTACTCCCACGATTTGAATTAGTTGCGCGAATAACTTTTCAAATTGTAAAATTCGATAAACGAGAGACAATTTTTATAGAGACATTTGGACATTTGGAAAATCTGGGAGGAGGTTAAACTTCCTTATATTCCAAAAATTGTTACGGGCGCAGTGAGAAAGTTTACGTGAAAAATCAAGTAAATCTCACCAGTGCATTTTCCATCCCCATTAGGTAAAACCCTCTTACAAATACCACCTCGTTCATCGTCGGTCTTGCAAGTTGTCTACGGTTTTGTGTAACCTGGTGAACCTGCCAATAATACAGCCGCAGCTGTACTTGCTAACACGCATTCAGCGAAGAACCGTTTGTTTGTCGGATCTTTCTTATTTCTTATTTTTTTGCAGTACACATTGCTGTACCATTCTGAATGCAGCCTAACTTCAGACCTGCTGAGGAATCTTTCTTATATCAGAGCGAAATATATTGATTAGTAGCTTATTCATAGAAAGTGTTATTGTCAGTTGAATTATCATCACTATCATCCACGTAAGATTATTCATTCAATAAAACTATTTTCACAGCTCATCAAGAAACTTAATTTTAACAAATCTACGAATTGACACTTATAAATAATTAATAATGAATTACTTTTGTCATTCAATATTTACATGTTACATATTTTATACATATATGATAGAGTGTGTACATTGTTCTATTTACCATAAACATAGAAATTGAAGATTGAAAGTTTACAAAATTTTCCTTGAAAGTATGAAGTAAAACTAATGTACTCTACTGCCGCATATTGAAACTAATCTACATGGTGTTCCGGGACTTGATGCAAAAAATTTCTCATAAATGATTACGTATGTCCATGTAGAGTGTTTGACGGAATAAATAAGTCTAATATCTGGTTAACAATCCATAACTTTTACATGGAAAACGTGAGCAATCTAAACATAGCAGAAATGAATCTTTCAATCGATTTTTCAACAAAAAAGTACTCGTTGTTTAACGCGATAAAATTTATGGCTTAGGAGATATGTCGATTTTTAGATCGTTGTACATGCCAAGGAAACTGTTCGCCATGAAGAGATATTCTGAACAAAGTGATCATAAATTGTAATTAATTACTGAAAATACTTACAGAAGGTATTGAAACTAAATCAAACATTTCTAATTGGACTGTATACTGCCGAATATGGTGTTACTTACATAAGGAAAAAACTGAAATGTAGAAAAATCTAGTTTGGTTAGCCTACAACTTATCAAATTAAAAAAAAAACTATAATGAATGTTCAAAGTGGGCACCTTGGACTTCTATACATTTCCGGAATCTACGGAGGATAATTCTTTGTACTTGAAAAAGCATTTCAAGATTCTGCCTTATAGCGTCACAATGATCATTAGTAATATGATCTTCGATAGTACAAATGTTTATTCATATATTTATTAGCTCTTTGGGAAATGTTTGATTGTGTTTTAATACTATCTGTGAGTATTTTCAATGTATAATTACAATTTATGTTAATTTCCTTCAGAACGTGTCTTTATGGCGAACGGTTTTCTTGACATGTACAACGATCTAAAAATGTATATATCTTCTAAACCATAAATTTTATCGAGTAACTTTTTCTCACTCACGTATTTTTTGCATCAAGTTCCGGAACATTCTGTATAATACACAATATAAGAAGAAGTTTTTTTTACCTTGATAATTAAATACCAGCATCCGACATGATTCTATACACACACACTAAACTATGACGAAAATTCATCAATTCCAAAGAGAACAAATCTATCAATCTACACTGGTAAAAAAAGAAAAAATACCTTTTTAAATTATTAGACTTTAGTCGAAAGATAAAATACATATATACATATTCCGCATGAAAAGATGATTCTCCAGTTAAAATACATCGATCATTGAATGAATACTTCCAAACTTTTCCATTGTTAACAAAAGCATGAACGGTAAAAACTTATTCTAATTATTACCATCAAGTACTCGACCGGTCAAAGCATGTTGACTTATAAACATTCAAAATACGGTTATATTCAACCCGGAGATTGGCCACATCTTTACGGTTATTAACGGTTTCATTCAGGTTCATACATACATTTCGCTGATGGTTCTTTTGGCATATTTGTGTTCTTTATCCAAAATTTTCACACCATCAAATGTATCCGTTAACGTTTGAGTTATTATGTACCATATATTTTTAGCCTTGAAAAACATCAAATAAAAGATCGAAACGTTAGCATTTTAAAAAACTCTTGGACAGTTTTATTTTAGTCCTCAACCCCCAAGACCATTCGAAATTAACCATTCCATTTTCCAATATATGAGAATTATAGGTTATAACTTCACTTAATATTACACTGAAATAAATTTTTATATGTTATATGTAATGGCTTTGGTTTATGAAGATTAACATTATTTTTATAGCTTTCACTCAGGTAAAATTGCTTCGCACGCTAAACTAACGGACTATGGTTGTAAATATAATCCGTCTCAGCAAACCGTGTCTTTTATGATCTCCTGACATAAAATGTTTGCACTAGTAATGAATGGAAGTTTAGAGCTAGAGAACATCTTACTTTTTGCTGTTCATGAGCGTATACTTATAATGTTCAATTAATTTCTGACATATATGAGCTTCTATAAATTAAATTTCATATTTTTTTGGTGTGGTAGGTCTACATCGTACCGCTACCAACACTCGCTCGCCGGCTATACACGTATGGAATTCATATATGAGCTCAAAAGGAATTTTCCCTTGTTCCAATATGGCTTATTATTCTATGTAATTTAGCATTCATACTGATTATTGGACTAATTTCAGTGGTTCATCCACTACGAAGCTCTATATTCGTACGTTATCGCGCTATTATAAAATACAGCGAGGACTTAGCATCTACTAGTTTTTTTTTTGTTTTGGTTGAAAATAGTATTGAGGAAAATTAGTATTTACTTAAGAGATTCTATTGCTACAAAACAGTGGACGTAAGGGCATAATATATTATCCTTACGGACCATCACGACCACACGAATTGATACAAAACTGCACAATCACTAGCTTTCTAGTCAGTCTTGTTAGACTTGTTTTTTTTTAACTTCTATAACTTTAATAACTGAAAAATTGACGATATCAATTCTTACAATCACTTTCGCGGAACCAAAATGGTGTATGCAATTTTCCCGAAATTAATTACCAAGACGAAACATCTTGATGGCTATTAAGAAAAAAAAAACATACGCGACACTTGATGGTTGGAAATTTTGTTAGTTTTGTCTTTAATTGTATTTAATTATATTGTTGTCAACTTTGAGGAATATATAAGTGGATTTCTATGATTAATACTTATTATTCGAAAAAAGTTAACACCATCCGCATCTAAGATAAAGAACGTTAAAGAGAAAAAATGTACGAGGGCTATGACTTAAGTTTTGAGATATACAAACAAAAACATATATTTATAATTGGATATGACTTCATTGTTTTTCAAAATATTCTCCTATATGATCAATATACTCTTGCATGCGTTTGAACCAATTATTGAAGTATTTTGTCCATTTAGATTGAGGTAACTCTAAAACAGGTGATCTGAAGGTATCAACCGTTTCTTCAGGCGTAAAAAAACGTTAACATCACAATTTTTTTTGATCTGCGCAAATAAGAAGATATCATTGGGTGCGAAAAAAGGACTGTACACTCATTAATTCGATGTTTTGACTGTTCAAAGACGTTTTTGTGTGGGCTAATGGGTGAGAGCTCGCATTGTAGTGGAGAATGATTCGTCTTCTGCGATCGAGTTCCCTGATTTTTCTGAACATTTCTAGTAAACAAATTCTGGTGGACGACTCAAAATTGACAGTTCTTCGTTGCTCTGATAGAACTGTGGCGACATGTCCAGTTATTCCGAAAAAACAGGCGACTATTTCATTTGTGCTTCGTGTGTGAACAACTTTTGTTGGATTTGGCTAGTCTCGGGTTCATACGTATAGATCCATGATTTATCACCTGTTGCGATTTTAAGAATATATACGAGATTTTTTTTCAAATTATGCGGTATCCAACGCGCACAAATATTTTTGATAAACATCCAAAAGTTCATGTGATCTTAAATGTATGGGAAGGTAACTAATGCCGATATCTTGAAATATCAGTTTTCTATCAAAACAGCCGGTTCACGAAATTCACCCTATAGTGAAGTGTGACCACATGCGAAGTGACTTGATTGGCTGCTGTTGGTTTACTTCATGTCGAAAGGCATAGAAAATCATCACACGAAAATTATCGTGATTAAATTCCATTTTATGACCAAGATTAATGTTTCAAATATGATGGCAATGTGAGTATGACATATTCACATTGCCATCTAAAAATTTAAGTAGAAGCCCCCGTAAGTACATTTTCTACGATTTTGCCGAAACTACTGACAACGTTGTGATTCAATTTAATACGAATATTTTTTGTAAGCTGATACATTCCGCGAATTTGTTTCCATATCTGAATATCATATAGAGCGCTAATTGCGCGGTTTGTACTAAGTAGTAGAATTTGTTAGAGGGTTTCACCTAATGGCGATGGGGGAATCTTCGAGGAGTGCAATGTAGTTTACAGGGAGGTCTTCGCAGGTCGTCTATAGGAGGTGAAGGGGGATAGGAAATTTTCTCCTTGAGCTCCGAGGAAAGGGACCCTCTAATAGTGTTTCAGGGGGTGACAAGTGTGATTTTCGCGAAGTAATCATCTACCTAATCACGTATAGGGCTTGCGGGATCAGTTAGACGGTTAGGAATGGGTGTTATCTCAATATCGCCATAAACGGTTTTTGAGAAGATGGTTAGGTGTTTGCTTTATATTCGATTATGGAACGGATTTACTAATCCGAGAATTAATTCAGGAGATTTGGGCAACGAATCTTGAGAGAGTATATATCTGGGGTGGATGCATAACATCCGCAAGCAGAGCTTTTTATATTGCCGGACAGTATGAGGCGTATGACTCTACGCATAATACCGTATTTTGAGTTCTTGTGGTGCAGTCTCAACTGATGCTCAGTCGATGGTATGACGCTAAAATAGTGGTGATTGTTAGTACCACCCTCGCAGACATTAATTAACTATTGCTAATCAGATAATATGAAGGTATTCATCAGTCAATGGCTTATATAATAAAAAATTAGTCAACCTTTAATATCGGGTACGTAGTTTACAGTATGCATTTTACAAAATCATGTTGCTTTAACATTCTACACGATGTGAACTGATATATTCATTCGTTTTATTTAGAAAGAAAAAAAACCGTTTCCTCTTCATCTAGCTGCCAGACTTTTCACCGATAATTAACTGACTAATCATATTTTCGCATCCAATGATTTGTACATCGGCTTTCGCATTGGTTATATCAACTTTAACATTTATTGTTTATAATAGCGTATAGAAACCACAAAGTATATTTTTCTCAATTGATTTCAATATTTTCAAAACTTGTTGATTCGTATTCATTCTTAGTATTTAAATTGCTAATGGCCTTTTTCATCAACTTTTTAGTTCTTACAGATGTTTCATTGGGATAATCAAAATAAACACGAATTTGTTCTGAATTATTTAAGAGAAAATAGATCAAATAAACAAATTCTATTCTGGCACAATACAGACTTAACCACTGTCATTTTGGAAAGATGAAATCTCTCAACAGTGCGAAGGTTGCCATGTGACTGATAGAAACTGATAAAAATCGTAAGTCGCAGTAAATGTAAACATAGGTAGGTGAATACATTTTATAGAGCTGAAACCACGCAAATTGTACTGCGGAATAATGTCATCATGAAAATCCGAATATTGGAAAATATTACTGGTGAATGTTGAAAATAATATATGTATTATTTTCAACATTCACTGTAGTTAATGTCGAAGATTTGCATTCTAAGCATTCAGTTTTGAATTTAGCCCAAGGAGAATTTTCTTTTACTTTCAATGTAAACCATATATGTCAAAAAAGCAGCAAGACATCTAAGTAAACTTTTTTACTTAAACGGTACATTACGGTATTCATGTCACTCTGAATTGTACCAGAATCCCTTGCCTTTACAACACCAGTTAGTTGTGAAACACTCCTTTTTCCAGTGAAAGCGTGTATAGTGTTGTACTGAACTTTTAATTAGCTGCTTCTGCTTCACTCAGCGTTATTTCTTAAGAAGACATTTTTTTCTGAGATTCGTAACATTTTCTATGCTTGGAGTAGAAGATTCTTTTCACCGGACGATTTTTTTAAATAAATAAACTTATTTTGCTCAATTTGGAATATGGTTTTCAGTATGGACATTACTCAAATTTTTTTTAAAGGTTTCACAGAATCTTCAAGTTGTTCATTGGTTTCAAAAATATTAGCAATTGTCCAGGTTATTTTGTTATATCTATATCTGCGGTTTGTTCGCCTAGAAACAAAGACGATGCTATGCCGCTTTTTGGCTTAATGTCAAATATAACTAAACTATTTAGACTTGAGGTACAGTTTTTCGAAAATTAAACAGAGGGCGAACCATCTGACCATTTTTTTGTGGCATTATCATCAGCTGTCTTGATTTTTAATGGTCACAGTTGAAATGATCTTGATACACTGTTTTGAACTTATACGTAATACAGTAGTTCATCATGAGATGTTAGTCATAACATAGAAAGGAAAGTCATATATAAACAGCTGTGATTACTTTTCAAATACATACTCCCTTTTTATATTCTCACACTTCTCAGAACGTCTGACTAAAGCTTCTATGGCTCTATAAAAATATGATGCACCTTTAGAATCGATATGATCGTACACCTGTTCAATTTTGTCGTCGCTATTAAATATTTCATCTCTTAACTCGGCCTTCAGCGTTGCCAACAAAAAATAGTCAAAAGGAGCCAGATCAGAGTGGAAATTTGATTCCTTGTGAAGCTTGGGAAAGCGAAGCAGCATGGACAGAAGCATTATCTTGAAGCAAGCTCACATTTTTGACTCAACTACATTAGTAAGTCAGGGTAATATGTCACGTTCATGGATGTATCTGATTCCTAAAAGTCTAAAAATATTATTATTAGTCAACACTTTTTTGGTGCTTTTCGTGACCTTCGATTTTTCGACATGGGCTCTTCTTTCCGATGCTACTCCATGAAATATCTTTTGAATGTCAGATCATACATAACATCCTCTTGGTCCTCGTGGCAAAGCTCTAGAGTTCGCTTATAACATTTAACTTGACGCTGCTTTTGCACTGTTTTAAGAAATCGAATTTTTGTCACATTTAAATGCTCATGTAGAATTATTTTTTTACTCATGCGCCCGTCACATAGAATAATTTCTCCTACTAATGTTTTCTGAAGTAGTCGCAATCACATAACCTCATCTTCTAACGATTATCGTCCCTAGCAAAACAACTTTTGATTGTTGCAAATGATCGACATAAGTCACCGTAAACCACCTCCATTTTGTTTTTGATTTCTGTTAGTGTGAATTCTTCCTCAGTCAAACGTTTTATAACAGTGCTAAGCTCAATTTGAGGTATTTTTCAAAACGATTAAGTGGGCCACTATACTAAAAAGGATCGAAGTAGCAAGTTGAAATTTTTTGTAAAGCCGCACAAAGATTTTTGCGAACGTACTCTATTTACCATATGAGGCCAAGAACTAATAGACCGAGCGATTTATTTGTCTGACATATAGATTTTAAGTCAGAACTGATCATTGGTTTCATAAGAATACCTCTCCCTTATGTACTATGCTTCATTTGAAATTGTTCACATAAATTTGAATACAACAATACGACTTCATAAGTAATATTTTTATATTTTACTTGCAAATCTTTCAGAATTCGTGCTCTTCCTCCGTAGCTAGTTTTAGTGTGATTTTAAATAGTAAACTGAGCAATTTATTATTAGTAACGTGATATTGCATCCTCGTTCCTCTTGGTTATAAGGAAACAAGTAATCTGTTTTCACTATTAATTTTTAAAACATCAATACGTTATAATCTCCTGTAATCCAAGTGCTGCACATTGCTTTAGCAGAAATCCTTTAAGAACGTACGTTTCTCGAGAAAAATATAAACAGTTGTCTCATTTATTCCCAATTAATGAATTCAACTTTTCATAGAAAAGTTCACGATCCACTGTAGTAATAATTTGAATTACGGTAATGGATAGAAATATGATTTGGACTATGTTGCATTTCATATCAAATAGTGGTCTTATTCGCGCCAGAAGAAAATATTGCAAGCTCTACGTGAACATTTGTATCGTGTTTCGACCTTCATCAGACCATGTATGTGTTTGCTTATATATACCGGTAATAGTATGAATATATTAGAATTTAATAAAATATTCTATCTCCCACTGATGAATTTGGTGTTATAAATGCTATATTTATAATGCGCAAAATAACTGAAAAAGCCATAGAGTTTAATAAGGCAGCCTTTATGTGCTTCATTGATCTCACCCAAGCGATTGATATGATACGCTTAACTGATGTTATAACTCTACTAAAAAAAAGGAACGTTCACCCCAATATAATAAGAGTTATCGAAAAACTTAACACCGATAATTATACCTTTGTGAGAACGGCAAACAAATTAGGCAATAAAATACCTGTGGCAACTGGTATAAGACAAGGGGATAGCCTGAGCCCAATTCTGTTTAATATTATAATGGACGAAATCATCAACGAAGTAAAGCAAGCCGGGAGAGGATACCGAATGGGAGACAAAGAGATAAAAATAATATGCTATGCTAATGACACGCAGTAATCATCTCGGAAGACGAAGATAACCTACAGAAGCTCCTATATAAATTCCAACAAATAGTGAACAAGTACAACATGCAAATATCCACAAAAAAAGATCTCTGACAATATCTAAAGAACCGAGAAGATGTAAACTAGCGATCTACGATCAGAGTGTAGAACAAGTGATGTCCTTCAAATATCTAGGGACAAACATAACAAGCGATAGAAATCTAAAGAAAGAAGTAAAAGCACAAACAACGAAGGCAGCATTAATATCAGGATACCTTAGAGATTTAATTTGGCGAAATAAATAAATGAGAACAAAATGTAAAATTAGAATATATAAAACTTGCGTAAGAAATAGAAACTAGAGCGGAGAACACAACCACTAAACGGCTTCTAAGAACAACAGAAATGCGGACTCTGAGATCAATAACAGGACATACGTTACTCGATCGGAAGAAAAATGAAGAAATAAGGGACATGTGCGATATTCAGGATATAGTAAGATGGGCAAGAAGCCACAGAAGAGAATGGAGAGACCATGTTGACAGAATGCCAAATGAACGGTTAGCAAAAATTGCAAAGGAAAAGAAACCAGACACAACTCGACCTCTTGAACGACCACCTATAAGGTGGTATGAAAGCTGGTCCTCAGCATCCCAACTACTCCTGGCAAACCCTTGATGAAATTACAGTACCTAATCCTAACGTAAGAAGAAGAAGAATTTGGTGAACGTTGACATTCACTGGTGAGTGTGGATATTCTTCTTTTTGAGGCATTCACACTCACAAATATACAACGTACATACTTTTTCGCGATAAATGTGAAAGACATCACCCGATATTATGTAAATGTTAACACTCGTGTAAATATTAGATCATATTTAGGAAAGCTGAGACTACCAGAAGCACTGCTAAATACGTATAAGAATTAGAAAGTTTTGTTAAATGATAAGTAATAATAATTTGTTTCGAGTTCAATCTATACTATAATTTGTAAACATTAGAAAACCAAAAACTAGATCGATCAAATAATTAGGAGTGGAAAGTCCCGTATCTCGTCCATCAAGATATATACATAATTATTCCGCTTTATTCCAACGGTGGAATATATTTTTTGAATTAATAAACAGTTTAAAGTACAATTTAAAAAAATTCTAGCAAATTATAGGTGGAAAGGACGGGGCTGGATCTCCGTAATCTCCGGGTTCACCAGCTTATAGACCTATTACTCATCAGATTAGTTTTTTGATTCACTAAATACTGTCAACAACAACAATAATCCAATAACCTTAGAGTAGCTATATCAAGTGTGAGAGATTTAATAGATGGAACACGAATTGAAGCGATAAAAGCATTGAGGGTCAGCAGATGTTGGAGACCAATAGTATGAAAAAATAATATTATAAGTACATAAAGCAAGATGAGAATCTACAAAACATTTATTGAGAGATTTATTCTCAGCTATAGAACGTAATACGAACCGAAACAATAACGAAGAAAATGAGGACGACTGAAGAGAAACCGGTAAGAACACATATAAGAACAAATTTCAAAGATAGATTGATAAGTCAAGGTAATAGAGAAGATTTAACTATATGGTGATATGGTTCAGAAAACGTGAACGAAGTTTAAGAGATCATGTTGAAGCAATGCCAGAAAACAGACGAGAAAAGTGGAAGAAACCAAAGACACAGAGGTCACGAGAGATATAACTAAAAAGGTAGTAGAGAGGTTAGAGCTCAAGAAGAGCTCAGGAGGAGGCTAAATATTCGGAATTAAACAGGGCGAGATCCTATTAAAAGAATAATAAGTTGGTGGTAGGTGGTATGCACACTCATCACTATTTTAGCGTTATATTAACGATAACTATCAGTTATGATAACAACTATTATATATGTAAAAATGATTCGATTCAGGATGAGTTATCGTGAATGTAACTGGCTCCTAGACTATTACGAAAACTCAGATTATTTATATTGTTTTCACTAACTTGCTGAATGAATGAAATATAAATTATTCTGCTTTTCAATTTCAGAATTCTAACGTAACATTCAATATGAAATATTTTAGTATCATTATTCGAATCAAGTTTATAATCCTTCAAATCTCCTCGTTATGAGGATTGAATTATTACGCTATTTATAAGGATTTAAATAGATCTTGATTTCATCCGAACACTTTGCTAATCTTTCTTAGTAATTTCAGACAATGCGGAGGTAAGACTAGGAGAGAATACGAATAAAGATGCATCGCAGTGGATTGGAGAGAATCAAAATAAATTGTTGGCAGCTGATGATAATGTATTGAAGGTATCGAGTGAATAATTTGTACTATTTAGGGAAACGGAATATTAATGTGTCTTTCTCAACAAAGTCCCAATATATTTAATCACTTTTCAATTCTTAATATTGCATTTTCGAATTATATGTTACTATGTAAGGTATATTGTCGTATGAAATTATAATGGTTATTTCGTGATAATTTGAATCACGCTATATCAAGCAATTTATCGTCACGAAATTTCCTTTCTTTGTGGCATTGCTCTAATCACATTGGTTGTTAGTGATACAAAGAGATAAGCTGTTCTTATGGTATATATTGTAATTATTAAATTCGTGGTAAGCTCAATAAATACCAATCCAAACCAAATGTATAATTATCAAGCGACAACGGGAATATGAATAACATATATACCTTCGAAGCTTTGTGACTATTAGATGACGAGAGAGACGGCGCTACAGAAGAAGCAAACATGAGTTAAACGAAAATGAGACCAGTTGAATATTCGGGTCCGAATGCAGTGTCTCTCGCTACTGGAAACAGATAACTTACTTAATTCGTATTATTTTGATAGTTTGAACGTTTTCAAGGTGGTCCACAAGACATCGGAAAAATCGACAATTTGATGTCATATGTTTATTGCATTTCTATTAGTACTCATATCCTCTTATAGTTAGGAAATGTTTATTTGTATGGTATCGCGATTCATTTTGAAAATTGCATCTTTGATCGTAAAATCATCTTGTTGGCAGTTGGAATTTCTTTATAAACATAAAAAATATGTGATCTCATAGTCCTTTTATTGATTTTATGCCAGTGTCTTTGAGGTACAATTCTATAAATGCCGATCTCTCCATCGCTATACTTGGATTCGAATTCTGTGATGTACCGATAATGTGGCATTTTCTTAAACTTCGATAATATCTATTAATAAAATTATATTCAAATTCTAGAAAAAAGAATTTTATATACTATAGGAATTTTTGAAAAGTTGCGTTATGTTTATACTGCAAATGTTAAATTTGTGCGTTAGCTTATAGCTTTTTAGTTTTACTGTGTTCAAACACCTCAATTCATTCATGTTATAGTTAGCAGTTAATAGCATTTAATTAACAAACAAGTTTATTGTATATGACAACATGGCGTCCAAAAACCCCGTATGTGTACTTACTAATAAAATAAAAGTGATTCATAGACAAAATAAATGAAAAATCATGTCACATTCCTCTTATCGTCTGATTCCCGAGGATTTTTGATAGTTTATTTCAAAATTGCAAATTCTGCACTATCAGCAACTTTTTAGAACGATTTCCCGGCTATCGCTACAATGTATCTTTTTTTACACCATTCCATCATTACAATGTAACTTGCCGACGAATGAAACAGGATTTTATTGCTACTGATATTTCTTCATGTTATTCCTCCTACATACTTGCAATTTTGTAAGTGGGTACAATTGCAATGGATACATGGGTCATTTAGAAGACTATTATGTCGTTTTTTCATCGTATATTGCGAATTTAAATAGAACTCGAAAACGCAGAATGAACACAAACATAATATGAAGAATAAGGAACGCCTGAAATATTTTAGATATTGCAATAATAAAGTTCCTCCGTCGGTTAATCCTCATTTCAATTCTAAGCTATCGCTAATTATTGTCCATATGATCCTGTTCATGGTTACTTCTTTCAATCATTTAACTCCAATTCTACTAAGGTCTTCTAGGTTTTTCAACCAGTGGATTCCACTGTACAAAAACTCTTATTTTTTTGCATCATTGTCATTGCTTCTGCGACATTCATTTAGTATCAACTTTCTAATTGTTTTGGAAATATTCTTAGTCACTATTCCATTTTTAAACATTTCAACTTCTTTTTGCGTGTTATCCTAAAATTTTTTTGTTCTATTCGCAATATTTTTTCCCTATTACTTATAAATATGATTCATAGATATTTAAAGCTTTGTATAATTCATATCTTCTATTTCTTTGTTTTCTCTATCAATTACCCAATGCAATTTCTTCTCATTCCTTTGAGATATTTTCCTTTTTTTGTTATTGTAGCTATGTTATCTGCATATGCAGTTGTTCGACAATTTTCATTTATTCACATTTTTTTATCACACGATAGATCAAATAATGTTGCAGATAATGAGCCTCATTTTTTCACTCCTTGAATTCATCAGTTTCTCTTTTTCCCTTCAACTTCACTCCCATACTTTTGGCCTTTCAGAGTTTTCATCAACTTTCTCCTGTCTAATCTATTATGGATTTACCTTACATAAAGCTACACTGGTATTCTCTTGCTATATGATTTTTGTTTCACTAAACATGTGTGGGTGTGTCGATATTATTTTATAACTACATTTAGAAAAATAATTCCTGTGTAGTTTTGCCTTTGTTGTTGTTCTTTGTGTGTTGATAGGTTCTCATTCTTTTGTCTCCTTTTTCTCCCTCAATATAAAAAACCCGTTCGTACAGCTCATTACAAATAACAATAAATTGTCCTGTTAGAGCGGTTTCTTGCTAATGAACTGTATTGATAAATAAATTGATAAAATTGCAGAATCAATTCTTCCAGTCTAATATTGATATTTTCACTCTTTATATACCATATCTTTCTGAGGAAACCAGCCATAGGATTTCCCATATTACCGTTTAAACTTGGGGCACCTACCTGTGAGGCCAGAATCTTCTCGCTTCGGGAGGCCGGTCGGCTGCCGACTTTTTTGAGTCAGTCTTTCTACCTGTATTTTATAATTGATACATTAAATAACAATTTTTTTTTGTTCATAAGTTCTTATCTTCTTAATGCTATTTTATTAATAGCTATGAAATTTCATTTATTTTGGTTTTTGAATTAAAAAAATCGAACAACTTGGCTAAATTTTCATTTTGTTAAATACATTTATTATTATAAGACTTTCAAGTAATTTCAAGTAATAGTTTTACTGCAGTTTACAATTGTGTATCCAACAAAAATCATTTATTAAACTTCAAAGTTATTCACCGTATTTTCTATCACAATAAGAAAGTTTAAGAAAAAACAAATATCGTATTACTAATGTATTCTGTTTGAGTAACAAATCCTTCCATTTGTTTCTTGAAAGAAGTCACGAACATGTAATTCTATCGAGATGTTTCCCATTACAATTTAAAGCTCCATAATTAACGTTTCCGTTCCCATTGGAAGCTGATTCTAACATTAATTACGGATTTTCATTTCTACTGGAGCGTTTGAGAAACACGAACAAATTTCTTTCGATAGGAATAGAAATGTGAAGCTGAATTTATTGATACAATATATAATAGGATTGTCATTCTGATTTTATCCACAGGGATAAAGCATTAATTCAAAGTTTGGAAATCTTCTGACTAATTGGTTTCAATGTTATACGACTCAATCACCTCTGTCGTTATAAGCTCAAAAGTTTCATTAAAATCGTCAAATTGTTGGCAAAAAATGGTTATTCTCTATTCGTTATTCGAATCTTGGTATTTATCAAATACCATTTTGTGAATTTGTAAAACCGTCCATCCAAATGAACAAAAGGCAAACTTAATTTTATTTATGTACATACGTCGCAAATACTCTTCATCATAAGTTTTGAATGCACTCCTGGATATTGTTTAGATTTCTTATTCTAAAATAATCAGACAAACTTGTTCTTTTGCATCACCTTATTTTTTATAACTTGAATTGATTGCCGCTTTGAAGCTATCGCTTACGTTGGTTATAAATTTCACATAAGTCCATAGAAATTTTCAGATTAATTTGTTCCAAATCAGGTTCTAATTGAACTAAACTGGAATTTATTCGAATTCATTTTTCAATAACAATTTTCCAAAAACAGTAGCTACTTTAACAACATTAATTTCTTACCACGTCTCCTTGGGGCCGTGAAGTTCAGTGGGTGTCCAAAATGCTTAAAGTGACGTGACGATCGAATATCCAAAAAATATGAAACGCTCCAATAATTTTAAAACCAGAAATCTTAGGAGCAGGATCTCTTTTAAATAGATACTTACCTGAATTTTTACAGTGAAGCCTCGAGTTTAACTTTAAAACAAAAATGACTTTTCAAATGCTTGTCTTCCGTCAAGAATCCAGTGATACATTTTTTTCAAATTTTGACGTTGTATTTATACCCGTTTCAACTAGATTATCATTCAGTTTTGAGGAATGACAAAAATTCCCTACCGTTGTTCTCCAAAACAAAAATTTTTATTAAATTCTCATTTTTTACTCTGAACTGTACGTGAATGTGTGCGTTTTAGGAAAAACGTGTTCCTAATAAGATTGGCTCAAAATTTTATGTTCTAAAATTTTTATTTGGAACTTTTTTTGTATTTTTAACATATAACCATAAAAATCGTATTTTATTTTCGTACATTATTTTGTACACATTTTTCCGATTAATTTCATATTATCTCAGCCATATCTGCCATAACCACGATTTCACAGTCTTTCTGACTGGACTAAATAAAAGAAATGGTACCTTATCAACTTGAAAATCGAGCCACATCCGATAACTTCATACTTAAGGGATAAAATAATACAAATGCGTCATTTCAATTCCTATCAACATGACAATTATAGGAGCAAGATCATCAAGTACTGTGTTAGGATAAGAAACTGACTACGTTTTATCTACTTTCACACCACCGCAATTAAATGGCAACTAACATCGTCAATGATCTTTTAGAGCAAAAAAATTGAATGGAACAAAAATTAAAAAAATAACATTTAGTTCTGCAAAACGAGGTACCAGAGGTACTGTGATATTGTTGGGAATCACATTAGATCCCGGCATCAATTGGTAGGAGCATCATACAGACTCACTATACCCAAAAATTTTCTCACAGATTTTTGTAATGAGATAATTGCGCTCCTCTATTGACAGTAATCGTGTTTTATACCAATTCACTTTGCTTTGATATATAGTCATTTGCCTTATGGTATATCCTTCTATAGGGCAACTCCAGCAGAGTTCAGAAAAGTTTGCGTATTATGCACAATGGGAAAAATCGAATATATTGCCACGCACTCTTCACAGAATATGAGATGCTGCCATTGCCTTGCATGTATATATTTGAAACACTCTCACTCTAACTTATTCTAATGTTTAGGGGTCAGGTCATCCTCATTCTATCATTTTCTAGGCTATATCAAACACAATATAACAAACTCGACGCTAGACAAGTTTCTAGATTTGTATACTGATAAGGACTTGAAAAATATGAGGCAGCGTTGGTTCTATAAATAGTCAAGGCAACTTTTACTGCATAACTGTTTTTATGGAGGTGAAGACTATATGCTTCTCAATTTCTAGCCTACTTATTTGATTTTTACATAGATATAACTCTAGAATCTGATTTGATAAAAATATTTATTGATAATCACTCAGTAACTCACCACTGGGATTGCACAAATGCTGTTGTATTTATACAATAAATCGTGTCGTATCAAATTATATTCTTTGTGTTTTTATGTTCAAGATGAAATGATTACAATAATTATATTTATATATCCAATCACAAATTCACAAATCACAGACGATGATAAAGATAATTCTAAGCTCACCCGACTCCGTCGTATTTCAAATTTTTTTAGGGATTGACTCTGTAAGGTACAACGTTTACATTGGATGTATAAGTCTCATGGTGATATGCCATTCTCGTAAAATAACATATGAGGTGTAGATAGTTGTTACCTCCGCAGTTATTTGGGGAAAGGGGTAATTTTCGAGTTACCGAATATTCTGAAAACTATTGAGAATGTCATTTCTCATATCACGCACTTTATAATAAATATGTTTCAGTATTTGTGATTGGATTATGTACAACTGTTGGTCTATCCAAGGTTTGCACATCCTCTAATCCTCGATTCAAAGCCAACAATTAATTTTCTTAATTCTCGCAAGCACATGCCCCTTCAAATCGCAACGTTACCAAGTACAATTGGTTTACTTTCTTGAATCTTATGAAAATTTATTAGTAAACTATAAGTTGACGGTTGTCAGTACAACATGAAATTATAAGTTGCAAATGGATATATCAGAAAAGTAGAGCCAAACCTAACCAAAAGAAGAACGTATTCAATATTCTTTTGTGTGCGATGTACTATCGACAAAAGTACTGGATGAACTTAACAGGAAATTAGTGATTTGGGACACAATGTGATGTGGTGGATCAACTTTGTGTCACATGTAATGTTGTCAGAAACTTCAGGAAGGACAAGTGGTCCTTGTAATTTTTGTAAGGATGATTATAGAAATTCATGGAAATAGTATCCAAAATTAGTAATTTTTCCGATCATTTAAAATATATACGAATATTCCAGCTTATTTACATGAGTAAAATTTCAAATTCATCTTACATTTTAATGTTCTCGAAAATTAAGTTCATAGATTCCGATATACAAATTGAAATTGATAAAGGCATTTTAATAAAGGACTCACTATCACGAAAATAGAGAATTTTTCTCGAATCAGCTTGGAATTGATTATAAAGCACATAAAAGAATGAGTATTAATTAACGAGGTATTACCTGAACCAGTAGGTGCAGATGGTAATAAAAGAGGTCATTGAAATTTCTGTCGGTAAACGGATGTTTAACGTATAATTTGTAACAAACATATTTGCTTAGAATACCGCTGAACAATATGTATGTACCGATTTAATTTGAACAGTACCTGACAGGTATTTCGATAACCAAGTTATCATCTATAGAAACTGAAGGTTAATTAAAACATAATGACTTGATTTACATGTCTAAATTTTCACACCAATAAACCATCTGCCGCGTAAATTGATTCCAGCGGGAAAACCTCCTTGGCGGGAATCTTCACATTCATTCCTTGACTACTAAACTATAGAGTGGGCTGTAAGGAATTGGCTCTTTGTCTCTATGCAAGTTAATTTTAGGCCCTCTGCACACGGGTTGACTCATTTGCAATTCGAGTTGTCAACAGGAGTCGCGCGCAACCTTGTCTGTGTTTCACAGTGGGAGTACTCACATGGACCAACTGCCAGTCGTCAACTCAAATCCAGTTGGTAACGTGAATCGCATGAGTTGCACGAAACGCTCACTGCCGGTCGTCTGCAATCTCAGTCGCGTAGTTGCGTGCTGTACAATAGAAGGACATGGGATCGGAGGGCCTTATATTATATAAAATGAGTGATCAATCTCAATCAATCAATATTTCTTTTGTTGAAGACGTGGAGAAGCATGTAGTGTTGTACAACTACCACCTTTATGGTTATTCAAAAAAAGATGTGATGGTACAGATTCCCTCATATTGGTATTCTGCCTCTGTAGTGTAGGAGTAACCAATCTCACCAATTCCTCAAAGCTTTCTGTTGTCATCCTGCATCCCTAGAATGCTACAAACTTTGCATTTGTGTCTTTCAGTTCTTCGGCAGCAACAAACAACCTGCAGCTTGAGTTTTTTTGAATATACGGACGACACCAATATTCTCTTTTTCCTCCTCTACTATACCGTCTGTACTGATAGTAATCTATCAATTCTTTTTCAGACTCACTAGTGCTAGAATGCATTTTCAAAAACTAGCACTATATGAAGTAAAATTATAGAAATATAATTCCACTCGTCCGAGCTCTGTTGCCAACTGAAACCGACTATCAACCGAGTGTTGCAGACTGAAGTTGCATACATGGCCCATTTGTGTGCGGACTCCAGTTGCAATCAGGTTGCACAACTCCGATTGCACGATTCCGATTGCGCGTTGCGCATTCAAGTTGCAAACTCAAATTGCAAATAAGTCGACCCATGTGCCTTATATTTAGCAATTTCAATGCTTTCAAATGCATCCAACAATTTATAATTGAATACATTTTTTAAAAATTTTACCTTATCAATATTTATGTCATGATTATGACTGGCAGCGTGATTCGTTGATTTTCCTTTCCGTCTATATTTTAAATGAGCTATGTGCTGATTACACAGGACAACAATGGATCTGTTAGTCTACCCACTATACTTCCCGTCAAAATCACCACAGCTCATTACTTCAAAATTGGTATTTATTCATTAAATTGGCTCAACAATTGTTTCAATGTATTGTTGGATTTATAAATCAATTTAAAATCCACTCTGTTAAATATTCCTTCCAATCCTTTTGTATAAACAGGATTAAAAGGTATCAGAGCAAATTTTAGCTCAATTTTTCAATTGAAATACATATACCTAATTTTTCTTCGCGGTCCTTAAGAACCGAGAGGTCTCCCTTTGCGAATTAAAATTATGCGTGTATTTGTTAGCAGAAGAAAAAGACGGTTCGTAAAAGGGGGCACCATTAGTATGCAAAACTCGTTTCCTAAAATACTTGATTAGATAACTTCCTTCAACTCAATAACTTTAAGTATCAGTTGAAGGAAATTGTATATTGCGTACTTCATTACAATTTGTTTCGAAATAGAGTGAATTTGGAAACAAGTTTGATTAAGATATTTCAAATGTTTTGAGAAGTTGTTTTTATTTGAGAATCAAGTTGCAGTATTTTCTTTCCTGATAACTTTTGCAGAAATAATTCGAGGAAGTTTCATTAATTAATTCGGATTGGCATCAAAATACACTAATTTGAATAATTGGATATTACAAATACATACTAATAATATTGGCAATAAGATCATTTATACTTATCACTTAAATTGATCACCTTGAGAGAATCATACGAAATATTAATGTGTATATTACTTTCCATTTTTATTGTACACTAAAAATAAATTGACACCTTACACAATTCTTGAGGAAAGTCGTTCCTCGAACAATGAATCAACTGGAACTAAGCTGTGGTGAAAATGTAAACAACTCCCAGCTCATTGCATTAGTTTACGTGTGTTTTGTATCCCTTGTTTTAATTCTAATTTACAAAAATTTTGTTCAAGTGACAAGACCATTATAATTAATACTACTAGTACAATATTTGTAAAAATTAAGAACAATGAAGATGCGATTACATCAACAAAGATGAGTTCAATCCATGTAGAAATGAGGCATATCAAAATTATCATATTTTATTTTAATGTTATGAATAAATAGAATGATTATATTCGATTATGATACTGTAATTGAACTTTGATGGTTTGTGAAGCGTGATTTCAAAGTATCTTTCAATTTCCATAAATATTTGAGATAATCCTTCTAGTTGATTAGAGTTCATTAAGTAAAATTAACTATTGATTTTCAATATTGAGTGTCAAAAGTCCTCTTAATCACTTTAGCAATTGTATTACTTGAAGAAAGGAAATATGACAATGACCATTAGACACAGGAAAAAGATACAAACAACGGAAACAAGATTCCTGGGGAAAATTGAGAACAATACTTAATTACACCATATCAAAAACGAAACGTTCAAGAAAATATTAAATACAAAATCTGCAGAACGATATATAGAATAAAATCGAGATAGTAGAACCCTTAAAAAACATGAGTGAGGAGAATATTATAGGAAGAATAATATAAACGAGAACAGTAAGAGTGACAAACAGAACGAGACCAAGTAAGATTTGCGAAGAAACTCATCTCTACGTTTTACACCCGTAGATGTAGAAAGAAGTAAAGATTAAGTAACTATTACTCAAAGACTTGTTAGTCGTATATAAAGAGATATGTCTCTTTCTACAGATACTTTCATATAGATCTTTTTGTGCTTGTTTCAATTCCTCATCTAATTCTCTAAGTTTTTTTGATATCTGAATAATATTCACTTGTTCACTAGAGCTAGGTTCTAAAGAGCTGTTGATCAATTTTCTCTTCCCTAATACTATTGTAGGAGTTGCTAGGGTCTCTTAGTATGCTACCCATTTTCACTTTTTATTGAGGATAGTTTCAACAGTTTCATTTCCCGATATTCCATGATATCTCTAACCTTCATTTACAAATATAGTCCTCAGTTACCTAAATAATGTTTCTACAACCTATTAGGTTGTTGTTACATGTTTAGCACAAAAACCATATGCTGTTATTTTCCCCATTTTTTGTTAATAGCGAGAATATTCTGGAGGTGAATATCCTATTAAATTATACATAAAAAATTCAATTCGCGTCATAAAAAATTTTTCAATGTTCACAATAGAAATCGAAAAGATAATGTTAAAAATTTTCTTGATGTCACATTATATAAAATTAACAATAACATAAGAACAGAATGGTATACGAAGCCAAATTGATCCTCAAGATATTTGAACTACAATTCATGTCATAGTATGTCACAAAAAAGATCAGTGATAATAAGTTTGGCTGATAGATCCATCCAATTATCAGATCCCGAATTTAGATGCCTAGCACTTCAAAAAGCAAAAACTGCATTAAAAGAAAATAATTATGCGGAAAAAATGATATATACCAGAACTTTCCCAACAACTATCGAATTATTCCAATAATAAGATATTAGTATAAGTCATATAGGACATAATACATTATCCAAATATTTCACTAAATTAGAATCTATGAGACCAAAAACCAAAAGAAGTAATATTATATATCAAGTACAGGGTCTTTCACGAGGAGCTGAATCGATATGTATATGAGAAAGTACTGCGACTAGTATTCTGAAAATTTGCTTGCATGGGTTTTCCGAAATGCTCGTTTCAGCTAAAATAATTTCAGTTTTCTGAAACTTCCGAAAGTATGATAACAAACAAACAAACAATGGAAAAAGCTTGACTTTTAAGCGTTGCAAAAGTTTTGATCATGTCCAGTTTAGGATAAATCTATCACATTCCCCGTATATTACCAGCAAATTGAAATAATCTTCATTAATAAATTCTAAGCGTTTGTTTGTTGATAAGTTAGGTTTTGTTTTTTTTTCGTCGCTCCAGACAACCGACAATTAAAAACCATGAAAATTCCAGTTTTTTCAAGTTTCTACAAAAACCGTAAAGAGAAAAATGGGGGTTTCCATTTGAAAAAAATAAGTTATCGAAGTTTTTAGGTAGCGAAATTCGGCACCATTTTCTGAACACCCTATATAAATTTCTGTCAGGGTTTTCACAGAATTCAAAAGTGAGCAAAAGTGAGTGTTATTTGTCCAAATCCCAAAAATATTAGACCTGACTCACTTAAACATGGAAATTTTTTTAGTGGAGGGCTGCATGTGTCCAAGAATTTCGAAAATGTGAAATAATTGAAAAATGGTGGACTGAAAACCAAAGCATTCCATTTAAAATAACGGAGAAACAAACTGAAATTATTTTAGTTGGAACGATCATTTCAGAAAACCCATGCAAGCAAATTTTCAGAACACTAGTTGCAGTATTTTCCCATATACATCAAAAAACAAAAGAAGTAATATTATATATCAAGTGCCTTGTACTAATTGAGACGCTGTCTACATAGGGCAGACAACTCAGTATTTAGAAGGTAGACTAAAATGTCATCAGTATGATAAGAAAAATAAAACTGCATTTACCAACCTTGGAATATCAAAAAAACATAAATTTAATTATAAAAATTCGAAAATTCTTGTAACGGAATCTAATACACGAAAAAGAGAATTTTTAGAAATGGTTCACATTCATAAGAACGAAAAACCGATAAATAATAAAAAGGTCCCAAAAAGTTTAATTAAAACTTACAGCTCTATTTTGTAAATTGTAATAAAACAAATTATTTCATTAATTACTGTTACATATTTGGGGAGTAAGGAAAAAATGAATTTCTATTTTGATTTCATTTTTATTTTGATGTTCATGATGTAGCTGATCTATTGATTGATATTAATACGCAAATTGTACAGTCAATATCATATGATAAAGCATAAAAATTAGTCGAATTGTCAATTTTTCCTCATGTTTTCAAAATTATTAGAAAAAACTAGTTTTAAAACAAAAGAGACCTAAAATTAAGATTATTTAGAATCATAAACATATCAAAAGGTCTAAGAAATAAGAAATTAAGGAAATTTAGATTATAATTTATCTTTTCCACTTTTTCGCTTTCGAAAATATCACCTCTGATAGAATCTACAAATTCACCTTCAATTCTTTTTCTTTAATTTAAGATTTTGTAAATACCCTTCGAGGACGAAATATTTTATATATTTTAGGTGATATTGGGTAAACATATGCGTGATAATAAATTGTATGAGTAAATAAACCATACTATTCCAACTAAGAAATTCCTTGTTAAGTTAATAGCATCCGTAAATTTTTTATTATGATTGTACTGCTCGAGATATTGTATACACTAACCGCACTATGCTGGTGTAGTTAACCGACAATCAATAAAATGAATGTATCTGCTCTGTAAACGATGTCGTGTTGAGGTTTAGTGAAAATACTCATAAAACCTAAATTGAAGATGGATTTGGAAAACAGCATCAATATATAACTTGAGATGATACTGCTTGATACGTTTTAGAGTCTATAAAATGAACTGATACTATCCAACAAAGTAGCACTTACTTAAGATTATACATGAAATTCTAAATACTTTGCTTAAGTTCTTTTCAATTATTATCAATGGAAATGTTTCGAAATGGATTTCTTTATAGCAATACTAAAAATTGTAATGATCGATTCTCTCGATAGACTGGATTCCAAAAGAAGTAATAGTTTGTTTTCTGACGATAATAAAGGTTTTTGTTACCAATTACCAAATATAAAATTTTTTTGTTATCGTGTCCAGAAAGTCATTATAATCGTTTTTCTCCAAAATTTGCCATTCATTTTGAATCCTATAGATAGTGTTTTTCTCGTTGCATTACATCTTTTATTTTTTTCTCAGTCCACTAGAAAAAAAATTCAAAAATTTTATATTAAAAGTATCAAATGATATTTTAATATTGTTTCGATAATTTTTTCCAGTGAACATTTTGTGTGATTTCGATCTGATGTGATGTAAACGAAGAATTTTTAACTAAATTAACAATTCTATAAGTCGGAATTTTAAATTTTCCTCAGTTGAATAACTTAATCAACTGAATTTCCAGGAATTTTACCTCTTTCTCCTACTCATAATTTCATTTATTGTGGAGAAATTACGGCTTTGAAATTTTATTTACATATACAATATACATATATAGATGCAATGAATTTTCTCGGATATTATGAATTTAAACCATAAGAATTCGTCAAGAAAAAGAGAGAACTATATTCACTACTATTATTAAAATTGTTGTACGTAATGTATTTAAGAAATTATACATGGTGTTAGTTAATAAGACAAATAGGAACAAATGGATTTAACACGAAAATGATCAAGAATGATAATTTCGGAAAAAGTTTGTGAAGACACAACGAAAATCAAACAATTTAAATATAACAGGAATAAAATTAATATGGATATCATTTAGAAAAAATGATGTAAACTATCTCGATAACTGCATATTTATAAATAATACTTAATTACAAAGAGCAAAAACCGAGTTAATTCCTTCGGAAATCATAAATTAGGTTGAAATTTTTTAAAAATCAAAAACTGTTGACATTGATACTCATAAAATTTTAATAATATTTAATTTAATTACACTTTATCAATCGAAATAATATTGGAGATTTATTTAAATAGTTCCTACAATTTAAGTTGACAATTTCGTAATGCTCATTTTTTAACGTGTTATGATATTTTCGAACAAAGTGGATTAATTGTTGTTGAATGTTCGAAGATATAAGGAATTCAGTCTTCTATAGAATTGTCAATTTCGTTTACCCAATTTAATGTGTATTCATTCTTGTTTGTTTAGTCGTGGTAGTCTGTCAATATAATATTTTTCAGAATAAGGAAAATAAATATTGTATTTGAATACTAGAATAGGATTTCAAAAAGATCAAACATGTTGTACCATCAATCTCTTTCTAGGGAACAGAAAATCAGTTTTAGAGTATTTCAACAGTATGTATGATTTCAGAACTAAAATAAAGTATACATTTTCCTCACTCCGTCATCTATTTTCGTCCTGTTTATGAGTTAGTGAATAGCTTTCTAATAGTCGACAATAAATCTTAAAACTGTGTGACGTCATGAACCAATTGAAAGAAAACAGATCTACTATCTACTCGGTTGATTGATGAAGATTCAGTAAATATTATTGCTAAAGATATTTCATCGAACCTTGTGGTGTTACAATGAATACGAGGATTGTCTGAAAATGTTCCAACCTCAACCTCAAGATGTCAGCACTTATCTATAAAAGTTAGGTGATATATTTGCACAGGCGTTGTGAGATTATCCCTCAAATTTCAACCATTTTCGACGCTTAGCTTCTGTTCAATAATCGATTAAACCATTTATATAAAATTGGAAAAACTATAGCTTTTATTAAATATTGGCTTTTGGAAGGATATGATAATGAAAGAGAAGACGAAAACTCTGCATCATCATTTAAGACCAGAAAATTTTGGGAGGCTGAATTCAAACGTAGCAGAATCATCTTGATTGACGACGATCGTGCTGGACGCCCAAAAACTGCGACAATCAGCGATATCATCGAAAAAGTTCACCAAATAGTAATCGATGGCTGTCTGATTAAGATAAAATTAAGAGTGATAGGAAAGACTTCCGGTATATCAGAAGATTATACTTTCCATATAGTGAGTGAAGCATTATGCATGTGTAAGCTATCCGCGCGGTGGGTGGCCGCATTTGCCCACTATGAACCATAAGCCCCTTTAAATGAAAATATCCCAGACCTTATTGGCGTGATACAAGCAAAATAACTAGAATTATTTGCATCGATTCATAACTGAAGATGACACCAGGATCTTCTGAAACAAAATAATAACAGTGAAGCAGGCAAAAATGTCTGTTTGCGATCGTCACGTGATTTTGGTGATAGCAGAATCACGAATCATTCCTTCATAGCATAAAGGAAAACACTTCTAAGAATTAACCGTATTTTAAGGAAAAAAAATGTATTCTCATTAGGACAACGCACCTTCTCATACTCCGTACGCCATTGATAATATTCATGAATTGTATGTCAAGCTGGTCAACCGTTCACTGTATTAGCCAGATCTCACCCCTGCAACCTTTTTCTGTTTCCTAGCCTAGAAATTTTATTTACAGGAGAGAATGTTGTCGCAACTATTTGGAGGAGAAAGACGGCAACTATTATTTGGAAAAGCTAAAAAACGTTAAGAGTATCGTGAGACAATAACAATTATCATGGGAAAAAATCTCTTGTCTCTTTGTTAGGCTGGAAACCTTTCAGATAAACCTCGTAAGAAAAGCATTTCAATAATAATATTGTAAACAATTAGAATTGGTTGTAGTTGAACCAATACTTAATCCATTTCCATTATTCATATATTCATTTAGCTATTTATTAACTAGTCTCCAATAAATTGTAAATTTCACCACTAGATATTCCATAGAACTTGACCACAAGACCACAACCTTGTAAAATGTAACTTTTAATACGCAAATAAATGAATCCCTACTGTATAAAACAATTCCTCGCGCCTCATCTAATTGCTGGTATTTTCGTTATATCATAGCCTTCTCTTTGGTATATTCCTTTCGCCCCATGTGACAAGAGTTCCACTTCCAATGCTCTATCTGCAGGCGACGATTATCCCCAAGATCAATCTATGCTATGCCGGCAAGTGGTATACTAATTATAGCTTTGTATTTTTTATGGGCTTGTACATGTCAAACCACACTTAGCAAACAAAGTCGTTTTTAAATACATGACTCAGAAAATAATTTCGATGATATATATCCAAGTGTAGAAATTTTGCTGGATGGTAGGTATAAGAAAACCGTTTTTTCATATTTGCTGGGATGTTTGAAGACAAAAAAACGTTAACAAATATAAACTAATGCGTTATCCCATTGGGGTAACCTCTCTATATGGGAGCTTCCCCTATTTACCCTCAACAACATGCTTTATTATTTATGTCTTTAATCACTTAACATACTCTTTCATTGCTTTTTTTGGATAAATGTTCATATATTTGCAGCTGAATTGATTTTTAAACGTCATTTTTTCCTTTTAATAATTGTATGAGTCCTTCAAATCCATGATCCAATGGAAGCTCAAAATAGCACAATCAAATCATTGTTCTGCATCAAAGCCAAATTTAAAAAATTTGAAATTTTATTCATATTTTCATTGTCATTAGTATATACATATAAAATAATTTATATTGAATAATGTGTTTTATTTTGTCAATATCACCACCATAATCTGCAATTAATGGCTTTTCATATATGTATTTTCGAATTTCATTTACTTTCCTCTCGTGTTTAATATGGATGACTAAAATATGTGTTAATAATTCAAAAATTCCAAATTTTTATTTAGGATGTGGATAACTGTTAAATGGTGCTATTCACCTCCTACTTTTAATAATATATTAAGAATATGAATTCTACATAAGCTTTGCTAATTACAGTCGTAAAATAGTTATGCTTAAGCATTAATTCCATCATTTCAAACGAGGAAAATAAGTCTATATTATTATTTATAATAATTAAATTTCTCTTTTTTCATACTTCTGCTAATCTAAATTGTGATATACTCTTTAGACAGCTCAATAGGCGTAAGGCTTGGAATCGCTCTTCTGCTTTCCTTCATCTATTTTTGTTCAACTGTGGTTGTGTAACTGCTTCACGCCAGTTCTCTATTCCTATTCTTTCTAAAGCTTCTTTACACATCCGTTCTTCTATCCGTTTTTTCCGTCGACGCCCTTTATGCCTTTTTGCTCGTTTTCCATTTAACAAGGATCTTTTCACCCAACAATCTTCGTCCATTCTGGCTATATGTTCCATCCAATGTAGTATTTTTGCTCTACCCACATATCTCATCTCAGCTTGACCATACAGTGCTTTGATCTCTGCGTTAGTTCTTTTCCACCGTTCATTTTACTCCTGTACTCCTCCGAAAATCCTTGATAGTACCTTTCTCTCCCATATGTTTATTTTGTTTCCTTCTTTTTTGTTTATGATCCAACACTCACAACCATACAGTACCGTTGGTTGTATAACTGTCTTGTAAATGCGTAACTTGGCGGATCTTGAAATATCTATTGAGTCTAATAGTCCTCCTACAGCTCCAAACGTTTTGTTCCCTTTCGCCAGTCTTTCGTTGATTTTCCTGGTTTCACCTCCTTCGTTTGTCACTGTCACTTCCAGGTATTCAAAGTGGGACTGGACTTTTTCAAATATATACTCCTTGCTTTGCTCTGTCGTCACTTTCAAATGGTTGCAGCTACTCAAATCCCTTCATATCTCCATATATTTGGTCTTCTTTTTATTTATGTGCAATCCATATTCTTTTGCTTTCTTTTCAAAGAGTAGGAACATTTTTTCTGGATGCTTTTTCATTTTACTTTCAAGTACCACATCATCTGCGTACGCCTGGGTTCAGATGCCACTACTCCCAATGGTCATTTCTAATAAAAGGTTGAACAGTACTATTAATATTGGGTGTCCTTGCTTTAAACCTCTTTTTGTTTCATACTTTTCCGAGACGATTCCTTCGATAGCTACTTCATTCTTGGTGTTATTCAGTGTCATTTTTACCAAATGTGGTATTTTCTTAGGTATTCTGAGTGCTCATACCGCCTGGAACAAATGTTCCACTTATTGAATCACGCATCTGCTTTAAATCCACAAATAGGAGCTTCAGGTTCAATCCTTGGTCATAGCTATTGTTCTGAATTATCTTCAGGATGAAATTTAATCACTAGTTGACCTGCCGTTTTTGAAGCCCCCTGATGTTCGCCCAATTATTGGGCCAAGTATTTGCCTAATCTATTCCTTATAATTTTGACTAGGACTTTGTATACAATTTCGAACAGAGTGATACTCCTATAATTCCTGCAATCTGCCACATCCCCCTTTATATGTACTGGGTAAATCATTGCCTCACCCCATGGGTTTGGCGTCTTATTTTTTTCCCAAAAAATTAGTTTTTACGAATTCTTAAATACGAGAATTTGGTGCTAACAAGAATGAGGTACACAAAAAGTTTGTATTTTATAACGGTTCAGTGAGTAGCTTTCAGATTTTGAAAAATAAAATGTTTCATCAATGACTATTCTACAATATTTTTAACGACTTAGAATTTTATCTTATTGTTTAAAAATAGAAATTTCGGATATTCAAAGTAATCAGAAAAATAAATGTCAACAAAAGATTACCTGATGTCCCTAAAACCATCTCATGGATTTGCTACTACAAGCACGACCGCAGCGCCGATGGATCATGAATTCTGATTTCCAAGATCGTTTATGTTGTCCCTCCAATATTGTGTTGAATTTTTATAATTATAAAACACGATCTGCTTTTTTCGAATTAGAAAACAACTACTATACAGCGATTAATAATAAGTTACATCTCCTTCGAAGAACGTGACGTGTATATAATTTTTTGGTGGATATCGACATCCATAATGGCACTCAACTGAAAGGAGAGAGGCTTAATTCGCTGACCAATTTAGATATTATTGGATCTTATCAGATTGGATTCTTTCATTGGGAGTCTCTAACCTGAGCTGAAGACAGTGCAGCTATTTGGTTAATCCAATAAAACATTCTCCAGCGGTCTCTAGAGTCTTTCTCACTTCCAATTGCTTAATCATCAGTTAGGTATTTCTAACCGACATGAAATCAAATTTCGCTAATGAACAGACCAGTAGAGGAGATTTAAAGAATTATATTTCAATATATTAGACGCACCACTTATATCACCAGAAGTTTCATACTTACGATTTGTTTTTGGATGAACTGCGTCTAAATGTTCAGCCTTTTCTATGTAATTCAAACTCTACAATTCTCAATCCATGTTTTTACCTTTTATGCTCGAGTAATAGAAATGTAATCTCGTAAGTTCTCGGTGTCAGATTAAAATGTATTACAGGAAAATAAAATAAAACATTATTCATATTTTTTTCCGCTGTTGAGGCGTTAAATTTTTTAAATAATAAAAGCAAATCACTTTCCGCTGATATCTATATTAGAATATCCCGAATGCGTTTTGGCAAAATGCCCAATACTAATTTTTATTCCGATTTTCCATAAGTGAAATGATGAATCATACTCAAGTTCGAAGTATATTATATAGATATATGATTGAAGCAGTGAAAAAAGGTTAGTGTCTTCTATATATATATATATAGACAAAACGATGTGAAATGGAACTCAAATGCTTAGAATCATCAAGTAGGTTCGTGTAACATAGAATTCTTTGAGAAATCTAACAATTATGACATAAATTAGATACATATCAACACTACCATCTATTCTGTTTCAGAATTTAATTGGTAGAACGAAATAATCAATAATATTAAATTCAATTAAAGCACCATTCTTTTATTCCATGAGCCACAATGATTATTTCTAACAAATGTTCGAAATTTTTTCACGGCAAGTACTGGGCCTGAACAAACAAGAGTTCACAAGTTGATGGTGTTATATGGTATTGGTCTATGTATAGACGCATCGATTAAAGCAGAAGAACATCGATACTTCCACTAATCAAAGATTTAGATAATTATTATAGTGATTTATCTAGGGGAGAATCTGTATAAATATTTAGTTAGCTATGAACAGCACAAAAAATTTCTGAAGTCTGTTAACTTCTACATCAATAAATATATTGAATTGATTTCAAAAGGTTAGATTGAGTCTGAGAAATATCTAAAGAAAATGTACTATTGAAAAAATAAGTACAATTTTTCTTTTCTGGTGTAGAACAACATATATTTTCTAAAAAGTAAGGAAAATTTACTACATGTCATTCAGAGAACATATTAAATGCCTTATTACTAATGAGCTACAAATACTAACACTGTTAGAGCAACTTTATAGTAGCAGCCAAAATAAAATGTCGTCAATCTACCCCTGTACTTAAAGTGGATCAAAGATCTCCCCAATTATTTGTAAAGGAAGACCTTACAAATTATTTATTTATGTTTTTTAAAAGGGCGAGAGAAATGGTCAAGTACAAACATTTGAAATTTGTTTGGATTAGAAATGATGGTCTGTTTATGTGAAAGGATGATGAAAGTGATATAATCAGATTTTTTTCTGAACATGATTTTAATAAACTGTAATAATATTTCTCCTTTCTTTTTGCTATAGATTACATCTCAGTTTTTTTCGATAACTGTCTCGACTTTTATCAAAGCATTCGTGTTTTAAAATTAAAACTTAAGAACATTTTTGAAAAGTCCTCAAATTGTGACCAAGACATTATAAGCTAAGCAGGCTAAGAAATGCAATTGCTTCTTTTCAAGTATTTAATGATTCATTCGCGATTTTTAGACAAGATTAGACGTCCTGATAAAAAACTTTCGCAATATAGGGCATAGTGAATGGATGGTCTCATGATGAAGATCTGTGGTTTACTATTTGCTTTGTGTATATCAAATGCGTAATGCCACTCGGCTTGTTACGTTTTTCTTGAAACATTTTGAATATTCCTTTGTTGTAGTACTCAAGTTTTTGAAGAAATTTATTTGTTACCGACCTCCTATTCCCTTCGAGAAATGTATCTAAACAAGTTTTCTCAGAACAAAAAAAAGAAAATACTCAAACACCTTAACAGATACGTAAACAATTTATCGAAAATAGAAAATAAATCGGATTAAACTAAAATTAATTTTTTGAAAAACTCGAATGCTAGAATAAATAAATCAGAAGTGTCGTTGAACAAAGAAATATTCAAAATGTTAGAAGGAAAGCCGAATGTTTTAAACTTGGTTTGTACCATGCTCCATGTTATTGTTGAGGATAATCCTGTTGGAAACCTCAATCCCTTGAAAACATTGGTAGACTTGACCGTATTCAAAAGAAATTGATAAATTACTGGAAAAATGTATTTCTTAATTGCTTAAATTAGTCGGAAATTGACTTAATTTTTCTGAAATATTAACGTCAAATGAATGATGTTAAATTGGTATATAAAATTGTTGATAATCTTATTGATTCTAAATAAAATAAATTTTATATTTCAGCTTATAATGAGATATTACAGCTTTCGATACTAATTTTGTGCTATTAAATATCAAATTCTTATTTTACATAGGTGTTGTAAATCCTTAAACTGCAAAAGCATGTTGATATTGATACATTCCATGATAAACTGTCCACATTGTCTAATAAGCTTTATTTCAATAACGCAAAACGTTTCAATTACATAGTACTATGTTTTCATATGAACTATTATCAATCTCTATTTTATTAACAAAAAGTTTGTGATTACTGTATCTAAGATAGTCCCGTTTGAATTCCCCTCAATAAAATATAATAAAAAAAAAAAGATTTTAAAAATCCGTTGATGTTATTTCTTTATGCGATTTAACAATATTATGATGACGACATGGCTGAAACCCAATATATAAATTCTAAAAAAAATCATAAAAAAGTCAATTACAAGAAATCACATAGATAAGTCCTATGAATAATATTACAGGATCAAATAAATACTAGGATGGTCCTAGAAGTACCTGGCCCAACAAACAAAACACAAAAACTTTGGAAAGAAATTTATTTATTTTTGGACGCTATCTCCTTTTAGCTCCATTCACTTTTCCCAGCCATTTTCCATAAGTTCGATACCTTATTTATAATCGTCACGTTCTTCAAAATAGTCATCAATTCCCGACATCACCTCTCCATTGTTGGAAAATTTTTGACCCCCGATCCATTTTTTCAAGTCTGGGATCAGAAAGTAACTTGAGTGGCTAAATCTGGCGAATAGGGTGCATGAGGTAGCAATTGAAACTTCAATTCATTAATTTTGGCGATTGCAATAAAGGATGTGTGAGCTAGTGCATTGTCTTGATGAAACAACACCTTCTTCTTAGCCAAATACGGTCGTTTTTGCTTGATTTTCTCGCTTAAACGTTGCAATAAGTTTGCATTATACTCGCCGTTCATAATAAATGAAAATTATTCTACGCACATCCCAAAAAACCGACGCCAAGAGTTTGCCTGCAGATGGAACGGTCTTTGTGTACTTTGGAACCGGTTCTTCCTTTTCAGTCCATCGTTTTGATTATTCTTTTGTTTCGGGTGTGAAGTGATGGATCCACCTCTCATTCATGGTTATGAAACGGCGTAGAAATTCGGCTTAATTTCTGTCAAACATTGCCAAACACTCGATCGAAACATCTACAGTCCTTGTTTGGCACTCAATGATTCCTTCTTATTGCCGCAGATCAAAAATAAACTGCGAGGTCAATGTTTTCCTACGCCTGAATAAGCGGGTGATGGTTCAAATAACATGTTTTGGAGATACCTCAATCAGTATATAAAAAATGCTTCGATAATTGGTTCAAACACATGCAAAAATGTATTGATCTTAATAGAGAATAGTTTGAGAAACAATAAAGGCATATTCAATCAATTAAATTTTGTTTTTATCTGTGTACTAGCAACCCTTGTTTTACAAAAGACAAAAATAATTTCTGTAAATTTTTAATACAGTAAAACGATCTCTAAAATCTTGATAAGCCTCGGAGCCCGCTTTGTGTTTGTGACATCACCATTGTTATGAATTGTATATAACAAACGAGTTGCATCGGAATAACATTAAAATGAGTTCTAAAATGTAGTATCTGACGCTTGTTGTATTATATTTTGAAAGTATAATAATTAAAACATTCTTTGTGTATGCCAATGGAATTGAAGTTCGAAAAAGTAGTTTACGTAAACACATCGTAGTGATCAAACCGTCAACGTAACTACTTTGATTAATCTGCAAACCCTCATTATTTTAATAAACAATGATATGATATGTTTATGCTGTTGAATGCAATAACTATGAATAAACATCGGATCAAGAGAAAAACTTCATTTTTCTCATTAAAAAGTTTGAGCGACTACACTCAATAAATGTTTTTTTAAGTAAGTCAAAATATGTACGATGGTTGTTTTTTGTTCAACCTTCGATCACTGCATGCAGATGCTACGCGGGCAGAAGAAAGCGATCATTCGCTGTAGGCGACTGCGAAGCTCTCGCACTACATACTCCGCCAATATTGACGGGCGTCATTCGGCGATGTGCTACAGCCACGTAAACATTTCCGCCATTATTGATGCTCCCTCTAAATATGTATTGTGAAGTGTGATTCGTTTTCTACAGGCTGAAGGCCATAGTGCTGCAGAAATCCATAATTGTGCGTGAAGGGTGTCGATGTAGGGGACCAAGGACGCAGATCTGTCGTTTGAGTTGACAAAGAGTTGACAGAACTGTTAAAGAAAACCGCAGATTCACCATTACTGTTTTGGCTACGGAATTTCTATAAGTTTCACGGTGTGTTGAAATCATTGGCATTCAATACCCTCTTCAAACTTTCTTTGAAGAGGGTATTGAAAAGCTTGCACAAAAATATGACAAATGTCTCAATCTCTTCGGTAATTATGTCTCAATCGTAACCATAAGTGTACTTTTGGTAATAAAATTATTGTTTTATATGAACTTGTCTTTTATTTATAGCCTATCGGAAGTTGAAAAAAAAAACGGCGCTCGTATATCCCAAAAATTAACAGCATTTTCAAACATACTGTTAGTAAACTATTTATAAAATGAAAATTATGTCATCATTGCATAAATAGTACTCGATAGTTTTTCTGAACAAAAACATTCAACTTCAATTATGAAATCATATATAACTCGGGGTACTAGTTCTTTGCCTCGCTTAATGTACTAGCTTTGATATTACTTATTAATCCTATTATGCGATTTACTACGTTCCCTTCAGGCGTCTGTCATCTACTTCATGTATATCTCATGCTATCAATCTACGAAACCTCATTGCATACCACAGTGGATCATTTTTTAGTTTACTGTTTTTTTTTTATTTTTTTTTTTTAAGTAAAGTAATCCAGCAAATGATAAACCGATACATATTACACATCTTCATCTTCTAGAACGTGAATATATCTTGATAGTTGACTATATATTTGTTTAATAGTAGCTTGATCAACCGTACTAGGCAGAAAACCAGTTCTATCTATTGTAACACATTTTTGACAATACAATTACTGGACGCCTCTAATTTCAGTTGAGGATACATTTTGATATCTTCTATTCATCCAAAAACGAAATGCAAAATCGTGTTTGCATCCACACAAAGATTCTTTATATTAATTTTCATATTTATGAAAACTTCACTATCATATTAACGTATGTACGTACGCTCTAGTTGAAAAGTTTCGTTGCAATGAAAATTATCACCTTGTGATGCTGCACAGTCGAGTCATTCGACAGATATGACATTTATCTACGTCTGTTATGATATTCACGTTTTTTTTTCATTCATTTGCATTCATAAATCGGTCAAAAGGCGTGAAAAAAGAATCGTAGCGGTTCATATTTTCACGCGTTGCATTAAAAAAGTGCCGTAACGTGTCATTTTTTGACGCAATTGTAAAAAGATTCTATCAAAATAGTGGAATGTAAACGCTTTCTTTCTCATGTCAATTCGTTTCTCCGATAAACTGTCACAACAACACAACACTTGTTATTCGTTCAAGAAAATCCGTTTTGTGTCTAATTAAAGGAGTGTAGTGATGTAAGTGATGTAATTAGTGATGTAGAGTGATAGTGAAGGAAGTTAAAACTGGACACCTGAAGATGTTGTTGAATCGGCAGCTACAGCGACTATGAATCTTTTCCCTGAGAAATCCAGGAAACAGTATTTAAAGTATTATAATTCTTTTATAGAGTGGCGTACTAAAAGAGGCATAAACAGCTTCACAGAAAGTTTCTGTTGCAAGCTCCAGACGATCATAATCTCATGCATAAGGTATGACAGCAAAAAATTTTAATGTAAGCTTAGATATTATTTGTAACATCTTTCAGGTTGGTTTAATATTCGGAATCGCAGGAGCTCTGCGGAGGAAGGAATTGTATAAAATGAAGTGTAACAATATTAATAATACCGGAAATGTTTTAATTATCACAGTACCTGATACAAAAACTCATGTTCAACGTCGATTTACTGTTATTGGTGAAATATCTGACAAACATTGAATTTGGTGAACCTTGAAAAAATATAAAAACCGACCACCCACAAATGACAAATCATATCATTGTTTTGCAGTATAGAAATGGAAAATGCAAAACCCAAGTTGTAGGTATCAATACCTTTTCAAAAATTCCCTCGCTAATCGCAACATATTTGAATTTACCAAATCAAACAAACTATACTGGGCATACATTTCGACACTCTTCCAAATTCAACAGAGTTGCGGATGGTTACGTAGACGACTCAATAAAAAACAAAATAGATTCCGCAGTGAAAATTTTAACGGAAACAACTAGTTCGACTTTAAGCAACATTGTAAATGTTCACGATCCTACCAACAATCCAATAAGTACTAATACAACTATAGACGATGTTATTTCATCGGACTCGTTAAATATTGCCAATTCAAGTACCAATACCTTCACTTCAAATTAATAATGTTCGCAGTTGCACTTTTGATACTACTATTACAAAATAAAAATGCATAGAAGTTTTGTCGAATTTTTTAAGTCTGCAGACGTAGGAAAAATTTTGTATTAAACTCGTGAGTAAAGTAATTTTTTTGCACTCGTAGGAATTGCCGCACGAGTCGGAGGAACTGTCCTATTTGTGGGAAAAAGTATTAATTACTTTATTCACTTGTTGTATCAAAACTATTTTTTCGTTTTCAAAAAGTTTTAAAATAACGTTGTAAATTTTTTGGATACGATATTGTGATTAATGTGACATAAACGTTTACTTCTTATCAAACGAATGAAACAAATAAAAATCATTCTATTTTGAATCAAACTTATACTGTTCCGTTGATCACTATTCAGAAATGTTCGTGTTTTTTCATTTTTATTGAAAAATCTGTATTTTAAACACACGCTCCTTAGGTAAATTGCTAGAATTGGCATTCATCAAGTTATTTGGCATGATAAGCCAATTAAGAAGTCATATAATTATTAAAATTTTCATTTAATTTATTTATAAAACCAGTTAATAGAAAAGTACATTAATTTTCTGCAAATACCCCATATAAAATATTTTTGGAATATTTTAAGAGTATCAAAATATAAGTGGTGAAAATATATTTAAAATAATTTGGTAATTGTTCTAAAACTGTATTTTCATGTTTTCAATTCACAGCAGTCAAACTTAATGAATATGAGTAATGAAGCAACAAAGATTCACATATACGAACTGTGACTATTAAATAACGAGACTGCGCGTCTAGAGAGCGCCCTAGTGTAAAAAACTAGTAGTGCGTTGAGTATCTAGATAAATTGTCTATGCACGTTCCAAAACACGTTTTCTTCATTATTATAGTATTTGTGCAGTAGCGGTTTGAAACGAACATTTTTTTTCTCGTATCGAAAACCATGTGTGACGAAAAACAGGAGCTACGTATCAATCTCAAATTTCTCGAAAAAAATCAACCAAATTGTGCATGCAGATCGTCGAATGAGCATCCGGATGATTGCCGAGGCTGTAAACGCCGATTAGAAAACGATTAGAAAAATTTTACACGAGGAATTACACATGACAAAGGTCTGTGCGAAGCTGTTACCAAAAAATCTGACTCCCGACCAAAAGCTCTTGCGTCAACGGGTCTCTTAGATTTCCTTGAAAGGTTGGAAAAAGATCTGCTTTGAAAGGGACCCAATTTGAGTAGATGGAAGCGGTAAAGCAAAAAAGGCAGAGATCCTAAAGGCACTCACCAAAGAAGACTTCCAGCACTGCTTTGATCAATAGAAAAAACGTATGGAAAGGTGTGTGAAGAGAGGAGGGGAGTATATTGAAGGGGAGCATTCGAATGTAGAATAATTTTTATAATAAAACCCTTTTTTGTAACCAGTCTCCTTATTTAATATCCAGACCTCGTAGATGTAATGAATAAAATATAACGGTATAATATTTTCTATAATACTATTAAATAAACGAATCCAATTATGCTATCGAATCATGATATTTTATTACATTCAGCATGGAAGAATCAAATATAAACATCTTAAAAATAATGGCAAAATAATGTTTCAGTAGTGGCCTAAATTTCTCGAATCATACATATAAGTTTTGACATGTTTCCCTCGTCAGCTTTTATCATTGTAGTAGTTCGGTTGGAATATACTTCTCATTGTCCCAGTATTTTATACAGAGAATTTTTGGAAGAACGTGAAGCTCTGATAATTTGAACTGTAAATAATTGTGTATATGTAACTTTATAAACTAAGATAAAGTTTTAAAATCGAGTCAGATGTGACGAGATATCAGACAAAACCTATTTTAAGTGGTCCCTGCTATACAGAGGATGTTTTATGTATGGAACGCGTCAATTATCTCGGAAACGGCTGGTACGATTCTTATAAATTTTTGTGCGATACGGCCGGTATTATGGTGCTATTTACATTGTTGTCACATCTTTCCATTTTCCGGAGACATACCATATATATTTTTTTTTTCAGAAATCCTTAAGAAATACTTATTATTTTTCATCCAATATTCTCTATACCTAAATGCGATAATTTCGGAGTTATAGTTACATTTACAGTATCTACACCAAAGTTACAATAAATATTATACATTTATAAGGGTGCCATTGAATATATTCGTTTAGTTTGAATATTCTTTAAAAATTCATGAGCTAACACAAATCTCGTAACAAGGTCTAGTGTCAGTAAGTTAGGAAAAAGATTACCGAAACTGGTGCAGTAAAATATTTATCCAAATCATGGCGCCGAAAACCTACAACAACTGAAGACAAATATTTAAATGTTTGTGTCATGTTAGAAGTAGATCCAAATTTCTGAAGTAGAATAATTAGGAATTTTAGAAAACATTCAGTGAAGGCGATTACGGCAGATACTCAAAATGTTGTCTATTTACTTCATTACAACAAGCCATGTGACTATTGAAACTTTGTAATACATTTTGCAGCAACCCTGACTGCTCAATTCTTGTTATCTCTGAGGTAATTCTATATTTTAATTTCTGAATATTGGCATGTTTTGTTTCATGAACGATGTTTTACGGTGAACCCACAGGAAATAGTCTAAAGGATTCGTGTCGGGTGATCGCGGGAGCCATTCGATAAAACCATGCCTTCTAATCCATCTTCTGGGAAACACATTATTTAGGTATTGCCTCAAATATTATCGTTTCGGATATTGTTATTGTCTGAAAATTTGTAATAATAAAGTTTTTTTTGGATGTAATTGAAAATCATTACTTAGATTTGGAAATATCTTGGCTAACTGAGATATAATACTATTTTCCAGTTTTCCATCTAACTCCCCCTCAATGAAAAAGGGACCAATTATTTTGTCGCCTATTATTGCAGGCCATACATTCAATTTTTCGGGATATTGGGTGTGAGATTCACGCATCAAACGAGGATTGTTACGTGACCAGTATCTACAATTTTGCCGATTTACGTTTGAATTAATACAAAAAGTGGCCTTATCACGACAAAAATTTGAATTTTTCATCATTAGGTCTGCAAACTCTTCACGTCTATCATAATTGTCATCTGCCAACTCATTAGCCAACCTTACTTTGTATGGATGGAACTCATTATCACGTGAAATTTTCATTACGGATGATTGCGAAATATCGAGTTCCCTGGATATTTGTCTAGTACTCAAGTGTGGATCGTGTCTAACAGGATATAAACATCCAATTATGGGATTTCGGTTAGGATATAAATTATTACTATATCCATATCCTAATATCATCAAATTATCAGTTCGTTTTTTTTTCAGATAAACGCTCCATTGTGACTTTCAATAAACTTCAACCATAATAATTTATTGAAACGTTAAATTTGTTATTGTAGCAGTCGTAGCCACCTAAATGTATTATTTTAACTTCGGCGGAGATAACGCAAATATAGATATAGCTCCGAAAACATGGCATTTAGGTATAGAGAACACAAGATGGAAAATAATATGTATTTTTTGAGGATATACAGGGTGGTCTATTTAAAATAGCAAAGTTCATTATTTTTCCGGAAAAAGGAAATATCTGACAACAATGTATATACAGCCATAATATCGGTCATATGACAAGACTCCTGTACACAAAAATTTATGAAAATTGTACAAGCCGTTTCCGAGATAATTGAGGCGTTTCATACATAAAACTCACTCTATTTATGTAACATAATGTCGATAAAATAGAGATTATGAAATATAAAAAATAATGTTAAGTAGCAACGTTGCTTCGTTTCATTGTGCTGAAGGATATAAATTTGGTCAGCTTTTCAGGATCAACGACCCGTTTGCGATGGATAAGGCATAATAAAAAAGATAATACTATTATGGCTTGAGGTACACCAATAAAATAGTCAATAGAATCATTATATGATAATAAAAAGTGATAATATTTCAATTTGTAATATAAAATTTCAGAGTACTATTCAAACAATTGTTTCTTTGTACAATAAATTGAGCCCCAGCTTTCGAAATAAACATCAGCTATTAATTTGAAACTACAACAGGAGCTTAAGTTCGAGGATATGAAGCTGATAAAAAATACACATGCTCTTGCCCTCGCTCTTACAGAGAAATATTAGTGCAATTTAGAGATTCCTAGAAATAAATCTGGAAATAGACATATATCAAAGTAATTGTAGAAGAGTGATGGAAACTTAGAAACAAAGAATTATGAAAATTGAGGAAAAAACCATATAATATGAGACTATGAGAATAGATTAACCAGACATACAACAATATAAGTAGAGAAGGGATCAAGAAATAATGAAGTTCGAAGAGAAAAGCGCTAAATATTGAAGAACTTTGAAAGACGTTCACAACTACAGTTAGATAGCTATTGAAGTATATGGAACAAGTAAAATAATAAGCTAAGAAATTCATTTGTTGATTAAAAAAATGAACATGAAGATGAAAGAAGAAAAAAATTACGAAAGTGAGACCTAAGCAATAACAAAAATGATGGAAATTATTGAATATACAGTGAACAAAGGGACGAACCTACTAAAAGAAGGTAAGTCTAAGTTGTGGAAAGAGTTTAGAGAAAAAATAGAGAAAAACGCAGATAGTAATGCGAAAATGCTGTATCACATACTGTAAACAATCAGAAAATGCAATAAGCAACTTAAAAACTACAAATGAGATTATGATAACCGAAGAAAATAAAATATTAAACAGATAAATAGAATACTTGGAAAAGTTCTGATGCTGATATACCAAATTTAAGAAATAACAATGTGAGAAATTACGATATTGAGAAAAATGAAGAGGTGAAGAGAGTAAATATAATATATGACGACACAAATAGGCGCAGGGAGCCCGAGCGGCTAAAGTGATATGGGAAACAAGAATAACAAGAAAAAGAGAAGTGGCAAATCCAGAAGGAAATGTTATACGAAAATAGCAAACTAAAAATGGAGACAAAATAAATAGAAAGTAATGGAGAGAGTTAAAAGTACAAGAAATATCCCATATACACCTTTTGTAGAAGAGGTTACGGAAAAGTGAGTGAGTTGGTAGTTAATCAAAGCACTGAGATCACAAGTCAGCGACTCAAATTTAACATTGTACTGATTGGAAATCAACGAAATAGGCAAGAATAAAAGTCTTTTCAATTACTAGTACAGATAGTATATGCAACATCTCTTCACTGGCTGTCTTGAAAGGTAATAATGGTTCAAGAAGTAATTAACGACAATAGGTCCAGTAGAGAATTAGAGTGTAGATATTGTGATGACGACAATTAAGCTCCGGTACACTTAGTTCTGGGAAACCATTACAAGCTTACGCTGCAAATTTTTGAGTCAAGAAACTTCTAACAACTTTTTTGAAACTATCATCAGCTATTGTAATTCATTAGAACCAGAAGTTAGTAGACAGTGAGAAGAGTTTTGATTTGTGGGCACCATAGACCTAGTAGCACAACTAGATTATCAACGAAAAATGAATGTTTACATAACAATTTTCGGAAACTGAATGTTACTTAAAATACGACCATTTTACTCGACCGTTTTATTGGGGTGGTCAAAATATTCACAAAATAACAATCATAGAGATCTACTGTAGCTCCACAAGAGAACACTTTTCTATCTATTTTGTTATTGTCTTAAGCCACTAGTTAGTAGCTATATAAGTAAGTAATTCTAGTTTACTATTTTTTACTTATTGTTTGAGAAATTTGCAGGTTTGAAAGCTGTATAACTTGCAAGTCTAGGGGAACAATATAATATTCGAGAGCTTTTTTCTCGATTATGTGCATCATGGCGTTTGTAGAATTAATATTATTGATCATGAAACGTTAAAGATCATTCTTTTCCCAAATTTTATCAACAATATTTAGTTGACTGTGAAGCCTATCTTAGATAATTCCAAATAAGACGATCCCCCATTCAATGTAAGCAAATTCAACTATTCTTATAATTATTTAAGTCCCATTATTATATTATTCCTAGTAATTTTAATAGTTAAAAATTTGGTAAGGAGACTCAAATGACACTATCACTAACTTATTTTTGATATACTGTCGTTCTATAAGCAATATGAGTGCAAATATTACAAGGACATCACATTCTACTCATTTTATTGCCGAATGTTGTATTATGAATCGATCCACTGTTTAGAAAGAAAATGGAGAATGTCATGTTAAGTAAATATGTATTAGGTACATGGAATCGTCACACTACAGATATGATAAAGCTGAACTGGTATATCAACAAACTTCAATAACTACAATAATTCATCTATTCCTACGAATCTTTTGAAGGTTATAAGAATATTTTTATAGGCGTTATAAAACATTTTATAAGATCTCTTAAACAGAAAACAGCTTCTGTGAATAATAATCGATACGAACAACGGTATTAGAGGATCTATTAAATGACTTTAACGTTTTTCTTGAAGATCATAAAAAATATACGTTCTCCAAATTACCCTTAAAAACCCACAACAGTTATTATTATTATATGATATATAAAAGACAATTTGGTAATAAAACAATAAGCTTTGTGGTACTTGGAAGACCAACAACTTACAATATTCATCTACCCACCATTATTGGTCAAACCGACATTACTAACATAATTTTGACATATTTTTAGATTTCTTGTTTAGATTTTTTGTTTGACCTTCTATTTCTTGTCTGTTTATTTTCTAGCTTGTGCAAGTTAAATTCAATATGATAGGATTCATTGACAATGCGCAGTGCTACAAGTCACTTTTGATTATTTTAAGCTACTAAAGTTTTGTATATATTTACTTTCGATTTACTTACCAGATTTCGCACCATGTTATCTGGTTCTAGAAACAAATGTCACGAAAAGAAAATGGAAGTCGTTTCACAAGAGTTTGTCTAGTCATGAATTCGGTGTTAGAATAAATACATTGCCAAGCACAATTCTTATCGGGAGATTCATTCAAATTTCCTCTTATTTTTCATTTTTCACTGGAACAATTCACTGTATTTTTAGGTACACTTTGTTTACGAATCGACTTTCATTAGAGAATGTGCAAAATATTGACGAAACAGGTATGATATGATTCATTTGTTTACTTACAGAGCTATTGTTAACTTTTCATATCATTTACCGGGCTTCTCAACGACACAATTACAACCTCCAACTAGTTGCTATTTTTGTTCCAAAGGAAATTGATAACAAGCGAAAAATCACATTCGATCGTTGCATAAAGGAACGAAAGTCGGTGTCGTTTCATAGAAAACGTTTTATATGGAAAAGCCGTTTCAAAAGATATCTTTTTGAAAAGATTGCAGGCAATTATGTATATTGAGGTATTTTCACCCACTTAATTCATTCAAAAATATCCTCCTGATCTACCTAGGGAGTGAAAATCATTCGACATGCTGGAAATTGATTATGGTGACAAGTGGTGCAACTAAGGGGTGGGTGAATTGGGCCCTCGCTCACGACCATACATTAAATGATGCGAGTTGAAAATGAAAAACTACTTAAAAATAAATATGAAGCAGAACCGATCGTATGATTTAACAATACAGTAAATCGAAGCACATTTAGCTACAAAAGGACATATTTTTTCTTAAAAATTGGAAGAAACCCTAACGAGTTTGTCAATATACTTTCACCGAGCTTTCATATTTTTCCACTATTATGAGTAGTTATATGGTGTCACAGCATATTTGGTGAGATAGTTTCATTGGATAGATTTTAGGAACAAACGCAGATGCATGGAAATTAGTATACACTACAGTACTGTTGCGTTATTGGACAATAAATATTACCCAAACTAAGTTAAAGTAAACCCATCCAAATCGAAGCTAAACAGCTTGACAAAATCAACAAACAGTTCCCCATCCGAATTGTCTAATAAATAATAATGTGAATTAACATTATTTTTAATTTTTCTTACTGCACGTCTTTCCATATCTCTGGTTACGCCCAAACTCCTAAGAATAGATCTCCAAACTAAACCTCTCGTTTGATTTATAAATATATTCCAAAGCGCCGAACCTAATCTAACCAATTCAAATACTGGTAAAATTGGAATTACTAATTTTTGACATCGATAAATGGATTCTACGACTTCCAAAAGACTAAACTAACGTGCTCTCAATATGATAGTCCTTGTTCTGGTTCAATTTACTTGATTGATTGAGTTGAAGATTCACCGCAAACATGTTCAAACAGCGGTTTTGCGTAAGATGGTAACTTGGAATATATACTTATACAATTTACTAACTTCAATTGGATTCTTGAATTACGGAGTGATATATTCATAATAACCTTTTAAAAAATATATTTTACTTCTGTTGAAACCAACAATATTAGAGAATTTGTACTGATTTCAAAGCTTTTATCATTATGTTTGAGGAAACTGTCAAAATGGATTAATTAATGATGGAAGAATGACAGAAGAATATCAGAAGCTGCAGAGAATGAGAAAATAGTTTAAAACCGCTAAAGAGCAGTAGGCAGAAACACATTTTATCCTTAACGTATAAAGGAAAATGAAAACATGGATTATACTGGGATCCAAGGTTTCCTTATAACTTATATCAGAAAAAACCCCAAATAGATCTTGAAGCACAAAAAAATAAGGAGCAATAGATCTTTTCATAAAGATTCCTACCCAAACATTGACGCTGGATGTGTCTATTTACTGTATCACAAAATGTTATCTGAAAATACTACATTAAGAAAATTTGGATTTTCATCAAAATCATGAAGATTTTACAGAATTTCGTAAGTTTGAATTATATCCCGAGAATTCGTGAATAAGTTGAGCTTTGTCTGAATGCAGTTTTTCTTTCTTTAAAAACTTCAATACAAAATATTAGTCGTCGCTTATTGATGGTCTTCTAGATTTTGAATCAAATTTGCGTACTGTGCTTTTAGAAACTGGAGGTACTTCAAAATGTGTTCCTTTAAATAAAGCACATGCTTCTTTATGACTTCAAGGTCTACCGGTATAACCAACATTAAAATTACCATTCTTTCTCTATTGGTTAACAAAGATATAATAATATTGGTATGTCGCTAATTTCAAGATTTACATTGGTGAACAGTTTTTCATTGAAACAATCGAAAAAAAAATGATAACATATGCTATATACTGTGTAACTTAAAGTTTTAATTCTACTAATTATGTAGTTGTTCTCATAATTTCAGAATCAAGTTTATTTTATTTTGACCATTTCTCTCAGATTTTCCTTATGAACGATATACGTTTTGTGAATTTAACTTAGCTCGGTGTATCTAACAATTGGTTGTGAAAAATGCTAAGTAAATCAAATGCACTGATTTAAAAAAAATTTAATTAATCAAAAAAGCGGTGACTGAAAACAAAAAAATTATAGATTCTGTAGAATATAGCAATCACGATTTCCAATGATATATATGAAGTAATTTAACCAATATTATTTCTGGTTTATATTTGCCGGCTAAAAGTCTTTCCAGATAATTCAAAATCGGAGACAAAATATTTTAGATAAAAAATTTTGGTATAACGGTACACCCGGTATACCTTTAATCGACTTATTCAGTTATCCTAAATTATTTGGAGGCTTTCTTTTTTAGCATTTTTTTCTAATAAACCGAATAAACAGAAATTGGATTATTGACAAGTTACCTTAGTTCCTGAACAAACTGTATGTATACCTAGTAATAAGAGCGAACGTTCATAGAAGTCAATGGAAAATATTTTATCGACCAATTTCAAAAAGTTATTCGAATGATGGATGAGATACAATTATTAGAAAGTATTGTATTACAAAAAATAATCAGCAATTTATCACATCAAACAAACGACTGTGTCGGAATACATAATGTAAATCCTGATGTAGATTCTGTATAATCTAATAAATAACGTTCCAACCATCTAAAAATTGGGATGATTCAAAATTCCACTCAAGAATTCACTACTTGATTACAATCTATCAAAATTATAAAATGAATTCAATTTCATTTGATGATTATGTTATGTATTCACCCCACGTAAAGGTGAATGTACTTACTTACTTTTTTATCGATAACAACGTCCCTTGTTCGAAACTCCCAAAAATTGTGCAGTTTAGTTAAATCATTTAAACAAATTATTCTCGATTTCTGTAATCAGACAAAATTTTAGTGACTCTTTACCGCATAGTGATAATAAACTTCAACCCTCAGTTTATAGAGTGCTAAAAAGCCATTATAATACAGCTATAATACACTGAATGCGAATGAGCCCAGATTCCGTTTTTGGTGTAGCCAGAAGTGCTGCTATTACAATTAACTGGTGACTCCACACTATTGACATCACGGATGACCCGGAGTGCTGCTGGTGCTTGGAGGAGAAAGAAACTGCATATTATATAATTTGAAAGTGACTAATACTTTCATGAGCGCGGTTTAAATACTTGGGCGAGCCTTACAAATCGCATATCTTTATCTAGTGGATCTAACAATTTCAAACAATATAGCAGCTTTTCATCTTTCCAGGTTTACTCTCCAGAGAAAAGTGCAAATGGGGAAACTAATGCAAAAACTTTAAATTCCTTAAGATGATATTCAAAGGCTGGCCCCAGAAAACTGATTGGTATGAAACGAAATGAAGGAAAGATCAGACCAAACACGCCTGAAAAGAGATTGATATGAATGGAAAAACAAGAAAGAGAAAGAAATACACTACAAATACAGAACAAAAAATATTTACTCAATAGTCGACATCGAAGCGAAGGAGGAGCAAGAAAATGAGAAGCAACGACCAAATCTAAAATGTTTGTGATTGAACAATCTTCATATAATGCCGATGGAGATGTTATTATGAAAAGACTGCCAAGTCGGTAATTTTGTGTTGGTCAAGTTTGATACCATAAAAAATCACCGTGTAGGATGAATTGAAAATTTTAGTGACTTCGTGGCAGCTATCAAATACATAAGTGTGAGTAAGATAACTGTGTTCTTAGTTACCTAAACTATAGTAAGCGTCCGACTGGATGACATCAACACCAAATTGTCGAAATCAACTACATAGGTCGTGCCAAAGATGAGATAAGTATAGATGTATTTGCCTTTCAGTTGAATTTGTGAAGTGTTTAAGAAAACTATTGAATTTTTGTACAATCTTCGCTTATTTTTGTTTTCTAAATATAGTAAGGTATTTATTGTAAGTTTTAACGGTAATATATTTGAAATTGTGTGATTTAGGAATTCTGTGCACTAATCTTCAGCAGAGTTATCCAAACTATCGACCCCTCGGAGGTAAGACATTGTTTAGAAACTATTTTGTAATATTAAGACCGATTAAGCTAGAAGATTCGTTCATTGCACTAATTAAGCCAAATATTTGTGCTACGGATGTAAGAAATAAAAATTCAACTCTGTATGAAAATGACAGTTTTATTACAGTTTGTGTAGGAAGAAAGTACCTAACGCTCCCCCTATTCACATTTGACATGCTTATTCCAAAGATTTTTGATTGCTACTGGTAGATATATAAGTATACCCAATGAAGCTTATTTCAAGTAATCTATTTCTCCACTATACAGATGAGATAATGAATGTACTAAAATTTTCATATTTCCTGCTTACAAACCACATTTAACATAGTAAAAACGAATATTCCTTCGTATTATTGTATCATTGGGAATATTTTACTTCTCAAACTAATGATTTCAAGTAAAATTTGTTAACTATTGGACTGTAATTTGTTTTATTGAAATAAAATATTCTACCACTTCTCTGCTTTCGAGCAGTAATCCCTTTAATCACTGCATAGCCATATCGAAAATGCTCCTAATAGAGATCATAAATATTGCAATATTGAAATTGTCATTCCCAGTCAATTGTCATTATTTTCGTATATAAAAAATATTATTTATCGTTTATATTTACAATCCAGCCAGATTGTGAACGGTTTGCAAAAGATATAACCGAAATATTCAGACATTGCTGAGAAACCTTTTTTTCTCTCTCTCTCACGCTACATAATGATCAATGTTTCTAAATTGTGCATTCACTGTTAGAATTAGAGTATCTTTTATTTTGCTACTACCTCAAAATCATCGAAAACTTTTTAAATATCTTCAATATTAAAATCACCTCATCAACTCCATTAACTACATTGGAAAAGACTATCTCACTTTCAAAATAATGATCTGTATTTATCTTCCCCATTATCTTCGGATAGATATTGTACTAGTGATACTTTATAGGGAATTTTTTTCTTGATATTGTTAAAGATAGATTCTACAACAACATCATTGTCGATCAAACTCTAAGAAGAGCTATTCTGCCAAAGACGTTCCCTGAAACTGTTCTCAATGTGGACGAACAAACGTTGGTGGAGAAGGCACTAGTAGATGCGATGTTCTCTGCATGGGAGCATGATATCCAATTAGGAGCATCTTCTTTCGTCTAGGACTAATTCTGGTCGAATGTGAAACACTACAGCCAGCTGAGTGGTTACGGCTAAAGTTTCCATAGCTCGCGGTCAAGACGGGATCTGAATTAATGAGGTGTGCGGGAGAAGACACACCGAAACTATCCATCGCCACTTTGTTCCTTTCTAGAAGTAAGGAAGTAGAAATAAAACGGCTTCGACAGCTAATAGAAGCAGAGAATAAGAGATACCATACCTCACAATGGAAAGTCCTAAATAGGAAGGACGAAAATAATGGTCAGCTCTAAAAGGTAGTTACAATCCTTCCTGGCCAGCAGTTGATGGCCTAAAGTAAAAGAAGGAAAACAAAACCACTCCTATTACTTGTGATGAAGGCATTAAAGACGCCAAAAAAGGTCTAGAGGGCACAGATAACTTTCACATCGAAAGTGTGGGCCAAAGAGAATTAACCTCCAATGCCTCAATGGGAATGCTCAAGCAACGAGACTGCCATGGAAGAGCACCATTAATGAACGGACGAACCTAAGAAAAGAAACAACAAATTTTGATATGAGACCTCGTACCAATTCGAGCATACCTCGAATACGAGAAAACATTTTAAAAAATCGTCATAATCCCCTGTTACTTCGATGGGAACGGGACTCCATCGCAATCAGACTACTGAAGTACTATCTCAAGTAGGAAGTCCCAATACTTCTAGGATGCGATGCAAATGCTCACAACACTGTTTGGGGAAACACAGACACCAATAGCAGAGGTGAGAAATTTCTTAAAATATATTTTAACTAATATCCTTTACATGCACAATGTAGGGAACACACTAACCTTTGTAAAAAAAGTATTAAACATTCATTTTTTATCCTATGTATACATAAACTAGATTTACGTGTACCTATAAGTAATTTCTATGTTTTGTCTCTAAGTATTATAAAAATATGCAAGTAAAGTCACAAGCGACAGCTAGTTGATAAAAGTCATTGAGAATATGCTCTTAATTTTTGGGTAATTCTGAGATTCAAGAATTTTCTTAATCAACTCGATCCTCAAACAAAGGATTGTGTTATTGTATAGGGGTAAATTTCAACTAATATGCTCAGAATGGAGTCTTAACACATAAAGCTGTAATTTTTTTGGGGAATTCGAAATCATCTTAATAATTATTCATAATAAAAAACTATTATTTTTCAAAGATTCGTGAATGTATATTTCATTACTTCTTTTTTCACTGAATGTTTATTTTGCTTTTTAAGTACTCCGCAACATATATTAATCAAACTTGTTTTAAAGCCTGAGAAACGAAAAATCTAATATAAACGTCAACTTTTCAACGAATGATCTGGGCGCAGAAGGTATTTGTAATTTATAATAATAACAAAAGTTCTGGAAGCTTTGTTAAAATTTTTAAAAATGTCAATTTTCTAAATGAATATGAAAGAAACAGGTGGTTTTTCGAATCAGATGAAATGGTGTTCAAATGAATGCTGCAAGCATTTTCGAGAAGCAATGATAGCCCATATAGCCGAAGCAATATTTTCTAAACGTAAGTTCAAATAAATTTCTGTACTTTCGTACATTTAATAATCTTTTCGTATTCATTTCAAAAGAATGATCGATTTTTGTGGTATTGTCCACGATTTTGCTTCACTAAACTCGTATAAGTAGAAGTTAAAACTCATTTCTAACAGAAATACAGCAGTAACACATATGGTTACAAAATTAATTTTTAGTTTCCATCAAGACGTAAGGTTATACAACCATCATATATATTGTTACGAACAACTTGCGAAATGGGTACTTAGGCCGACCCTGTCCAGCTACAATGGAATTTTAAAATTTGGCGAACCCGAGCGGCGCCTTTAATCTATTTTTATATGTGATGGACGAACCTTTGATGAACTATTTATTATAGAAATCGATTGATTACAGTATTTCTTTTAAATAAAGTCTATTTATTTATTTCTTGTATTTCTTTTTGCTCGAGAACCTTGTAGAATTCTATTAGTGGTATATGAATAAGTTTATGTACCACAGTTAGTTTTAAATAAATAGTTAGTATTAGAACGAAAAAGTGAAGTGCTATTTATAAGAGAATTATTATAAATAGTGTATAGTGTGTAAATAAATTAAGAACATAAGAGTAAGTGTTTATTAATTTACCCCACGTATAGAAAGTGTATATATGAATACGAAAAACATTACAATATATTATCAGTAATAATGATTTTCAAACATAGATACTAATAAAAAATTTTTTTAAAGTATTCGTGGATAACTGGTTAAAACAGTTGCTTTAATTGAGAGGCTACGTTGTTGTAGAAAAATCACACGCATTTAAAAGATTTTGATATTCACGTTCTTAAAATTACATTTTTTCGGAATTCTAATTATAAGAATGCTTTAGAAGAAATTTCAAAGCTAAGGATGAAGAGGTACTAAGAAAATATTGAATATCTTTTGGAAAATATTTCCTTGTTGAAATTTTTTCTCACTCTAATATTAAAAAGGAGATTGTATACAGGAATATTGGAAGTTTCACATAAAAAATTCACCAAACAAATGTATATCCGAGGAAATGGTTTATAACATCAAAAACTAAGTAGCTATTATATTGAACTTGAATATTTTAATTATCAACTTTCTCTGAATTCTTCGTAAAGTCTAATCAAATGGTGCAACGAATTATTTATAAAATTGCCAGAATAGTTTATTTGATTGATAATTATGGAGTGTATATGCCGTTATTATATAAACATAATACATTCTACGCAGAGTTCCCAAGAATTCCCAAAAATTCTTCAGCACTCGTATATATCAACCAGTCGAAAAGAAAAAGTATAAAGAGAGGTAAATCGAAGATAGTATTGCAGAGACTAATTTAGATAATAAAATTATGAAGAAACATATAAAACATAGGATAATAGAAGTGGTGAGACATGGAGGAGAAGATCTTATAATATAATAAAATTAAATCAGTGGAGTGATGTTGAGAAGAATTAGAAACTAACGTAGTACCAACAAGTGTGAGAATAAATATAAATTATGCAGAAATAGATGAAGCAACGGAAAATAGTACAGAAATTTGAGAATAGGAATGATTCAATAGACATGAAATAAAAAACTGAAGCTGTAGAAAATAATTACATCTTATCAGAGGTGATATGTGAAAAAGGCAACAACTGCGTTGAAAGGAGAAGAAAAACAAAAACAGTAAGAGTGAAATACAACAAAATAACAGTAAATATAAGAGAATGAAGATATAATAGCAACGACAGGCAATTAAAGAAGCCGTATGATAAAAAAATTTAGAGTAATCACAAAAAAAAAGAAGTTCACCAAACTACCTCAACTCTAATAAGATAATAAAAATGAGCTTGAGAACAAGTGAAGTCTAAAAAGAAAATAATATTGTTTTGGGAATCAATAGCTCTGGGCGAAATGAAATAAAAATTGAAACTGAAAAAAGTAATAACAAAGAAAAAGTAAACAATATTCAGTAACTACTTGAACACTTTAGGGCATAAGTGTAAAAAATTCTAACCGAATTATCGATCTTAATATGGCGTAATATACTATTTGTATGCTGCATTCGATATCAATGACATGTTAAAAAAACAATTATACTAAGAATTGTTCGAAAATAGCGTTAGATCATAGATATCAAGATTTATCATTAATATTTCTTAATTAATTGGAATGGTCATTTTAAAACGATCCTATATACATTTGAATGGAATTTATATCAGTAAAAAATTCAGTTACAATTGTTGATTGAAACGTTACATCCTAAATTTATGGATGACTATGAAAAATGACATGCTTGATTGTACTTTTTTCAACCAAGGATCCATTTTAATATATTTTTGATTGAGAATAAAATCTCCATATTCATATTGCTTATAAATATTGTCAACAATTCATTTACCTTTAGAAGTAAAACTGAAAGATCGCAATCTATAAGAATCCTCATCCTCTTCTTCGGGATTGCTGTTGTGTCTCGCACGAGGGTCTGGCACATCCAAGAAAGCTGTGGATTTTCTTTGATATACAGAAGTACCTCTTCTCTGTGATCCTTTTCTTCTGATATGCGGAGATACTTCAGGAGTGATATCCTGTTCGGCCAATTTCGGTTCACTAGTACTTTGACTTTTGACACTATTAGAAGCAATTGACCGATTTTTGACTGATCTTCTATTATTGGTCAATCTGGCACTCTGAGATCTCGCGGCGGGCCTTCTTCTTCTGGTACTTTCCGGGGAAGCACCTGAAGGCGGAATCGCCTCTAAGCTCGTAGCGCAGATCGACGCCGAGCGGCCTTTAGGACGCGGTAAACCGTGTGTTCTGTCATCGGTCATGGCGAAGACTGACGCTCTCGACGTTCAAAACTCCAACGCTGCCGCCGTCGGTGGATGCCCGGTTAGTTGGTAGGTTATTTCGGGAATCGACATTTACATTGCGTTCGTTGTCTGTTATTTCTCTTTTGGTCAATTTGCGAAGTTGTCGGAAATGAATTATATCTTTAAAATGTTGACAATACACTTTTTCCATACTTTTTGCATTCAAAATATATTTAAAAAACTTTGTAAGCGGTTTTTGTGAAGAACTTAATTATGTACGAATTTATCTTATTTATCGTTATTCTTTTCAAATATATCGGAGGGTATTGAACTGCTTATTATATTTATAGTAACACAAAAATTATTAACGAAAAATCTTTTTTAATTATTAGAAATTTGTGTATGGAAAAAAATACTCAAAAATCTGATTATAAATATCTGAAAAAGATTTTGTATAGATAGTTAATTGTACAATAGAAAGAAATTAATAATCTTAGGTATGTTGAAGTATTGTTATAATTAATGATTGTGTATATTACTTGTAATAGTAATCGAAATAACAACGATTCTAAAGTTTAGTTCGTACGAATCAGTAAAATATTTCATAAATATCTTACTTCTTTGACCTTTCTTTATGTTTTTGTTGATAAATAGTCTTTATTTTGCGTTTTATTTAATTGCAAATTAGTTTTTAAGCAATTGAAAATATTAACATTTCCCCATTTCACTCTTTATAAAAATATGACTTAACGTTTTTTAATAGTACATGACAGTCAAAATTGTCTTGAATGTACCATAAAAACACCAATTTTATACACAAAAAACCAACAATATTTTTTGTGCAACTATGAATACGAATTTTCATTGTCTGAAGTCGGCTTTCGTAGCAAAAGCATATACTGGGTGATTGATTAGTGTAATAAAGTTCAGTGTCTCTTTTGTCTTTTGACTTATCAATTTGAAAATTTGAAAGATTATAACCATCATTAGACGTCACATTTTAAAATTATTATTAATCTTACAGTGTATTTAAGAATGCTGTGCCACATTAAACCTAATTTTTTTTCTTTTTTCAAATCGAACAGCCTATATTTTATTCCATATTTTGAATCAGCTTTACTTACAATAATATAAGGTTGTGATGTGTTCTATAGCGTATTTGTATCTTATACAATTCTTACAAGAAAATATGAGTTCAATATCCTGCAAAATGTAAGAGAAATTTGAAGATTTGTTGCGACCAGGATATTGAACTAACTTTTTAAATACCTTATGGAATATATCACAACCCTATATTATTGTAATAGCAGAGTCATGGTAGTTCCAAATATGCAGTAAAAATAAAATATAGAGTTTTCAAAGTAAAAAACTGTAACTTTGTAATTTTGATTTTTCAAATTGATATCTCAAAGGATAAATGAGTCACTACTTTATCACACTAATAAATAACCCTGTAAAGGAGATAGTTTCAATAACAAAATGATATTTCTAACAAATCATAGAAATGTCTATTTTCTTCTAAAACAAATTAAAACATTTTGTAAAATTGTGGGATTACCTCTTCAAGAAATTTTAAAGGTAACTGATCAGCAGCAACATGGGAATTTATGTTGGAAGTAATTGTTTAAACTATCAAATATTATTCCAATGAACGAAATTGTTTCATGATGAATAATCACTTGAAAATTGATTTCTTCGAAAAGTAATATTTCATATTAATTTTGTGAATTCCGATTGCAGACTTTTTTTCACGGTGACAAAAAGTTAACATTTCTTCATATCTATTGATGAGTTTTTTGACAGTTGTACAAGAAATTATTCATTCTTTGTTGTTACATTTCAAAAATATGGAGCAGCCATCAATTAAATCATTTGAAGTTGCATTAAAATTAAAAAAATAGAATCATTAATTTTAATCGAATTGTTTAGGTCTTGTAGTTCAAAAAGATTTTCATTATTTTGATATTCATGTAATAGGTGACCTATTAATTAATACAATTATACAAATAGTCATATTTTGATCATGGTCCCAGAAACAGGTCTTGAAATTAGGATAGCGGAATGAGTCCTTTTCCGACAGATCAGCGTTCTGATCGAGGGATGAATATATACAGCTTAACGTTGCCAAATTGTGTAAACATAATAATAATATTACAATTTTATCTATAATTGATGAATTGATATGAATAAAAGTAGTAGACATATGTAACAGTAGTTTGTGAAGTATGTATTATGACAAATGACAAATTTTTGCACTTGATATTAGTGCTTCGTTTTTCGTATTTGAATCGGTTTTTTTTAAACGTCCATTTATTCCATTTTTATGTTTTGGTGGTTTTGTAGTCTAAATATCGATTCTAGTTAGAAGGGCGATTTTATCACGAGTGGAAATGGGTCAAATCAGCATTTCAATTTTTTTGTGTATTTTAAAAAGGCACAAGACCAAAAGAGTTTTTTTAAAAAGGCGTAAGTCCACTTCCTCTATGGAATCTGTTGTTTGATTTCTGGACTTTCGCCTGTTATCTGCAGTCAGCTGGTACTGTTCATTTTTGTTTATTGTTATTATAATCTCCAAAATACACTACATGAGAGAGTGGCTAGTTAATTGCTTTGGCTTACATAATCTGAGAGTAAAGACACAATATTATTCTTGTACTACGAAGGTGTAACACGAAAAAGCCCTAATGTTGTTTACTTTTTTCTTAATGAACTAGTCCGGACCCGTGCTGCTCCGCAGCAGTGACTATGTGGATAATTATAGCTTTGTCATAAAATCAATCAATACTAATGTTGTCAAAGGTATACAAAAAGTATCGGGGCACGATCAAAAAATCAGACATCATTTCTACATTGTTCATAATAAAATAGACTATGTAATTTCACAATACTTCCTTCCAAACAACATTGGCTGTGCGTCGACCCTTTGGTTTAATCTCTACCTTGACATTTTTGAACGATTTCCCACGTGATAGGGCTACATACAACTCTGTAGATATATTAGAACCTGAGATATAGATCTTTGAATGTAGAAAAATTACCAAAAACCTACAAAACTCCATAACTCCACATTGAATGTCCGCGCCTAGCTTCTCTCCAACTCAACCGATTTAAGTGTTCAAACACTCAAAAGGAAGAAGGTGTTTCAGCGAGTGTTCTCAAACCAAAACGAAGTTTCTGTCTTGAATAGAACCTGAGATATTGAGGATAGAACGTGTGTATGTGAAAAACTCCCATAAGTAATGTACATTGGAGTATAACTTGAGAATGGTGAAAATTAGATGAAATCCAATGGTTGATGGCTGATCTGTGCATCAATACCTTTCATTGAAAAAAAAAAATTAAGCAAATCGGTTGGGTAGAACGCCTGAGCGGACTATGAATGGAAATCATCAATTTTTTTTAATATATAAGATTCCTAAAATCAGTACCAACCCAATACACTGAGCTTCGTCTCTTTAGTGATAACTATTCAAGCCAAAACAAAAACCAAGCGATGTCAAGGTTCTGCTTATTTATACCTGACAGATTCAGGTTGCTTCCAGAAGGTCACTCAGAATTTCCAAGTGATCGGCCACAATTTGTGTGTGACAGGGATTTCGGAATATCTAAAGCTTTAACGAAACATGACCGCAGTTTTGATGTTTATGAATAACTGACATGACGGTTTGATAAGTTCACTGCTCATGAGGTTACATCACCTGACATAGTTTTAGATTTCGAGAAATGGCAAAATAGGTTGTACAAAAAATCGTGTATATCATAAAAGGAAAAAACACTGATGTACTTTCAGATTAGTACTTTCTTTATTTTCATTTATGAATTTAAGTTAAATGGATGTGTTTAAGCCTACCCTACGATAAATTGATAAGACAAAAGCGGATACTCTCTCCCCACCTTCTGTTAAGGCTTACCAAGATCGAGTGCCAATAAAAACTGCAAAGAGGGAAGATATTAAAAAACTGAGATCCTACATTCCAGACGAGCATCGGGAATTTTACGAAGAAATTTGTGACTGGCCAACTGATGACAGACAAGAGATTACCAGTGGTTTCGAGGTTGAAAAAACCAATGGTGATCCATAAAGAAAGATGGCCTCAAATCTACATCTTTGATTTTTTTTCCTCTTTTAAACTCATTTCACCATCTTTTTAGTAAATTGTAGAAATTGTATTACAATGAAAATAACAGTTTTTACTTGAAATTCAATGGTTTTTTTATCTCCTAGCAACTTAATTATTTTTAGAGGGTGATAGTTTTAGAGATATATAACTAAATTATGGATAAAGATACAAGTGTAAAATTCTGAATCCTGTTGTGAATTGAATTTCTTAACAAGACATTTTAAGTGAAATATTTTGATTTAAACAGTTTTTCTAGTTTTTCCAAGGGCCCTTTCACACCAAACGAATCCGAATCACTCCGAATCAAGTTGAATCTGATTGACCAAGATTCGGCTTCGAGCGCATCTGGTTCAATCAGGTTTGATTCGAGGTCGCACTTGATTCAACCTGTCAGATTCCTCGTCCGGTCAGTCTTGAATCAATTTTAAAAGTTAAAAAAAAATAGTGCGATTTATGACGCCAGTGATAAAAATCACAGCAACAGAAATCTCAATCTTCTGTGTGGAAGAAAATTGGCGAAGAATTAAACATTCCAGGTAAGAATTATTCAGGTTGATTCAGCTGGTGTGAAAGAGTGGAGATGACGAATCAGATTCAACTTGATTCGGATTCGTTGTGTGAAAGGGGCCTAAGGTTTACTTTCTTGGACTCACACCCATTTAAAAGAACCGATTACTTAGTTTTCATATTTGTTTCTTATTGTCGATGTGACTTGTGCCTTGGAATTTGATTTGCATGAGAACAAATAATAATAGTTGTAAAAAGCATATACATAGAGTATATGTTGAGTTCACTGAGGACGAAGATTTTCTAGACCTATTAGAACTAGAACTGTTTCCAAGGGCTTCACGGAATTTTAGAAACAGAAAAAATCATTCCTTTATATATGATTAGGAAGAATTTATAGCTCGATTTCGATTAACTGATCAATTTATAATTGCGGACATAAGGAAAAATATGAAGAACATAAGAGATAAGTAACTGTACTAAAAACATTTCACTTATCTCCCAATATTTTTCATCTTTGCAGGATTCATGCAATTCCCAATGAGGAAAATGTATAATGATATATAACTACCGGATCAACACTACAGGCACAGGTGTTATAATATATAGGATTCGTTACAAACTCTGGAAACCTGGGTGTATATTACATATTTAAATTGTTATCGGTATTGATAAGTTCACAGCAAGCGGAATAATGGAGAAAGTATTAACTTTTATAGCAAGACTTCGTCTTGAAATGATTAAAATAAACGAGAGAGAACAGCAGCTCCAAAAGGTTCAATAAGAATTTTACTGTATAAGCCGTTTTCCTTTGTGTATAGGTGCAATAGATTGCAATTACGTGATAATTTTGTCTGCTGCAGGAAATAATGCGGAAATTTTTTATATGAGACAGACATGAGCCTCAAATCTATATAGATGGAAATATAGCAGCAACTATCGAAGAAACTGTATTACATAAATGAGGTTATAATTTGTTAGACTTATTATTGATAAATAAATGATTCTATTCTTATGAATATTCATAGCATGATATATTGAAGAATTCTTAGCCTACTATAGAAGCAAACAAAATTTCAATGTCAAAAATTTTATTACTCAACGTATTCTCCTCTTAATTGGATACATTCATTAGGGCGAACCTGCAACGTCTCTAGACCTTTAAAAAAAATGTTTCATCTTGCTCTGCAAACCAGACCTCCACAGCTTTTATTACCTCCTCGTTGGAAGAAAATTTACGACCTTCTAAACTTTTTTTTCAGTTGAGGAAAGAGGTGACAGTCGGATGGAGCCAAATATGGTGAATAAGGGGGGTGTTCTAGTAATTCAAACCCTAAATCACGAATTTTTTACATGACAACATGAGATTTGTGTGCAGGGGCGTTGTCCTGCAAAAACAAAACACCTTTGGATAGCTTTCCGCGTTTTTTCTCTTTAATTTTTTTCCCATAGAGTCGTCAGTATTGTCGAATAGTAGTCTCGAGTTATTGTTCTACCCTTATCCAAAATATCAATCATAATCACTCCATGGCAATCCCGAAAAACAGAAACAAGAACTTTTCAAGCATGTTTTTGGACACAAAACTTCTTAGGTCTTGGAGAACCAGAGTGACGCCATTCCATCGATTGTTGTTTTGTTTCTGGATCGTAGAAATTCGGTTTAAGAAGTATACATCGTTTTCAAATCGAGCACAGATCGAACGCGATGCTTCTACCCTTGGACGCTTTTGATCAACATTCAAACATTTGGGGATGCATTTTGCAGCAATTTTTCTCATGACCAAATTGATGTGAACTATATGATGACCGCTTCGTATGAAATATTTAGTGCTTCAGATATTCGATTTAGTCCAATTCAACGGTCTGATAAAATCATGTTATGAACTGCATCGATATTTTCGGGGGCTGACACAAAAACTGGCATTCCCGATCAGTCATCATCTTCAATGGAAAATTTGCCTCTTCTGTAGCTTGCATCTTTCATGGTCGCATACGAAGGATATTGATCACCAAGGGTATTAAGCATATCTTCCTAAATCTGCTTACCTGTTAACCCTTTTAAATACAGGTACTTGATGATGGCTCGATAGCCCAATTTTTCGATTTTTATAATTTCGCTGGACATCTGTTCTCTTTTAATTTATTACGTAACTCTGGTTTACTTTTTTGACGTCAAACTTTACACTGACACTTCTAATAAGTTATTGTTCGTTGCTATGGTAACGCAATATTTTGTTTATGCATGGAACTGGTCTTGGCTAGCTATATATCAATACATCTTCGTATCATCAAATTAAATCACTGAATTTATTGAAGGAATATTTTGATATAAACGTTGAGATATTTAGTTTTCTTGAAGTTCTTTCATTGGCGTTAGGTTTGGAGCTTCATTTTCCTTTACTCCATGTTTTTTGCTGACGTTTCAGTTTCAGCCTTAATTCTACGTGTTATGAACCTGATACCAACTGCAATATGTGAAATATGACTCAAATAAGAACGAGAATACTACATATGTTAATGAAAAGAATTATATTCTACATCATTCCACTAGAAGAATAGTTATTTCATCGGTGCAATACTCACTTCTGTGTTACTAGCTACAGTTAAGTAGAAAACTTGGAATATATGGTAATTATGAATAAAAATAGTTTGAATTGATAAGATTCGATTAATTTTCAAAAGGCTTCCCTAGTACACAGTGACAAAGTTCAAAAATTTCAGCATAACATATATTTAGCTTCATGTGATCGTTTAAATTTTAGAAGAAAATCCACTTTCCTTCTAAAAAGTATTATAATAATCATCATAATTTCTCGTAATTGTGAGGTTGAAGCTGGAATATTCCAAATAATGATGTTTCATGAAAAAATTATATCTTTTGCAAGTAGGATGTACTAACCTTAATAGGCTTGCTTTCGCAGGTGCGTTGGCAGGTGGATACCAAGAAATAAAATCGATATTTCCAATTTCAAAGGGTATATAGTGAGGAACAATTTTTTTATGGTTTCGATTACTTCTATCGGATTAATGACAATAACACTTGGATTGACTATAATCAAATAAATGTTATACTTGTTCAGTAAATTCAAATGAGAAATTATTGCATGTGAAATCAAATTTACTTATTCAATGAGATAAAAACTCTCATTCGTCCGGAAGAAATTTCCAGTTCAAGGATTCAATATTGCAGCAATTTTTTTACCAACTAAAAGGATAAGGCATTGAAATGGTCAAATAAAACAATATTGCAGATATTTTGACATGTAACAGAAAGCATTATTAATTTTTTTATACAGAATTAAATTGCTTAAAAAATATCACAAATTTTTCTGTAATTAACCTTCTTACAAACGCAGTTACCGACCTTGATATTCCTCATAGATTTTATTTTCCAATTCTCTCTATTTTTTTTGTGTTCCTTTATCGTGTGTCCATTAGGTTAATTATTATTTCGCTTGAGGTTCATTCTTTTTAGAGTCTATAATTTCAGTATGACCAGTATTTTATGTCATCGCTTCCGATCTAATAACTTCTTCAGTGATTTCTAGTGGTGTGATTCAGGTTTCCTAAAATTGTTCTCCTAGTTTAAAAATAGGATATAGCAATGAAGTATAAACAATTCACTAATGACAAATTGTTAAGTTAAGAAAAAAGAACTATGCCTATTCCAAACAAGATGAGATAATTGGAGAATTATTTGTTGAGAACATGATAGGATTCAAAATACAGACTCTTATGATGTACTCGAAACAATTTCCCAAAACAAAAAATAGCGTTCATGATTGAGTCACCATCTAAATGAGAAATATTTTCAGTTGCTAACGTTTAGAAAAACCACTAGTGTATTTTTTTAAGAGCGAACCTCTTGATCAACGAATGGCATAGTAAATGCTTCTGATAGTTACTACTAATCAGGATATAATTACTTATGTACCTCTAATTTTAAAAATACTTAACTGGCGTTTCTAGGAACCGTTAGTTTTTGCAGATTTTTGTGTTCTTTACTCAACTTCTCTTCAAAATATGGTAATTTTTAGATGATGAGGAAAACTGGATGATATTAAAATGCTGTTCAGAAATGAAATCCTTTCACAATTATATCTTAATTTCTAAAAATATTCAAAACTATGCTCATAACGTCACCTGCTTTTTATTGAGGTAAATCAACAGTCTAGAATTAAATTTTCTTAACGTAATATACTACCCAGCTTCTGGGGTAACACAAGGCGCAGTTATTGGTGCATTATTATTTTCGCTTCGTATGAATGTCATGGAAATAGTTGAAACTTTTATGTACAGAGTGAGTTTTATCTATGGAACGCCTCAATTATCTCGGAAACTTATGATACGGTTGGTATTATGGTGGTATATAAATTGTTGTAAAATCTTTCCTTTTTCCGGAAAAATAATGAACTTTGTTATTTCGAATAGATCAACCTGTATATTTTTTTGCTTTTCGAAATCCTTGAGTAATACTTATTATTTTTCATCTGACGCTTCCTATACCTAAATGCTGAAGTTAAAATAATACATTTAGGTGGCTATGACTGTTACAATAACAAATTTGATGTTTCGATGAATTATTATTGTTAAAATAAAGTCACAATGAATCGTTTATCTGGAAAGAACAATTTGATATTTTGACGATATCAGGATATGGTGATAGGCGTAGATGTCAACGTGTTTTATCTATAATAATTTATATCCTAACCGAAATCCCATAACAAGATCTACTGAGAGTCAGTTAGTCAAAAATTTAACGAAACTGTTTCAGTAAAATATTTATCCAAATCAGGGTGCAGAAAAACTGAAAACAAATCTTTAGATGTTTGTGTCCTGTTAGAAGACGATCCACACTTGAGTGCTAGACATATATTAAGGGAACTTGATATTTCGCAAACATTCGTAATGAAAATTTTACGTTATAATAAATTCCATCCATAAAAAGTAACATTGGTTCAAGAGTTGTCAGATGACGATTATGATAGGCGTGACGAGTTTGCAGACCTAATGATGGAAAATTTTACAATCGAAACGATTCAAACTTCTTAAGTAATGTTACGTGAAATTGGCATAATAGTAGATACTGTTCAAGTACCAACCCTCGCCATGAATCCCTTAGACTATTTCCTGTGGGGTCACTTAAAAACATCGTGTTACCGTATGTTTTCTAAAATTCGTAGCTTGTCTACTTAACAAATGTGGATCTCCTAACATTACACAAACGTTTGAAGATTTGTCTTCAGATGTTGTAGGATTTCTGCGCCTTATTTGGATAAATATTTTACTCCGTTAAACTTGTTACTAACTCACTCACACGAGACCTTGTTACGAGTTTTGTATTAGCACATAAATTATTAGAGAATATTCAAATTAAACGAGTTTATTCAATATTAGGTGGAGATACTGTAAATGTAGCCATTACTGCGAAATTATGGCATTCAGGTAAAGAAAATATTATATGAAAAATAATCAGTATTTCTTACGGATTTTCGAATACATAAAATATATAGGGTGATCCACTTGAATTAACAAAATTTTTCATTTTTTCGGAAAAAGGAAACAGTCCATGTAATATATTTAAGCAAAGAGAAAAAATACACTTCCTTTTAACGTTTTAACTTAAAACCATTTCTCCAGGTTCGAAAACAAAGAATAGTAACACGAATATAAATTCAGAAAAAATAATGAATGAAAAAGCAATTGTTAGTATTGCTTATCTATTTTTCTAACAAAATTTTTTGTAAACACAGAAAATTCACTCCTCAAACCACGAGGTAGTCTGCTGTCAATGGCTATAATATATAAAATAGTATAATATAAAATAAATGATATAACTGCATCTTTAGAATTTAATTTTTTAAACATGATTTATACCTTGGTAACATCTAAATATGTTTCTATCAACCATTAATTAAACCTTAGGTTGTGGGCTGATGAGTATATTAAATTTGCAAAACAATTTGTAAAATCGGCCAGTTTTTAGGATGCTATTTTAAATCCAGAAAAACTGAATCGGTTTTAGAAAAGAAAAAATTGAAGTATACAAATGCCAGCTAGGTAACTTTAAACTCATTCCCATAAAAATTTACAAATTCATACAAACACAACAAAATTTGAGAAGTTTGAAAATAATGAAAGATTTCTAGCCTAACCAAAACATGTATTAAAATGTAAATTAGAATGTACTGATTTAGTGAAAGCATTGTCCTTCTCTGTTTTCGGATACCTAACTGTCTCTACTCAGGTACCTTTGACACTTTTTGACCGAATTGACCAGTCAATTTAAAACGACCTTTGTGGAACCTCAGACTAGGTAATTAATTTGGCCGAATTTACATCCCCCGCTTCTGGGAATATGCTCCTACTATCAACTCATATTTATCTGACTATCAATATTGCAGAAATCAAATTTCCAGGCAATTTACTACAGGAAAAACTATCTTAACTTCATTAAAAAATTAATATACCATTAAAAACGTGATAGTGGTTGACCAAAATCGGTTTACCAGTTTCTCGTTTCGAGTGGAAACGAAAAGGGATGGTTTAAAACGATAATAATGCCGACCACTCCCACGTTTGTTGTGGAAAATTTAATTCCATATACAAGTAGATATAGCATATAGCCCAGTGATTTATACATATTGTTACAGAATGAAATTTGTATCACTATGAAAAGATGACTTAGTCATAGAATCAATTTTCTGCATTCACGTTCCATTATCTGGAATGATTGTTGAGTAGCAATCCAAAAAAGAAATAAGCTTGAAATGTATTTGTCAATAAGCTCAAATTAAATATTGAGCTAGTGGAATAATCTCCGCCATTCATTGGGGAAGTGAGTACAGGTAGTTAACTCAAGTGGCATGATAAAGGTTGTACGAAAGACGTGTCGAGTAACTGTCGTTATTTGAATTTGTAGGGCGTAACTGAATTTAGTTGGAGCAAAGCGTCACTAAGAATCGATAATGGATTCATATATAATTAATTATATTATGTAATTATTTGAAGGGTGCTTATCGAGGCAATGAGATGTATAAATGAAGCTCACAATAGATATATATTAACTAAGATTGATATTGCTGAAGAGTGCGAGCCTATAATTAATTACATCAAAATCTGAACAAAAAACATATATTTGTCCCTACCGTCAAACATTAGGGAGAATAATTTATGGACTGTGAAACAAACATGTACAGGGAGACACGAATTATGGTCCCAAAACAAGCTATTCTATTTATAAAAAGTAGCTCCACCGTTAACGTACTGCAATATTCACTTCTGAGATTTCGACTCTAAGTTTTACCAACAAAAAATGCAATACTCAATCTGTTCTTCTCAGTAGAAATACCGACGCTCATCGTATAAGAATGGAAAAACTTCTGTCTTCTTAGAATGATACTATTTCGCTTGCTTCAAAGAGTAAAACAACCTTTCCTTCTCCTTTCCCCCAACCACCAAGTACTTCAAATTAATATGAGTAGAAGAATATTCATTTCACTTCCATCATCACTTCCAATCCGAATCCTATTTTCAAAAAACCATTTTCAAATCCACTTCTTTTTCATCAACAACAGATGTTAATCTCCAATCTGTCTCTGAGCCACCTAAGACTCACACTCAGCGAAAACTTCTCCCCACAGAAGTCACGATGGATTTCATGAACTCGTCGAAATAATAGGATTTTTTATTAAGCTGGGCGGTCAATCAGATTCTAAGCATTTTCTGAGATTGCAGTGCAAAGTGCCTCTAATCTACATCTATCTCTAATTCATTGTTAGGATTTTATTAACAGTCAAAGGTAGTATACAAACACAATTTACGTTGTTAGTATTCACTCCTAGTCGATACCAAATTACGGTATGTTCATACTCAAACATAAGAAGTTTTCGACCATGGGTCTTGAAACTCAGAATCTCAAAATTGTGTGGATTGTTCGAATTACTTTTTCAAAAATTAGCCCATGTCTCCTCTTCCGAACAGAAGTCACGATGGATCTCATAAACACACCAAAATAATTGGATTTTTAATTAAGCCGGGCGGTCAATCAGATTCTAAGCATTTCATGAGGCTATAGTGCAAAGTACTTCTTAATCTAAATCTTTGTCTAATCTTAAAATTGTGGGGATTGTCCGAATTATATAGTAAAAACTAGCAATTTTACAAATCCGTCTTGTAGTACATGATATTTTTATATCTTTATGCATGTCTTTCTAGATCCTGACTAACTTTTTGTTAACGTAAAGTTGATGTTTTGTAAAAGCCGTCTGGTGTTTGTTAAAGTTATTCACTCATTCTATTGTGTACATAACCGAAGCTATATCTCATTGTTTCACCGTTATGGCCCATTTTCAACACCATTATTCTGATTTATGTCTCTTGTGATTACTCAAAATTGTAATATTATAGGCAGAGTTAACGACTGATACCAAGATCAATATTTTTAAATTTGATTTTCCACTTCAATCTAAAGATAAAGATATTAGCAAAATATTAAATTTTGTTATATAAAAAAATCAATTGATTCTAAGAAACAATTATAATTATATAATAACTAACGGACCCGACACACGTTGTTTTACCTCGTAAATTATTTCTATGAAACATTTTTCGTTTAATAGAAATAACTAATTAACTATATGTAGGTAGGAATCACTCACATTTAAATCGTCAAAAATCATTTATTCTCGGGACCAAGATATTTCTCACACAAATATTTTTCATTGATTTATTGATAGGTAATTTCGAGATTTCATGAGAATTACCCATGAAAGTTTGAATGGGACATTTCACACAGTAACCAATTCTAATAAGATTATATGTAAGCAAACATTTCAAATATTTTAAATGTTAAATATTTTGATGTAACATGAACAAATTGCTTAACTAAAATTAGCTCCAGTCTTCGATAAAAACAATCTTTTATTGCCCATACATTATATTCGGTATAAATAAAATGAAAGAATTTATGTACACATGGTTTATTATACCTTTGTTGAAAAAACAATTGGGGTTTCAGAGCATTTATTTTTGTTCGGTAACTGTTTGGTACAGTTTCATTGTCTTTATATATATAATCGAGAGCACTAATTTCACGTATGTTTAAGAAATGATTCTGAATAAAGATGTAATTCACTACCAAATGCTGGGAGCTACAAATAGAAGAAATATTAATTGGTATCAGTTTTTCAATAACTTTCCTAGCCTCTCCTTTTAAATTGAAGTTTATCTATCTTGTAAGGATTATATAATACATTGGAATTTTGAAATTCCTCAATTTTGAGTAATTTTAGCGAAAAAATTCAGATTAAAATTTAATAGAACAATTAACAAATGTCATGTCTTGTAATTAGGCAAAGTATGAGAAGTTTTCTCCTTCCGAACGTCCACCCTCTAAACAGCTAACATTTTTAATGAAATATTCTTCACACCTCCTCTTTTTGTCATCGTTTGAAGAATTTTAATTGATGTAAACAAAATCACATTTAATAAGATGAGATGATTCATATGAAAGTCCACTGACTAGACATCCTAATTTGTCTCTTATAAAATAGGTTTTCCTTTCCCTAAGTGAATATTTTATAGCCCCAATAAATCCCAAAATAAATAGTCTCCAATAATCTTGTCTATTCTTGACTGAGTGAGGATCACATGATATTATACCAATTGGAATATTTGAATCAGATACATTTACATGTCAGGAAGAAATATGTTCATTGATGGTAACAAGAATAAAATAAGTAACATTGTTTTATAAATAAGGTTCTGAGAACACAATTCAACCTCACATATTTTACCAAGATGAAACATTGATTTGTTAACACCAATGATTGACTTGTTCACTCAGTTATCACGTAAATTTTATTTGTGGTATAAATCCCATGTAATAACGCACCACTGCACTGCACGCGAGGGGTATCCCAGCCCGGTGACATCGCGTAGCTTTAGAAATGCAACTGCTGTGGACAGTAACATATCCCTGCACTCGTCAACACATGCCTTCATGTTCGTCGTTGGCGACACGTTCGGATCGTTAGCATTCCCTGAGAACACAGAGAACTTTGAAGGATTATTGCCAATTTTTCTATGATCTAAAGACAAATCTACTCCCCTGTCTGTCTAACATTCTCTATTATATCAAAGACGGATATCACTTATCATATGAAATTTTGGTGGGGGAGCCAGAGGCAAAGGAATAAGAAATACAATAAAAAATAGAAAGAAAACTGATGAGATACGCTTATTTTGTAAGTAGTATAGAATTATAATGTGGATATCTCAATAATTTCGGGATACTTTAGAGTAACATCAGTTCAGGAGCTGTTAATCTTTCACAATAAACACTTCTCAAGTCTCTGCCGATGTTGGTTGTATGGTAACGTTCCGTTTATCGCCATGTTAATCAGTACTGCCAACTGTGCCTCATACTAAGGACGATGTATGCGATCTCCAAGAGTTTGCTCTTGATAGGTTTTCTATTCACACGTAATTACTGAGTTAATCCATAGAAAAAAGTCCAATTTATAGCAAAAGATCGAGGCAACTATTAGATTAAACCACGTCATCCCAATCCAATTAGCGAATGCTTCGCTTAATAAAACAGAGCTACAAACATATATTGCTGTTATTGTCCGAAACAAAGAGATAAGAAAATATTTGAATCGGAAAGCAATGAAAAATATTTATTTGAACTGAAATATGATAGATTATTTCAGGCATTACAAGAAATACGCATAGCTATTCATTTTGGTTCCAGAATTAATGCATCCAATTGAGAATTCAGTATAATCAATATATACAATACGATGGAAAAGTCGATTAAACCAATATTTATTTATGGACAGAATAAAAATAAAGAGGCATACGTAAATATCAATTGTCTACATAATCAGTAAATCTATTTGACATTTATAAAAACGCCAACCAACTTGTTTAATCCGTAATCAGGTCTTTATATATTGCTACAGGTCCGTCGAAGTTTTCATATCACTGTTGTCTGAAGAGGCAGGTGCCAGATCTTGAAGTTGATTTTCGATTTCTCACCTTACTTGTTGTAACAATTGCGTTGATCTAGCGGAATCGGCATTGATAAGCAAAAAAGAATTACACTTTCAGTCAATACCATACAATAAGGGTTTGGCGTCGTCCACACTTCTTCAGAATTTTACCTATATATGAGTGGTCTGGAATGTATCACAATTATCTTGGGTATTCTCGAAAATTCCACAACAAATCAAAATGTTCCCTGCAAGTGGACACTTTAATAACCTTTGTGGACGTAGTCAACACGTTAAAGAAAATTCTGTAATGTTGTGGAATGCTCTCGAATGTTCTGGACTAAAATTTCTGGATTATAAAACAATTCACCATCCAGATAAAACCCGGAACATTTTCTACAGTTGAGAGATAGATAATTAACACACTATAAATTTGTTGGTGAAATCGGAACGCATGAAAGACTTTTAGTGGAATGCACATTATACACATTCTTTCAAAATATAATAATGCTGTTATATGAGAAAAAAAATTCTAATACGAACCTTCATTTCTGAGTTATAGGCGTTTAAAGTTGCGAAATCAGAATTTATATTTGAGTATACTTTCTAAATTATACATTCGAACATTATGAGTTTCAATGGATGATTGCGTGTGTCCACGTAGTGTGATTGACAGAATAAATAATTCTACATAGTTTACTATCTGAAGGCGGCTCATGCCCAACGGTTAACAATCCGTAACATTTACATAGACAACCTGTACAATCTAAAGATAGCAAAAATCAATTTTTCTATCGATCTTTTAGCATAAAAGTACTTATTTAACTTGATAAAATTTATGGTTTAGGAGATATGCAGATTTCTAGTTCAATGAATTGTAATTAATAATTGAAAATACTCACAGGAGATATTAGAACACAATAAAATATTTCTAATTGAACTGTATACTGTCAAACATCGTGTTACTTACATAAGGGAAAAATTGAAATGTAGGAACATTTAGTTGGTTAGCCTACAGCTTATCAAGAAAAAAAAATGTTGGGCATCTAGCACTTCTACATACTTTTATTTTATTAATTCCCATATTTTATTCATGACCAGATGAAAATCTTCACGGTACAATTCAAACAAAGAATCAACATCCGTTTTGTGTTAATGTGTGGGCAAGAATAGTGGTTAATAATTTAGTAGGTCCATTTTGTTTTTGATAATAACTTGAATGATCAGCGATACTCAGATTTTCTACAAAATGATTTGTCACCTAGGTTATGTGATCCTCTATATCCTCTAAAAATTCGCAGAGACATGTGGTTCATGCACGATGGAGCTCCTCCCCGCTTCCTAAATGATGTAAAAAGTCATCTAAATAACAACACCTAATAGGTGGATTGGTCGGGGAGGTCCATTTACATGGCCACCACGTTCATCTGAAATGATCCATTGAATAAACTTCCATTGTGATGCTATAAGGCAAAATATTGGAGTACTCTTCCAAAATCAAAGAAATATCCTTCGTAGACTTCAGAAGTGTGTAAAAGAGCAAGGTGCACACTTCGAACATTTATTATAGTTTTTTTTTAATTTGATAAGTTTTATTTTCAATAAATAATCACAATTTATGATAATTATCTTCAGAATGTTTTTTTATAGTGAAAGGTGGCATGCACAATGATCTAAAATTCTACATATCTTCTAAGCTATTTTATCGAATTAAGTAAATAGTACCTTTAATTGAAAAATTTAATGAAAATTCATTTTTGCTATCTTTAGATTGTCCCTGTAAAAGTAAAGGATTGTCAGAAACGAGGGGTCGTATGAGAAAAGTTTATTTTTTGTCCACATCATTATTTTCACGTCATCTACTCACTCCCGAGTTTTTTGCCCCATGTCCTGAAACACGTATATTGATTGAAATGTTCTGGAATCAAAATACTGTCGGAAAGTCTGGTTTGAGGGATACATAAGGTTTGTATAGCTTTCCAAAGTCTGAAATTTCTGGAGTTTATTTTCTTCTTTATATATAAGCTCAGACACATGGTATATAATTCATTAAGAAACAATTTATTTAGTTCGTTTAATTACCGAAAACAAATTAATATTATTGCTCTTCAACAAACATTTCAGGATATAAATACAGAGTAGTTTTTTTACCGGCTTGTATTAAGTTCACTTCTACAGTTTGATTGTAGTCAGAAGATGAATACAGGTCCGCCGGTTGAGTAACTGGTATACCATTTATGTGTGTAATTATGTCACCTGCTTTAAGCCCTCCTCTGAAAATATAAAAAAATGATACAAGTTATCAAAAGTTATCAAGAACTAAAAAAACACGAACATATTTCAGTCATAAACCAGTTATTGAATGAATTACATGGTTATCAAAAGATTTATATTATGGTCATAAACGGTAACAAGTAAAATGTTTTTTCGGTACTCTATGAAGTTCAAATTTTATTGTTTCATCAAGACAAGAAATCTTGATAATTTATTACTTCTTATTAAGGAAATCAAATCAAAAAGTGAACTGTTATCTTGTTTCGATTATTTTTCTTCATGTCAAGACTCTATAAATTTATCGATTCTCGACTTTTCTCACTTTTCTCACTTTTATCCGATATTCTTGAGTCAAACTCAAGTATTTAAATGTATTTGTTGTTTGAAATTGTTATTTATGTTATAAGTCCGGGAAGTGATTTAGTACGGTACGAGATAGATGTTTAAAGACAAGGCGACGAAGGAACCGAGTCAAGAATATGTAATCGAGTACCGTTATATTAATTATAAATATAAAATAAAAGCTCCTTTGATTATTCTTTTATTATTTGAAAAATACAAGTTGAGAGAAGAAAGAAGGCGGCGCGTAAAAAGCCTCCTGATAAGGCTGGTGAAAAAACTTTTAAGTGTCATCCCAAACAAAGGGTTACAACGGTAATTTGTTTATTGTGTGATAATAATTAGTAATTTGTCGTGAACATGCAAATTTGAACATAACCTCTAAAATAAGCGACGTGGAACTTAATGAAACCACGAAACAACTGATAGCATATATTAAAAATGAGAAAAAAGAACAAATTAAGCAAGAAATTTTAAATGAACTTGCAAATGAAACTCAAGTGGATAAAAATGCTACTAAGACATCTTAATGCGGAACTCATAGATAAAAATCAAATATTAAAGGATATTTTAAAAGAAAAAAGTAATAGACAACCTCAAAAAACCTTCGCTGGAGTGGTTAGTAAATTCCCTAAACAACAACCTAAGAAAATACCTAAAATAATTATTAAAAAAAGGAATTCAGAAGATAATAGTGATATCAAGAATACCGTGAGTCATTACCTTTTAAAAAATAAATCTATCAAAACTAAACGCATGCACATAAATAAAGAAAAGGATGAAGAGAGTGTTGAGAATGCTAAAAAATTCTTCAAAATAAATTAAATAAAAATTATATTGTTGAGAAAGAAAAATTAATGAAGCCCGAATTGAAAATTATTGGAATTGAAAAAAACTTGAATTTTGATATGGAAAAGTTGGAATCGGATATAAATGAGAGAAATTTTAATAATTTTGCTGAAAAGTTCCGTGTCATGCATATGTATACTAATCATAAAGGATGGCAAAGCGCTATTGTAGAAGTGACATCTGATATGTATAAAACTATTAAAGATAATGTTGATAGAATTTTTATTGGTTATCGAAGCTTTAAAGTATACGATGTTTTGATGCTGGGCCGTGCTTTAATTGTGGTAGATTTGGGCATAATGGTAAAAAGTGTAGTAATATCTCGGTATGTCTAAAATGCGCTGGTAAGCATAAAACAAGAGAGTGCACAAATAATATAAATAAGTATGCAAATTGTATTTATCACAATGAGCACTTTAATATGAATTTTGAAACATCGCATGTAACGATAGACAGCGCTATGTGTCAAGTTTTCAAGAATAAAATTAAAAGATATACAGAATCCACAGATTATCTGATGATGCCTTCAGTACCAAGATACATCGGTAAAGTAGATAATTTTCATCCTTTGCTAACAAGAAGAATGTCAGGTCTTTTGGATCGTTCTATATCAAATCTATAAGCAGTGAACTATATACATCAGTAACTAGAAGCAGTTCAAGAAATAGTGATGCACAATCTTCTGAACAAAGAAATGGATAATTTTCAGGAAGAAGATTATGGAGTTTTAGAAAAAGAATTTATTTTTAGGGATCTGTTAACTTTTAATTCAAATTTAAATTCCACTGATATGTAAATATAAGAAGTTTGAATTCTAATTTTGATAGACAGCAAATCTTTATAAAAAGATTAAAAAATAAACCAAAAATTATAGTTTGTTCTGAAACGTGGAATTTAGATTATTATCAGTATTTCAATTCACCTGGTTATAAATTTTTTTACAATAATAGTAAAATAAATCAAGCAGATGGTGTTGTCCTGTATATTAATGAGAATTTAAATGGAACTACAATAATCAGGGAGTATGGAAGACTGAATATTCTTCATTCAAAAATTCCTTTATGTAATAATATAAATATTGAAGTTACATTATACAGATCTCATGACCTGCCTAAAACTGAATTTGCTCAAGACTTAAAAGCTTGTCAAAATATTAAAAATCATTTAATCGTAGGAGACTTCAATATTGAATTTTTGCAATTAGATATGTTACGCAAAAAACATTTAAGTAATATTTTGGAAAGAGGTTTTTTTCCTTGTTTCGGGATATAAAAAGGCCTTCAGATAGTGGAAAAGGATAATATTCTTATAAAAACTAATGTTCTTGTTTTTAAGCCCATTAGGATAAGTATTGCATTACCTCATCATTACCCCTTATTTTTGGCTATTGAATAATTACCTTATGAATAATCTGATAATATTAGCTATAATATTGATTACAAAAAATTAAAAAATGAAGCTAGTGAAAGTAATTGGAATAAACTTTCACTGTATGATCCCAATATTTCAATTGATTTATTAATTAATGAAATTAAAAGTTGCATTTTCAACTCCAGATTCAAAAGAGCACATAAAAGCAAAATAAATATTCCAAGAAAATGTTGGATAACTAAAGGTATTATGGCATCCTGTTCTACACAAGAACAACTTTATGAAATTTGGAGATTAGATCCTAGCAAGGAAAATTTGAAATTAGAATATAAAAAATTTGTTAAAATATTAGATAAAATGATAGCAGATGCAAAAAAGAAATATGTATTATTAATCTGAAAATGGGAAAGAATTATAAGAAAAATAAATAAATTAACTATATTATATCTGATACTGAAACTAAAATTGATAATTTAAATGATGTGGCAAGATATTTTAATAGCTATTTTTGTGAAATTAGTGAGAAATTAAGTAATAAGATAAGAAATGCATATAATCATGAGGTCATAATGCCAAATATGAATCAAAATAGTATTCTCATACATCCAACTAATAATGATGAAGTTAAAACTGTAATAGATAAACTAAAAGACAAAGCAGGAAGGAGTTGATGGTATATATTCTAGAATATTAAAAACAATTTCTGAATATATTGCTGAGCCCCTAGCATACATTTTCAATCAATGTATTGAATTATCCATTTGGATAAAATTGTGCATGATAGATTATTTAATTTTCCAAAAAAACATAATATTTTGTCCAAAAAACAGTTTGGCTTTATCAAAGGGTTGGGAACCAAAGATGCCCTAGCATATATTACTGATGTGATATATAAATGTTTAGACAGAAGTTTACCAATTATAGTTACTTTTTTTGATTTAGCTAAAGCATTTGACACAGTCAATCATAAAATCTTACTAGATAAATTATAGAGTTATGGAATAAAAGGTAGTGCCCATGGTCTATTAAATAGCTATCTCTCTAATAGGATGCAAAGAGTAAAAATTGATAATGTTCATAGTGATTATAAAGAAATCAAAATTAGAGTATAAAGTACAATCTTAGGACCACTTTCATTTATTATTCACTTTAATGATCTTCTTACTAAAATAACGATATTGTATCATATGCAAATGATACAGCTGCGATAGCTGAAGGAAGGACATGGGAAGAAACTATAAATAAAATGAATAAATTATTGGATGAAATAGATCTTTGGGTTACTGCTAACAAGTTAACGTTAAATATTTGGAAATTATTGTGATAGTGTTCCTATCGTCTTAGAAATAAAAATTAAAGAAAAACTACTAACTAGAGTTGAGTGCTGTGATTATCTTGAAATTATAATTGATTATAATTTAAAATGGAATAAGCATATTGAATATTTATTCAATAAAACTAAGTATCTTTCTTTTGTCTTCTATAAATTATCTAAATTTATGGAAAATAAAACTCTTATGGTAATTTATTATCCACTTTTTCAAAGTATTATAGGTTATGGAATTATTGCATGGGGTGGTGCGTATTCTAATAATTTAAACCTGATACAGAAGCTTCAAAACAAATTATTGAAAATTATTAACAAATACAACTTTAATAATATCGCTTATCCATTAAATATGTAGCAATTATTTTGCTTGGAAGCTGTTGTATATTACTATAAAGAACTAGATAATAAATGTGAGTCATCAACAAGTAAAATAAAAGTATTCTACTACCAAAAATGTTTAAAACTGGTAGTGATAAAAATATTGTGGCAATAAAATTATTTAATAAATTAGGGATGAGGGGAAATTACAACAATAAGTTCTTAAAAAGTAAATTGAAACTTTGGATTGTAAAAAATGCTTAAACCAAATAAGTACTATATTTTATTAATGTTAATTATTGAATACTAATTTTATTATCAATTTTATTATACTGTGGTTGAGATGACACATTTCTTATTAAATATCATGTATTATCTGTTTTATCATTTTATTTTTAGTTAGTGAGGCACCAGTTCCTACGTACAGGTATCGTATACCTCTGTAGGAATTATAAATTATTGTAAATGCTTGTAATTTTCTACCTGTTATAAAGAAATAAAAAAATAAATGAATGAATAAATAAATAAATAAATAAATAAATAAATAAATAAATAAATAAATAAATGAATAAATAAATAAATAAATAAATAAATAAATAAATAAATAAATAAATAAATAAATAAATAAATAAATAAATAAATAAATAAATAAATAAATAAATAAATGAATAAATAAATAAATAAATAAATAAATAAATAAATAAATAAATAAATAAATAAATAAATAAATAAATAAATAAATAAATAAATAAATAAATAAATAAATAAATAAATAAATAAATAAATAAATAAATAAATAAATAAATAAATAAATAAATAAATAAATAAATAAATAAATAAATGAATGAATAAATAAATAAATAAATAGATAAATAAAAGAAGTCTCTAAAGTAACATTGTAAACAAAGGTGGACATATTGAATTTGGATTGAGAGAATTTAAGAGTGTTTTAAAGTACAAGGATACCGTAAAGTGCCATTTTCCGTACTCAAATTAGTACTGTAAAGTCGACTTCATAGTACAGTATAAAAAAAATATATTGATGTATTGATGATACGGTAATGGAAAGGAAATGGACGACACATTGCTTCAAAAGATTTGGAATTCACATTAAAAACTGAGTCGTTGATCTATTTGCCACATTACCTCCCAAACACTTGAAATAGACACAATTGGATCAAGCATGTAAGTATATATGTGTATATGTATCTATGTATGTATGTAAGAATGTACGTATTTCATGTATTCATAATTCTGGGTATCATATACACTGCGACTCAAAGGATCTATTGGATCATAGTTTTGTGGCAATGGGAGTGTTTACAACTGCTTTATTAATCCCATTTCCTTTAGAAAGTTGAAAATGTGGAATGGCTCTATCTCATATGCCCCCCGTAGCTTCTAATACTTCTAGAGGACTCAGAACTCTAATGGCAGCTTGGCTTTTGTACACGAAGACAATTTTCTTGCAATATTTGATTTCCAAATTGAACTGGACATAATTACATATATTTATGCTTCAAAAATACTGGGTGCATTCCTAAACATTTTAACTCCAGATCTGTCTACTGTTTTGGAGTCATCCTTGTATCATTTTATAGCATTTCTATTCATATTTGAGTGAGAAACTTCACATGACTTACCCTACCCTACCAAACTCCTGTGCCTTACCGAGTCTGACCCTTTCGGAATCATTTAACACTTATCTATTTATTTATTTTAGGGATTTAGAGAAGATATTGTTAATTCGTGGTGATTTGTCTTGATGTAGATCTCTTCTCTTATAAAATCAGTTTCAAATTCAAACTCTCAATCTTCATCAAAGGTGAGTTTAACCTTCACGAAAAACATATAAAAGGGTCTAAGAAATAGAAAGTTAAGGAAAATGAGATTTTTAATTATAACGAGAATAATGAAATTCAAGACGTTTAACCAAGGATCTACATTAAACATCTTTAATAATTCATTATTTATATTTTTTCTCTTCCATTTTGCATGAGTTTGCATTTTTTTCCTTTGTATACACTTGTATTCATTATATAGAAAAATATTTTCAATATTACATATATCAGTTGTCATTTATGTATATATATATATATATATATATATATATATATATATATATATATACAGTGCTTTTCAGATAAAAGTAAAAGCCACCCCCTCACCCCTAGCAGCATCCCCTTTATTTTTTTAAATTACTTTTCATATTTTTTATGTAAAATTTGGATACTCCTCTTTGAGCTGATTTCAAAAATGTATAATACTTGTAGGTTAAAGTGGTTAGTTTATGAGATAAACAATTTTTCTTTTAAGAGCACAAATTTTACTTATTATTTACTTTCACCTTATTTGCCTGTACTAAAATGGGTTGTACAACAGTTCAAACTCTTTAATCTTTTTAACTGTGCTATTTATTCTGCTTAAAAAATCCAAACAACAAAAAAATCTACTTTTTATTAAAGTTTGACATTGTCAACTAGAATTTGTAGTCACTATTGATAGTGTAATTTGATACATTATTTATTTTGTTTCTCAGAAATGGTTTACTCTTTGCAAGAAAGAATTGAAATTGTAGGTTTATACTACCAAAATAATAATTGTGCAAGAGCTGCTGCTAGAATATTTAACGAATTACATGACGGAAGACATGCAACTCATAAGTATGTAATTCAACTGATGGAGAAATTTACCACAACAGGGTCTGTTTGCAATAAAGTGCATAAGCGAGAGGGACTCGTAAATAACGAAGCAATCCAAGTGGCAATTTTAGGGCAAGTCAGCTTAGAGGCTCAACAACCCCAATCGTTGTCAACAATAAGTAGAGCGATCGGTGTTTCATCTTCTACAGTTTTCCGAGTTATACATAAATTCAAGTACCTTCCATACAAAGTTAAGTTGGTGCACGAGTTGAATGAAGATGATTTTGATCGTCGTCTAGAGTTTTGCGAATCAATGACGCAAATTATCAATAACAATCCACAATTGTTAAACAATATTTGCTTTTCTGATGAATGCTCATGGTCATTAAATGGCTTAGTAAGTAGGCATAATTGTAGATATTGGGCTGAAAGTGATCCACATATTATGCGTGAATTCCATACACAACATCCCCAAAAGTTAAACGTTTGGTGTGGTATCCTAGGTGACCACATTGTCGGACCTTTCTTCATCAACGGAAATTTAAATGGTGAATCATATCTTGAGTTACTCAAGGAAGGGGTTGACCCACGTATTACAACAATAATAGAAAATGATGATAACCTTTCCGAAGATTTACTGGTATTTCAACAAGACGGAGCTCCCCCACACTATGCTATGCCTGTCGACAATTTTTAAACGAAACATTCCCCGCTCGTTGGATAGGTAGAAGGGGGCAGATGATGGAGTGGCCACCTAGGTCACCGGATTTAACACCCCTAGACTTCTTTTTATGGGGGTATTTAAAAACAAAAGTTTATGCTACCCAACCAGAATCTCTGGATAATTTACGAGAGAGGATAGAAAATGAATGTCGACAATTAAATCCAGCCGTATTAAGCAATGTCAGAGAGGCATTTCAAAATAGATTATACCATTGTATGGAAGTGAATGGTACTCATTTTGAACACTTATTTTAACTTCATAATAAATAGCACAGTTAAAAAGATTAAAGAGTTTGAACTGTTGTACAATCCATTTTAGTACAGGCAAATAAGGTGAAAGTAAATAATAAGTAAAATTTGTGCTCTTAAAAGAAAAATTGTTTATCTCATAAACTAACCACTTTAACCTACAAGTATACATTTTTGAAATCAGCTCAAAGAGGAGTATCCAAATTTTACATAAAAAATATGAAAAGTAATTTAAAAAAATAAAGGGGATGCTGCTAAGGGTGAGGGGGTGGCTTTTCCAGTAAGTTTAAATAAGCTATAATGCTTGCTCCTTCCAACATAAATCGACGTGTTTTTGGATTTTTTCTAAATACCAGTATTACAAAAGTTATTAAAGGTGGATACTTTTATCTGAAAAGCACTGTATATATATATATATATATATATATATATATATATATATATGATGATATATTTTTTATAATAACCCATTACATATTATTTTATCCAGAAATTAAAAATATTTCTAAATATACACTTCAGAAATATATTATTTTCACAACTTTTAAAAACAACACAATTCATTGAAAATTTTAAGTTAATAATAACGATCATAAGGAGTGTTTTTTATAATGAATCACGCTAATTGATAGATAAATCAAAATGAAATTGTTGCACTAGTTGAACTTTTTTTCAGTGCTCAAGAATTTCTTTCAATTATGGAAATCGACAATACTGTAGAGTCCTTAAATATTTCAAAGTAGCTAGACTTGAAAACGACTCTTATTATATCTTATTATATTTATGCTCTTACTTAGAAGCAGCAGTTCCTGGTAGAATTTTCCAAACGAGCAATCCTTGACAAACATCCTTGGGAATATCTCTATTATTTCTAAGTAGCTCACTTATAACCTCTGGTGTAATCGGTATTGTCGTAATACCAAGCAAACTCTTTCCAGTCGGTCCTTTCACTCTAAGTTTGCTCATTTCAAGAAACTTCTTGGCATATTCTTAAAAGAAAAATTACTAATAAGTAAAAGAATATGAATAATTTTGTGTTGAAGTAAAACTTTCATTTCGTACCTTTTTTATTTATATGTTGCGATTAAAGAATATTGAGTATGCCTAAGTTTAACTAATTAAAGCAAAGATTAGACATATTTTATGACTCAAGTTTGAGAGTCAGTGATGCTTCCATCTTTGGCCAACTAAGGCTGTATCTAATCGTTTCTTCGGGAAATTTAAATCATAGTCGCAACTAGAGATCACAAATTTGTTCTATGGAAAGTTCGGAAACACTGAGAAAAGATTAAAAATTTTTTACCTGAAAGTTATGCAATAAAACTAACGAGACGTAAAAGGAGCAAATTTTTCTAACAAAACCGAAAAAAAAAAATACAAAGAATCGCTCAAAAATTGAAATCAATTGAGAAAAGTTGGGGCTCTCTTTCCACCAAACAGCAGTGTACCAGATACCATACAATAATAGAAGTTGCGGCGATACTCTTGCTTATCAAAAATTTTACAATGTAGTTAAAATCAATAAGAAGTGGAATTTATTGTTTTAATACATTGGAAATCATTTACGGGAAGTATTTTGTTCATTTTATCATTTACACTAAATTGGAGGATGCTTTGAGCTCTTCTCTAGTCATCATTCAAATACCTAGTTCCTCTGAAAAAACCAAATATAGTAACAGGTTGTCTGATTGCAGACTAAAAAAATCATGCCTCCAAGAATTCAAATTATTATTCTAGTGTATGAAAAATTAACTTTACAACAAAGGATTGTAGGAAATCCTTGCCGGTGGTGATCATATCAGAAAATCGGTGTTCATCTTAGGTCTCTTGTTCTCTCAGATGGCATTTGGATTATCACGAAAAATATACTCTCGTTCGCTATGAAAATTTCAGAAATGTGTCTGTAGAACAATATCAAGCAGAAAATAATTACTACTTTCTTGTTTATTTATTTTTACAGCATATATCAAGAAATTATGTTGATTTCTTATGTTAATCATTGGTTGAGTCCAACAAATATTTATATCTAAACTTTCATTCATATCGATTCACGAGAAAAATATTTATAGATTGATAATTGATAGAAAAATAAGTTTGAAAAAGAGTTTTTTTTTTATTTTTCATCAGATCATATAACTCAATTATAGGGAATCTAATTGAGTGCACTTACCTACGGGAATAGCGAAAGATATACCAGATGTCAATCGAAGATTGTTAATCCCAATAACGTCCCCATCTAAATTGACGAGGGGCCCGCCAGAATTTCCAAATGTAATTGCAGCGTCCGTTTGAATGTAGGACATAGAATAATTCTTAAGGCCTAGATCTTGTGCTGATCTATTAACGCAACTGATCTGTAAAAAACTGATGATGAGAAGGCTGAAAAGACTAAGTAGTGAAGGAATAACGATTATATTTAACAAATAACGACAGAACGCTAAAGACAAAAAAATGTTCACGTACAGAAATTTAAAAGGCGATACCGAGCATTGACGAAACTATCCAGAATAGAGAAAAAAATTAACTGAAAACATTCGACTGATAAATTATGAGGTGAATTCGCGGACCAATTGTAAAATAGCGAAATATGATGAAGGTGGCATAGTAAAATTTATTCAAGACGCATACTTGAATGATATGTGTACATCACATAGAAAAAAATAAACGATAAAATAATAGAACGGATACAAGTTGTAAGAAAACCAAAAAAATTGGAAAAAGAGATTCAATATTCAGAAGAATAAAACTGTACTGGGAAAGAAATTGTAGAAAGTACAATATCTATATGAAGAGATCGTTAAGATATACTTAAATTTTTCAGAGAAAGATTTATGGGTTATTTTTTGCAAACAAAAATATTTTCATGTGGAATATTTTGGGATCGCTCCTGTTAAAGAGAAGCTACTTGCCTTCTCAGTGCTTGGATTGTGATTATATTTAGAAGGAGTTGCCTTCCGTGTGGTATTGCTTACTATTTTGAAATTTGAAATTTGAAAAACTAGTGTTTGCTCAAAATCAGTAGTGATAGTGTTAGTGTGCACGGGGTTATTGATGGTAAGCATATTTTTTTTGATAAATTTTGTAATAATATTTTCTTCAGCTTTCATTTCCCTGGAGAAATTCCATGAGGTAGGCTACGGAATCGGATCACGTTTTATCGATTAACGAATAATTCCTTACTCCCACCCCTCTCTTGATAATGGCTTCAAAGTGAGAGTCGAAACGTCGAGAATTTTTGAAATTCCATCGCAGTTCAACCCTTAAAACTAGTTCTTTTGTTCATAATCCTTACCATGAGTATTTGTATAAATTGTGATATAATATAAGTATATTATAAGATTCAATGAAATTGATGATGGTGGTATTCTCAATTTTATTGTCCTCTACTGTTTCTGTTCTTTTCCAACATAATTCATGCAGACCAGAAAGGAGTATCTCAGATTCAAGTTATGCGAATATTAGAAGTTCTGTAATGAAAATTCAGTACAGCAACGGCTAAACCGCAGCTATTCTACACTTCCCACAATTCTGTACCTTCTGTTATATTCGTTGCTCACCACTTTTAAACCGGTGGAAGGCACATTAAGCAAATAAAGACAATTTCAATGGGTTTTAATATATATTTTGACATATTTAAGGACAATTGATATACAAGGACAGTTTGATGAAAGAGTGAGTTATTAGAAGCTATTAAACTTAACACCTGTAAATTTACCTAGTGTTAATTTTCCCAACTGGTGTATAAGAAATAGTTGTATCTTGTGATATAAAACAAGAATGAAAAATATTATTCCGTTTATATTCCTATTCATAAATATATCATATTCACCAAAATAAAATGTATGGAATAAGCATCTAGCTTACCTCAAATAGAGGAAAGTGAGTCCAAATAGAATTCTTGGAATTCTAATTTCGGATACTATTTTATTTGTCTTTGATTGATGTTTCGCTTTCACTCATCACCGTCACTAGGTATTTTACGTTCTCAAAGTCTGTTCAATATGAAAATTGAATAATAAAGAAATTGTACACCAATGATTTGATACTCCAATAAATAGTTTTCACTTAGTAAACAAGTTGTGACGTTATTACGATGTTTTGTGATGGAAATGGAATGGATAAATGGGAAAATTATGTGATGATCAATTAAAATGAAGCTTGGTAGCATAGAAACATCATGATAATTTCTATTGGCATTCTCTTCTTTTCATAAATATTCGACAATGAATTGTATTGCATTGAAACTTGATTCTATCGACGTCTAGTTTGAAATTCAGATAAATATATTGGCCTATAACCTTTTTATGCGGAAATGCCTCATAACATATATCTTCTTGCTTTTATATAACAATCCGTATCCTTCATCAAGAAGGTTAAATATAGTCCATACTCTCCATGGAGATTCCAAAGGAATATCTCTGTGAGTTGGGACAGTAAATTTAATTTGTCATTTCCGACAGCGGCTTACAGAAAATATTAGCTTTCTTGAAAATAAGTTTAGGTTTTTTGGTGGTATGCTTAGGTTCATATTATAGGAGTGGAAGTATAAACAAAGCGTTAATTTTTGTGATTTTTCAATTGGAATGTCTTTCCGTTTTCTCCCATTCTTGTTTCCCTAAGAATATCTATCCTGTGAAAAACGATTATTCGCTCATCCACATGTGTAAATAATTTGATTAGGTAGGGTCATTTCACAGTTTTTGAAGCATATGTTGAACTTAGAGATCTTTTCGTTTTTGTGAAAAAATGCGCTGCTAGAAATTTATATGCACTGTAATAGTTTTCTGTGAATACTCGAACAGCTAATTTCACGTTTCTCCTTTAACTCATTATCCGTATTTTCTAAAACTGTTTCAGGTTCACCTCTCAACATTCAATTATAGTAAAATTACTTTCAAAATAAAGCAAAAGGTTCTTTATTTTTATTTCAAAAGGTTTCTTTCGCTAGTGAGATAAAGATAATTACATGTAAGTGCTTACGAGTACAGGACAGTTTCCAAATATTTAGCATTCATGATTATAACCACTATTTTAACGTTGTGTAGATATCCCATTTAAATTTTTTCCAAAAAAATTCTTTAGTCCGACTGTCGATCCGTCCGTGCGTCCGTCCGATGGGGGTTTTATGGGGTTTAGAAAAAATTATTATAACAATACCATCAAAGTCTACATAAACTTTATCTTTTTCAAGAATAGTGTGTTTTTGCGTTATTGCTATTGTATGAATAAGTGCCCACACTACACACGAACTTCTTACGTCGTAGGTACCAACCTTATCCGTCACGATCTATCCTTTCATTATTTTTCACTTATCTTTGAACTAAACTTTCATTAAAATATATTATTTTACAATTATTTATAAGCAGAAGTTAATTGAGAAAGCTCACTCCTCGTTCATCGAGAGCATCTATAGTGGAATCCTGAACAACATGATTTTCCTTAAGAAATATTGTCTTCATCAATTACCATTGATTAGTTGATTAGTCGATTTCGGATTGATTATCATTAGGAGTAAGTAAGTATGGTGAATTTCATCACAAAATATTGATTACAAAATCTGTTCCACACAAACAGAGTTGAAGTAAAAGTGTAGTTAAAACAATTGGTAACACGTCTAATTGAGGAGCAGCATTTGTATAGTCTCAAATTGTACTTGTTCTAAAACTTTTTAGCTAACAAAGATTACAAGCGAGTAATCAATAATCTTTTGCAAAACTTTTATAAAAGTGGAGCTCAAATGTATCTAGAGATGCACTTTCGGGACTTGATTCACATCTAAAAATCATCAGTATCACATGTGACGATCAAGAAGAACTACTGCCTAATCAAGACAAGGTAGCGGAAATCGAGAGGCGATAAACAGGATATTGGAACAAAGATTTTAACACAAAGCAATAAACAGATCCAATGATCCAAAGACTCAGTCCAGCTTGTACTCATTTCTGACTTTTACTCACTAATTTTCTGAATGATCACAAATAGTGGTTACAAAAACCGGGTTGATTTGAATGCAGCACCTCAATTTATATTATATACAACAATCGGTTATTCTCAACCGTGTATTATTGTGATATAATGAATGAGGAAACGATAGTTCTTAAATGGTAACACTTACAATTCCAACAGTAACTGAATTACTCAATGATAGCGGACTACCCAAAGCCACAACCCATTCTCCAACTGAAGTGTCGTTGTCGCCAAATTTGAGGCTGGGTACTTTATCTTTCGTTTCCAATTTTAACAGAGCTAAATCTATGTTCATATCTACGTCTTCTATTTGAACATTGAAGCTGGTACCGTCTCTTAAGACCTAAAAATGTGCTATATACAATGGATATACAAGAAGTAACTAATTATAATTTTTTTTATATTCATAAACGAAATATAGTAAGCCATATGACCTGTACAGGTTGCATGTTTGACTGTTCACGTCTTATTAGCATTTATTTCCCTAATTAAATATCTGATTATTAATTTTTCTGAAAAAGCTGTTACTAATATGTATTATTTTTGTATTAGTGCAATTGTACAAATTAGAAAATAGTGAGTTCATATAGTTCAAAATAATTCCTTTCTTCCACAGTTTTTAATTATTTATAATCTACATCTTTAATGTAAGGATCCTAATAGCATCATGAATATAGATAATTAAGAAAATGTTTTAAAAAATAAGAAAAAATAAGGATAAGTAGTATGAGACAAAGAGAGGCTAACTCCTTGGGGTTGAATTTTTTATTGCGTTCAGGAGTTGTGTCACGATGGATTAGGTTTATGTTGAATGCCTCATCTTTTCTATACAACTAAAGTTGAGATTATCTGTGTATATGAAAATTTTAAGTTGTGTTGATGGTGCCAAATTGATGTCAGTATCAATTAGTTTTAGTTTATATTTACTAAATTATTTTATACAACGATAATCGTTAAAATTTTTGATAATGAATTGAATGCGTTAAAAATTATATTAAATATTTTAACTCGACATACTAGAATTCACCTACATTCATATCATGTCTGCACTCTAAGTTTTTTTGAACTATTATTTATCGTATACAGCTGGACACTTTTTCAACTTCCCTTCTATAAGAGATAACCCTTGAGATATTTCTGAATGGCGATGTTTCGCGTGTATGTGAGTGTGAGATCCTACGGCCATGTTTCCTATAGTTTCCTTTGAATTGGAGAGAAAAAGAAGAGACAAATTTATTTAATAACGAGTGATTTTTTTTACATGCATCTTTTTGGTAACACTGTTTTTGTAAGATCACGCGTGAATCGTTCCATGTATCAAACTTGTTCAGTTTAGTCTATAATTTAATCATGAGTCGACTTACAAACGAACAACGCTTGCAAATTGTTGAATTTTACTATCAAAATTCATGCTCGGTTGAGAGAGTGCATCGCAAACTTCTTCCAATTTATGGACAGTTTTGTCGGCCTACTGAGGGAACTATTCGAAAGCTTGTGACTAAATTCCGAACCCAGTTTACACTATTGGACATTAAACCACTAACACGCAAACGTACAGTGAGGACCGAAGAAAATATTGCGGCTGTATCCGCCTGTGTTACTGATGACCGTGAAATGTCGATTTGCCGCCGTTCGCAGCAATTGGGCCTCTTTTACTCCACTACGTGGAAAACTTGGGTGTAATACCTTATAGGATACGGTTGGTGTAAGAATTTAAGCCACACGATCTCCCACAACGTCTAACATTTGGTGAATGGGCGTTGGCAAAGTTGGAGGGAGATCCACTTTTTTATCGAAAAATTGTGTTCAGCGACGAAACTCATTTCTGGTTGAATGGATACGTCAACAAGCAAAATTGTCGCTTCTGGAGTGAAGACCAACCAGAAGCATTGCAACCTAACCTAACCAATGCATCCTGAAAAAGTCACTGTTTGGTCACGTTGCTGTGAATGGCGAGCGCTACCGTGTGATGATTGATGATTTTTTTTGCTCAAAATGGAAGAATTGGACATGCTTAACATATGGTTTCAACAAGACGATGCCACATGCCACACGGCACGTGAAACAATGGCCAAATTGAGAGCCGCCTTCGGTGATCGGTTCATCTCACGTTTGGGACCCGTCAATTGGCCGCCTAGATCGTGTGATTTAATGCCGTTGGACTATTTCTTGTGTGGCAGTGCTAAAGCTTATGTCTACAAGGATTAACCAGCAACGATTGACGCACTGGAAGCCAATATAGAAGTATTTATTCGTGAAATACCGGCTGATATGCTGGAGAGTGTGCCAAAATTGGACCTTGCGCATGGGCTATCTAAAGCGGAGCCTCGGCCAACATTTGCTGAAATCATCTTCAAACATTAAATTATATTGATTCCAATAAAGATTTCATCAATTCTCTAAAATTTTTTGTGGTTTTTTTCAAAATCAAATTCTATACCTTTTAAAAAATCGTTGATTATAAACAAACTATATCAAAAATAAGAAAACTGAGAAGCTTGAAGAGTTTTGGCTGCGTTAATCCCTGTTGTTGGTCAGTAAGATTATAGCACTGTACAGAAACTAGAAAAGATAACATATGAAGGTGAAAGTATAAATAATCTTTTCGATAATTGGATGCTATTGAAGGAAGATGAGAACAAAACAAATAAAATTACATGAAGACAATAGCTAGGATAGTTGCCACTCTGAACTTCTCGTCTTGTTTCCCAGATTTCACAATTTCTTAATCTGATAGGTAAGTCATGGAAATACTGCTAAATGACACTTTTACATAATTTTTCTATCCTCTGTTAAAATTTACTAAGTGTAGAAATTTTAGAAGACTACTGGATTTAATATTTTCATGTTTCTTAATATTTCTTGAAATAAATTTCTATTATTTTGACGGCAATAGAGTTGTTATTAAGTGTTATTGATGAATTATTGGAAAATACTTACCGCAGTTATTATTGATTGTGATTTATTTAGAATAACATGCGCATTTGTGAGGGCCCATCCATCCTCGCTAATAATAAATCCAGATCCGTTAGAAATGATGAGAGGCTGGCCGTCAATATCCTTTTTACTAGGATCTCTTATTTCTAAGTAGAAAACAGCAGGAGCACATTTATTAACTACCTGATTTATGAAATTATAACGTTGCCTTAGTGTTCCATTGCTTCCGGTATTTTCAGATGATAAATTATCTAACGTATTATTAGTTTGAAGTTTAGATGTTTCTCCTAAATCTTTTTTATATTTGAATAATTTTTCCTTGATCAGATAACAAGACGTTAATACGGCTCCAGCTAATCCCAGCACAACTATCTTGTTCGTGTTCGGTTGTATTCTATAACGGCCATGTTTCCTGTGAAGTATAGTAGTTCTTATAGACGGGTGGGTTTTGGTTTTACATCTTCTTATATGGCTAACGCTTCTATGGGGAACTGAATACACTAATTTTGATACTTTTCCAAAAAGACCATTCATTGATATCTTGCGTATTTCACATATTAGATTTTATTGATCTAAGTTTTTCTATCGCTGAAAATTTGCATTGAAATTTTGAAAACTGTTCGAATGAGTGACAGGAGGGAACGGAACTGTCACCAATTGTCGATATAGATCAAAATATTACTTAGAGAACCTGACACTAAAGGAGGCCATGGTTCGAATTAATATCAAAATAATACAAATAAACAGCCGTGAGCAGCAGAGCTCCATCACGAAAGTCGAATTTTTCGTCGAATGAAGAATTTAACTAATACATAAACAAATCTCTCCATAAAATGAATTTCTTGGAAATGATATCAATCTTATTTCTTTATATGGAAAATTTGCTATTCCTCAATAACTTTTCATTTCACAAGTTAACTTTCTCTCTCGAATGAAAATTCATAACTTCAATAGACCCGGTGGTCTCGAACCTTCTTGTTCAATTCCAATTGACCACAAAGAAAAAATTGTCATAATGACAAGAAATTTCGAAAATGGGGAGTAAAAAAAATCACCCTAGCAACGATCATACTCGTATTATTCATTAAATAGGTGGCGGTCCAGTTCAACAATTACAACGATCAAAATGATTTGTGCTAGAAGAACTGAAGAAGAAAACTTTTAACTTGAGAAAGACAATTCTTCAACATCACCCCTACTTGCATGCGAAGTTCGAACCCTCTAGTTGAACTTTCTCTGGTCAAAAAATAAGAAAATATAACAGAAATGACCATAAAATGGAGAGGGGTGGAGATGGAAAGTTTCGACCTTAGACAGGAAATCATCTCGCAACTAATTGAACCTACATGTGAAATTTCATTTTTCAGTCGCTTTTCGTTTGACCTGTAGAGGCGAGCAAAGGTCAAAAACCACTTTTTTTGCACTGAGACCCACCCCTCGAAATATTCATTTGTTTTCAACCAAACTCTAATAACATCAATCCGCCGCCAAAAAAGCCATGTATGCTAATTTTGAACCAAATCGGACCCATAGCAATTGCTCGAGAGACGAAAATAAGAATTGTAGCTTAAGCAGAGATATATATATATATATATATATATATATATATATATATATATATATATATATATATATATATAAACTACAGACATTCGAAAAACTATCATAATCGTATGCAGGAGGTCTCAAAACATGGGAAAAATAATATGCTCCCCATTATTCTTCTAGTCATGCTCATGCTTACCGTAATAGTCTAATTTTTCCTTGAAAAATTCGACTAAAAATGCTAACTGCAATACCACAGGTGTAAGAGAAAAATGAAAGGCGTGAGGAAGAGAGCTTCAGCGAAAATGAAAGTGACTTAATCGTTTAGTTAAATGTGAAATATGAATAATTAACATTTCTAGAAATACAAGAAATGATATTTGAACAATAAATAAGTATGAGAATAGAATGGGAACATAAAAAAACCTATTAAATGAATAAGATAAATATCAACTGAAATAGTTCATTTTTCATTCTATGATGCTAGTTTAACGGAATCTCATTTAATGAATAATATTGTATTTTTTATGACAGTAAGTGCAAAACCTACACTATCCACTTTCCTAAACTTTCCACACGAAACCAAAAACTGATTTTGGGAAATCCAATCTTTATAATAAATGGCATTTTAAGAAATGTGACAGCACATGTATTATGACTTTCTTAATATTATATATATATATATATATATATATGAATATTAATATGCATAGAAGCTATTTTGAACTTAAACTCTGGATAGAAGCGAAGCTGTACTTCATTTATTAGTATAGAGGCGTTTTTGTTCACCTCAGTCAACATCGTTGTGTTTATCCAATACATGTGCAGTACATGTACCGCAGTTTGGGGCGAACTATTCGATTTATTATAATTAGTGTCAAACAACATGAGATCAAAAATTGAACAATTATTTCCATTTTTAGGCTTTTTTTCAGAAGTTAAATGTCCTGAAAAAATTGTTAGTAAAGTAATTCTTTTCTTCACGAGTTTGACCGACAATTGCTACGAGTGAAAAAAAGTTGCTGTACTCAGGAGTCCGTAGACAAAATAAAACTTTCATCAATTTTTATTTTGAAATAGTAATATCAAAAGGACAACTGTCAGCATTATTAATTTAAAGTGAAGAAGAAGTTACATTAGCATTGGTACTTGAATTGGCAAAATTTAACTAGTTCAAAAAAATAACATCGTCTATAGTTGTATTAAAATTTTTAATGTGGAATCCATTTTGTTTTTATTGAGTCGTCTACGTAACCCTCCGCAACTGTGCTGGATTTCCACTTACCGCGCTTCTTTAGTTGAATTATATCACCAGTGGAATCCACTAATAGAGACGTCAAAGAGCGTCGATATGTAAGCCCAATGTAGTTTTTTGGATTAGGTAAATTCAAATATGTTGCGATAAGCGAGGGAATTTTTGAATAGGTATTGATATACTGCAAAAAGAAATGATATGTGTTGACATATGTGAATCGTTAGTTTTTATATTTTTTATAAATGTTTACCAAGTTGAAATCGACGTTGTACCTGAGTGTTTTTATCAGTTACTGTCTTAATTATAACATTTCCGGTATAATTAATATCCGTACACTTCATTTTATATAATACCTCCCTTCGAAGAGCTCCTGTGAATCCGAATATTAAAGCAACCTGAAAGATGTTACAAATAATATCTAAGCTTATATAAAAATTTTTTGCTGACATACCTTATGCATGAAATAATGATCGTCTGGAGCTGGCAATAGAAACTTATTCATTTCTTCACGGACAAATGTTTTAGATTTTTTGGGTCAATAGTCAACCCATTTATATATTTACTGATGTCCACGTCGCTGTCATAAAAGAATGAACAGGAAATAGAATTTTTATTTTGCGAGCCCCAACCATCTGTTGTAAGTCTCACTTTTATAATATTTGTTAAGTCAACTTGTGTCGTTGGCTGGTGAAATACTGCAGAAGCTATCTCGTTCGCAGATTTGCTGTTGCGTCCAAGCATAACGGAATACATTTTCTTTTGATATTTTATTAGTATAAGATCCTACCACGATTGCAAAATTATTCATGTATAATTGACGAATCTAATAGGCTATCTGGTCAGGAACCTTTGGGAGAACTTAATTCTTTTGACAATCAAATGTTAAAACTAACATTGACTCATCATATTCACGCAAATATAAAAAAAACACTTTTCTTACAATTTTTGTATTCGCAAATCTGTCATCAAACTCACTTTTGTCGATTCATCATTTTGAGTTACTGATTTTTTATTTTTTTACTGATTTTAGTACATTTACGGCAGACGCCGAATCTTGTATGTGTATTGAAACCAATATTATAATTTCTGTTAAAAATATGGCGAAAAAAGTATTCTCTAACTTCTAAATTTTGACTTTCTTGTTGCTCCTGAGACATGAGCTAGAATCGCAACATGATTTAAGGGTGATTTGGTCACTAGATATGGTCCTATGAAGTGCCATGAGATAAGGGTTGCTCCAAGAAAAACTAGTGTCGTCTGCAAATAGAAATATTTTACCACTAATGTTTAGATAGGCGATGTCGTTTATAAACAGAAGAAACAAAATAGGGCCTTATACTGAGCCTGGGAACACTCCACATTCTATTGGCTTGCAATATGACATCGTTTTGTCAACCCCTACAAGTTGACTTCTGTTGGTAAGGTATGACTTAAACCATGAGTGAGGTATTCCTTTGAAATCGTAGTACTGCAATATGTCAATTAAAATATTATGTTTAACACAATCGAAAGCCTTAAAAAAATCGTAAAAAGTTTTTTGCAATGGAGTGATGGCTGTTTAGGCTAGAGTACACATTATTAAGGAGGAAGAATATAGCATCATTAGTGTATCTGTTACTTATAAACCCAAAGTGATGGGTAGTATTTTATATTTAAACAAAAATGATAAAAGCCTCTTTTTCACCAATCTTTCTATGATCTTAGATAACGTCGGAATGAGTTCAATCGGACAAGAAACTGTGTAAGTTAGCATAAGCAACGGATCATGAGAAGGAGTTATAGAGTTTGATAAGTAATGAAAATTCATTTACTATTATTTTTGATCATACCTCGTGAAATTTCTATATTAGTGTGTTACATACACAATATATTGTTCGTTATATACAAAACTATTAGAATTTGTAGAAATAGAAAAAAGAAAACAACAAGCTTTCAAAATATATGATTTATTAAAAAAATATTATGTACATATTAACCATTTCTGTACAATTTGATACATTAAACATTAAAACGTTTGTTTGAGTGGATAGAGGGTTTTGATATAAAATGAACAACAAATTACGCCATTAATTCAAGTGGAAATATAATTAATTGAATATTGAGTAGGAGGCTTCATGCTTCGAGAGAGATTCGAAAAATACACTGTGAGTAATGGAAGCACTGGATTCAAAATGTATCTATAATTTTTTGTACCCACAATAGGCCTGGAATACTTTATTTCTAATGTCTGTCTTAGCAAAATTCGGGCTATCTCTGTTACCCAAAACAAAACACATTTTCAAATAATATGGGATGTAACATAACTGAAGTATGATGGATAATGCTTCAGTAAGCACGCAGCCACAATTTATTATCCATTGATGAATATGGAAAATTGTCGATAAATCATCAGCATTCCAAAAAGCTCAAAAGAGAAGCAAGAAAGTAGAAACATTATAATATAATTTTAGAAAGAAGATGTATGTTCATTTGGTGATCAACTAAAAGTTATGAGATAGTAAGTGAATGTGATAAAAATGATAAGTTATAAAGAGGATTGTTAAGATATAAAGATGTCGAATTGAAAAAAAATTGGTGCCCATCTACGTTTCAGTATGTAATTATTGTATAATAAATATCCAAACATAATTGGTCGAAAACGAACCAAAAAAAAACAACGTTCAAGTAACTATTTACATAGTTTCCAACCTCATATATATGTTTCTAAATTTCTGTATCTAAATCTAAAAAATTTGTCATGAACTTCTTTCATTTCCAAAATTAGAATAGAGAAAGTTATCACCAAAACTAATATAAATGTAACCTTCAGGTGAAAATAGTTCAGAATTATATATTCAACCCCATCTACTTCAAAAATCATTTTCAAATTTTTTGTATTGGATCTTGGCATAAGAATGATCGAGGTTACATCCAGCACATATTTGTTATAGATAGCTTTGACTGTGATGAAACCTGCGAAAGCGTCATCGGCGAACGGCTTATTCTTGATGAATATTTTTGGAAAGAATAATGTGCAGTTGCTTCCGAGGACAAGAGATTTGTTATTTGTCAATGGAAGATAATCGGTATAACCTGAAATGAAAAATTTATTATAGTATGTGCTTACATCAACTTACATTGTAGAAAACAACTCATAAATATGAACGTACAGCTGTCAGAAATTGATGAGCTTTCATTAGTCTGTTATAAAATTGTGATTATCAACCTACTGATTGGTGATATTTGTTCAGTGAAAATCATATATGTAATACTTCTATATGGACAGTTTCTATAAGTGGAAGCTGTTCCGACTAAGGAAGACAGAATAGGAACGATTTCTATATCCTCCGAGAATCCAACTCGGTTCTGCGCATTCTCAAGCATGCGCAATATAGATAAAGTATCTCGAAGGAGAGAGAAAATTAATATTGTCGTCACCGTAACGTAGGGACGTTTTTTCCCATACCAAATATGGCAAAAATACTTTTTGGAGGGCTCATTTGCCTCATGATATAGAACAACAACTTATTACGCCATTATTCACGCTCGTATTGAGCAGCATTGAACTTCTCGTAATTAGCCGCATTAGATAATTTTGGATCAGTCTTTTGTCTATTTCCGACAGTAATATAGTGCAGAAATCATTCAACTTAAAAATAAAGTGGCACTCATTTGTAAGTATTTTTAAGACTGTAACTTTATTGGAGCAAAATCGATTTTTCTCATATCGTCAAACTCATCTATTCTGATTCCAAAATATTCTTCAACGTTCAAATTTCTTTTTGTCAAATTTCTAATGAAAAATTTGTCGCCTTAACTTCGACACATACGTTTTTCTCTTTTCAAAATTGTTTTTACGTTTGGTTGATCTCAATAAAACTAACCCAACGTCATCTCCAGAACATTCGATAACTCCTTACGTGTTATGGAATTATTTTCTGCAAGCTTAGAGGTGGTTAATAATTTCTAAATATCTGCTGATGTACTTGGTAGACTGAAATCAGAATCAGGTACATAAGTCCCAGTTACACTATGTTTTTTCCCAAGTTTGAATAGGTACTGGATAGAATAATATAAGTCGTATTGAACCACATTCCTTTAGTCAAACCGATTTGGGATTTGTTTCCCGTCCGTATTATGTGATATTATGTGATAAAGTATAGTGCCTTCATCATCTTAAAATTATATTTACAATCTTATAGGTTGTTCCAAAATGCTGTGCACTATCAAAGTTACATTTTTTTTAATGAAACATAATATTTTATTGCATACTTGGAATGATCTTGACTTCCTAATTACAATAATATATGGTTCTGATGTGTTCTACCGGGTATTTTGAAAGTTATGATCAATTATCCATGAAAATCGTAACGAATTCAATATCCTGTACAATGCAAGAGGATCTATCAAGATTTATTGCGGCCCAGCATTCGAATAGTATATAAAGAATAATATATAAAGAATGGAGAATTATTTATTTCATTAATATTCATTGAATTTGATACAGGGTAAATAAAAATACTAATACATTATATTTCCGTTTTTATTATCTTTATTTTTTCGGTTTTTTCAAATGGATCCCCCTGTATTTTATGTGAATATCGAAAAGTATTACCAACATACATTATTTTTTATCATTCGCTATACCAAAAAATATCAGTTCTTGAGATATTTTGATTTTTCGGGGCAAAATAACAAGAATTTGAACGGGGGCAAAAATTTATTTCATTAGTGATGAAATTACGAGTATTGATATGATCTGGATATTAGGAGGAACGCCTTAATATCAACAAGAGTATACTATGAACATTTTCCCGAAAGGCGACAACCTACAAAAACAGGCTTTGAGAGTTTGATTGAGTGGTTCAATCTTCACATAGTTTTTTAGGTTTGAAAATTAAAATTTTCATATCTTACAAACATTGAATGTGTGTGGCGGGGGAAGGGGTTAGCTTAGGACTTTCGTATTCAGAAAGGATAAATGCAAAAGTAATAATTTTTTATTATGTCTAAGCCTTACTCTTCAATAGTTAATTCATGTTCGTGAAAATGTTGATCGGGGTGGAGGCGAGGGGGTTTGTTAAAAATTTGAAACCAGTGTTCAAATTTCAATTTTCAATCCTAAAATACTATAAGAAGATGTCGTTTCAAAATATTTTGATAAAGACTGAAGTTAAGTCGAATCGTCAAAATTTATCAAAAAAAAACTAATTTTAAAACAGAAGAGACCTAAAATCAAAAACATTTAGGAGCATTAATTATATATATAAATGCTTCTGAATGTTCTATACATATATTCTTGTTTAGCATAAACAACTGTACACCATACCAAATTTTCAAGGTCATCTGAGCTGTGAGGGTTAAACGATACAATTACCAAAACTTCTGTGACAGAAGAAAATGAAATGAATTTTTTGCTGGCACTTAATGAAAACCCACATACAAGTGCGAGAACTATTTCCAGTTTAGAATAACTGAGCTACTAAAATGTGCAGAGAATTCTTGACAGAAACAAAATGCATCCTTACCACATCTACTTGCAACGGGAATTTACTGAGGTCAATTTAAAAAAAAACTAGCAATTTGTAGGTGGGCATTAATAGAGATACTTTTTTGACTACACCGAACTCTAATGCTGTACCATATCCAGATTTAGTGATGCCTTCGCCAATGTCAAAATTCGAAATATGCTATACTTGCTATCGAAAATGGACAGAAAATATATAAATGTTTGCAAGATGCTGCTGCAATGTTAGATGATTAAGTTTTTCCTCTCTGTATTTTTGGTAAAAATCACATTTCAGAGTTCCTGGTAATATATTCTATTATGTTTATTTTATATATTGGAAACATAACTTACCTCGTATTAGCTGTTGCGTGACAAAAAAACAACTATATTAGTAGAGGGTTATATAAGAAAAATTATTATCAGATATATTATTATAAGATGAAAATAAAAACCGACAAAGTTCATATGATGTGCTGAAAGTACTGATAAATAAGACAGTGGAAATACGACGCAATGCAAATAGGCTCTGGAAATGATGAGTCAAATTTTATATCCGAACAAATCATAATATATAAGTTCTCAGGTATTCGTGGTTAGACAAAAATATTGTTTTGTAATAATGTGAAAATTTAGATCACGTAACTTCTCCACCACAAATCAAACTCGGGAAATAAAATGTCGTAAATTAATATTGTGATTGAGTTTGATATAATTGAATCGCACCAATGATGATATTATTTAACATACCCATACAAATATGTGCTTACAGTACAGGACTTACTCATATCTATTTCAAAGAATGTTTCCATCGCGTTGCAGTTGTCAAGGGAAATAGCGCCCTCCAATTCCAGTGAAATTCCATCAATATTAGCTATATAAATTTTTTTTGAGAAAGTTGGCTTTTTTCCAATAAACCCCAGACTCTCATACCTATGCTGGTCCAAAATCTATAAATAAAAATGTGATATATATCCATAACCTTCTATAAAAGGCATGAAATATGTCAACCTGGATCTTACAGAGAACAGATTTTATTCTAATACTTGTATAAGTAACGTCATACATCTACCATACCCAGTTACCCATTTTTAATATATAAACTGCAAAACGGTCACAAAATAATTTTTGAAGAATCTTTGAATTCTCTCAACAATTAAATATGATTTGTTATGAAATTTGTCATTGGATGTGTAAAACAAATGATTATTTTGGTTCTCATGAATAAAAACACGATCAATTGAGTTCAAAGTATTGTATTTACTCTTTAATGATTTCAATGAGAACCATGAAGTCAATAAATGGCATTTTCGAATGATTATTCAACGTAAATGTTTATTTTGTTTCTTCATTTCATAATTTGATTAAGAGTACATTCATCTCCCAAATATGTATTGTATAATATATTGGGAGAATTCAAACCGACACACACTCGGACAGAAAGGTTCTAGACCTGGCAATAAATTCGAAAAAGTAATTAGTAAAAATATCCACCAATATTCATTATAACACAGGTAAATTTATCATTAATCGCAAGCAGTTACTACCCGTCCCTGTACTAAAGTCAGTTTTCTACGGATAATGTACGTGTTGTAGAGTTGAATTTTTTTGTGTAAATTTAAAGCTATATTTTCACAGCTCCTGTTTGAATTTCAACATGGAACCTTCAGGTATATAACAACATTTTAATAAATTTATATCCGCAGAAAAGTTTGTGTATTTAGTTAATATTATTTTAAGCAAAAAAACAAAATAAAACAATATTATATATTATTTTCCAAAATATATGTGATTTTAGTTGGGTTCCAATATAGTCCAAGTCCAATAACTTTTTTATAATTGGTATAATTTTAGCTTTTCAAAATTGTTTAGTTTTCTTACACTTATCCGCACTTTTATTTGAAAAACATTTTTTGTCTGCGTACTGATGAAATAAGATAATGTTTGAAACCCTTTTACATCTGTCATACAAATTACCAATTAAAAAGTGGCTCGAGGAACAGATAAAGAAATTGTTCAGGAAAAAGAAGCCCGTATTCATAGAGAATTTAGGGAACGAACTGGTTTAATCATAGACAAACCTAAGCTCGGATTTGGTAATTCAAATGATAGGAATACCGCTAGACGGTTTTTTGAGGATGCGGACATTTCAGCTGAAATTACTCACATTGACAATAATTCAATTAAAATAATGCATATTATAATGATAGTGGTTTCAAGTGGGCATAAAACTGATGTAAAAAATTCAGATATTTCCCACAAGAACCGCTCGATACTTTGATAAATATACCTGTTATAATATGCCTCCTACTTCACATATAGGGTAAGTCCGGGACAGATGGCCCAACGTGTAAGATGACCCATTCCAATATTTCCGGAAATTTTAACTTTACGTTTAGCGTTACTTTAGCCACCTTCTAATATTCATGTCGTGCATACCGTGCTCCATTTTTAAATAAATTTAGTGAGTTTTTGGGTAAGTTATTACAAAAATTTTATTTTGCATGCCTTAAAAATAATTAAGGTCCGTTTTAAGAATAATTGTTAACTCCAACATAGTTTTTTTCGGACTTATTTATGGCAAATCTTAAGTTTGGGATTGTTTGAGGTTATGTTAAGATGACGAAAGTTTCTTTATATCCTAGCACATGCGAGATATAAAGTGGGCCATCACTCCCATAGATTTGGGACAGATGGCCCAATGGATATTCGGGTTAGTTGGCTCACGGGCCATCTATCCCGAAGTGTGTAGGTACTTATTACAGTGCTTATAATTTATTGCAGATTTTAGAATCATGCCAACAAAATATATTAGAAAAGGGACAGTGCAAAGGGGAAAATGGACTGAAGCCGACCTACTCCGGGCTGCAGAAGCAGTTAAAAACGGTGTGATGGGCTTGAGAGAAGCATGCCGCACTTTCAACAACATTCCTCCTCCAACACTTAGAAGGCGACTTAAAAATAATGACTTTATCAAAAGAACTCTTGGACCGCCTTGTATCCTTGGCATCCAGAATGAATTTAAAATTAGGTTTCATATACAAAAGCTACAAAAACTCGTGAAAATGTCAGAGCAATGGCGTTTCCCCTGGCAGATCAGCTTAAAATTAAACACCCTTTTAATAGAGACAGTAAACTTGCTGGTTATGACTGGTTACATATGTTTTTACAACGACATCCAGACTTGATTGTTAGAAAACCTGAGGGTGTATCACTAGCTCGATGCAACGGTATGAATAAAGAAAAGGTCTCGGCGTACTTTAATCTGTTAGAAACAACATTAATGGAGGCCGGTTTAGTAAACAAGCCTGGTCATATATTTAATATGGATGAGACGGGTCTCCAACTTAATAATAAGCCAGGTTATGTTATTGCTCAGAAAGGCTCAAAAAACGTTGCCGCAATAACATCATCAGAAAAGGGAGAAACAATTACAGTAATCTCATGTTGTAATGCAGAAGGTTTTTACATACCACCAGCTTGCATTTTTAAGGGCAAAAATAAAAAAACCGAGTTTGAGGATGGTATGCCTCCGGGTTCTGTGGTTTACATGAACGAAAAATCCGCTTATATTAATACGGATTTGATGTTTACCTGGTTAAAAGAACATTTTGTTCCACGTAAACCAGACGGAAAAATTCTACTTTTACTGGATGGTCATGCCAGTCATTGTAATTCGGTAGAAATGCTGGAATATGCCGATGAACATAATGTTATTCTGTTTTGTCTACCTGGTCATACTACTCAGTTCCTTCAAACCTTGGACAGGTGTTTCTTTAAAAGCCTGAAAGCCTTTTGGAATAAAGCTTGCAATACATTTGTAAAAGCAAATCCTGGTAGGAAAATTTCTCGTATGCAATTTGGTCAATTGTTGTCGGAGGCGTGGTCAAAAGCAGCAACTGTTGATAACGCTGTGTCGGCTTTTAAATCTACAGGAATCTGCCCATTTAATCCTGGTGCTATACCAGAGTATGCCTACTTGGATTCTGAAGATGAAAAATTAGATCCCAATACTTCTGCAGGTTAGTGTAAATTTAGAGACCTCTCTTTAAACTAATTTTTTACCTTTTAGTTTACGCTACTGAATCTAATAATACCACTTAACCAAAAGACGATAAAATGCCCTCTACTTCAGCCTTAGAGTCAGAACCTGAACCGGAGCTGATAAATACCGATAAAAACACTCCCGGAACACTTCTTAACAAATTCTTTCCGGTGCCCAGCTCCTCATCAGCTAGCATTCAGAAAGTACGAAAGAAGGCAGAGCAAGTGGCAGCCGTTTTAACATCCCCAAGTCACATTGAAAAAAAAAAGATCTGCTTTTAAACAGAAGAAAGAAGAATATCAGAGAAAAACATCAAAGAGGAAGGCTCTGCATGAAAAAAAGAATAAAAGAAAAAATCAAAAAATTGAAGATAAATCAACAGTGGTGAAAAATATAATGTGACCACGAAAGCCGATGATTGGATTCAATGTCTACACTGCCAGAGATGGTTTCACGAAAGTTGTTCGAAATATTTGAACCTATTTGACCTTTGTGGTAAAAACTTATCAAAGAAAAGGAAGTAGAAATACACATTTCTGTTGGGTCAACTCACCCTATATCCTTGGGCCAACTAGCCCATAGTATGTGGGAGAGTTGGCCCAGACAGTATTAAAGAGAAAAAAATTTTTTTTTTCATTACCTGTTTGCCTTTTCTTTAAAACTAATTTATAATCTAATGTTTTATTGGTTCTTATATGTAATACATATTTTGCGTTTAAATATTCGTTTTGATTTTGATTTTATCTCATTTTAAAAAAATCGGAGCCAACTCTCCCGGACTTACCCTATATTTTATACATGGCCCTGAAATAGTGTCCTCTGCTTCGCTGCCTATAGGCCAATGAATAGAAGAAGCTCAAGAAGCCGTAAACAAAGATTTTAGAAAATATCGGGAGCATTTTTCAAAAAAGTGTAGTCGTGAAAAAACAAACAAGGATTTTTTTTATTGATTTTTACTGAGTTTCGACCCCGTAATAACCAGTAAAAAAATTTCAAAAGAAACAAAATTGAGTGCCTTCTGCCTTATACCGGGACTTCTGCAACACTGTGGTTTTGACAACATTAATAACGCCAACGATGGTAATGGAAGCGATGACAAGAATAACTCTTTTGATTCCGAAGATAATGAAATGTAATAGTTGTATCTTTTTTGTATGGATATGTTGTAGGATGTGTTGTAGTAACAACACATCCCTTTTATAATAATCAACTTTGGCATATAATTATAGAGTTCCTGATTTATTGCCAGGTATAGGATCTTTTTGCCCCAGTGTGCGACGGTCGTAATCATTTCAACTATTCTGCCAATTTAAAATTCGATAAACACTACTTTCTCTTTCATCACAAACCTCTTCTTTTCGACCGAGTATTATTATAATATAAATTATTTCGGCACATTATCATTCCTAGCTTTCCCATTATTTCCTGAACGATAAACGGCTGCTCATATGAAACAATTATTGAATCTTTCGGAAATATTAGGCTAAAGTGAAAAGATCACATAAAGTAAAGATTACAGATTCGTTCAAAATTATATTACAAAAACCACCACTCCAAAAAAAATTTAAGCATATCAAATATTTATTATAAGGTGAATATTTCGTATCCGTGTTTTTATTTTGTTTCAAGAGTGGGTTTCATCGTTCTCGTTTTCGATTAAAATTCTCCCACGAGAGCATTTATATAATGCTGAATAGATTATCGGATAATAGAAATGAAAAAGCTATCTTCTGTTATTCCATAAATTCCATTATGTAATCTATTATTCATATCTGAGCAAATATCATGATCAACCCTTCGCGTATTTCAATCGCGAGTTATATCTAGAAAAATACAGACGATAGGTACAACAAAAAATATCTTTGGAAACTACTAGATTGAAATTATGAAATATTAAGTCTTACTTCGGAAATAGAAATAGTTTAAACAAGTTCATCAACATATGTGAAAAACTAATTGAAACATATACAATCTATAACGATCATTATATAAACACATATGTTTTGGAATATATTCAGGAAAAATTAATTGGAAACTCTGAGGTCGTGGTAGGGAATAGGCTGGAATTGAATATATGACCTAAAATAAAAGAAGTATATATGATAGACGTGACTTAGACTATATTCTACAAGGGCTAACAAGAACCAAACCATTCAGAAATGAAAACTTAATAGCGTTTGGAAACAGATTACAATTATTGACCGAGCAAATAATACAAAAAATAAGCAACGATTATAATTAAAAGGAAAAAAAAATACCAAATAAACCACTGCAAGAAAGCTGCGCTGAACACCTTTATTGTAGGATGCCCAGTTCTTTAGAAGATGCAATGGCATATGTTGGCCAATTTTATGAGCCTAAAGTTCGAAATAATAATAACAATTTCAAATAAAATTTAAACTAAATGAAAAATGATCAGAAAAGTCAATATAATAATAATTAAAATTATATTAGAAATCAATTTAATTATCAAAGAAATAATAATTATAGTGAATATAATAATAATAATAATAATTATAATAACAGTCATTTTCCTAGAGAACTAATTAATATAAATCCTTCACCACAACAACGTCACAATCCACAGGGGTTTGGTCCTAGAAAAAATGTATCATCAATTATGCCGATTCACGTTTTCATCAATACAAAAAAGTGGCCTCATCTCAAAAAATACCATTACTTGAGAAATTGGGATCGTTTTGATATTAACATTTTTCCATCATTAACTCTGGAAACTCTCCACGTCTATCAAAATCGTGATCTGACAACTCTCCAACCAACGTAACTTTGTATGGATGGAATTTAATATGAGGTAAAATTTTTATTACCGACGAAATATCAAGTTCCCTGGATATTTGTCCAGTACTCAAGTGTGGATCTTCTCCTAACAGGACACAAACATCGAAAGATTTGCTTTCAGTTAATGCAATTTTTCTGCGCCTTGATTTGGATCAATCCTTTACTGAACTAGTTCCGTTAAACTTTTTTACTAATTTAGTGACAGTAGATCTTATTATGAGATTTCCGTTAGGATATAAATTATTAAAGATATTACAACGAGGACAATCAAGAGTCTCCAGTCAATCAATAGTCAATGCACCATGGTACCTCACAAACACATTGATCCATCAAGACCTCCGTATTCCAGCAATACAAGAGACTGCTCAAAGCTGGACAGCCATCCTAATATACTATTACAGCCACTATACCAAAAACCAAACAACAAAAGACTGAAATGAAGCTGGCCAATTATCTCAAATAAAGTGCAAAAGACCTTCTCACTGGAAAAGTCTCATCAGGACATTCTCAAGACCAGCCTTTAGGCCCATAGCCAACAGAAAAGCTTATAGAAAATATATTGTATTGCTGTTAATGGTACAAAAAAAATATGAAGCTTCCGAAATAATTGAGGCGTTCCTTACATAATGTATAATGAAAGGAATAATATGAAAATTTTGCTAGCTTTCCCTATTTCATAATATTAACTACGATCGGATACTGATCAAATACCAACCAACGGCAATATGTTATTATATATAAAACTAGAAATGAAATATTCTCTGTCAGTATTGTTTCAGTCTATACAGTTTTATTGAGCAACAAGTAAAACAAATATCATATATATGTGTTTATATAAGGATTCAGTGATTGCTTCTGAAAAAAAATATTATTATTTGGTCGCACTGAGATTATATTTTCCTAAACACCCAAACACAATATTTATAGACTTTGCAAAATATTTGCTAATCAACTAATAAATAAATAGCAGTTTATTTAAAAAAATGTTTTAGTTTTTTCGAGGAATATAATTAGAGTAATAACTGTTTTTCATCGATAAATTGAGAAATTTTATTTTGAAGCAGTCAATTCGTAAAAAAAAATAAAAACTTATGATTGGAAATAAAAGTGAATTGTTGAACGCCGCCGCACATAGATCGTTTTTTAGGATTTAGGCGACCAAAATTATTTTATGTGATATTTATATTACAAAATAGTTACATAAAAAGAACTTTGTGTTTGGAATAATTTATCGAAATTTTTTGTTGATGCACGGTGGTTAGGCGCACCTACTTGTAATTTTTTATCAAAAAATATTTTATTCGAGATCGTATTTGATTTCAATATTATATTGAAAATACATATGACATACTCACGGCTTTCCCCAAGGAGGAACAGCTGTCTACGTTTTAGTAATACTTCCAGGTATGTAATATTAAATAAAACAAAGTTTATTTTGTTCTAATAAGTACGTGAATATATTATATTATTAAAAGGATCTTTACATTCGTTATACAATATTGAAATTACTTAAGCTAAATAGATAATCACTAAAAATAATCAATCATACATTGGAGACTTATTCATCTACATTTAAATTTTCGCCGCTTTCATCAATTTCCATTGGTCGGTTTGGCTCAGCAGGAATTAATAGCTGCATTGCCTCAGGCAAAAATAATTTTGAAGCGGTTTTTTTGGTCTTTCTCATGGAACTAATAAATGGGTCGGATGTTAATAGTAACCTATGATAAATATCTAAGTTGCATTCTTCCCTCGAAAACTTGCGAGCAAAGTTTAGGCGATAAGATCTAAAATGTTAATTGCGGGCCTCAGCAGCTTCTTCCGAAAGTTGCCCTATCGGCAACAACGAATTTTCTATTATTGAAGCTCCATGAATTAAGACCTTATGCATCGTTGGAGTCATAGGATGCCAGCCATATAACTCAACATATAGTTTCGCAGTTTCCATGGCGTATTTATCATATTTTGCTACGTCAATCTTATGGCCGCTTGATATGGCTTCTAATATCACTTTTAATCTAATAATCAAGTCATAACTTATCCCAGTGATTTCTGCAGCCAATTCAGGGTTCTCGAAGAATCTTCTGCTGGTATTTCCATCGTTTGTGTTTCCGAAGTTATTTTTTGGCATATCGACTAAGAGACCTGTCTCCTCTCTAAATCTTTGCTGAATATCAAGTTTCTTCTGCTTTTCTAGATTTTTTTCTTCTTCGGTTCATCTCTCGCGATATTTTTTCACGGGCAATTTATATGCTAAATGCAGCACACTTTCGAATATCCGTATTCTTGCATGTAATACGCAAAGGCCAAATTCAAGAGCTTCAGGGCATACATCATTTTTTTTTTGTTAAATCATTGAAATCTTTTGATGTAGCTCCACATATATAACATCTGCGGGTCGATTTGGTGTCTGTAGCTGCATTGCAGACCTTTCCGTCAACCATAGTCATTTTAAAACTATATTGAAAAAAAATTCTCTCCATTGAGGTCAACTTTCGTCAAGTTTAATGAGTTTACACTATTCTTTACATAATTGATTTCTTCTTTTGTGATGTCCGTAGATTCTTTTACGAATCTAAATCTGAAATTGAACGGCAATATCTAGGTGAAGATGGAGTTGGATTTTGCCACACGATTTTACTTTTATCCTCACCACAAACAATTCGTAGAGGCACAAATGAGCTTATAAAAATATTAACATCAAATTCATCTTCGTTTGAGAGTCTTTGTTGAAACTGGGAGCCGTCGTCACAACCCCATTTGCAGATTAACAGTAACGAGTTCCCTTCAACGGCATCAAGTGTCAGTAAGACTTTTTCTAAGAAAAGGGATAATCTGGTTACAGTGTGATCCAACAAATATTGTAGGTTTCCTTCTGCGCAGGTAGGTCGAATAATTTCGTACTGTCTTCTAGTCAAATCGGCTTCAACAAACATTGTCAGTGCTTGCAGAGGAGTAAGGGGCTCTATTTCTTTAGACTTTGGATATCTGTTTTTACAATCACTGGCAGACGCAGAAGAATTTGTAATGTCTTTTAAAACAGTAGACGCGTTTCTCATCCTCACAAAATCAAAATCACAGCCTTCCAGGCATTAGTGGTAATTTATCTAAACTGCAATTTTTGGGTTAACTACACTCGAACAGTATATTGAGTTAAATGGGGAAATAAATCACTAAGAATGTCTTTATTAGACGGTCCAGAATCAACTCTGTATAAAGGACAACCAAAAAAGTAGATAGATGTTTGAACAGAAATGGTACGATGTAAATTAATCGGGCTAAAATTGTTTGATGAAATTTTCAGTGAAGTATGAGAGTAACGGCTCCCTATTTGGCAAAATTTTTCCAAGCAAATGGAAAGGTAGAAGAGACCTATTGAATAACCACCAAAAATCGCAGAAAAATAATTATATGTATGTATGGATTTGGGCTCTTGTATACACTGCGATCCAAAGTATCTATTGTGTCCCCTTTTAAAAAGTCTAGAATGTGGTATAGCTTCAGCTGCCAGAGATCTTTGTCTTCTATTTCATACGCTCCCAGGTGTATTACTCTGGATTTCCCTAGTGTTTCACACCTCAAGAAAGAAAATGTGGATAGTGGTTTCATCCTCTGTGATCTAGCCTCTTCAGATATTTGTTGAGGCGACAGGGCCCCGATAGAACTTCTTTTAGTATTCGTAGATTCTTACTTAAGTTGATACATTTAGCAGAACCACTCTGGTTATAATTTCCCAGCAGACTTCAATCCTTTGGACTTCTTTTTATGGGAGTTCTTGAAAATATTTTCAAGACCAAACTAGCAGAGGAGCTTAGATCACGAAGACTGAAGTCATAAGAAACATTCAAAACAAAATTTTAAGGCAGTTAAGATATTTCCAAATATACAATCGAAAACATTATGAGCATTTGCTTGATTTGAATTCGATTCATCAGTTTTATTATGTTAGAGCATGTGTAAAGAAAAAATAATAGAGTAATATTGCTCCAAATTCTTATTGTAGAAGTCTGTTACATTAAAAAAAAAATAGTGTAATAATAAGGGATTTCTAAAGGTCGTGAAAACATCAACACATTGTTTTCGATTTCACCAATCTTATCATATCTGACAAATTCATCTAATTGCGAGACTTTTCAAATAAACACTTCATAAAACACCGAAATAATATAGTTAGACACTATTGAATGCTACAATGAAAAAACTAGGTATATAAAAATTTTCTCTTGTATTGGGGTTCCAAATATTTAATTTTTTTCAATATAAAAAGTAGGAATTCATTGTTAGTTTCAACAAAAAATGTTATTCATCTGCATCGTTTGTGGTTTATTTTTCATAACATACTTCTAGCCATACGGGATGTCACAAAAATAGTTAGGTACATCAGACTTACGTTTTTTTTTAATAGAAAGCCTCACATTTTTCACATCTATTAAGAAAATCAGTTCAATTTTGAATCAGGTTCCATGTACCCAGTTATTGTCATTCCTTGGATATTCCATTTTTTGGAGATATCATGAATTGAAGTAGAAGTTTAATTTTGATGAATACATTCTATAAAAACAAGCGAAATTTACAACAGTGATATATACAAGTGAAATTTGCAACAGTGATTTAGGGTACTGAACACACTGTTTACATCCTCTTACCTTCAGTCTCTGAAGACGATAACTTGGTTTTCGAAACGTGCGTCAGACAGTGTAATTGTGAGTCGTGGTGTACGTGTTTCAGTACGAATATCACCAACGGCTCTATGAATTCCAACGTAGTGTTAATGTTAATGTTAAAACAGTAAACGAGTAAATAAATAAATTATATATTTAAATAAATAATGAATTATAAATAAGTTTCTGTACTACAGATTGTAGCCTTACGATCAAATGATATTCTAACATCTCTTGAAATGTCAATTGTAACTTCAGAAAATACCTAGAGCATTTATATCGTCAAGAATAGTCGATAGAATATTGTACATAATATTTTTCGTATTCCTCAATTAAAAACGTGAAGTAAGATCTGGGAATCTGGCTGGCGAACTGCACGAACCTCCTATTCTGGTAAACCAATTAACTGCAGCTATATTACGTGATTCCTCACAAGCACATAAAACCATAATGGTGAAAACTGTGGATATTCACTTGATCATCATTGTGGAAAGTAGATTCGTCCATGAATAACTCAAATTTATAAAAGTCCTTTTCTTATGCATCTCGATCAGAAATCAATAAAAAAAATTATTCTATTCTTCTGCAGCTGAATACGATGCGGATGGTATTTGTGATTTCTAAGAATCCTATAAATACTAGATTTAATTAAACATGCAGTTTGCTCATTTTTTTGGGTGTTCGTATTTGGATTCTCAACTATTAATCATAACACCAAGAATTGTCTTCGTTGGTGGTAACTGTTTAAATTTGTATAATGACGGGGCCCCCTTAAGGAATTCGAAAACCCGGAAAAATTCACAAAATAATATCAATACGTTAGATTTGTGGTATCAACACATCAAAAAATACAGAATGATTTCCAAATGATGGGGCCCTCATGGACCTGGGGCCCGGGGCTATAGCCCCCCCAAGCCCCTAGCTTAATCTGGTCCTGTCAGGATTTCTCTAAAAAATGGAATATCTCAAGAGAAGGAAATAGGTATATAAAAAATCATTCATAATTGACCTAATTACCTATGTAGACTTTGAAAATGTGATCAAATATGAGGTAATCCAAATAGTATATTTCATTTGTTTCACTATTTTCAGTACTTTCTGTAGAGCTGATAATAATTTTACATGGTAGCCGTAATTTAAGTTCTGATTATTAGGAACTTTGAAAATTTGTTCAATAATAGATAAAATCTTGACGTTTCGACCTACTTCGGTTATCATCGAAATATAATTTCCATCAAACTTTTTTCGTCAAATCCCATTATCTAAGTGCTCCTGAAAACTACGGAAACGTGTTTTTTCAGAGTTCTTTTGTTAGAGTTAACAATGAACTTCTACTTTTCACCAAACAAGGAATATATTTCGAACCGGAACATAAAAGAAAATTGATCTTTAACCCCTAGATTTTTCATTGTAATAGTATTTAACTATATTATTTACTATTTTATGGAGTTGTTACTATTTGAGAATAATTTACATGAATTTAAAAAACTTGAGAAGATTAGTAAAATGATCCCAATCAAATTCACAAATCACAAATAGTTTGTTGATATTTTTGAGACCACAATGTAACACAACTCTACAAACACTAATTGTTCTCTGGAAATGTTTGAACGTACTACGGAAGAATCAATTTCAAATCAAGCAAATGCACAGGATTTTTTCGATTTGGCAATACCCTACCTGCATTTGAAATTCGCTCAAAGTTAACCTAACTTACTAAGTACATTCCAAAAATTTAGTAAAATATAGGGATACTGTATTGAAGTCACCAGTTGCCTTCTACATCATATAAATACAGATGAACCACCCCGTATAGTCCTAAAATTCACTATAACCTCAACAATCAAAATAAACTACAAGAGGTATGCTTTTTGCTAGAAGATATAACTATTGAATTGCTACTAGAACTAAATACATAATTTTGTGATATAGATTCAGAAATAATGAATCACTATTGTTGATCCGAATGGAATCGCATCACACCTAATTTAGTGTCAATCACATTAACCAGATAAAATGAAGTATATAAATAATGTTTTTGTTAATAAGAAACATTGAATATGATTTGTTTTATTTATAAATTAATTACAATCTATTCATTTGATTAATGTCTCATTGTGGTTGTGTGTTAATCAACTAAATAATTATAGATGTGAGGTGATAAAAATTGCACCAAAAAGAATCATTTATTGATTCAACGATAGTCGATTGCCACATTTTTAGTATAATTTTTATGTTTTATTTTTTTGACATGCATCATACTCGTATTAATGAATTTCGAAGTAGAGGTTATCCCATTTTTATTATAAAATGAGTATAAATGTGATCTTACACGCTATCGATTGATGTATGACAATGTTCTTAGATATTACACATTCTTTCACTCGCTTTAGTCTGTAGGGTTGCCATTCATGACAAATTAGTCGCAAAAACACTATATTGATTCACATGTAACACTGTGTTATGGGAGTACATTGCTAATCTTTGAGTAGATAATCAAAAGATATATTCCGATTAATGACGTGAGAGGGACTAGGAAACCACATTCTGTGGTGAATTTTTTCGACATTTGATGAGTTTATTTGGATTATTTTATACATCAAGTAAGTAATCAGTTCAATTTCTAATAACAGATAACTTTGCTGAAGAAGATTAGATGTGTGTCTATTTAGATAAATTTGGGTTTCTTTGGGATACATTGTTTCTTGCTACAAAACTTTAAAATTGTTTCTTACTCTACAAACAAGTATTGGTTAGTTAGTCCAGTCAAAACCTCTCTTGCTGTTTCATAAGAGTTGGTGAATTTTGAGTTTGTAATATGTCTTATCAAATGTTTCCTCAAATATTTCGAATATTCCTTTGTTCACATATCGTGGTACAGTAGTCACTTCTTTCTTAATTCTAGCATTAGTTTGTTAATTGATTATCGACCTCCCTCCATTCGAAGACTTCAATAAAACTCAAGCTTCGTTGCTTAAACGTCCTCTATCTATCTACACGTTACAAGTGTTATAATTAAAGTAAATCTAGTTAAATGTCTGGTGATCTTATACCTAATATTAACTGGTAAGGTTTATTTTTTCAAACTTTGCTTTTTATATATATAGTGCTCACACAATTCCAATCATCTTCAATTTCCATTTACTTTAAGCAAATTTGTATCATAATTTTCGTGTATGTTCGTATTGCTATTTATTTGAGAAACATAAAGAATATATGAATTCAATTTCTTTATGTTAGAGCATAAGTTCCTTTTTATTCAAATATATTCTATCTACTCGTTTCTTCCTTAGTAATTTCCATTTGTGTTGCCGTTACCTTCCTCATTTTATTTTTTCTGCAGTTCTACAGCTGCAAGGTTGGAGATTGACCACCAAGGACTCAACCGGTACACCACCATAAATACACCAAATTCAATTTCAATAACTGGGAATTGAGTTAATGGCTGCAACCATCTCGAGTTTCCGATATGTCCCAGTTCTTATCTTCAATATATAGAAATATGAGTTATATTTAAATTATAACTGTTATAACAACTTATTCGTTGTGTTCTCTTGGATACGCAGTTTATTATTTTTCAATAAATTATTATTTGATGGAACCTTGTTTATTCATTTGGGAAAATTTGGGGGTATAGTTTGTTTAGATTATTAATTCAATTTATAAGGTGTTTCAAGCTTTTCCACCCTTTTTTATCACTTCTAAATTCGTTCGTTGAAATGCTACTGACGTCCAATTTAATATTAATGTTAACCTCATCCAAGTAACATTTATTTATATACCTCAACTGAGGTCGAATATCACTTCCTAAGGAAGAGTCTTCAGCCGAGGAAGTAAGGTTACAAGTTTTTCAATTGTGAAATCTAAATGGTCACGTTGCTTCTGATCTTGCCGGTATTTTGGTTAGTTTTTAAGTTCAAATTCATATCAGCTGTTGCTATAAAACAACTATCAAACTTGTTGCATGTTGTTGAGCTATCATCAACTGCCTTTCAAAGTCTTAGTATTGCTGAAATGTGAATACAGGAATCGAAATCAAAGTGAGGACACATCTTTTGGACAAATGTAGATATAATTGGGCATTGCATTATTTCTGCAGGAAGATCCACAGTTTCCATTAGTACAAAATCATACTCCGCCTCGACTAATGGATGACTACTTTTATTAGATTGCCGTATTAAAGAGGCTAAATTATATATTATGTTCATAAGCAGCATCCTCAGAAAGTAAATACTTGGACAGGTACTATCACAACAGAATATTTGCTCATAGTTTTCGAGGAATACCTTATAGTTGAACGCTTCTTAGACTTTAAGATTTGAATTAGTATTTCCCATGGCTGTTAAACTCCTCAATAAAGTATATCCAGATATCTCCACTAAATCACTAAGTATGGTTCTAAGAGTTTTCTCATATTCTGGAAGAATTATTATCAGAGAAATTGACTGAGGACAGTGAATTGGAAAACGTTGTACAATTCGGCAACTTTGCCTCCATATTTTTTTAAGTTACTGGTTGACGAATAGATAGAGTAGATACTTCATTTTGGCGTACAGAAGAGATTTTGATCTGGCAAACTTCAATCAGCTATAAATGAGTAGAAATAAATCGTGGATATATATCGAGAAGATGGCAGCAAATTGCTTGGCAATGAGATATTTTTGACTATGACTATTTTTTATTATAAAATTTTAGAGAGATTTTTTTCTTTATTTCCAATATTGTATTGGAAATACTTCACCTAGTTAATCACGAACAAAAAATGAGGTTTAATTTATCTAGCACCTAATCATACAATTGAATCATAGAACCATAGAGTCAAGGCAAAACGTGTTTTTTCCAGAAATATGTAATAGCAGATAGATTTGAAAATCATAATTTTAATAAGTGACGAGCACACTTTTTTCAAATTTCTCTTCAACCTTCTGCATATTCATATGATTACATAGAAATATATCGAACGATATTGGATTCAAAGCGATCTAAAAATAATTTCATAGTGCATTATTTGAATAGAAGTTAACGAGTTCTAAAACAATGCAAAAATATCAGTTTTAGAATATGTAATTGTAATCAAAACATTTTAAATTCATCATCACACTAATAATTTTATTGAAATATGTTATAACTTACATATTTCCCCTCAACGACTGCATCACACCAACTTATGATAAACAGTGTTAGATATAAAACACTCATCACATTTTTCTGGTACATTTTATCGAACATCTGACAAAAACTGAACAATTTTGCTGCGGTTACAAATATTTTGACAATTGATTTGTTCATCAACGATTATCTTATCGTATCGTTGATACAGATTAGGTAAGAATAAACATATAGATGGATATTCTGTAAGGTAACTCACATTCATAAATATAAATGACTATCAAATTCCGTTTATTTTCTTTTTAACTTATTTATAATATATATAAGGTATTTTTTAGAAGAAAATATTTTTGACGTTTCCACTGACATTTTTTGAATTAATACTACCTATCACGTGATTATCAAAATAGAATCAACCATACAAAGATTTATATTTTCAATTCACTTCGAATTTTGCTACTAGATAAGGCAACTACTATTTCAAATTTATTTATAGTTATATTGAAAGAGTTTGGCAGGATAAACATGGAGAAGATGGGTTGATTTATTCACATTTCCTAGACCTCTGCGGATATTAGTCCTTCAAATAAAATAATTGAAATTTGTCATTAAAAATTGAAAAACCTAACCCTGAGTACTGTAAGACCGTTGCTCTGTATTGTCGACGGTCACGTCAATATCCATATGTATATATATATATATATATATATATATATATATATATATATATATATATTTGGGGAGGGGATTAGGAATCTGCTCTCAGACATCTAGGCTGATCAATCTTGTGCCTAGATAGTGTCGGGTTGGCTATTGGCTGTTGTACTGCCGACCGACTAAACCCTTCCCCCTCATACGTGGATTCACCTGCTGAGAAGAGTGCTGGAACTACCGTTAAGTATTACTTCAGCATTCCGAGCGTTGCCTTACACTTATTTTAGTCTGTGCTTACTTCTATCTTCTTCTTTTGTCTCTATTATTTTCTGGATCATAACCGATACTATGTTCCATTTTTTTTCATCCTGTAACATATGGTGTAAAATATTGTCTGGAGTAAGTGTTTCTCCTACACATTGTTCAACTTCAATTCGCTGTGGGTTCCATTTTGCACATACGAAAAATGTGTGTTCCGCGTCATCCATTCGTCTACAGTACTTGCATTCCGTTGTTTTACTGATTTTAAACCTGTGGAAGTATGCTTCAAAACAGACATGTCCTGTTAACATTTGACTAGATAGTAGTTCACCTCTCCATGTTTTCTGTTTACCCACGTTCTAATATTTGGAATCAGTCTTCTAGTCCATTGTCCAGTTACTGCTTGTTCCCATTTGTCCTGCCACCGATTTAATGTTTCAGTACGTATCTCTATCTTCTCATTCCTTTGTTTGCCTTTTATTTTGTATCGTTCCTCAGCCTGCAGTTCTATAGGTATTATTTCTGAAATCACTAACAGCGCGTTTGTGGAGACTGTGTGGAAAGCACTACATACTCTCAAAGCTAACTTTCTTTGCACTTTTTGGCAAATATCCCTGTATTTGGTATATTTCAGCGTTTCATACCATACGGGAGACGCATATAACAAAATCGAGTGAGTTACTGCACATAATATTTTTCGTTTACTTGCTGTAGGCCCATTTTTTTGCGGCATTATTCTACTTAGAGATAAAGCAGATGCTTCTGCTTTCTTGCAGACGATTTCAATATGTTTTTTCATTGTAGCACCTGTGTCTAGGGTTACACCCAAATATTTAATTTGCGGTTTTGTAGTGATTTCGTTATTCAAGACTTCGATGGTCAGTCTTCTTGCTTCCTTTCGATCACCCAAAAGTACCGCCTCTTTTTTTTTCAAATGCATCCATTCAGCTATTCTTTGAATAGCGATGTTAGCTTCTACTACTACCTGTGTCTTTATCTTTCCTGTTACTACTACAGCAAGATCGTCAGCATAGGCCACCAATTTTACGCTACTTGGCATATCCAGTTGCAACAAGTCGTCATAATATAAGTTCCAAAGAAGAGGGCCAAGTACCGAGCCCTGTGGGACACCGCAGGTTACTTCCATAATGGTATTACCTACAAGTAGTGTCCGGTCCGTTAGATAACTTGTGATCATGCGCATTAGGTATGGCGATATGTTTCGCTTTTTCAAGCTGTCAGCTATTCCTCTCCATGGTGCGGAGTTGAATGCATTTCTTACATCTAACGTTACAAGTAAGCATATCTTACGGTTTGCCCATGCCACATGTTTTGCTTCTTTTGCGATTTCTAGAACTCTAGCTAGTGCATCCACAGTGGAAATACCTTTCTGAAACCCAAACTGAGAGTTGCTATACCTCCTCTTGCTTCTATTCTGCAAGTAATCTATTTTTGACGAGGTGTTCAAGAATTTTTCCCATGCAGTCCAGGAGACATAGTGGCCTGTATGACGTTTTTAAATCGTCCGTTTTTTTGGGCTTTTCTATTAGCACTAGTTTTGCCACTTTCCATATTTTGGGAAATTCCCCCGCATACAGTTGTCTGTTCATCACATCGAGGCACTTTTCTGGCAGGTATTTCACTACACACTTAGTTATCTCTGGTGATAGCTTATCTGGTCCAGCCGCCTTCTTTGGTCTTATTTTATTTGCTGCCGTTACAAGTTCTTCCTGTATCCATGGTATTATATCCGTCCTCACCATGTCAATATGTGGCCAGGTGGTTATTTCATATTTTGGAAATAGTCCACTTACTTCCTTAAGTATGATATCCTGTGAGATTTCTGTTTTCGGTCTTAGTAGAAATCTTTTTGTCACTATTTGGTAGCCTTTTCCACAAACATCGTTTTGAACTTCCTCTATAACAGTTTTCCAGGAGGGCTTCTTCGCGTCTTTTATCATTTTTTTCAAGTAATTTCTTTTTTCTTTATATTCGGCTCTTGCTTTCTCTTTTTCTTCGACTGTGCTTCCGGATATTCTGTTTGCACGTGTCATGTATCTCTTTTTACAAAGGCATTTTTTTCTGGCCTCACTGATCTGTGATGACCACCAGTATACTGGTTTTCTCTTTCCACTATAGTTGTATGTGGGCTGAAATGTGCGTTGACAATCCTTTTTAATAGCCGCCATGAGACCTTGAGGGTTTAGGGTGTCTGTTTCTTCTCGTATTTTTTGTTTTATCTCAGATATGAAGTATTGGATTTTCTTTTCTTCTATTTTCCATCCTATAATAATTTTTTCAGGAGCTACTTTTTGTGTTTCTAAAGACGGTATCTCAAAGAAGATGTAATTGTGATCAGACAATGTTTCTTGGTCTAGTACTTGCCAACTCCCAAACATTTTGTTTATATCATTTGAGACAAAGGTGACATCTATATGTGATGAACTGTTTCCTCGGGAAAAAGTAGGAGTATTTCCATGATTTAGTGAAACCAAATCTAGGCCTGCGGCCCATTCAGACAACATATCACCCCTTTTGTCATTTTCAATCGACCCCCATATTGCCGCCTTCGCGTTAAAATCTCCAGCTATTAAGCATTTCTTATTGCGCGTTCCAATGGCGTCTTTGAGTTGGTTCAGAATTATTCCGAATGTAAGGTTAGGTGATATGTAACAACTAAAAACGACTAATTCTGTGTATTCAATCCACACGAAGCCCTTGCCTCGTCCGCTATTTAGGACACGAATATCGTTATTGGTAATGCCTATAGCTGCATCAAAATTTTCATCAACGTACCATTTTGAGTCTTTTATGAGTATTTTATTCGGTTCGCTCACTATTGAAATGTCTATATTGTTCACTATTATTGTTTGCTTTAGCAGATCGTGTTCAGGTCGCCTGAGACCTAGATTTATTTGTACAAATTTAGCCATTTCTTAGCCTGTTCCCACTATATCGCCTTTTGTAATATCTCTTCGGTATCTTGGGCAACGCATGGTGTGTGGTCTGTGACCAGATTCACTACACATTAAACAGTAAGATTTCTCAGTGCATTTATTCTTTTGGTGTCCCTCCTCTCCGCAGTTTTTGCAGCATTTGGATCGATCAGGTCCGCTACATTGCCACGTCGTGTGTCCAATACCCCAGCATTTGTAACATGTGAGCACATTAACTCTCTGCCTAACGGTGCAGCTTACAAAACCTATTCTTATATTTCCCTTATCCGTAAGTTTTTTACCAGTTTTTTTGTCAACTAGAACGGTTGCGATCTGAGTCTCTCGGAAACCAGGACGAAGATTACTGACTGAAACATAATCTGTTTCGCTTCCGGCCATAAGTGACTTCACTGCTGTTTCAATCTCTTCTTTACTTGTGACCGCGTCGATATTTCTGACGTGTAAGACCGTTCGTGGTTCCTGTCCCCCAAGTTTTCTTATCTTCCCTTCTCCGTTTATATCATTTAATGCGTTAGCTATGTCGTCTGCTCCTCCGCTATTTCGCTCCATTGTAAGTAGCAAATATCCGGCCTTTGTCATTCGGGCTGTCTTCACTTTATTGTTCAAGTTTCTATTATGTACTTCTTCTGTAACTGCTTTCAAAAGCTCCGCATAAGAATGATTTCCTCTCTCGATATATAAAGCTTCGTCCCTTGACTCTCTTCGTTTATTTTGTTTTTTTAGTGTCATACCGTCTGAGACAAAAATTTCTACATTTAGTTCAAACTGCATCAGAGCAATTTCTACTGCTTTACGTATTTCAGATAAATTCAGTTCCTTCTGAAATATTACCGTAAGTTTCTTTATATCTTTTTTCTGCGCAAGTTCGGCTATTTTTGCCGTTAAGCAATATATTTCAAAAAGCACTTCCATTGTTTCTTTGGATTCGTCTTTTCCGGCTACAAATATACACTTCGCAATTTCTTGTAGTTCATCGGTTTCATCAAAGTGTACCTTACTAGTAGACTCAATATAAGCTACTTGTTGTGGTTCTGGTTTGTTCATTAAACCCAGTCTTTTAATTTCAGGCACGGCTTCTGCAACTTTACGAATGGCCATTGATTTTCCTGCCGTTTTTGGGTCTAGATACACTACAAGGTTATTTGAAAACACTATCTTCTCTTGGTTATCTTGGATAACGTTTGTATGGACAAAACACTTTTCGTCAACAATGCTTTGCAAAGAGTCTTTATTTATGCCAGGAGCAGATATCTCTTGTATCTCTTGTAGCGTCATTCTACTTCTAGCAGCTGGTTCTATTTTAGCCTCTTCGTTGGCGTTTTCTTTTGTCTGCTTTTTATACAAGAGGCTTATTAGGGCTTCCTGAATTTCATATCCTCCGAATTGCTCCGTTAGGCGTAGTATTTTCGCAGATATTTCTCTGATTTCCTTCTTAGTATTAGAACTTTCATGGACAGTGCGATTTAGAGCTTTTGCTTCCTCTGCTAAGTTATACGCTATGTTCAAGATTTGTGCTCCGACGTCTTGAGTAGTTTTCTTTGCTTGTTTGGTTTTAGACAAAAGGCTCAGAGTGCTCTCTTCCCTTTTTCTCTTATATTTTTGTTCTATAATCAGCAATCGATCTCCCAGTAATCCCGGGGGGCTGAGATCAGGTAAGGATAGAGTTCTCACCTTCGATGGGGGTGTCCTGTCGATCATAGAACTTTTCTCGAATGGGTTTTTCTCAGCTCTTCCAGTATCAGTATCCAGCAGCCCAGCCTGGTCGCCCTCTTGGGTTGCATAGCGGTAGTTGGCTGACGGTCGGTAAGAGCCCGCTCTCTCACTCTCTACACCGACCGGTACTAGGGTGTCCCTCCCTTGCACCGTAAACTTTGTTTCATTGGGTTGACTCATATATCATATTTTCTTTTTCTTCTTTCTTCTACTATATATATATATATATATATATATAGTACTTCTATATGGATTAAACGGGAAGGAATGTCCCACTATTAAAATGATGACAATATACTATTTTCTCTCTCGTTCCAGATACTTCGTACAGGTTGCGCATGCTTGAGAATGCGCAGAACCGAGCTGGAACCTCGGAGGATAGAGAAAACGTTATCATTCTGTCTTCCTCAGTCGTAACAGCTTCCACTTATAGAAGTATTACATATATGTCAATATCTAATCGAATTGAATATAGTTTCAGCTGGTCGGAATTTTTCTATATTTAGTGTTATTTTTTTCTTGTCATTATATATGTAGTACAAAACTATTTCAATTTTTAAAGTTACATGTCATTTTTGTGGTTATATGCTATTCGTTTTAGATCTTACTCTTTGGTTTTAATTCCTACTTTGTTCTTTTTTAAAAATGCCTCGAAAGCGGGAATCTGATCTATGCAAAGACTCGTCGCGGGCCCGTGCAGCAAAAGTTGCACTATTAATCTTCGGTTCGCTGGAAGCTGAGAAGACAATAGCAAGCAGAGCGTCAAAGTGTTTTGTGAGTAGCTGAAACTCCTCTTCACGAGTTCGTTCAGAAAGATAAGCTAGAAGAGCGATAGACAAACCAGAACAACTGCAGGCGAGAAGAATTCATAATGCAGAGACGCAGACCACGTGCCGTTGAAATTTCATGCGTAAGGATTGGTTGTTATTCAATGGTACTGAGTTTCAATATAATCCTTTATAATAATCCTATCATAATCATATTTTGATTATCATTGGCTAAATGCATAAAAAATGCCACTATTGCGATGCTCTGAAGCTTCACTTCAATTCAATTCAATTCAATTCACTTTAATTACTTTTAAAAACTTAATTGTTAAATGTTACAGATGAGTCAAAGCAATTAGGAAGCAAAATAAGAAAGTATAACTGTTGCTTACAAATACCTGGATTTTCACCAACTTTTACTGTAGGGCAGATATATCATGGTCTACAGAAGTCAGTTCTAACTTCCCAGCCTCATGAGATAACAATTAATCTGGATGGTGTAGTAAAATATTGGAAATATATTTGTTCATGTAAGTACGGCAGGAAGAGACTTGCATATCGACACGAAACTATTAAAAAAGGACACAAGAGGCCACTAATTGGCCATCAGAATAGAACATTTGTAACACTACAATTTTTAACAAGTTTTTATTGTTTTCAAAATGCATCTTATGGATGTATGGTTGTTTTTCTATCAGAAAAGCACTTTAAACAGATATATTACTTTACTATTTAGACTAAAATTTCAAAAAAACACCTTCTATTATTTATAGAACAACAACTACTTTTGAGGTTAGGTGTAATTTTTTAGTTAGATGCTATTTGTTATGATTCCATTTATTCCCATTGAGCTTATAGCCAGTTCACGTGTGTCCGGAATTTACTCAACGGAAAAACTTTAATTTAGTCTAAAAAATGTTTTGATCAATACTCTGCATTTTTATCTTTTGAAATTGTTAAAATTTATATTACTTATTTTAATAAAGTTTTAAGTTTCAGAAATTTTATGGTATGTTTTTTTTAACATTGATAATCCCTGCCAAGCAATAAAAGCCGCGGGTAATAACTATTAATTTAGAAATATATTTACAATATTCATCAAAAACTTATCAATTATTAATATAATTACGTTGAAAAACAGAATTATTTGCTTGGATAGTCTAGTATTTATATATTAATAGTATTAATAAATTTTTTAGCACTGTCCAACCATCCTACCAACATTAACATTTTATTTTGTAGACTTTTCTATATAGTTTTGAAAATATTAACGTTTCGATCTATTTCGATCTCTAAAAATATGATTGACTCATTGACAATGTGCTCATCTATTTTAATTATTAGATCACTTACAATATGAGTATCAAAATAAATGATTTTTATTGTTTTTATTAATTTTTTCATGTAATATAGCATAGTAGTCACTTCGGATTTATTTATTCTAAAATTCAAGTTTTTGAAGAAATTAATTTGTTATAAATCTCTCACTCCATTCGAGAAATTCAATAAAACCTCTAAATTAATTCGAATTCCTCCTCCATCTATCTAAACTCCAAATGAAATTCAATTTTAGTAAATTTGTGGTGATTTTATTCATTAATTCATTATATTCGCTGTTAAGTTTCTCTTTGCTTTTTTAATCAGTGTGCTCAGGAAAATTCTAGTTATCGTTATTAATTTTCTTTTTTTTAAGCAAATTAATTTTCTGCGTAAATCCGTATTTTCTATTTATTTGCCGAACAGAATGAATAGAATAGAAAAAATTCCTGTCTGGTTATATTTAAAAAAAATAAATCGCTATTTTTTATATGTTAGCATAAGCTCCTATCATTCAAATCTGTTCTTTCTGCTCGTTCCTTCTTCCGCAATTTCCATTTGGGAGTTGTTTTTTAATTTATGCTTTTATTCGTTGTGCTTTTTTGGATACACAGTTAATGCGAACTTAGTATTCTTTTTTAAGAAATTCATTTGTTGTTAAAACTTCTTTTATTGTTCTTAGCAATAGATATTAATTTCGAAAATCGAGTCCGGGGATAGCTTTATATCGTTCAATTTTTATTTTTAATTTAATTCATAGGGTGTTTCCAGCTTTTCCGCCTTTTTTTATTAATCGTAACGTCGCACACTGGGGCAAAAAGGTCCTATGCGTTGTGTTATTACTACAAATAAAACACATAGTTAACATTTTGTGTTTCATTTTGATTCATAAAGACATCATATAAATATTTTCTTCTAATTATTTATTTACGTGATTACATATCCATACAAACAAGATACAGCTATTACATTTCGTCATCCTCAGAATAAAAAGAGTTATTCTTGTCATCGCTTTCACTACCATCGTTGGCGTCATTAATGTTGTCAAAACCACAGTGTTGCAGAAGTCATAGTTTTAATGAATCCCTTGCTTCTTTAGGAAGGCACTCAATATTTTTATTTTAAAATTTTCTTTTACTGGTTATTACGTGGTCGAATCGAAGTAAAAATGAATTAAAAATATCATTGTTTGTTTTTTCACGACTACACTTTCTTGAAAAATGCTCCCGATATTATTTAAAATCTCTGTTTCCAGCTTCTTGAGCTTCTTCTGTTCATTGGCCTATAGGCAGCAAAACAGAGGACACTATTTAAGGGCTTTTTATAAAATATATATGTGAAGTAGGAGGCATATTATACCAGGTATATTTATCAAAGTATCGAGCGGTTCTTGTGTGAAATCTCTCAATTTTTTGCATCAGTTTCATGCCCACTTGAAACCACTATCATTATAATATGCATTATTATAATTGAATTAATGTAAATGTTAGTAATTTCAGCTGACAGTTCAGAGTCCTTAAAAAACCCTCAAGCGGTATTTCCATCTATGATTAAACCAGTCCGTTCCCTAAATTCTCTCTGATTACGGGCTTTGTTTTCCTGAACAATTTCTTTATCTGTTCCTCGAGCTTGTCACTTTTTAATTGGTAATTCGTATGACAGATGTGAAAGGGATTTAAGCTAAAATTATACCAAAAATTATTTGTAAACTTAGAGTATATTGGTACCCACCTAAAAGCTTACATATATTTTGAAAAATGTTGAATGATATTATTTATTTTGTTTTTTGTTTTTAATAATATTAACTAAATACATAAACTTTTCTGCAGATATAATTTTATTAAAATATTGTTACATACCTGAAGTCGAAGGTTCCATGTTGAAACTCAAACATAAGCTATGAAGACATAGCTTTGAATTCACACAAAAAAAATCTACAACAGTACAAGTACGCTATCCGTAGAAAACTGACTTTAATACAGGGATGGGTAGTAAACGCTTGCGATTAATGATAAATTTACCTGTATTATAATGAATATTGATGGATATAGGTTTTTCAAAAAATTATGAAAAGTGGGTATTCTTTGCTAATTCCTTTTTCGATGTATTGCCAGGTATAGGACCATTCTGCCCCAATTTGCGTCGTTGGTTAAAAAGCTGGTGGCGTTCAATTTAATATTGATTTTTCACCCCATCTGAGTACCAGTTATTTACACACTTTAACTGATGCCAAATAATACTTCCTGAAAAATAGTCTCCTGTCGGGGAGTTAAGGTTAAAAAATTTATTAAAAAAAATATATAATGCCTAATGACTCTAAAACTTTATTCTCCCTTATTGTCGTAGATTTTTCAAAGCAGTGAGTGAATGGAAATATAATGTCTAATAACTAAAAATCACTGTTTTCTAAATTATATTCGTCAAAATTATATATCTTCACCTCGTAAATATCTCGTTACGAATGAGTTTTCTAAGGGGGAGAATATTGTCCCACAAATAAATATCAACTCGATTCGCTCTGGCTTCTGCATTTAACTGAGAACCACTCCATCTGTAGCAATTTCCGGTATCTTTGCTGGAAAATATTTAGCATCATAAGCCACAATAATCTCTAACTGAGTACCCAAGGTGAGAATGGGCTGTTATAGCAGTATCCACTGATGATGTTTCAGCAGTCTCGTTTGATATATCAACATATGATCCAGAAAAATGTAGAGGGCTCTGAATCTTCTTATGTGGAAGTTTGTCATGAAAAATCAGAGTCTCCCAAAAGTTTTCGCTTCATGCTGGCGATTTTGTTAGGATTACGTCGAAGTTTTTTAGGGTGAGTTAATATTTTAGCCTCAGTTACTTTTTTTTTCGATAACTCGTTTCTCTGGTGTATCGGTCAATAAGCGTGATCTTTTCTCGACTGAATATTTGTCCGTGGGTCATCTGTCGGAAGTGACCTGATAAGGGAAGGAGTGTTAAAAGTCCTTGTCGTTGAAGGCAAAGTTTAAGCCTAGACATTTCCATTATTTGCATCCTAGTCGAGAAGAGTAAGGTCCTTCGAAGTTGATGGAATACTATTAAGCAACTGAGGACTAGATTCCACAACATTATTAACGGCTACAGCTGGATTAGAACGATCAGACACATCCAATGAGAAAAATGCAAAATATTGAAAAATATATTTATCGAGAAAGACAAATCCGGTAACTTGAAATCCTTTAGTGATAATATTGATTTTTTTCGATTGCTGAATGACTAATCGTCGTTAAAATTCTAAAACCTCGTAAGTCCAAATAATGCCTTTTGATTTTTGAATGTCATTCGAGAATCGAAAAACTATACAACTGGTACAAAAATCTTGAAATCGATCTATGTTCATAGATTCTCAAAAAAATGTATATTCTTAATGATCGCGATATATAAAGAAGCACAGTTTTCTTCTTCTCAGGAAAAGTTACAATTTTTGACTTACCCAATGCTGGAGCTTAAGATAGGTAATAAAAGATTTTCTTATTTTTTTCTGCTGTTTCTACATAACTGAATATATTTTCCAACCTTCAATTGAAACAGCCCCGATTCAAACTTGGAAAAGTAATTCCACAAACAATAGTTTCTTGTAATGAAAAGTTTGCTGGGCATTCTGCGATTCCTGTTGAAAAACAAAATAAAGTTGTGGAGAAACTTTGATTATGAATCTTTTAGAAACCTATTCCGTGACAGTGCCAAGCAAGTAGAACGAACTGTAATATTTCAATGGCAATGCATAAATCATTTATCATGGGAGTTGGTTCATTTCATAAGCAGGATAATATTTATGGTTGTTTGATTATCATCTTAAAAATGTTTCTTCATATTAACATCAACACGTTATTTGTCATATAATAAAAAATAAGAAATATACAGTCGAGCTAGATAGAATAAACAATCGTTTAATAGAAAGCAATGATTTATACATAATGTGTCAATTTTAAAACATATTAAATTTTATATTCTAAAAATTAGCAGAATCACATCACCCTTTTCATCAAGTTGTACAGTTGTTTTACTGTTGGTTTTCAATTAAACCCCTTTAACGCTCCAAGAGAAGTGGGTTGCATAATATATAACTGATAAATAAGTCGTTTGAGTACCCAAATACTTAAGTTTTCTTTCTCTCTGAGACATTAATGAAACCCTTGAAGATATTTTATGTGGTGTTTCTGGCAATAGAACATGAAAAATTAATAAAAACGAACACACTTCGTTTATTTAGGATACGTGAAAAATAAGAAAGTTCAGTTTCGAATTCATCTATAACATCTTTAAGAACATCTGTTTATAGCCGTATGCTCGAAGCTGTTTCAAATCTTGATGCTATTTTTGATAAACAAACAATTTTTGATGCCCCCATAAGGAGAAGTATTACTTCTCTCGATGTACCAGGAAATGTATCATTTAACCAATGTCTAATTGGGAGTTAGAAATGTGATGAAGCTCTATCTTGTTAGAAGTGATAGAAATCTACTGTAAGCTCGAGTCACCAACTGCACTGTTAAATAATCTATTATTTTCTTGAAGGTCATCAGCTAGACTATTCTGAATGAATAAGGAATCTCAAGAATACTGACCCAGTCTTTTACTTTCTTTAAATGTTACCTGCCCCAATAAGTCGCAGGCTTTTATCACTCCAGCTCATTAAGCAAAAAAGTGCTGGATAAATCTTTCACTAAATCAGTTTCGTTAAACTTTTTTACTAATTTACTGACAGTAGATCTTGTTGTGGGATATAAATTATTAAAGATATTACACGTTTCTTGTTGACTTCTAGAGGGATCTCCAGCTCATTAAGCAAAAAAGTGCTGGTATTGGTATCCTTGGCATGTACAACGAACTAAAAATCTACAATCTCCTAAACCATAAATTTTATCGAGTTAGTGAGAAGTTTAACGAAACTTGTGCTGTAAAATATTTATCTAAGTCATGGTGCAGAAAACCTGCAACAACTGAAAACAAATCTTTAAATGTTTCTGTCATGCTAGAAGTAGATACATATTTGTGAAGTAGAAATATTACGAATTCTAGAAAACATACAGTAAATGCGATTATAGCAGATGCTCAAAATGTTGTCCATTTACTTCAATACAACAAGCCATGCGATTTTTAAAAATTTGCAATACATTTCACAACGTGACTGCGTAATCCTACCTTCGGTTCCTGAATATTAGCAAGTTTTGTTTTATAAACGATTTTTTTAAGGGACCCACAGGAAATAGTCTAAAGGAATCATACCGAGAGATCGCGGGGGTCATTCGATAAAACCAAGCCCTCCAATCCATCTTCTGGGAAACACATTATTTAGGTATTGCCTCACCACACACGCATATTGAGGTGGGGCATCATCTTGCAGCCAAGTATTGTCGTTTGGGATATTATTATTGTCTGAAAAGTTCTAGTATTGTTTGTTTTTTTAAATGTAATTGAAAATATTTATTTGAATTTGGAAATATCCGAGCCAATTCAGGTATATTACTGTTTTCCAATAAATCTAAAAACGCCGGACCATTTAAGTTACCCTCAATGAAAAAGGGACCAATTATTTTGTGACCTGTTATTCCATACATTCAGTTTTTCGGGATATTGTGTGTGGGATTCATGCATCCAACGAGGATTATTACGTGACCAGAATATACAATTATGCCGATTTAAGTTTCTATTGATTCAAAAAGTGGCCACATCGCGAAACAAAAAATTTGTATCGTGTTGATTGTAACATTTTTCCATCAAACTCTTCACGTCTATCAATATTGTCATCTGCCAAATCTTGAGCCAACGTTACTTTGTATAGATGGAATTTATTGTAATATTTTCATTTGCGAAATATCAAGTTCACTGGATATTTGTCTAGTGTGGATCAAGTGTGGATCGTCTTCTAACAGAACGCAGACATCTAAAGATTTGTTTTCAATTGATGCAGTTTTTCTGCGTCCTGATTAGGAAAAATCTTTCACTAAATCAGTTTCGTTATACTTTTTTACTAATTTACTGACAGTAGATCTTGTTGTGGTATATAAATTATTACGCGGGTCTTGTTGATTTCTAGAGGGATTCATTTGAAATAACAAAGTTCATTATTTTTCTGTAAAAATGAAAGATCTAACAACAATGTAGATACCACCATAATACCGGCCGTACCACAAGACCCTTGTGCACAAAAATTCATAAAAATCGTACAAGTCGTTTCCGAGATAATAGAGGCGTTCCATACATAAAACTCACTATGTATGTTTTTTCTATTTGTGAATATAACCCAGCTTCTAAACTGATAATATTCTCCAAAACCCTTTTAAAATATTTGCAGTGGTACTAAATATGAAATTATTTTTTACTACTGGTTATTTCAAACTAATATTTATCAAATTATTTTATTTTGAACATTGTATTATCACAATCAGCTTGGCCCCTAAGAAATGTTTACATCACCCCAATTGATATTTTATAGTTTTTCCATATGGCTTATATACCCTTGGAAGTATCTATTTTCTCATTTGTCATCTTCCTATTCTGTTCTTATTTTCGCCTGAATCTGTCGGTATTTTTTCTCTCTGCATCTCCTTCCATCTCTATTCGTACCAAAAAGAGGAGAATTAATGAATATATTGCATTGGAAACCTTTACTTCAAATAATTTATTCACTAAAAATTAACAAATTCTAAATAAGACCATAATTGTTTCACGAAATAATTGAACACAAAAAATAATTAATCAATAAAACTTATTCATATTGAACTGAATAGAAAATTTTTCTAGTTCACAGCTCAGCTCCGGATCATCCTGAAACTCTTGTTCAACGTTCCTCACTTTCCTATCCATTTTTGGGCGTCCCCGTTTCTTTCGATTCTTTTGCCTCAAAGCTTCGAATTCTTCAAATGTTAGTGACCTGACTGGTGCACTACTTGAATCGGAGGTAATACTGCAGATAGCATTTTGTAATTCCCTAGTCTTTGGTCTCGTATCACTTTTTTTAATAGATGGCGGTATTTCCTTCAGAGAACAAAGTTGAGGATTGACCATAAGACTGCTCTGGCTGAACCCAAATCTTCCAAGCACCTACGAAAATTAATTGTATATAAAGGAACAACCAGGATTTATACAGTTCGGTTATAACCCACAAATGTTGTACCGAGGATTTAATAACAGAATTCCATTGTTAGTATTGCGGTATAAAACAAATTGAAATAAATTCCAATTAGAATACTATGTATTGATAACACATCAGGGAGCTTTTTATTATAATTATAGAAAAACCTGATTCAGCGTAATATACAGAGTGTCTATCTACCTTCAGTATACACTCAGGAATGATATATTATAAATTGGCAGTCATATTATATCATCAAAAGCCAATTTTCTGAAATTCGAAAGTTGAAAAGAAACAATAAAACAATTCTTACCTCATAGAAAAAAATTATTTCATTAAACTTTTCAATAATCAACTTCAAAGAAACAAAGTAACGGTAAAAACTGAACTGAGATTGTAATTTATTCTACATTAATTTTTCATAATATGCATAATTTCGCTGCCATGCTGAAGTTCTAAATTATACATATTAAGTGAAATATATAGTGTAAATCATTCAAATTTTAAACATGCCAACGAAATTTTGAATATTTTGTCCCATGCTGGAAAATTAATGGGAAATAAATTAAAAGTTTGGTACAATTTGTAACTCGCTTTTATTATTATGTAAATAACAAGCGCAGAGGGTAAACCCTTTTACAATCGAGTAGTTCGAGTAGTGCTGTGTGTGGATGCTCACCTAGAACTTTTGTAGGCTGTAGTGCTCGGGAAAGACGTGCCTTGGTAGCTAATTCCACACGCTAGCACTTCTCCAAAGAAATGGATCCCAATAAATTGAAGCTCTGGGCGTCTGCAAACGAGCTGGGGTTCATGAGCCACGTCTGCTTTTCGATTAGGTTTTGCAGAAACTGCTAGCGGGATTATGCTAGACAACTGGGAAGAGCATTTCTCGTTGTAGTAACGGTGAAACAGTCAGGTCGAGGACCTTTCTTCAATGCTCTAGGCTCTCCAAGTTTCTGGTCAACTCTAGATCGCCTATAAGTCAAACTACTCTCTTCTGTATGGAATCGAACGTCTTCAGGTTATGCTTGGGAGCCGAGCTACAAATGTGCGAGCAACATTCCAAAGATGGGCGAATCTGGGATTTGTAAAGGATTTGAAGCTATTGCGAGGAATAGAGCTATAGAGTCTTAAAAAGGACTCCAAGATTTTGTGAAGCTGCCTTGACTATATCGGCCACGTGACTATGCAAGGACATTTGGCTTTCAACTTCAAAACTCAACAAGCGAAATTGCAAGGATGGTCATATTCTATGTCCAGACTGGACCAAATCCTAAACCGTAGTGCCAGCCTTGTTTGTAAAAATAGCTGCCTGGTTCTTTACTGCATTAAACTCAATCAAATGGCTTCCATCCCATTCAAGAATGTTATCAAGATTGATATTGATGGTGGTGATCTGTTGCTGACTACGGGTTTGAGTAGTAGCCGAGTTATTGGTGGGGTAATTTGAACGACTACACTAGTGTCCTATCGTCACCGAAGCTATGGTTCGGCTCTGCTCCCAAAATTTATTCTCCTATTGATACAATATTGGTTTTGTATCGATATAAGTATCAAACATGGTCACCATCAGCATATAGAAATAGAATTTATCGAAAGATTTTTTTATATATTAAAAAGAGAATATTTCGTAGCATACCATTGAACTGCTAAACATTGAACAAAACTGTTCTAGAATACCTTCTGTTCTAATTTGGTTCAGTTGATTTCGTTTGATTACATCAAGAAAATGTATATTTCATATTTTGTTCTATGCTAAATTAGATTATTTTAAAAGCTCTTACGTAATAATGTGGGTATAATTAACTAAAAAGCTCTTCCTCTTATTTTTTAAATATAACCAAAGTTATGTATTAGTTAGATATTCAAGGCAAGTGAACTTTGTATATAAATATATAAATAATTTGATGAAACGTTAATTCAATCTCTGAAAAGTAATCGAAAATAAGAAAAAAAAACATTCATCGACAAAACGGAAGTGAAACATAAAAGGCCGCTTAACAACCACCGACATTCTGAATTTCTTTCGGGAATTGTAGAAGTTATTACTTTATAAGTGGAAATTGAAGTTAACATTGTGATTTTTTTTCCATACACTGGAAATTCATATAAATTTTATACCAATTCACCTGGGAAATATAAAAAGCTTTTTCATTTTCGGCCAGCGAGTCCCAAGAAGTTGAAACCGTTGTTTTGATTTGTTGTTTAGATGAATTGGGATACATCCAATGGTACAGTGTTCTAGTTCGCTTTGAAAACAAAGATTTTGCTGCTTTCAATATTTCAAGTTGCTTCGTTTGAGTAAATGTTTGATGACCTTGGGCCTCATCATCAGTAACCTGAAAGAAATGATTTACTAGATTAATCAAATATGACAAAAGAAGATATAAAAACGACTTGTTCGTAGACCATAGTCATGAAAATTGCTCTGTATTTTAACCAAAAAACATTTGAAATTTGATGAAAATTCCAAATATATTGTCAAATTAGTTACTACCATCTTCTTACGTAAAAATCATCGAATGACGACCGTCCTCAGAGATAATTCTTTGAAAGCTGGTACTGATTCTTCAGAAAAATATTATACATAATGAAATAAATGGTAATTGTGTCCAATATACTACCAAACTCGAAATTACAAAATGTATTGAATGAAATCGGTCCTTTAGTTGAACCTAGTTACGAACTATGTAGCAGATAAATAATTTAATTAACTATGAGCCTATGATACTTAACAACGACTTATTGTACTCTCAATAAATCTTGTTATAATAACGATTCGCTTTTGTCTAAATTGCAAACAATCATACTAAATTTTTTTTTCTCCTCTGAAATCTCCTAGAATATATTCAGACAATTCACAATACAGCCACTTTTTTTTTAATTTCAGACGAGAAATTCATATTGCACTTCTGGATAATAAAGTTATTCCAGAATACGTAACTGTTAATTTCCGTATTTTTATTGATTACTTATTTCGCTAAATGAAGTACGCAGCAGCGTATGTAAATACATCTTTCAAATATGTTTGATTTGGAGTATTACGGCGATATCATAGAGTTGAGGAAATCTATTTTAAACTCGAATATTCAATAATCTTAATTTTTCAAATTTTGTTAGAAATATCCTTCGTTTTTTTGACTCTCTCAATGAAGGTTGATTGTTAATGCTTTTTTAAACTGTAGCACTAGCTGCCAATTACCATCCTTCTTGTCGTAGGATTTGATCTATTGTCATGTCACTATTGTAACAATGGTCCAATTTAAGATAACGTATAATTTGCAAGATACCTGATCCAAATAGCCCAGCACTTTATTGATGCACTTCCTCTTATTGTACCGTACAAGAATTCGGTTTTTACTTACATTTTGGAACGCAGTAATAAATACTTTCCATCCACGCATATAATTAATTCATCCCTGTCGAAAATAGTAAAATATCGACCGTCCACTGTTTTGGAAGGTCGAATTGTAACAAGCGATTCACTTTTTCTGTGATGATATCTAAGAGTAAATCACACAATTAAAATTTTCTACCAGACCCAAAGAAGATACCACTTTTCAAAATAATATAACAGGATAAATAGGAATGAAAGAAATCAGAGAATTTATAGAAAAAACATTCCATTCGTATTAAATGTAACCAATGTCTCCTATTACTGGAAGATTCGATTAGGGCTGTCAACGTACTTAATTTAACCAAATAGTATACACCAAAAATTTCAATGAATCAATGGAAAATAAGGCACAGGTTTAATTGCTCCATCTGCGACAGGCTATTATCAAAAACATATGGACATACTAAATTATTAGCCACTATTCCTATCTACACATTAACACAAAAAATTGTAGGCTAACCAACTAAATTTCTTTACATTGCAATTTTGTCCTTAAGTAGATAAGAAACACGATGTTAAACAGTAAAGAGTTCCATTAAAATTGTTTGATTGTGTTTTGATACCTCCTGTAAGTAAGTAATTAAATACCAAAAATTATAAAATGAATAATTTACAAATTTTGCCCCATAAAGATGCATTTAAACTATGATTATAGCATTCTTCAAGAAATTCAGCGTATATTTGATTAAATAAGTTTTAGTCTATCTCTTCAGTAGATATAGAGGATTTACTGTAGAAAGTTTCGTGACTTTTTTTGTGAAATTGGTCACTGGCTCTTCCTCTACATCTCTGAACCTCTCAACAGAGCTTGGCAACCGTTTCAACACATTAGTATCAACAGCAATGAAACAAACTTTTCCTGGATAAGAAAGAAATGAGAAAAGGAATGAAATCACAAATTCTGACTGTCTCACCTTAAAAAAATTAAGAAGAAAAGAATGTAAGAAAATACTCAACTGAAACTAAAAATAGAAACTATAGATCAAGATGCAGGATTGGGAACATAATCAGTACGGGAATAGACCTGAATAAATTTATCATTCAAAACCATGCATAATATTTGGCTAAGAGTACGCGTACGCAGTTTTGATTATTATGTTACTGATATACATTCGATGTTTTTCAATGGAATTGATTTATTTCTGTATTTATTCAATGAATAAATCCTGGATACTTACGCCTAAACTTGAAGGAAAGTGTTTGTAATCTTTTCCAACGTCGTTATTAATTGGTAAACGCAAATTTACCATTTCGCATTTTTTTCTACTTTGTTGCAATGCATCTGTATGGTTAATCGTTAAATCAATCGGCTCATCAATGTAATTGTCAATGTTCATAGATCTATTATCAAAATTATGTACTCTCAATTTTGCTGTACTCCTTTGATGTACCTAGAATTCGTTATTTTCTTATTAAATTTATGATAATAATTATATATTCACATCTTGCCTCATTCGTAAAAACTTAGCGATAAGTATTGTTCAAAATATTGAGTTAATAGTTACCTTTAAGGAGTTTTATCTTGATATTCACTGCAACTACATTCAAATGAGTGATAGAAAATACGTATTCAAAAACTATAACCCTCAACTTTTTATAAACTGCTTATATATAATAGACATAATTCTATATACATTACCTGTTGTTTCATGAAAATAACATCTTCATACGTTTCCATTGAAAATAATAATTTTACACTATTGATCTGCAGAATCTCGGTAACGTTTATCCAAGTGTCAATTATTAAAGTCAACAAATTTTTGTTTACATGCCAACTTTAATATTTAAATTTTAAATCGTATTTTCTGTTGCTAGGATATTTACTTGTTGTGAATAAGTAGATTTCTAGACTTATTGAAAACGAAGTTTTATCCACAATGTGTAGATGGCGCGCATTGTATTCTGTAATTTAAGGACAGAGAAAACCTCTAACAATTAAGATTAAAGGACTTGTTATTAATATGAAACTGCTCTTCCTTCGGTTTAATAATATAATAATAATAATAATTTGAGAAATATTTTTAGCAAACAGGTAAGTAATTAGAATGTATTCAATGAATGCATGTATTGCCTTTGTACATATATAACGTTTAATAACCAATTATTGTCCTCTAATTGTGTAGTTGTGAAGCTTGTTTTATGCAGTTAGAATAAAAAATTACCATTAAACTAACAAATTGAATCACTATTTGAAATATAATGAAATGTTACTTGTAGTTCAGGCAGAAACTTTACACTGAATTTGAATTAATCTAAGAGTTCATCAACTTTTAGCTTCTTAGTTTAATTCTTTAATTTTGTGAGATTATGAGCACAGAATGCTTTATTTTGAAATTTGATATCAAAAAATAGGAAAAAAGCAATGTCTGACAGTCAGCAATTTCCATTAAATGATGGAACACTGATAGACAGAAGGTTTCTACATTTATATGACAAAAATTACCCATACAGGTACAGGGAATTTCTATTGATTTACCAGTAATTTATAATTATCCTTAATTTACCGCATAAACCTAAAAATGACCATCAAGAGAAGTTAGTTTAATGTTAATTTAGTTTTAATTTTGAAAAAAACCAAGTTTAACTGTTGGTGTAGTGGTGGTATTAAGTAGTGTGTTCAATTTAATCGAATGCTCTGAAGATCCAGGAGAGCTTGAAGGAAGAAAAGTAATGGCTAATGTATTTCACCTGGAATATATCAAACTTTTTCCATTTTTCCAATTTGGTCTAGAAGGTTTCCTAAGTGGAACAAATATTGTTAACTCCAAAGAGTATTATTAAAAGTTTCATAAAAATAAATATAAATTGAAGTATTTATAAAGAAGAAATGAGAACAAAAAATCGGACCTATCGCACAATTCTCCGCCCAGTTGTCATGTTTGCTAGCGAAATCCGTGTTTTGAACACACATTGAAGCGAAAGATCATACGCCGAATATATGGACCAGTGTGTGAGCAGAAAGTGTGGCGTAGCTGTACAAACATCGAGCTCTCCGACTCTATGAAAACCCTGGCCTGGTGACAGAAGTCAAGAAAGCCAGACTCAGATGGCTAGGCTACATGGAGGAACGCAAAGCATACCGCGCAAACGATGGCTGGATAATGTCGAAGAGGATCTTCGGGAACTAGATGTTAGTGGGTGGAGACGCTGAGCGTTGGACCGTGATGACTAGTGGAGTGTGGTGGACAAGACCAAGGCTCTTTGAGGGCTATAGTGCTAGTAGTAGAAGTATTTTTGGATTTAATTATATTGTTTACTGTTCTTGTAATATTCAATTTTGTATTTCTAGTAAAACACTCTTAAGCATTTAAAGAAAAGTGAAGCTGTCTAGTATCTGGTTTTACGATCCTAGGTATGGGTATCCAATATGTTGACTACAAACTCAATTTTGAAATAGCAGAAGTTTTCGTCTTACGGTATAATACCATTATTCTAAAATATGTATTACAGCTTATACTGATAATTCATTTATTTTGCAAAAATACTTTCTATAACTTTATGTAGCTTGTGAATGAAACCTCTCCGTTTTGTTCATATATTTTGAAATTTGCAAAATGCATCATCCCGTATCCATTAAAGCTTCTTCTTATATATTTAGTGCGAGGGCAGCACATCCTTAGTGAAGTAGTTTCAGAACATAAGACATCTATAGCTTCATCTAACATATGAAGAAGGACATAGCCAATATAATATCTGGTCCAACAACTTTATGGCACATAATGAATACTAATAGTATCAATTCTATGCTTAAGGATAAAAAGAGCACTTTTTTACGTTGGACCAAACATGTCACTTGTGTTGACGAAATAAAAGCTATAAACTGGTTATAAATAAGATAGAAAACTATAAAAAATCTTTAGGTAATACAGGAAACTGCTTCTTGACGTCTGTAGGGTAAATTTCTGAAGTAATGAAATGTCCAGGTGCTTTACTATTTTCATTTTAATACCCTCTTAATTATTAGAATGTAATTGTTTGAAATTACTTTTCAACTAACTTTAACTTTTTTTTCACTAACGATATTTAAACCATATATAATTGTATATAGGTTATAACGAAATAAACGCTCTTCGAAAGGTTACAACTGATTTTTTGAAGAATTGTGTTTGTGTTAGTATAAAATATTTTAAACAAAAGTAGTTAATTTGGTTTGAAAACTCTGATAATCTCAAAATTGAAGATTCAAAGTGGATGCAGCAGTATAAATGTGGACAGAACAATGAATTTAAAATATTTGTTTTTTGTTATAAAATTGAAGTACGAGGTAATTAATAAACAGCTCATTTCATTTAATTAAGAAAGCATTTAATGATTTTTAGCTACAAACTCCAATTCTAAAAAGCATCCAAGAACTTAACCAATTAATGTATGTTTTTATCGTTTGTTTAGTATGTTTCAAAGTGTAATGGTGATGTTAAAGTTACAAGAAAAACTATTTTTCTTTTTTAAGTCATCTAACAAGATATTTTTTATTTTCTAAATGTTAATATGAAATAAGTTATTCAAATTTAGTTAGTTATATTTTAATATATTATTATATTATTGGAAAATAAGGAGTTGAAACATTATGACAAAAAAATCAATACTAAATATGAGTGTTTTTTCATATCTATCCTACTTTTTTCAAATTATTTCTAAATTGTCTACTTTGGACCTTGAAAATGATTTGTGTAGTTATGTACCTTAATTAAAAAATTTGTAGAACTAGAGCCATCGTTATTATCCCTTTTAACAAAGGGAGCTTCAATAATAGCAGCTCCATTACATTTTTATCTAAGAAAGCTGAAATTTGAGAAGTGTTCTCTGAAATAGTATATTACATAATGAGTTTGGAAAGTGATACATTTCGTACTAGTTACTGTTTTGCATGAGCCGCGTAGCGATGAGTGCTGAAGCGTAACGAGTGCGAAATACACTTTCCAACGAGTTATATACATGACCACATAAAAATTCTTCAAAAAAACGTATTTTTTAAATAAAAAAGTCAATTAAACAATATCACACATATGTTGAAAAGTATATTAACACGTGTGTTGAAAAGTGGAAAAATTCTACAAAATATTTTTTATTTTTTGATAGTAGAGATGGCAAAAACGAAAAGAATGATTATGAAAAATATAAATATAAACACTAATATAACCACAAAAATCATATTTTCTACTTCTTCAGTCTTCTTAAATTTGGCCTTTTGTCTTTCGGCACCAAGCCAGATTCATATTGTATTCACGTATTACCTCTATCGTTCGAGACCATATATCTATAACATAAGAAAAAGAACATACATGTATGTTTTGTTATTTTTCAGTACATATGTGAAATAAGCTACTATCTTAGGTGAAAATATCATTTTCATAAGTGGTCTTTTCTAGAGTTACCTAAAAGTAAAATATCTGTAAATAGTAGTGCTTCCCATAAGGGATGATGAGTACGTTTACATAAACTTGTCTAATTTTTCTTTAGTTCATACTTTATTGAAAATTTAATTTATAAAGAATACACCATTAAATGGATAAATTCTAATGTGATGAATTTTACGTATTGTCTCAAAAATCACATTGAATTGAGAACAACGATTCCCGATTAAGGAACAGAGTACAAGCTGGATGATTTCATGCAAAAAACATGAATGCAATAAATTACTCCAATATAGGCCAGATTCATTTAATTCAGCGACATCTATCAAGTAAAAACTTAACTACCTCTAAAATTAAGCCACAGTTTCGCGTATACGCTTTATAGTGTCTTTTTAAGCAATCTAACAGATGGAGATGTTAGAATAATGTATTGCTCTCTGATATTATAGTCATAGTGGTTCTGCATAGTTGCCACAGATGGCACTATACGTATTGTATTCAATAGTTTATATTGAATTATTTTAAAACGAATTTAAGTTGTTAGATTAGTTTATATGTACGGCCGATTAAGGCCGATTCATAAACTTAACTTTCCGTTTGCCGTTACCGTTGACGTTTGCTCTAAACAAAATTAAGAACATTGAAATGCATAAGACCATTCATAGTTGCCGATTGGTCTGCTGTTGGTGACTTTCAACGTAAACGTATTTCATCTTTTTCCGTCAGCCATTCGTAGCAACTTTCGTAGCAATAGAAAAGAGCCAATCATATCCGGTTGCGTTTGTCAAGGGATTTTGACGTATGACGTATGAGAACGTGATATTGGGGTTATTATCCTTTTCAGTTTGTTTATTTGTAGTGGTGTTTTGGCGTTGCTTGTTTTCTCTTCGTTAATTTGCATAAACCATAAATGCCGGATAAACAATAACACAAAAATATCACGAAAACAAAAAGCAGTACACACGTTAAAAAATATAACAATATTTTCAGGCAAATGGCAGCAGCTCAAGTTTATAAATAGGGTGTAGAAATTGCTACGAACGGCAAACGTCAACCGCGAACGGCAAAGTCAAGTTTATGAGAGGGAGAGAGAGAGAGAAAGAAATGCTTTATTGTTGAAATATTGTTACAATTTGGAGACAAAAGCTTATAAAAATTAAAAAACAAACATAAAAATAACTAAATAAAGATATAAATAAAAGAAAATTTCAGTATACATAAGAAAACCACAATGCGTTACAAAATTGTAGGTAATAATTAGTATAAAAGTCGTATATAAGTACATAGCAAAAATTAAACCAGTATGAAGCATGTCCGGAATTAAATATTATTATTAGAATAATAGTCGTTTACAGAGTAGAAGGCACTTTCCAGTAAATATGCTTTCAAATTATTGCGAAATGCGGGAAAAGATGTTATAGATTTGATTTCAATTGGCAATTGATTGTACATTTTTTTCTATTGAAAAATATTGAGCCCTTAACTAATTCTGAACATGGAGAACGCAGGTGAAGGTCGTGCTCCGTGTTCGTGAGTGGATAGCTGCGCAAGTATCTTTCTGATACTGGAAAAGTTAGCTTACGTATTAGGCAATCGCTCTTCTGTGTTAGATCGGAAACATTTCATACAACAAAGTGGTTTTTTTTGGAAATGATCATCTTCTTTTCTCTGAAGTTTTTTACAAATACCTATTAGACTAAGCAAAATTATAAAATATAATTTGAGAGTTATGGGCTATGTTACGAATTTTTAAGTTTTGTAGTATGCTCTCTTTAGTCTTGAATGTTTAAGTTGGTTTCACGAAATGTTATGGTACTTAAGCTAAGACATTGAAGATTTATTAGAATAACTTTGATATTTCAAGAGATCAACTATCATAAAAGTGAAGTGAGATAAATTTCGGATAATATTTATATTATTTAATATATAAATATTTAATTGATGAAATATTTTTTTGTTGGAAAAATTTGCGATACTTAAACGAAATTAATAAATTCAATTATATCGTTTTGGATTCCGAGTATGAAGATACTTTTATGAACATAGTTTGTAAAGCATACTACTTTAATTGTATTTTAGAGACATTATCTTGTTTGCTGAAACCCGATTCATTAAAATGTTTCACAAACCGAGCAGGATGTTACTCTTTTCACAGCTTCTTCCAAAAACTTTTCCTATTACATTACAAAAGAAAATAAGCCATTTAAGCTATCCAAACAATATTGAAGTTTCGAAACTGATGCTGGCTGTGTCATTCAACGTTATTATGCTATTAAAAAACAAAGGAATACTATCATGAATAAACAAATAATAAAGAGGGAAAGTACTTTATCGCATTTCTCAGTTTTTCGACACGATTAAATATCTTTTATGCTCTATAATATTCAAGAAGTTTGAATTTCTTACACTCTTTTACTTTTGATTCTTTAAGCTTTTTACAGTTGAGGAATTTGACTCAGCTTTTGGGAATTTTGTTAGCACTTATATAAATGTTTTTTTTTTTTGTAATAGTTGGAGGAAAATATTTTTTCTTGATATTGTTGAGAAATACAAATATATACTCCTGTGATTTTAGAACTTCAAAGCCATTAGTTAAAAAACAGGACGATACAGAGATGCGCTGGAAAAAGATAAAAACTAATATTACGGACGCAGCTGTTGAGGCGCTAGGCCTAAGGAAAGTAGGAGTGAGCAAGAACAGTCGAAGGCAACAATGGTATACACCGGAAGTAAAAGCTTTCGCCGAGGAAAAACGGGAGGCATATTCAAGATATAGGAGCGATAAAACACCCGAAGAAAAGAACCACTACATTCAAACGAGAAACTGAGTAAACACAGAAATCAGAAACATAAAATGAAGCTTCTGGGAAAACTTTACTTCCGAAATGGAACATGACCTATACGGAGCACAAAAAAAAGGTATGGGGAATGCTAAGAAGAAGACATGAAATAGTAGAATACACACAGACATAACAGATTGACAAGTCCCACTGGAAAAACTATTTCGAACAACTGTATACAGATGCTCCCGAAGAGGAGGGAAACAAAGAAAACAATGAAGAAGAAGATGAAGAAAACAATGAACCCCTCGAGACATTAGAAGAAGTAACGATAGAACACGCAAAAAGGTCAAAAACAGGATAGCACCTGGATTAGATAGCATACCAAATGAATTATTGAAATACGTCGGACAATAACTAATAGTAAAACTTACCAAGCTTTTCAACAGAATATTATGAAAGAGAGAAGTTCTTAACAAATGGAAAAAGAACATAACCATTCCTATATTCAAGAAAAGGGACAGGAAATCTTCAGAGAACTATAGAGGTATAACCCTTCTAAACACAACCATGAAACTTTTTACAAAAAGCTTCACAAAAACCCGCAACTGTTCAACCAGATAATGGACGAAATACAGCAAGAGGATATTCACTTACAACGGGCACAATAAAAATAATCTGTTATGCCGATGACTCTGTAATTGTGGCAGAGAAGGAAGACGACTTACTGCAGCTCCTATATTCATTCTACGTAAAAGCTTAAAACTTTAACATGCAAAAACTAAAACCCTTGTCATCTCTAAAGAATCAATGAGGTGCAAACTCGCCCTAGACAATAAAACCAAAGAACAGGTAATGTTATTTGACTACCTAGGCACACAAATCAACGCAGACCAGAACAGAATAAATGAAGTAGAAGGACAAGCAAATAAAGCCAGCCGAATATCAGGCGCACTCCGGGACATTATCTGGAATAATACCAGTATGAACAAAAAAACTAAAAACATCATTTGAATAACAGAAATGAAAATAATCAGAAACATGCGGGTACAAACTTAGAAAGAGAAATACAAACCTAAGACACGAATGTGAGGTGGAAGATGTACTCAGATGGGGACGTAAATGTAGAAGAGCCTGGAACGAACACGTGGACAGGATGATCAGAGAAAGATTAGCAAAGATAGCACTAGACGGTAAATCAGGGACACGACGACTTTTAAGAAGACCTCCAAAAAGGTGCATGGATTCATGGACATCAACATCTCAAGGATGACAAGCTGAAAAAAAAAGGCCTACAATACGTTGAATAAGAAGAAAACCGTTAGTCTTAATTTTATAAGGAGTGATTTATATTGTTATTGAGCTATTTTTTGGTAAAGAAAAAATATCGAACGATAAGGAAAAAGGGTTATAACTAACAGTAGAGAAAATAAAAGTTTGAATTCGACAAAATAATAATTTATTTGAAACTAACTAATATTTAGTGCTCCCTCCATTGGCCCCAATAACAGCTTCCAATTGCTATATTAAGGATCGAATGAATTTCTTTATTTGATCTTGTTCGATACTATTCCATTCTTCAGTGAGCACCGTTTTGAAGTCCAATTACCTGGCTAGTGCAGAATTTCTAGCCCGAACATTTTTCTTAAATTTATCCCATAAATGCTCGATCGGATTGACATACATGCTACGATCTGGCCAATTCACAGCGGAAATTTCGACATTCTGTAAATACCGCCATACAGAACCTACAGTATAAGGACGGGCATTGTTCTGCATTAGGATGAAGTTTTCGCTGATGAAACTGGCGTCGAGATGAACGTGATACCCTTGCCGTTAATCTCTCCGTTTCACCACTAGTTTCAATAAAAACCAACTTGGTTTTTGCTTCTAATGAAATGCCTACCCAAACCAATCCAGGGACCTCTTCCAAAATATACGTTCTCTTTCATGCAACACTACGCGAATCTCTCTTTAGGTCTTCTGAATATTCGACCTCTTCTATAGCTACCAAGCAGGCATACTCTGCTTTTGATTGAGAAAAGAACGTACTCTCTGGCAAATCGTAGACGCGCTAGGCTGCTCAGTGGACTTGTGTTGATTTGGGCCAGTAACTGGCCTTTTTGGCTGAGTTAGTTGTCTTAAGTCTTCTTCTAAATGTACAACTACCCACAACAACTCCTCCCGTTTCTCTGAGATCTTGTTGGGCTTAAGCCCCAGTAAGTGCCCGATTTATAGCGATGTGTTGACAATGATTCGGCCATCTTTCTCGGATTTGCACTTTTTTCTACCGTAACCGCATCCTCGATGGAAGTTACAAGTATCTTAGTAACTGGGTAATATGGGTGTCGCTTTATTACTAGAATTCTTAATTGATGTTAAAGAGATGTTCATCGGTTGATGTTGGATAACTAACTTATAGTGCTGGGTCAAGCAGATAACCTTTTATAAGGGTTAGTTACCCCATATGGGCACTATTGTGAACAAGCATAAATAGGGTGTTTACCGATCAAAACATATTTTTGACAGTGAGAGCAAGAAAAATTTCATATCATTTTGCTAGGGTCTATTTTTGTTATTTTCACAGATGATAAAACTCATACTATACCATTGTAATTACATGATTGTTTTGGCCTCTAAACAACTCCGTCTAATAGACTATAGGAAGTGATGAAATTTTAGCGAGCGCACTGTTTTTTATACATTGTTTTAACTAATTTTTTGACGTCGAACATTCGAGAATTGACTTGACTATATAAATATATTAAAGGCCGCTTGATATGATGCAATACAATGCAATGCAAGTCGCAATATTTCATGACCAAAAGCGTGCGCAGATTAAGTTCAACAGTCTAGTTACTTTTTGCTTGGCCATTCTTCTTAGCTTTGTTATTTTTGAATTGGTTTAAACTAGTCACAAAATATTAACTGAAATTTGACGTTAGGAATTGATTCGATTTATTTATGGTGGTAAGTTTTGATTGGGGCAGTTATCACGCAGTAGTAACAGACTTGTCAAACGACGTCCAATATTAATATATGAAATATTTGAACTTTGAAAAAATATGCATGTAATTTCTTACACGTTGTACCATGTCAAGCTGCTTCTACTGCAAGAAATAGTTGGTAATCAAAATGGCAAAACTGGCATTATAATCCTCGCAAGAAAAGACATCTCGAGAGGCAGCGGTAAAAACAAATTGGTAGTATTGATTATAAGTTACTAATAGTGAATAAGGAAATTTCGTAGGATAGGCTAGGATGTGTGTGCTATGGGATAATGAAAAAATGTGCTTAAAATTTATTCCACCCGTAACGATAAAAATATAAAATATAAATTTTAAATAAATTAGAATTGACATTACACTACTCAATATGAACTTTTAATATCATAATTGGGATGGAATACAATTTTTCAAGTAGTCAAGTTTTAGTGGGTACTTCTAGAAAATAGTTATTCATATTTCAAGGCACTAAAGTCATACTTTTTGTCACGAGGCTAGTTGCTAACTGATCAGACGGGTAACAAAAAGAGAGAGAGAGAGAGATTCGTTGTTAAGAATTTGGAAGGAAGGTTTTTTTTTTTGGTAATTTGGGTATGATTTGCTCAGGCCCTGATATAGGAATTTTTTCCTCTGCAGGGCTGGGGGTGTGGATATTTTGTTGGGGAGTGCTTGCTCGGCTGCTTCTAGCGGTGTAGTTATTTTTTTTGTTCAAGATTTTTTCTTTCTTTTTATTATTTTTTTTGGTTTTTTTTTTATATTTTTTTTGTTTTTTCTTAATCTAATTGGGGGTGGGCGGGTACAGCTGCGGCTGTATTATTCCCTATCGTCGGTCATTTGTCTGGAGAATCGGTTCTCCAGGTTGCAGGGAAACCGCAGAAAACCTGCAACTCCGACGATCGAATGGCAGTGAGGGTGGGTGTTGGGGGTCGGAATTTATCTCACTGATATGGGGGAGCTATCGAGGAAATTAAGGTAGGTTTCCGGGAGATCCTCGTATGCTGTTGCTAGTAGTCGAAGTGGCGGATAAGAGAGCTTTTTTTTGGGTTTTGAGCCTAGTGGCCGCATATTGTTGGTCCAGGGGATGAGGAGGGTCTCTTTAGCAGCGGAATTATTTGATTCGATGGTTCGAATCACATATCGGGCTTGGAGGTCGTTTAGGCGGCTTGGAATGAGGGTTATGTCAGTATTGACATAAACGGTGTTGCTAGGGCTAAACCTACACTTGTATTGGCAGTACCTAAGAATGGACTGCTTGCAGGTCACTAGTCTTTTGATTAGATATTCGGGCAAGGTGCTAAAGACGTTTGCTCTATATTCGATAATGGGGCGGATGTATGTTTTATACGTATGAAGTAGGGTCAGGGGGTGGGTTCGTCCGAAATTTCCACCAAGAGCTTTGATGAGCCTGACTCGTTTCCGTACTCTGTTCAGAGTGTCATTCAGATCGGCCGTCCAATTGAGAGTGTGAGTGAATTTCACACCCAGATAGACGGCTTCTCTGCGGATTTCGAGCCCCTCTCCCCAAAGTCTCAAGTGGAGGTTTTGAGGTTGATGTTTGCGCACGGATTGGGGATGTATGAAGGCGATGGCTTGAGTTTTTTGAGAATTGAGAGTAACCCATTTTCTGCACCAATCCGATGAGTGCGGTGTCATCCGCGTACATTTGGATTGTTACTGTTGGGTCCAGTGGGACTGGAGTGTCATACGTATAGATTATATAGAGTAATGGGGACAGAATTGAGCCTTGTGGAACGCCAGTAAGTGGGGTAAAAGATTCGGAAAGGCAATGACCCACTTTGACTTTGATGGAGCGGTTGGTGAGATATGAATATATCAATTTTATAGTAGGAGGTGGCATGCGGATAGTCAGAAGCTTCCTAATAAGTCCGGCATGCCAGACCTGATCGAAAGCTTTCTGAACATGAACATGAAAATGGCGGAGGCACACTGGTGTTGGTTCATCGCTTTGGTCAAGATGGTTTGAAGATTGGTGATGGCGTTTTGGGTGGAGTGTTTGGGCCTGAATCCGAATTGGAGCTTTGGAATAATATTAAGCTCTGTACAGAAGTCCCAGATTCTGTCTTTAATCAAACGTTCAAAGACTTTACCCAAGACGCTGATGAGCGAAATAGGGCGGTAAGATTCAGGATTGGAAGGGTCTTTGCCGGGTTTGGGAATGAGAACCGTGTTGGCGGATTTCCAACATTGAGGAAAGTAAGAGAAAGCCAAGCAGGCGTCAAATAGACCGCAGAGCTTAGGGAGAGCTGTCTCAGGCAGGTTTTTTAATGCCTGTCTTGAGATTCCGTCCCGCCCGGGAGCGGAGTTCTTCCCAGCTCGGCAAGCCGATCTAACAACATCCACGGTAAATGGTGCGATAAGTGGAACGTTCTCATTTAGTTGGGTAATCCAGTAGGGGCTCAGGGTTATGTTTTGGGTGAAGAAGTGGGTTTCATCGGCAAAGTCCCGTGAGAAATGGGGGTTGTCAGTTGGAGTAAAGACAGTTTGTAAGCTGTTTTTGAAGACGGTAGCTTTGTCTTCGGGCGAGAAATACTTTCGTCCTTGTACTTCAAGGTGTGATTCTACATACTTTCGTTGGCCAGTTAGTCTGTAGAATTGTTGCCAAAACGCACGACTCCGTCTATAGTCCAAGTCGGCAGTGGCGGCCTCCCACTTTATCCGCTTTTCAGCATTGATTTCCAGCCTGACTTGGGCGTTGAGACGGTTCCATTGCGTTTTGACTGCTGGGTCTCTAGTTCTAACGTACAGCCTATATAACTGTCTTTTCTGACGAATTTTGGATCGGATATTTTGAGAGATTGATATATAGTTGGTATGAACGGTGGTAAGAGGGACGGCGATGTCTTGCGCATCGATAATGAGGGATTGGAAATCCTCCGCGTATTTGTCTAGTTCTTCGGTAGTTCGAAGAATAGTGGGTTGGGGTAAATTGGTATTGATATGGTTTGCGAAGGAGATCCAGTCGGCATTTTTGAAGTCCCGATAGGTGAAGCTAGTTGGAGGGGGTTTTATTGGGTTGAGAAAAGATGTATTGACCAATAAGGGAACGTGGTCTGAGGTGATTGAGTCGCCTATAGAGCATTCGTCCTCGATAAGAGTAATTAATCTGTCCGTGCAGATTATGTGGTCGACGATGGAAGAGCCCAGGTGACTTACGAGTGTTGGATTTCGGTTTTTAATCCGAGAAAGGAGAAGAGAAATTAGAGAGTCGACGAGAATTCTGCCGGCTAGGTTGGTTGTGGTATCACCAAAAAGGGTATTCCTGGAGTTGAGGTCACCCATAATAATGGCTCTAGGAAGAGTGGATGCATATTCGAGGAGGTCGAGAGAAAGTGATTGTTGTGGGTGTTTGTAATAAGAGATGAAAGTGATAGTCTCGTTATTACACGAGATATCGATAGCTATGCAATCCAGGTTCTGTTGATACAGAAATGGGGGTAGGGGATGGGGTGTCGAAGGGAGTCCGTTACGGACGAGAAGTCCGTTGCCGTGACAGTAGGAATTTCTGTTCAAGTGAAAGGTGGTATAGCCTAAACCTTGGCAATTAACGGTCCCTATTGTAAAGTCCATGGGACTTTATTTTTTAGTGGGAAGTGTTTGGTTTTTGGGTGAAAGCGAAATGAATGCGATTACCCACGCCGCTGGTTACGGTACAATTATAACCGTAAAAAGAGGGAATGAGGCGTTGTAGCGTTTCGGCTACTAGCGCCCGAGAAGTGGGGATGGCAGAAGACAGGTCATAAGGGGTTTGAGGTTTTTCCAGGGTGACTGGGGCTGTATCCTGGGGGGCTTTCGGAGTTTCAATCCTTTTCGGGCAGCGGGGGTGGAAGGCGGGGTAAGGTCCACCGCAATTTTTACAGGTAGGGGAGTTAGCTTTTGGGCATTTTTCTGGCTTGTGACCAGAAGCACCACAGGCTGGACAAATGGGTTTGGCGTTGCAGGTGTCTGCGGAGTGGCCGGTAGATGAACATCGGTTGCAATATTTGGGGACTGCGGGTATGGTGTTTGAATTTGAGACTTCGCAGTAGTGCGAAAGCCCGTGGAAGTTTATACCCTTGGTTAGGGCGTGGTGGTAGGCAGTTTCGGAATCTGTAATGATTCGAAACATGGATGTGGGTTTATTTGTGGATCTAGCTATGATCCTCCAAGTTTTAATGACAGGGAATTTCAGGATAGAGAGGATCTCCAGGAACTCTTCTTCGGTGTAAGATTGGTCTACATTCTTGCAGACCAGAGAGAAGGTGGTTTTTTTGGTTTTAGTGGTTAGGGGTTTTTGGACTCGTTGGGGAGAGTTTATCGGGATAACGACGATTTTCTCGTCGCCTACGGCGTAACGGATTTTCCTTGCCAACGTTTCGTGATGAAACGTGGAAGGAATTTTGAGGAGGGCGGTTCCATTGGGGTTGGCTTTGAGAAAGCGCATTTGTCCCCTCAATAGCTCTTGCGTATTGGGGAGATTTTAGAGCTCTCTCTCTGTGAGGTATATTTTGTTGGGAGGTTTCTAAGATTGAGGGTTTGAAGTGGAGGAGATTGAGCTGTGGTGTGAGATTGAGGTTGTTGTTGGTGATGGTTTGGGATTGTTGGTGGGTTCTGGGGATCTGAGTTTGAGTTGGTGTTTGGGGTTTGATAGAATTTTGGGTATTTTGTTTTGACTTTTGGCTTTTGGTTAAGGGAATTGATTTTGAAATTAGGAGGGGAATATTTTTTTTGGGAATAGCGCCTAGTCGGGAGTAATCAACCTGCTTGGGTTTAGAGCTGGCTGATTTCTGCGAGACCCTAGATGCATAGGAATCCGCAGATGGTGCTGGTGATGAGCTCCTGCTATTCTCCAGTGATTTACGTTGGATAAAATCTATGGCATTTTGCATTTGGATAAATTGATGTGGACTGTACTGTGAGAGTTGTGCAACCATTTCTTCGAAGGTTTTCTCCTTAGGAATTGGGGTTGGTCGGGAGTGGTGGGAACTCGTCGACTGAGGATACGGGTTTGCTTCGGGTTTGTATAGGGGAACGGGCTACTCGGGGCATTTTGAAAGGGGTAGGTTGAATGAAAGAGTCGAGATCAAGTGAGAATAAGAATAAGGATTTCGAAAATTGAATTCCTTTGTTAGTATCTAAAGAGAGTTGTCTATCAAAGCCGACAGCGGACTCACTGCCGGAGGGAGTTTCCTCCCCTGTTAAAGAATTCCTGACCTTTTTGATTGCCTGTTAGTGTTATTTAAAAATAAAATAATATTCACCTGAAACTGATGATCCTAGGATTCGCGCTAGTTCTTGAAACACTTGCCCCCGAAAGGGTTTATTTCATTATAAAAAAAGCCCCGAAAAGGGCAGATATGTGAAGCAACAAAGCCCCGAAAGGGGCACTTTTGCAACTGTTACTGTTCATGGTAAATGTGACCACGCTGTGACGTTAAATACTTTCTTTGTCAGCGAGAGTTTGAATCGCAGTAGGCGACCCTGCGTTTACCGGTGTGTTTTCTAATGAAACAGTGACCGATTATACAGTAGTCCTTTAATCCGTACTTGCGACCTTCTCGTAGCGCTCTAAGAAAGCAACTGACAAAAAGAGACTTTAGTACCGCGTTATATATTTTTTTCGAAGTCGCCCAGATTGAGGCGAGTAGAATAAGTTATAAGTGCCACGTTTAGTTATACAGCTGAATAATTTTATTATTCTCTAAAATTCAGCATGCAAATTTTATTTCTTTTCATTTATTTATAATAATTCTAATAGAAAAGTTTGAATTATTCGTAATGTTGAAATGTTGTAAGCTGGTTAACATGTAATCGACTGCTGTCGTACATGAAGCGGATAAGAGTTCAGTTAATTCAGTCCCAAGGCGATAAAAAGCGATTTTACTGTCGGTTTCTATCGACCAATCGCCATTATTGTTTCATTTTCTTATTAAATAAATCACATCAATATTCTCTATCAATGTGTATAAAAGTAATTTGAAATGAATTTGATACTTTAAATTCCATATTTTTAAATGCTTGAGCATTTAAAACAAATGTCGTTTTCATGTTTATTACAGTACATAATTACCAAATAGGAGAATAAAAATTTTCTTTACAAAGTACAAAATAATGTAAAATAACAAAATCATGGAAAATAAGTAATCAAATAACTTGATTCAATTATTTCAATCAAGCAAATGTTAATAATATCGCCCATTGAGATTAACAAGATCGCCAAGGAATTAAAATCTTATTATCTTGGTGGCCATTTGATAGGTCCCCTTTTACATATCCATCATCATCACGAACATGTCTAGCTTAGGTACTCAGAAGATTCACCATCTTGTTGAAATCAGATGTTTCTGACTGCGATATTAGCATGTAGAAGATAGGATAAGTAAACCAGTCAGTTATTTGCGAAGCCAATATGGTGAAAAAAGGTTTTTCAAAAATGTTTATAACAATTTGGTAAACAACTGTATCACAAAATTGTATTAAGTGCTAATTTATGTTGTTAGACGTAAAAATTGTACTACCTTGATAATAAAAAATAAATTTATGATCATTATTTCAAATTCCATTTTTCCCCTAGTATAATAAATTCTAGTGAACAAAATAATAGAAAATAATAAATTTCTATTGCTTGATCTTGGTAAGTAGTTATATGAAAACGGCCGCGCGGCCCCTTAAAACAAAAAAATTATAAGCCGTTTATTAATATGTTTATCCTATTATTTATGGATAAGGATATTAGGGAAATATTTGTTAGTTAATTGAGATAAAACATTTTTTCAGCGACAATTTAGTCTTTCAAGTGACTAGAAGATACCAATTTTTTTCAAATTTTCAAAGTAAACATATATATTATAAAAAAATTTATTTGATGCACTCTTTAGCAGCGTTGCGCCCGTGTCGAAACAGCCGCGAGGAGCCCTAACTTAACACTTAATTAAAATTGTAAATAATACAGTGAGAGTACTGGGAGCTGCGATTTTTTATAGGAAATTTCCTCATTTTTAAGAAACTTTATGAAATATTTTAAATATTAATACTTCTTGAGTTATCAACAGAAAGCAGGAAACTGTTTTATTCATCTCATTTTGTTAATAAAAATCCAATTTTTCACCTGCACTAAAATTTTTCTAGATGTGATTCCGAATCGAATTACCTATTGCTCATAATTTTAGGACTTCTCTCTATATTTCTGACTTTTTTGAACTTTTTGAATTTATTACTTGCTTATTATTATTGTTTACAGGTTAAAAGGTATAAACTTGGAGAATTTTGTTCTAGGGTAGTTTTATTTTTTTTTTCATTCAACTAAATTTCGAAGATGTTTACAGTTTTTAAGTTTTTGCCTTATTTCTAATTAGTTTTATTAAAAATCGTCCAATTTAATATTAATTGTTCATTCCAACTGAAATCTGGGGCTGATTACCACTTCCAGAATAAGAGTCTCCAGCCGAAGACAATAAGGTTACAATTAGTAATAAAAAACGTATTATTGTTATAAAAAAGCTATAAATATCGAATAATATTAATGTATGAATAGATATCAATTTTTCTGTTTTCAATTTTAATACAGTTGAAAGCAAATTTTAGTTTCGAGTTTCTGTTGAGCTTATTAATGATAAAAATAAACTTGTTTCTATTAGTTGCCATTTCAGTCTGGTTAAAATGAACTCTCTATATCATGATAATATTTTCAAGATGGGTTTTTCAACCTTTTAATATTTTTAATTTGATCATATTCATGAGTTTCGTGCACGTAATGTTAACCTTAATAACATTCCTCAACGTTTTCCAGATTCCATCCAACGGGAATAGCTTGTGTACATATAAACCTGGTCCTTTACCCTTTTCAAATTTATCCAGACGTTATCTTATGAAAAATGTGATTACATTAATCTGATGTATGTGTGATGCAAAAAGTAGAGTGATCATATGAAATATCATAAAATATTTTTACTAGAATAAAAATAAATACATCAATGGGAAACGTAAGCGTTAATTAATCCTAATTAAATACGACAAAGTTGAACTTTTCTATTACGTATATCTGCAACACTGGGGAAGTAATAGAAGAATGACTAAAATCGTTGTTTACAACAATTCCTAATAAACAACAAGTCGGGAGGTTTAACAATCACAAAATGTTTTGGGTACTTCATTGATCATGAAAAGATTTCCGACAAGGTCCAATAAGATAATATATTACATCGGAGCCACAGATGTTGATGGAAAACGCCTACGTTTAATTATGAACCTGAATTAGCAACAGAAGGAGTTCGAGTCAATCGAAGACATACAGATGAAAGTCAAATCTAACGAGGCATTCAGCAATGATGTATCTTGTCTCTACTGATGTTTAATCCATATTTCGACAAAGTCTTAAAAAATATTTATTGTAAAAATAATTCGGGATAAAATTAATGATGAACCAATTAACACCATTCACTATGTCGACGATACTGGTATTTTGTCTGATGGCCTCCTGGTTCTCCAAAATCTCATAAATTCTGTTGATGCATTGGGACAGGAAATGGAATTATGTTCAAAAAAAGTTTATTGTCTATAGACGCCAGCCATATCTTAAAGCATCACTACAGATAAATGGACAGAAGATGGAGAGGGTCCCCAATTTCAAATATGTTGTTTTTTAACGATAGTTTGAACTTAAATCTGAGACAAAGAATGCTTAAATGTTATATTTGGTCTGTACTTTTATATGGAGCTGAGGTCTGGGCACTTAAGGCTGCCACAATCAACCGTATAGTATAGAAGCATTTGAAATGTGGTTACATAAACGAATGTTAAGAATATCATGTGTGTTGTGTAAGGAAATGAAGCAGTCTTAAATAAGGCGAATGTAGTGGTGAATTATTGACAACAGATAAATGCCGAAAACTGTCATTGGTCATGACCTTAAAGAAAATATTTATCGGATTGTACAATTTATAATAAATGGAAAAATAGAAGGCCGTATGGACGCAGGATGAAAACAAATATCCTTATTGAGAAATATCAAGAAATGGACTGGCATCGAATTTAAATCACAACTAAATTATCAAAACTTTTGTTTTCTTTTGTGAGAATGAGAGTTCATTTGAAAATCGCCTCAAAACTGATCTGTTAAGGGCTATAACTTTTAATGAGGTGCAAAGTTTTATAGAAAAACATTCTGTATTCCTGCTTTACAGCATAATTTCAGGGATAAATACGTCGTTGACTTTATTAAAAAGAATAAGTTTCATCATTGGAAAATAGTGCGGAAATTATCTGGAGATGATGATGACCGCAGAAAAAACAGCTGTGAAACGATAATGATATAAATCCACATTTTACAAGTAAGATAGATTTTTCTGATGAAGTTACGGTTTTGTTGAAAAAACAGTTACTCATCACATATATAGATAATGGTGTGCTACTAATACTAGATGGATGTCGAAATATGGAACACAAAGTTCCTTGAAGGTAATCTTGGCACAGATATCGGCATCACTGTGTTGATACATTCTTTGTAGAATAAAATTTGATTACCAAAGTATTAAGGTTCATGGAGGAATGGAATAGCTCTTGCAATGAAAAATTCGATTTTAGTAGGATAATTTATTGATTACAACACTTCAATATTGCTATTCGAAGTTTCGAGTTTCGAGTATTCCAAGACAAATGGATTAGAGTATTGAGCACTAAATGTAACCAGCCAGATCTCCAACTTTATCGTCTCCAGAAAATTCAGATAAAATCGAGTTGAACTGAGAAATATTCAAAAAAAAAAAAAACGATTTTGTCAAATAATAATTAAAAATTCCGTAATCCCATATTAGCTTTGTACACTCTGTACACTTGTAATCGGTATAGTCTACATTTCAATTTTTATAACGAACAATTATTTAATTATTTTCCGTTATTGCCATTGATGATTTGCTATTAACTTATATCTTTTAAGCCCAATGTTTCATATGTATTGATCTGAACTAAGGCGTTTCCTGAATTAACTATAAATGACCTGGACCTTTAAAGTTGATGACTGAGCTAAATTACTTGGTTACCACTTGAGGAAATAGTTGTCACTAATGGGATAGTATCGGGATAATCTATTGTGTAGATTATATGGACATTGTGTGGCAACAATTAGGAAATTAGATTGTCCAACAAAGATACTGGTTATGTATACAGTGAGGGGAAGTCAAATAGAATAAATACATTATTTCAATCACATTTTATAATAATAATTCTGAAATTATTGATTGGCCAATCCTTAGCATCAACCCTATTTGAATAACTAATTTTCTTATATAAACTATGGACTTTGACACATCTCTTATTTCATAATCATAACCTAACCACCAACGATATTACTAAAATGCACTGGAGTGCTTGGGATTTTTTTTATTACTTTGGTTGATTTTTGTCTGGTACTGTTTTCCAGAAGTAACTGGTTTTGATGGTTCTATGTTGATTTTCTTTGGTTGATATGATTTCTGACATTAATAAAAAATAGTTGAGTTCTTAAAATTCCACAGTAGCTCGACAAGAATGGCTTAGGGAATCATTTTGCGAACTTATCATTTACACAGCTGAGTTATTAATTTGTTCTACTGCTTATGTCAAGGGTCTTTTTTCGATTACCAAACAATAGATGTTCCGGGTCTGATTATAATTTATATTTGAACAATACGAACATCAATTTTGCCATACCCTCTATGGAATGTTTTCACATTTCAAATTCTACAAAATCTGTACTACTTACGGATACCGTGTGACATATATTCGATTAAAGATCAAGAAAAATATGAACAGTTTAACATAAATTATACACTCACATGTTGAACATAAACAAACACGTTGATTTATTAAAATAAGCTCTTTACAGAGTCCGGCTGAATTAAAGCAGAATGTTTCTTAATTTTGTATTTAATCAGAAATCGGAATGAGCCCCGTGATATGGGAAGGAGTGTCTAGACGATCCTCCCGTACAAATTACTCGTTTCGTACAAAATGAGATCACAGAAGAATGTAAACTAATGATAGCGAGAATCTGGAGAAAACTTTATTAAATTTACATTTTCATCGCGTAATTCTGTTTTCTTAATAAAATATTTGTTATTCAATGAATTAAACAGATTTTTCCATTCATCGAATGTTTCGTTAATGTAAAATGTTATGAGATCATGGCATATTTGATCTTGTTGCTCATAGCCGTTCTATTCCTATAAATACCCAGGTAAAATAAGGTAGTTATATTCAGCTCTTTCATATTTCTCATTTTTCTACACTTTGCTATTGATACTTTAGAAAGAAGGTTCATTCTTTTCAGATCCTTCTTATTGATAATGTGGTCTAACACTAAGATTTCTTGAGGATCTTCACTCAAGAGATCTACTGATCCAATTAGAGTTAACCCAAGTGAAGTGATATATGCAATACATAGCATTCGACTGATCTTATATCTAATGGTATCTCGCAACGTAGAAGTAGAATTAGAACTAGAAACAATTTATGAAGTTTCAAATTTGACAGGACGAACTTCTTATTTTGAAGATTTTTCAAAGACATGAGTAATGTTTTAGCAAACACGACTGGTGCATGCTAGTGAAGTTGTATTTTTTTCTCTTTGGAGTTAATTTTCTCATTTGTTTTCTTCTTTGCGAAGCGGCAGAAATTCTTACTTTGACTATACTTCTTTAAATTATAAAAACTCTGTTGCTCTATATTCTGAGAATCCTCTCACTCTTGCCGTGCTTATTGCTTCGGGCACTCTTATATATAACGTGAACTAGTGCTTAGAACTTTGAAATCCATACGAACTTTCTTGATAGACATTTTTTTCGTCTGGCTAGAATCTAAAGCACATTGTATGGCATCCTTTGATGCTAGGATGCTCAGGGTCTGAAGAATATAGTTGCGAATCATATTTGACTGCAAAAAATACTCCCAGTGAGTGTTGTGTGAAGATAAAACCAAAAATTTATACTTAATAATATCGCAGATACTGTTCTCTCAAGTGAGGCATAGTTATCAGTAAGCTTGACCTCACAATCTTTGGAAATAATTTGAAAGAAAACAAGTAAATTTGGAAATAGTCTAAGAATCAAGGGGTATCGCTAAAATATCGTGTCATATAATGAGTGAGAGTTTTATGATATCGCTTTGGCCGATCAAGTGCAGATCTTTTGTGTTGTTGGTGTCTCTGCAAGATTGATAAGAATATTCGGCATTTGTGAAGAGAGGACTCTAAAATATAGATAATGATTGGATAACGAGTACATTAAAAATTTACCATTAAACCATTAAACCGCATATAATAAACAACCGTATTCTTCTAGAGCTATTAATATCAAATAACCGTATATCAAATATTGTGTTACCTATATTGGGGAAAACGACACGCGTAATTCCTGTGTAACATCATCTATATTAATTTAACCAACTAATGGATAAGCCTTGAGCTATATCGATATAATAACAGTATTTCAACTTGTCACTCCCTAAAATCCATTTCAACTATCACCTGCACCGATTGATCCGATTTTATTGAGTGAATACATTTTAACTTGTGCAATTGAAAAATGTTTGGAAATACGAGTGAATCTCGTATGAACATCTTATTTTCAATTCGACACATGGATTTACTTATAAACCTCAATTATTTCAAAATGTGGGGTAAAATTCATAGTATTAGGACATAGTTATTGGATAAATCATCTTTGACAATCTGTAATAAGCAAAGGTGGGCCGATTTTTCCCGTTCTTGTAACATTAATTTTATTAAAATGAAGAATACAATATTTCTGAAATCTCATATCTTGATGTTGATTTTGATGGATTTCGAATTCTGAATTTTCATATTATTGTTTGGTTAGATTGGTTTTGTCGTTGTAGACTTAGTGTCCAATAATTGAACGTACAAATTTATAATTATCAGCTATTGGACATGTTGTCCAATACTGATTTTTAGAGTTTTTGATTCCAGATAACCATTGGACTTAGTATCGAACGGGAATATAATAAATGAAAAATTAGAAAGGCAATAAAAAAGTTACTCAAATTCTATTAGTAATCCTGTTGCATCTACTAGTATGCCTAAGTTAAAGATCAATACTACCAGCGAACATTGTAAGAGTGCTTTTGTATCTCAGATTAGGAAGGCCAGTATTCCACTTTCCCAATTTTTAATGCTCCTCCAAATGCAAGAAAAAATGCCAAACCAGTAGAATTCTAACTTTTTAACCTAATGAAAATACCAGAAGATATTTTGTATTATCATCATAGTATTTAAGAAAAAGAATGAGAAAGACAACAAAAAAAAAAGGAAAACTAAGAGAAAAAACAAGAAAACTTATGTAAAAAGAAAGCAACAAAGGAAAAACCGGATCATTTTTGTTTAGAATATGTAGAAAATAAATAAGAAAAATACTTTACTGTGTACTAACTGTCAAATTGTTTCATCTTTCAAGATTATATACCAAACTTTAGATGAATGTCTGTAGAGAAATGAACAAATATAGTTATAGATAGAATTTGAGCATCCTACTAATAACACCAATCAATGGTCTGGCACTGTACGAAGAGCTGTAGCATACTTGTCTAGCCTAGTTCAATGGAAAATGCTGACACAATAGATATTTCATTAATTTAAATTGTTACTCTTGGTAACATTACTTTGAGAGATCTTAGTCATACATATCACAGTATTTTTTCTTTCTCTACATCTGTTCCTATTGAAATATCAAATATCGATTTTTAATAGAACAGATTAACGAGGTTTGGAATAGCAGTTGCTTATAGACATCAGCTTCAGGCAGAAGTTATTTGAAATAATAATGATAAGTTACTGATTAGACAGATGAAACTGCAAACTTACGTTTTCAAGGAAATATAGCTCATAGTGAATTTCCAATTTAACACCCTGTATAAGCTATTACCTGTGTGATAGTTTCACCATTGAGAAGTTCAAAACTTGTATGTTTCTAAATTATTTTTCCTACAATTAATATAAATGAAATGAACAATACCATTTTAAATGATTTGAAGAGGATCAACCACCGAATAAATTTTTTACTGTTTAAAATTGGATTAACTAGATTTTAATTTACTATTGTAGGAACAGACATTGATAACGATCAATCCTCGGACTGCAATTACAGTGACACCGGATGAGATTTTGATGAAAAGTATTGAATACTTAGTTGAAAACAGTTATTTTTCTGTCTGTTTTTTATGTTCAGGAAAATTTATCTTTCGAATAATGAGCAATAAAATTTTTATAACTTTGAAATTTGAATTGAAATAATTATAATGAACTTCATAAAAATAAGAAATAATATAAACTAAGTGATTAGAATTTTGATATTATTGCATTAATAAGCATATCTAAAGCTGAAAAACAACAAAAAAAACTTATGCTGATAGTTTGGTGGAATTCCAAATGTTTTATGTTTTTTGACCTGCTTCCAAGGACCAAACTATCAATTCTGATGTTCACTGTTAACAATTAATGAAACTGGATTAAGCAATCAAAGAAAAATTGCTAGAATTGTCAAATCGGGAAGGTTTGTGTTCAACAATGATAATGAAAGGCCTCACACATCTTTGACAACTCGTGGGAAACTATGGAAGCTTGGCTGGGAAGTGTTGCTACATCTCCCATACAGCCCTGACCTGGCATCATCTGATTACCATTCATTTCCAAGTTTGCAGAAATCTCGGAATTGTTAAACTTTCACAAATGACGATGATCTTCAATCGCACCTGGTTCAGTTTTTTACTAATAAGGACAATAAATTTTAATGCGTTGAATCATGAAGCTGGAAGAAAGATGGTAAAAGGTCATTGAACAAAAAATAAATGATATAATTCATTAAAAACTATTTTTTGTTAAAAATTTGTTTTATTTGATACTACAATACCGAAATTACTTTGTCACCAACCCAATATAATTACAAAACATACAGTTTAGGGGTATCCGGCGGAGGGTTGTAACCATACTATGTGTATGGCAATTAGCATTGCGAGTTTTAGTGCTATAACGAAGAGAATACAAAAAATTGATGAATTGATAAATTTGAGATAAGATTCTGTACACTTTTGTTAACTGTTAAGTGCCAAACGAACCACAATCCTGTTGATGACACACATGGAAGAACTTTCACACTCATGTACTAAAGGAAGATCTGGCCTTCACGGGCTCTTGCTCTAAAAGTTAATATTTTTATTTGGATAATCGATTACTTGATAGAGATATATTTTAAGTAATATTCACTGCCAACAGATCTCTTTTTAACTACCAAAAATTTTTATAAATGCATTACAAAGTTTATGTTTTCTGTTCTGCAATCAGTCTACTTCCAATGGTAATTTTCTATGAATAGATTTTTAATCGAATATAATTATTATCTATATCAACTTCATGAAAAGACATGACTAAAAATACTGAAATTTATACCCAATTTATAAAAGTCGTAGAACTAATGGAGCCATTTAATGAGTCCGTGAAACTAACAAACAATGACCGTATTGAAATAACCCTCGAAGACTTGTTTCAAATGTAATTAATTAATTAAAACGTACAATCAAATTGTACCCCGTTTGAACGTGAAATTTGCTCTCCAACGCGACCGTAAATTTTGCAGCTCTCTCTAAATACGGAACAATGCTCTCTAAATGATATCACACCCTTTGCAGATGATACAATCACTGAACATATTCATAAACTTCGATATTTGAATGGTTTTAATGATCAATTTCCACCTCTTTTCTTCTGTTATTAATCACTTTTGTAGCTCTTGATGAATAATTGTGGGTTCCTTTTAGCATATTCTTTCGCAATTCGAAAATGGAATGATGTTGTTGATTCCGAGAGTTTATACAGTTTGGTCATGTTTTACGAAATAATATGGACTGAATTTTTTGTAGTGAATTTTTTTTTAAACTATCATGAAAATTATCAACTGAGTTTTATGCAATTACATCATATAAAAAATAATGATTTTTTTATTGCACATGACTAACCAAATTTGAAACCAGAATGCAACTGCATGCTTATTGTAAGAACTATTTAATTCCTCAACAAATGTGAATACTCTAGTACTAACAGTGGTATATAACTGTACCATTTAACTGTAAATGAGGGTCTGCATCTACCTTTTCCATCATCTAAAAATAATTCTTGTACTAGCTTTACTAAGGATTTCACTTATTCTTATACATTTTCCTAATGCATGTATTATATTTTTCCAAGAATTTTGCATAATGTCCAAATATTTCGCATAATTAGTTACGGATTTTGGTTGGACAGTATAAGTCAGATTTTTGGCCAAATCGACTTCAAAGTTTCACAAAAGGCACTTTTTGATATTTGGTTTCGATTAGGATAAGTATCATTAAACTTATGAGTGAGCTCCTTCATCGAAAGCTTTTTTCGATCGCCAAAACTTCTTATTCAGGCCGTGTGAATCTAATTGATCAATATCGAATTCCAGTACCTAGGGGTGACTCTAAATATGAATTATTATCTAGTCCCACATACAATTAACAGCCATAAGCCGCCTACTGACCAAACTAAAACCACTGAATGGCACGGTCTGGTTAAAATACATGTTAACAGAGACAGGGTTCGCTGAGAATCGTCAGCTCCTGCCGAATCGTCACTATAATGGCTGTCAAGGATCTAAAATAGCGGTTCATATCTTCACTTCCAATTGACAACTATTATTCAGGTAAAATAAAACTACATGTGCTATATTTTCAACGAGTACATTAATTTTGTTCCAAAAATAATAATCCCAAAACGAGGGTCTAGCCGTACTCTTAGAGCTAGGAGAGAAGACGTTTTTATGAGGTGAAGATTAGAGCTACACAGCATGGCTAAAATGAAATTGCCCGTCTGGTCATCAGGCATAAATTATATAGAACAGGTCTGGGCCACAATTTCTAGACAATTGTAAAGAACTGAATATCGTCGTATCAGCACAAGTTAGCAGAAGCTGACATACAAAACTGGACAATGGAATACGATAGCTTCAAATTGGTATAGAGAATGAGAATTAATAAAATAGAGCTGTAAATTATTTTTCTAAATAGATGATTACAATTAAAAATTGGATGTTCACGCAAAATAGTAAGTAAGAATATTTAAAGCATAGGAATCACCTTCGGAAGTTGACCTCATCCCAAATATATACCCAATTCACTAATAAGCCAATCACCAATAGGTTTTGAGAAAGCTTATGTGGAATTGTCTATGATACCTGTCGAGAATAATCTTCTTATTTATCATCTTCTTTCATACGGAAACTGAAGATTCAAATTCAAGACTTAAAGGATGGAAAAAACCAAATGGTCGAGAAGGTATTCAGCAACAATAAATTGTTTTAAAAAAAAAACGTTTGTGAGTTGAGTTATTTAATTATAGCACCAAAAATATATTTGTTAGCTTTTGTTCCTTAAAAGATTATTTTCCTCATTTCACAATAACCACAAGAATGAAAAGAAGAAAGGTCATTACTTTTCCATTGAATTATAATCCAATGGTCCTACATATCATACGCCCTTATATTAAAACAAGTTGGTTAGAGTTGCATCTCAGGGCTTGAAGAAAACTTTTCATTAGCAACATTAAATCAACTTACATGTTTCAGTGTTCATTTTTAACTATTTGTTGAACAATCAACGATTTATTCTGGACTTTCCTGGAAGTCTCAATAAATTTTTAGCAAGATTGTTCATTATAATATTACAGTACATTTTCAATTGAAATCGTTGTAGTGATACAAGTTCTATTCATAAATATTACACAAAAGTAAAGTTTTTTCAAAGTTTCGTAAAAATATATTGAGAACTGTTTACTTCAACTTTCGTTTGTATATGATTTGTGCAAGGTAAATATTTTAAAATGAGATGTTTGAATGAGAATGTGTTGGAAATGTCTTTGAACTACTAAATTTATAGCTGAAGTTGACAACAATGAATGGAATATATGTTAGGTATTTTATGGATACGACAGAGGATTTTGTAACACTTGAGAGAATATAACATAACTTCTATCAGAATGTGTTATAATATTATGGAAGGCTTTGGAATATTTGAAAACGTGTGGCATATATTCATAACTGCACATCATTTTGAAAATAGTCAAAGCAACTATTCGTACTAGTTGAAGCGATTCTTTTATTGAAGTACATAAATAAAATATGTGTAGCAAAACGAGAAAAAAAAAAGATTGATCATTTCATCTTGTAAGCTACTACGTTATTTTAATTAAAAGCTGCAAGTGACTTAATCTGTTAATGTTAATTTGCTATTTTTTTTTTTTGAAAAACCTGTCATCAATATTACATCGTTTGTAAAGTTTCACTATGGTAGAATTTACCTTTAGTAGATATGCCGACATGCATTTGATATATGGTTTACTTCCTGGTAACTCATAGGAAGCCAAAAGGTGGTCGCAGCTTAGAGGAAATAGGTTTGCATATATAAAATTAAGTTAATTATTTTCCATTATTTTTGAAAAAATGATATTTTAGGAGGTGTCCAACCAAAAAAACTTGGTGAAGGTCAACAACAAACTATACGAACATTACCTTTAGAACAAAATGCATTAGATGGAGTTAATGCTGATTTCACAACTAGCGTACGCAAAATGTCACTACACTTCAACGTATCAATTGCAACTATTCATAGGATTCTCCAGGAGCATCTTCTTCCTCCCTTTCATATGCAGAAAGTGCATGCCATGGATGTAGAGGATTATCCAGTGACTGGCTTACGTTCGTTGGTTTCTAGAGAAACAACGAGTTAGAAAAGTATCATTCACTAATAACACTGGTTTCACACGAGATGGTTTTATTAATTCCCAAAATTCACATTTATGGTCAGATTTAAATCTCCACGTTACAATGTTAATGTAGGAGCAGGAATAATGGGTAATTATTAAGTAGGTCCATATTTTTTTGATAAGAACTTAGAATTTCTCCAGAATTGTTTTCTACCGATGTTATGTGAAATCCCTCTAAACATTCGCCATGCGGTTCATGAACGATGAGATCATTTTTCTTATTAGGTAGATTGGTCGCTGGGTCCATTTGCATGGCCACCACGTTCACATGAATTAAATACAATGGATTTTTTTTTTTTTTGGGATATCTTAAAAGTTTGGTATATGCAATACAGGTAACTAGGAACTACAAGGAACTAATTTATCGATAGAATGAATTTCCATTTTGACAGGCAGAATATTTTAATACTCTTCCAAGTTCAAAGAAATATCCATCGTAGTCTCCGGAAGTGAGTAGAAGAACCATGTACCCAGTTAGAAAATTTCTTATTGTAATTTTTTTTATTTCATAAGTTGTAGACTGACCAACTAAATTTTTCTACGTATCAATTATTTCCTCATATAAGCAACGGGATGCTCGACAGTATGCAGTTCAATTGAAAATATTTGATTGTATTTTAATACCTTCTGTAAGTATTTATATCATATCATGATCATTTTTTTCAGTATATCTCTTTATGGCGAACGGTTTCCTTGGCATGTAGAACTATCTAAAAATCTACTTAACTACTAAACTATAAATTTTATCCAATTTTGTTAAAAAATCGATTGAAAAATTCATTTCTGCTATCTTTAGATTGTTGAGGTATCTTTTGAATCAATGAGATTTATGTAGAGAGTTTACGAATCAGGGACACATTTTTTTTCAAGATACTGTAATAATCTAAATTTCAATTATGTAACACTACTTTTCACAAGCTCGTTACAATTGCTGTTAAAGTCATAGTAAGCTACGTTAGTTTGTATGGACTTTAACGGAAAACCCAATGAAAAAAATAGGTTCATATGTTTGTCCCAAGAGCACCAGAAACTAACAAACTTTGTACTTATAAGTCCGTGAGGGATTCTTGAACTCAGAGATTTGGTTTCCACACTACGGGAAATTATTCCCAATAGAATGTTTACCCAGATTCGGGACAGTTTAAACAGTTTAAATTAATGAGGGATATAATTGGCGCATCATTTCTTGTTCTTTCGTTTATATTGTTCGGATTTCAATGACTCGCTGAAATCTGGAAGAGATCTAAATTTGATGGTAATTTATTATCTTTATACAAATTTCAAAAGAATTTCTCACAATTCACCCTGTAGGAACTTTTATAATTAATTTAATAATAATTTTTCATCAGATAATATATCTATAACACTATTTTACATGGAATTTAGACCCCAGCTGAAAGTCATTATCGTATTTTTAGTTAATTATAAGATAGAAAGACTAATAAAAATGTTTTGGTGCGTCTTGTCTTAGAAATACTTATTACTTATAAAATTTATTATGATCAATGATAACATAATTGAAAGTAACATAGTTTGGCTTTTTTTATAGTTTCTCTTGTTATAAACTAACAGTAATAATCTAACCTATTTTCATCCTAGCATTCTACATAAAGTTCTAAAAAAACTATTTATTATTTATACATCCTTAGTTGTCTTAGTTGTCTTAAATGTCATATACATTCCTATCAATTGAACATTATTTAATAAGTTAGCCACATATCCTCATACTTTTCTCTTTTTGTAATTATCACTCTTCTACAACTCTTTTGAATGATCCAAAGCATTATTTTCATTGACACTTTCAAACTGAGTCTCTTTTGCAACTTTACAAATTTGTGGACCAACAAGTATTCCCTTGATTTAGTTTATTTTCGTGATATTAAAAAATAATGTGTACAAATAACGGAAAGCACCTCTACAAAGTTTTCATTAATCCCAGCTGCATACACATTTCATCGCTACTTATTTAAAAGTTATTACATTTGGTTATTGGCTTTATCAACGACTTATATATAACTTCATTTTGGCCAGAGTCGACCATTCTTTTTCCACATAGCGACGCTCTCTGACCCTGCTGTCTTACATACAAAGAAAATACGAGTGTTGGTTGAATCCGCCCAATAAAAGACCTGTTGCTGCTCTACTTGTTGATGTTGTTAATACTTCATCAATTCATATTGATTCTTGGCTCAATTTACAACATATGGAGTGTCATATAGGTATATATGGTTTCTATTCTCATTGTGCAATAAAACAGATTTAGGCCTGTATTTCAAAAAAACAACAAATAAGCATTATTTTGTTTTATAATAGTTATGATTCATTTCTACAAACGGCCTGTGATGTAGTACTTCCCTTTTGAACCTTATTTTTGTTTCTGGTGTTAACGTTCCACTGTTGTGGGTAATATGTGAGAAATTCTGCTTTAGATCTTGATAATTGGAAATATGTGATGAAATTATTCAATATAGCTTCCTCAATATAATCTGGATTATTTTCTAGAAGAGATGAATCGTATTACTTTCATCGCCATCTTCTAATATATTTTTAATGCTGTTATATTACTATCATCCTTTTTGTTCATTACCTAGGCTTTACTTCCAAATATTGTGGTAGATACTGATATCGAGTAGAATATTTTCATTTTTATGACTTCATTTGTTTCTTTTTCCCCAATAATGTTTTATGTAGAGTATAGTATGGTACACTTTCAGTTACTTTTCGATATAATCATCGAAGAGATTGAGACATTTCTCATATCTGTGAACCAGCTTTTCAATACCCTCTTCAGACAAAGTTTCCGCTAATATAGCCTAACCGTTCAGTAACAATATAGTACAAAACATACCTTGAAACTTCTGGAAATTCGTAGACAAAGCAGTAATGGTGAATCTGCGGTTTTATTTAACCATTCTGTCAACTCGTTGAACCAGGTCATCTGAAACGACATATTTGCGACCTTGGTCATCTTCATAATTACGGACCTTCTTTAATAAACTTTCGACACCATTCACGTAAAACACCGTCACTCATGAAGTTTTCTCCATACCCACGACTCATTCCCGATGAGTTTCTGCAGCAGTAAGGCCTTTAGCCGCTGTAGCACATCGCCGACTGACGCCTGACTGTCAATAATGGCGGAGTGTGTAGTGTAGTAATTGATAAAATTATTTTTTATTATTAGTAAACAAAAGTTTAAGAACATAATTGTACAGAAAATGTGAGGTATTGGGTTTTTCCACATATGAATAAATTTTAAATCAAAACCGCAGCCTCAGCAGTGGATTATCATGGTCATTGATGTTGCTGGAAAAGAACTAGAGACATATGAGCAGAATTACGGTTAAAGATAACTACTTGGAAAGTGATTTTCTTCATATTTGTTAAATATTATTATTCATGGTAATATAAATAGAATAAAATAATGATCTTATAATTAAAATACAAGTGGAAATATCATGAAGAAATTAATGATCCATCAATAAATAATTGTTCAGAAAACAGACAGAAGTTTTAAAGTCTTACTATATAGATTTTAAAGGATACAGATAAAATAAGAGCAAGAAAAAACTACCAGGATAAAAAAGAACTGAAACATTGGACTTTACTTTTTTGCAGACTGTTCTTAGTATTTATTGGGTCATGAAAAAGGGATGTTTGAAATTAGATGACAAAATATTTTTGCATATGTGTTTGGCACAGCTTCAATTTGACAAATTTGGTGAGTAAGCATCCTCCAATGAAAAGCCTCATTTGAATTTTTGGATTGAATAGTTGGACAACTTTTATATTGGGTATATTGTATTACTGTATGTCATGTAGGCTATCAACAGATGGTCTTGTTTCGAATCATCTATTCCATCCCATTACTGGTTTTGCCGTTTTAATGAGAACATCAGCAGACTTATTTTTTTACTAAAATGGGTCGACACTTCATAATATTTTGATCTAGAAAACTTTGTTAATTGATTGGACACATCTATATGAATTAAAACTATCAAAACTTCAATAGACGACGTTTTTCATTCTACGATCTGTTTATACTAAGAATTTGTGAATTGTGTATCGTTAGAATAATATCTTTTAAAAGAATTAGAATCAGAAGCACAAATAAGATTAGGAATTTGTTTCAGAAAAAAATAAGACATTCTGTATAATGTTCCACAACATTGAAACGAGCAATTGCCATGAAAATAAAAGACTTCTGAGAGTATCGCTCATGCACTCGGAACGCTAAGAATAGACACAAACGTTTTTAATGATTTCACTAGTGAGATATTTAGAGAGAGGAGATGTGAGAATTATATTCGCAATATGAAACTGAGCCGGCTTAGTTGAGAATGCATCATCAGAATAATTTTTGAATAATATGAATTAGATATTATATTTTGTCATTAATAGAGATATTATGAATTTCTTCTATGAAAAACTATTTATTAGTATGTTTCTCGATGTTTTCTTCTCATTATCAACTTCTAGTGCAGGTAACTGTACACAAACATGAATGCTTCTCTTTATAGGTTATTAAACTTCCAATGTGATGTTTTTCTTTTTAATTAAAACTATTTCTAACGGTGGAGTATACTTACTCAATTTGTTTGAACACCTACACTAGACAATAACCCACTTATCATACGACTAATTATCCACTAATACTAAAATGATTTATTTAAATTCTTTACTTTTTACTACTAAGATCCAGTCGCTATGACACTTAATTATATACTGGCTCCCTACTAAACAAGCACGAATTTATACCAGAAAACAATTTCTAGAGTTCTAGAAAGTAAACAAACAGATAAATTAGAAGGCCTTCCTAGAAATTAGTTTAAAAACAGAACAATATAATGAAGTTTATCTTCAGTCTCTGAAGACGATAACTTGGTTATCGAAACGCGCGTCAGACACTGTAATTGTTAGTGTTGGTGTACAACGGTTCCAGAAATTCCAACTTAGTTATGCACCTTTTGGTAGAAAAAAAGTTTCTTAATATTTTTCTGCAATACGATGAACATTTTGATATTAAAATGTATTATGAAAGTCATAATTTTATGTTATCAAGTGAATCATTAAATTGTCATTATATTTCTCCTGGAAATTTCTCATATCTCAAATACAAGTGAATATCCTCTATATTTACATAGATTCCAGCATTTTATTCCAAAACCATTCTAAAATTTCACGGCCACAAATCTCCAAAACAAACGATTTGTTTGTTTAATGGAGAGAGTATTTTCGTTCACTTTTTTCTTTCTCACTTCTAGCTCGCATTTGAATGAAAGTTTGTTGATCCACGTGAAGATATATAGCACCCTAACTCGTCTTATCCTATTTATCCTCTCAGACAAATTTGTGGAAATGACAAAGCGAATTATGTGGAAGCCTCAGTTTTATATGTTTATGTGAAAATGTTTTCACCACACATTCTCTCTAAGAAACATTGAACTCAGATATTATTTAGATTTAGATATTATTTAAAATTTACTTCCTTAAGAAATATTAATAAAAATAGTATTATCTTTTTATTTTATATAATTTATTAAATAAGAAAATATGTATATAGTTTTTCAGATCGTATGGATTAGGAGCATCACAAAGTAATATCAATCTGTTCAGACAGCAAAGCTGCTATAAAAGCCATAACGGCGAACTTCTATTCTCTAGGCTTGTGTTAGGAGACCAAAAAGTCTGATGACTGCTGTCAGGAAGGTCCAGCTCGTTTTGTTTGTCAGATCTTTCGAACAACGAGGGTAACGACGCGATGAAGTTAATTCGCTCGCCAAACTAGCATCAGGGCAAAACCACTAGTAGACCCAGATCCCATTATCGATGTAGCTAAAAGTCTACTTACCAGATCTCATAAGTTTACTCTCAAGACAGTTTCTGCTCCTCTCATTTTATTGATATGAAAATTTAACTTGACATATTTGATATATATATTTTTTCTAAGAGAGATTTGAGAGATTTCACTCAAAATTCAATTCAGACGAAATTATCATACTCGTATATTCCAAATTATGGGAAATTCTTACATATTATTCACTAAATAAGATTTATGAAAAGGAGAGAAATAAACTGTGAGAAATTTTATTAACTACTGCTACTGTAACCTGTAAATTTAAAATATGATTTTATCTGAATTTCTACATTTTTTCATATTGAAAATAGACGTTATCATTCATTTACCTACTTACTATTTATTATTTGAATAAAGTCTCTCAAGCAGGTGTTGAAACTTGTAGAAGCTCCCTATATTTTCTTTTATTATTTTATTTTTACATTGATCTGAAATATAAATGGACTGGTGTTTCCTCTCATATATTTCTCTTGTATTTGACTATGTTTCAAGAATTTGTTTGGAAAATTGAAGATATTGTTCTGTGATATAGTAGAGCGCGTGACTCGATCTTGATACTTCAACAAAATATTCCTTAACATTCAATTGAAATGAATTTGAAAGAGGCAGTATGCATTTATGATGTAAATATATTTATTTATTTACGAGAGTAACATTACAAAGTAATAGAAATCACAAAGTAGTCCGACAGAGGAAAACGAGTTTCCTGTTTGTCAGTCTGGAGATACGAGACAAGCATGGCAAGATTTTCTTAGCCATGCTTGTTCTTCGGTCTAACCAAAAGTGCGACGACATTTAAAATGGACTACCCTGTATGTTTTCAACTCAATAAATATAACAATGCATCATACAAAAACATGTATCTTGAAATTTTAGTAACGTGCAGATATAAACGTTGAATATTTTACATATTTTAAAGCAGTTTTGCATCTCATTACCCAAAATATCTCTTCTGAATCTTATCCGATTCTTTTGTGAGTGCTGTAACGTTTACTGAGAGAATTCATTGATAAATTACTTCGGAATACTGTGAAATTAGGCGTGAATGACTCATTGGCCACTATATCTTCGAAGCGGAAAAACATAGATAAAAAGCGATATAATGGAATTCAGGTTCATATGCCAAGAGAAGTGAAAGGAATAGATGGGGATTATTACATTTTTATGATTCGTTATTTGTTCATAATGAATCAATAAATTATTTATTCACGAATCTGGACTCATGATTCGAGATTTGTTAAGTGAATCCCGTGATTGTTATATAGTTTGTGAAAATAGATAACCAACAGAGCTTTGAATGTATTAAACGCTACATTTCTGGTAATAAACGAGTACCTCCAAAACTTGTGATTTGAACACATATAAAAACGTTGATCTCGCAATTTATTTTTGATCTGCGGGAATAAGAAGAAATCAATAGGGATGACCCATAAATTTGATGTTTTGACTATTGAGAAACGTTTTTGTTTGAACTGATATGGGAGAGCTCTTGGAGAATTATTCATCTTTTGCGAGTAGTTTATTAATGGCGAATAAATGCTGGTGAACCTTTCAGAATTTACCCCGAAAAAAAAAACAGGCGAACAGCTTCTGTTGGATTTGACTCGTCTTGAGAGATCCATACAGTCGATTGTTGTTTAGTTTTGGGTGCATATGCATAGATCTATGATTCAACGGCTGTTGCGATCTTATAGACGTCTTTTAATTTTTCCCAGCATTTCTTTGAACCAATCGACACGAATTTCTTTTTGAGCTATTGTCAAATTATGCGGTATTCAATGCAAAAAAATTATTTTGACAGCCAAATTTTGCCACTTAACAATCTTGCAATATCAATTCACGCACAGCATTAACGATTTTTGTCAAAACATCGGATGAAAATGTGATTTGATGCCATTTTTTTACCAAGATGGATGTTCAAGTAGCAACCATTGGTATACACAAAAATCGAAAATGTTATGATTGATTATTTTGAAATTCTGAGTAAAAATGAGAAACTCACTCATCTTGTGGTCCGAAGTTCGAAGTTGAAGGCGTGCTTATTATGAACCTAAAAAGTCCAAAGTTTTGGAATCTGATGACATTCATAGTTTTATTGCTGAAGCTGATGATAACATGTACGTGACAATTAGTAGGTTTTCAATTAAATATGGATTTCCATATTATATGAATTCTTACAACTACTTAATCTAATTCAGGTTGGTTCTCATTATCGGTAGTGCTGGTGCTTCTCGAAGAGATGATGTCTGTAAACGATCTTGAAATAAAAGCTGATGTTATCATGGTATCAACACTTAAATCGGAAAATAATATGTCAAGACTACTTGCAATTACAAAGAAGATTTTGATTGGAATTATGAAACAAAAATATAAAAGTAATTTTAGAGAGGTCTTGATTTATTTTACTTAAGAAGAGCAGTAGTCAAATTACTAAATACAATGAAATGAAGAATTTTTATCAGTATTTTGTGCTTTAAAATAACAAATGCTCTGGAATAATCAATGGAGACAAGTACACTCCGCTTTTATCCAATGAATATTGAATATCATCAATGATAGCGGCCAATGATGTTGAGCAACTATACACAGTTCTAAATTCATACTGATTTGGAGGAAGGATTCTGTTATAATCAACATGACACCTCATTTGCCTTTCTAGAATTTTTTCTAAAATAGGTAGGTCTAGAAACTTGAGATAATGCAACTACTAAAGGCATGTTTCCAGATATTTGTGAAGTAATGTCGATGAATACATTCATTAAATATGTGTGTCAAGTATTTTATAATATATGAACAACACAGAATAATGAGCTGTATGCTGAGACGGTCACTATCATATGCTTTTGTTTTAATGTTTTCAATAATGTCTAAAACTTTTGCATCATTCATGAAACGATGATAAAAAATTTGCAGATAGACTAACGTTGTTATTATAAAAGTATAAAATATCATTATCTGGATGAGAATCACTTTTAAAATCATTAACAAAGAAGTTATTAATTGCATCAGGAGGTTTTCGTGACATTAATGTGACAAATTTCCCATTTTTCATGAGAATTCCAGCCTCGCAATTTAAATTAGATTTTTTCTATCAAATATAGTTTGCGGGTGAAATCCTTCTCATTTTAAAAATAATCAGCCAGCTTTTGATAATGATTTAAATTGCGGCGACTCAATTGCATTTCAAGCATATTTAGTTTCTTTTTAATAGCTTCAAAATGCTTATCATATCCCTTAATATTTTACTTCTTCACTGTAGTTGTTGATTTAGTTACCAACATCGTAGTAAATACTGTTCTGTATCTTATAATGGAGGATATGAAGCAACTTTAGTTCGTAAATGTGATCATCAAAATGTTTTTTGCTAAAATAGAGTAGGAAGAAATAGAGTACAGTGGCGTACCGATGCTTTTTTTCACTCTTTTCATCAGCAGTTTGAGACCCCTGAACAAGCTCCCATACCTTGCTTTCTGTTTTATAGAAATTTTCTCAGAATGGATCACAGGCCAATTTCTCAGTTTCTTACATGGTATTAACGGAATTTTTTATAGTAATCAGCACAAATTATGGACACCAATACATCATTTTTCAGAATATTTCATTGCTGTAACCTTGATCCGAGAACCTTCACTTCTACATGTGATAAATGAAGATCTCGACTTAGATCCCTTGACTTATTCTGTGTCCTATATTCGTATCATAATAAATTGTGAGGTGAACCTCATTGTTTCACAGTTCTAACAAAAATTGTGGCTTCAACTTACAAATTTACAATTTTTTTTTTTATAAAAATTCCCCAACACCAGATTTTCTCTGTCGATGTCAACAAGATACTGTGAAATTCATCGTTCTAGCTATAATATTATTCATTACAACTCTCGGGAACTCTTAAATTTAATAGACAGAAATTGGACGTTGTGTTCAATCCATCTACCAACCAAATTACTTGAATAGCAGTGATCAATGCTCTGAAGCTGCTGTTTTCTTTTTTTATTAATCTTTACATGAAGTAAAAATATTCCAGTTTTTTCGCAATGTTCGATAAATAATTTTATTGACTACCAAATGTCCTATAGCTCATTGATTGTTATTATAGCGTACCAGTAAGTAGTGCGTAGTTCTCGGAACCAGAATCTCTCTATTTCTGGAAGTAGAAAAATTATATGAACTGTAGCATTTTCAAGGTACATCCAAGTGAATATCACTATTCGAAAAAAAAAAAAAAACGAAAAGAAAAGAAACCACACTCACAGCTACACATCTATTGATAACAAGTACAACAATGTGTCAGTTATTTTGTCACATCAAATTACCATCAGAACTGACATACTTGTATCGTAGGGTTAGTTTTTGTATCTCTCTGTCTTAAACCTCTATCATTTATAAGTAGAAGGATAAGAAATTCTCTAGGTGAAGGAAACCTGAAAATCGCTGGGAGCAAGATCACGGCTGTAAGATGGTAAGATGGGAGCAAAATTTCACTAAAACAGCTGCTGTATGTTGAGTCGTGTGTGAAGGAGCACATCTGTTTTAACGTCTCTTGTATTAAGCGGCACAATTTCCACAGTATTTTTTTATTATCAACCTTGTACACAATTATCTGAACAAGATCATCTTTAATGATTACCTACACCAGTAATGCAACATCTTCCATATTAATTGATACGTCATTTTCAGTATATGTTCCTTATCCTTTTATATAGAACCCCTGAAATTTTGATTTGTAAATAAACACGTATATTTAACACATTCATACTATGGCCATTTAAATAAAATATGTATTCTACTTTTTCCCTTTCAATTAAATCATTTTTGGTTGATATATTTTGTAGTAAATAGTGGAAGTAAAACCGTCTGAATACCACACCTTTCAACATAATATAGTGATTTTACACTCATAAAAATAAATATAATTTAATAGTCCACAGTGGAATAGGTTGTTTTTGTTTCATCGTTCATTACAAAACATGAGATTACCTATTTTATTACTTCAAGCCATGTCAGAGTTTCTTTATTATCGTTGTGATTTACCACTCACAGAATGTGTGGTTTGTTAACGGTCGAAAAATAAAACGTGGAAATGTGTCTACAGTTAAACAATTAGAACCATTTATGTATGAAATCTACAAAGGTACATAAAAGTTATGAGATGAGTTGAATTATTCTTAGCAAAATGATATAATATATAATAATTGATAACGTTTTCTTGTTTTATATTCGCTACGATAATATTTATAATTAATGAAAGAGTACTTCAATTCTTCTTCGATGAATGTTTTGATGGAACTTTTGCAGTAATGAATATTTTATCATAATGTATTCAACACCAAAGATCAGTTATTTGAATCCAAATAATATTTAGAAGAATTATACTCTTTCTAAGATAACTTGAGAGACGAAAGAGATATCGATAAACAGTTTTCTTCATTATGTGTTAATTAAGCCAATTTTTGAAATCAGTTTACGTAGGAGAAAAACTGTTCTGAAAAAGGCTTAGTACTCAAAGTAGGTTGAGTAGAACAGAAATAATGTACGGTTTTCTTCACATATATCATAATATTTCGAATAATAATTTTTATTTTGTTGATCTGGCCCCTGATTGAGTTAGATGGATATAGTGTTTAGAGTTTTTAAAAATTAACTTGTTTTTCACGGTACCACATTAGTTACATTTTTTCCTATAGGTATACAACAAATAGAAGTTTTTAATGCATTATTATGAAGTCCAATGTAATATACGAGGTCTGGCTATTAAATAACGATTCTGGTTACGAAGAATGTTTTTATTATAAAACTTATTCTACATTCAAATGCTCCCCCTCAATTTACTCTCCTCCCCTCGCCACACACCTTTGCATACGCTTTTTCCATTGATCAAAGCAGTGCTGGAATTCTTCTTTGGTGAGCGCCTCTAGGAGCTCTGCCGCTTTCTGCTTTACTGCTTCCATCGACTCAAATCAGGTCCCTTTCAAAGCAGATCTTATAACCTTTCAAGGAGATATGAGCAGACCCGTTGATGCAAGAGATTTTGGTCAGGAAACAGATTTTTTGGCACCAATTTCGCACAGACTTTTGTCATGTGTAATTCCTAGTGTAAAATGTTTCTAACGGTTTCTTTATTGACGTTTACAGCCTAGACATCATCCAGATGCTCATTCGAAGATCTGCTTGCACAATTTGATTGATTGATTTTGATCACTGTTTCCGGAGTTGAAACAGTCACAGGGCGACTTAGGCGCAGGTCAGATTCAGTGCTCTCTGTGCACATACTAAAGCGCTTAGTTGGAATTTTTATTTCAATTTAACGACAAATTTGAGATTGATACGATGCTTCTGTTTTTCGTCACGAGAAAAAAAACACGTTCGTTTCAAACCACTACTGCACAAATACTATAATAGTGACGGAAACGTGTTTTAGGACATGCATAGACAAGATATCTAGATACCCAACGCACTCGTTTTTTACCTCAACCGTCTAGATCGCCCTCTAGACGTGCAGTCTCGTTATTTAATAGTATATCTAGTATATCTAGATTACTAATTAAGTTCTTGTGGTTTAGAGTATTATTTATAATAAAACAGTTTGGTGGGTTGGATGAATAGTTTATTTCACAATCAAAACTGGACGATACAGATCTATGGAAATATAAACATAATGAAATAATCGTTCATATGTGGTGCCCTTTAAGTCAATTATTTTATTCTTTTATATCGATATCTATGTATACACCCTGTACACTAACTGTTAATTATTTATAACCAGGTCACCTATGTTTTGGTGATATTGCAATTTACTGTCTACGTAGGTAAACTATATCGTAATTATGAATCAATATTATGTGTCATCATTAATTATAAAAAGGTAATTCCAAACTATTAAGACAATAGAAAAATGGTGAAGTTCAATCGCTGTTTAATTTCTACCCCTCGTTATGGCCCAACATTACATGGCGATCCTGTCAACGCGTTCGAAATGCTCGTAGTGTACGCGCGTTCTGGAAAGTTCTCAGATGAAAGTTAAAAGTGAACTTAAGTGACTTTTTTCCAATTCAAAATGGGTACTAAAAACTCTAAAGAAAGTGAAGTTGCGAGCAGCGGTGTAGTCAATTCTAACTTCATTGTGGAAGATGACCTTTTGCAAATGCCTACCGACATAAGGGTGCTTATGTACGTTATTACGTTCATTTTGCTAGTTATAGTAGGACTACAGCTTAGAAAGGGTTACCGCAGAGGTTTAAAACGAGACATTTCGCGAAGTATGGTTTTAAGATCACAGGCCAATACCGCTGATGTTTAACGGATGGAGAGTGTGGACCAGTAGCAACCGGGGTGGCAATACATCGTACAAGGAGTAGTAGTATACTTAGGTAATAATCCCAGGCAAAAAAAAGAGATGCTATACAACGCAACGCTGGAGCTGGTATGTGATTCTAGTATTTTTTATGGAACGTTGACGGATGGACAATTTATCACATTTCAGAATTCTTTTTGAACAAATATAGACTATATATAATTAATTAAAGTTTATGATGTAATATTAGTGCCTGAGCTACATATTTATTAACGCTCTGTTTTAAAATAAATTTGGGTATCTTTTAAAAATTAATTACGTTTGTTAGTAGTGCTAGGTCATTTTATTGGGCTTTAGTAGTATTTATATAATTATTTTAATTTATGCCTTCTGATTGGGAGTCGGTCTCTACAAGGTTATCCGATATAAAAACAATCATAATTAATGAATCTAAGAGAATTTTAAAGACATTAGTCCCCAAATCAAGTAGAGTGAGAAACGAAGTTTTACAAAATTTAATTTATAACTATAATACATTCATTGAGATAGTAAAGAAAATATTCCCGTCATTGGATGATAAACAAAAACAGTTAGTATTGAAACTATTTACAACCGTTAGAGATAGGATAGTTAGATCATTTCAAGTTTTACGTATAAATTATAAAATCCCTAGCTCTTGCCTTGAATGTATAAACCTCGAAATAAAGACGAAACTATTGAATTTGACTCAGAAGATAGTGACTCAGATCGAAATATATTGCACTGATGCGGTCGTTAAAGCTATTAAATCTAATACTAGGTCCGAAAAAGTCAAATTAATAATGGAAGCAGGCACGTTTTCTAACACTCGTGAAGTACTAACTAAATTCGTAAGAATAGATGTTCAAGATAACGCTAGTGCTCTATTAAAAACATCTCTGCCACATCTACAAAAATTTTCGCTATAACTCGTTCAATGACAAAGCGTACTCCAGATACAAATTCGACCATTGCGAAAAAACTAGCCCACAAAATAATAGACCAAAAGTGTTTCAAACCACCGACAATTTTATAACGATTAATATCCCTTATTTGAAATTTACTATTAAGCCAGATTATCTTAGAGTAATTCTGGGTCAAAAGGACAAAATCAGCGCTATAGAAACATATACATTTTGCTAACGACAACTTTTCTTTAGGGAAATTGTTGTCTCAGCTTGAAATTCTAGCTAGCAAAAATAACATTAAGGAATTAAAATTAAAAATTAAGGATCCTATATTCACTATGTGCACAATTAATGATTATAAAGAAAAGGGAGAAACTATGTTAAAAAATAAATATAGTACTATATGATGAACCTACAATTATCACAAATAAAGCCGAAAAATAAAAAATTGTCATTGCGGGCAGAAGCGACTCTTAAAGAAAATTAGAGCTAAGTTTCGTTGGAAAAATATGTCTAAGGACGAATCCAACTATGTCAAATCATGCCAAAAGTGTCACATGAATAAAAGTAAAATTGGCCATAGGGAACCGATGGTACTCACACCGACGCCCCAACGGCCATTCGATATTACGGGTATAGACACCATAGGACCATTTCCTAAGACATCGGACGGAAATTGTTACGCGGTTACAGCTCAATGCGAATTGACAAAATATGTTGTCATAACACCGGTACCCAATAAAGATGCCTTAACTATCGCAAGGGCCATAGTTGAAAACTTGATTTTAATTTACGGTCCTTTGCGCGAGATAAGAACTGATATGGGAACGGAATACAAAAACGAATTGTTAGAACAAGTTTGCAGACTACTTAATATCGAACAAAAATTTTCCACCGCGTACCATCCCCAGAGTATAGGTGGATGCGAACGAAATCATCGGGTACTCAACGAGTATGTTAGGGTGTACGTTAACGATACACACACTGACTGGGATAAATGGATAAAATTTTATAGTTTCTGTTACAATACGACCCCCAGTATATATCATGACTATACACCCTTGGAACTTGTTTTCGGGAGGAGAGCTGAGCTGCCTGACTGACAAAATTGACCCGTTGTACAACCTCGACAACTACTACCTAGAACTTAGACACCGAGAGCTAAAGATTTTCTAATTAGGGCAAAAGAGAAACGTAAAATAGAATACGATCAAAATTCAAAATATCTTAACCTAAATCCTGGCGATTTGGTGACGATAACAAACAAAAATAGATCAAAATTCGATCCTTGGTATAAAGGCCCATTCTCAATCGTTAGCTGCGACAATGTGAACTGTGATCTAAGAAACCTTAAAGACAATAAGATCATTACAGTGCATAAAAACAGAGTGCAGTTATATAGTGAACAAATAAATATATAAATAGTGTGCGATTCGGAAGTAATTTAAGATTAAGTACTATTTATTAAGTAGGAATAGGAAACGTATTTTTGGGTAGCAATTATTTTTGGGATTTAATATTTAGTTTTAGAAAAAGGGATCCCTATATCGTAAGTGAATATTTCTAATGTGATCAGCAACACATTTCTCTTATTTCTTTTTCCGTGAGACTGAATGTTCTTCATTTACCGGCCGAAATGAAGTCCATTCTTCCAAAAGGGGGAGATGCGGTGCCCTTTAAGTCAATTATTTTATTTTTTTATATCGATATCTATGTATACACCCTGTACACTAACTGTTAATTATTTATAACCAGGTCACCTATGTTTTGGTGATATTGCAATTTACTGTCTACGTAGGTAAACTATATCGTAATTATGAACCAATATTATGTGTCATCATTAATTATAAAAAGGTAATTCCAAACTATTAAGACAATAGAAAAATGGTGAAGTTCAATCGCTGTTTAATTTCTACCCCTCGTTATGGCCCAACATTACACATATCTAAATTTCTATTTTAAGCGATTCGCCTTCTAAACAAAATACGTCTTTGCAGGAAACCGTGCGCCTTTCAAGTTGTCAATTTTGAAACATCGTTGCTTACATCTTCCAAGCAACTGATTCTTGTGCGCTTTTCCTTCATTATATGGCCCCGCTTGAAAGGGATTCGTCGCAATGTCGCCGGGTGGCACAAACATTGCTTTAGGTACTTAGTTGAAAGAATAGGGATGAGCGATAATAAAAAAAAAACAACAACTAAATGAACAAAAACAATATATTTTGAAACTAGTAAATCAAAAAATATTTTATTGGTAAACACTTATTCAAATGTGTTAAATTGGATGTTTATGTTTATTGTTAGTGGGGTTACTTCTAAAGTAAAATCTGTGGGTTTATTAAAATTTTTTTCCATTTTTAGTATAATTTTCAATATGTATAATTATCAATATTGATGTTGATTTGAACAAATAAATTATTACACTCATTTGTTATTTGACTCATTATTGATGTGTTTATAATTCTATTGATTTAAATCGGGTTAGTACTGACCTTGTACAAAGTGATTTTATATAATTTCATTCTTACAAAGGAAAGTTGAAATATTAAATTTCCAAACTGGTGTTAAAGGACGGTCTTATGTTTTAAATCATAAGCCATAACGCGGCGCTGCTATCTAGGGAGAAACGTGACGTAAGTATGGTAGGGATGGAAATTTTGACATTGAGCATACAACACAAAATCGGCTAGTGTGTTATACAGTGCCATCTGTGCTCGCATTAAGTTATCTCGTGTTTTTACTGTTTATTATAATTGAAAAAAAAATCGAATATTCTATTTTTTGACTGAATTTGCCTCTAGTCTAGTATAGTCTATGCATATTTCATCCATAAAATTTAAATCAAAACTTCTTTTACGTAACATATTAACTACTTTTGTTCATAACAATTCTTAACTTATAGAAATAATAATTATAACTATTATTATAAGGTTATCACAATTTGCCACCGTATCACTGCGCCCGCGTTTATTATCCATCCCTCGAATACAACGCCGACCTGGCGGCGTAAGAGTGAGATAACTAAGCGCCTGTGAAAGTACCACACTCACTACCTCCTGACTGTAAGACCATGTATCAAACTAAATTTAACAAACAATGGAAATTATCCCCTAAGTACCTACAATCGTTTCTTCTTGAATTAGTAATACATTATTACTCATTAATTTATTATATCAACTGTTAACAATCAATACTGATACCCATTATTCATAAATGAATTTCGGCGTAGGTTTCCTTCAACTACTTATACATTATTCTTCAAATATCTTCTAGTTCATGATTTCAAAAAGTTGTATTCAGCAACAGTGAACTGTTCAGACAATCCTCTTGGAGCAAGTAGAATTCGTTTCCCACACTATCAGAATTTATAAATATTACACCTTCTCAATAGTGTGAATTCATTTGAAAATATATTGCTTATATATTGAATATATTCGTTACTTTAATTCAATAGGAATACTTTTCGGATTATTCTATGAGAAGATACCAAAAAATTATAATCTAATAATTAGTGGCAAATTTTAAGGTGGTAACCATGAATTCTGGTTAACGCTTTGACCTAGGTTATTTCAGAACATAACCTCAAAAAGTATTCGTAGTGTCAACAAACGTTAATGTCTGTAATCAGGCTTCTAATTTCGAGAGCTAAAGAGGCGTTTTTGTGTTCTAAAATTGTAAAGTTGTTCCTGTGTCTAAAATTAAGTTTCAAAACTTCAATATAAGCAAGCAAGTAAGTCGTTTTTAAACTATATTGTCAAAAGTTCTAGTTCTTTTTTAATTTGAATTTAACCCAAGAGGTTATGGGCGCAGATTTACGCCAACTGTAGGAGTTGAAGAAGGGGGACTGTTGTACAGTGCAGGTGTAGTCTTGGAGTTAAAGTGCTTTACTGATTCCGATTATGTCAACGACCCTGAGACCTGACGCTTAAGATCTGGATTTGTTACTAATTGTGGTGGAGCTGCCATTACCTGGATGAGCCACAAGCAGCCAATAGTGGCTGCAAGTGAACAGTAGCATGCTGAACGAAATAACAAGCCTTTCTCGGATACCAACGTTTGTGTGTGTGTGTGGGTGTGTGTGTATTCGTTTTTCAATTACGAGTACATTGTCAAAAGTTCTTGTCCTTTTTTAATTTGAATTTAACCCAAGAAACATTATTAGTTATTTAATGTTAACCAAAAGTTACTCTGCATACCAAAGAATAATAATAAGAAGTCCTTTGTTTATGGTACAAGGATCAAAATCAGCTGATTTTTATATTAATGTGTCGATATAGCCTTTTATGCAAATGAGTTAATGTCATATCCAAATATTGAATTACAAATATGTAAACATTGGATTTTGATTATTTGTTTACTAAATTTACTTTTAATATGAGTAGATACACAATATTCATTGATATATGTTCCTGGTAGGTAAATCAACGGTTTGGTTGCATTTGCAAATTACACTCTCACAATTGAATGGGGTGTGTTTCTACTTTAATATCCCTTTTTTTTCAATTCCCTCATATTTCATTTTATTTATATATAGTTCAATCTGTTACAATAATAGAAATTTACTTCATGTCCATATTGAGTTTATAATAATTTGAATCCTAAATTCTTCAATCAGAAAATATTACTAACCAGTATATCATTTTCAGATCTTTATGAAGGGAGTAAAAACGTATTTCTTTAGCTTAGAATGTTGAAATGTTTTTTTAATATATTCTTTCTAGTGTTTTTCTTTAAGTAATTTAATTATTATAATCTTTACGCTTAACATTCAATATAGCGCAATGGTAATCAATACGCGGATTTGAATATAATAGTTCAAATTGCTCGCATTCAAACCCTGACATATTTCAAGTCAGCATGTAATTAAATGTATGTGGAGTGATTCTCTGAAATAGAATTTCGGAATAAAATGCGACGTCTCTTCATCTCTTTTCTCAATCAATAGATATTCCATATGATGCTCATAGAATGGGGAAAATGAAAACACAGTACTGATTCGAATGAAGATGTTTATTCAGACTAATGATTTTATACAAAAACCACTTTATTCACATGAAGAATTTGGAAAGTCACAGGTTACAATTATGTTCTGCACAATAATAAATCTACCTGAAAATCCAAAAATGATTTCAAAATACTTATTTTCTGTTAAATTGAATGAATATTTTTGTTTTTAACAATATTTGAAATATATTTTTTTTTACGTGAAGCAATTAGGAAGCGTTCAAGATACGGGAACTAAATATTAAAATTTGATTATGTAAACCCAAGTGAATCTACATTATGCACATAAACCCGGAGATTGTTTGTACTCAGTGGTTAACAATACATCATATCTCCCAAATTCCAAAAAAGAAAAAAAAATTAAATCGATTTACTGATATTTTTTAGCAGCAATGTGAAATTTGGTCCGTAGGTATCAAAAAATTTCAAAAATTAGAATAAATACTATTAAAATGATCAGATAATCCGTTCTTAAAATAACATTTAGTATTGAGTGTTGTTCATAAATTATACAATTTTATTTTATTATTATAGGGAAGGCACGAGGAACAAACCAAATAAGGAAAGGAACGGTAGAAGCGAGAAAAATGGAAATAACAGAAACATTAAAATCATAATGAACAAAATATGAATAAAAGAAGACAAACACCAGAACATTGGCAAGTGAGAGATAAATTATACAAAAAAAGGAGAAAACTGAAACAATCATAGAAGGATTCCATAGACGAGGATAATAGAAATAGAAGACGATTATAGAAAAAGATAAAGCTTCATAACAAGGATTGAGAGCAAATTCTAGAACAGATGCAACTTTATGATTAGTTGGAGAAAAAATGGAAGCCGACGGATAAGAATCTTGAAAAAGTATCAGACACAATCAACATAATTGACATATAGACATACATAGGAACAGAAGAAAAACGTATAGAGTGAAAGTTTTCTCTTACAGAGTAGAAGGCAATTTCCAGAATGCCGAAAAATATGATACCGATTTGATTTCAATTGGCAAGTGATTATGCATTTTTTTGCATTGTATAATATTGAGCCATTAGCTAATTCTGAACGTGGAGTAGGCAGGTAAAGGTTATGCTCCGCGTTCCTAAGCCGTACAACGACCTTTCTAAAATAGGAGAGCGTGCTTACGAATTTGGTAAAAGGATTCAAAGATGAATGAGGGAGGAAGAGTCAGAATTTTTAATCTTTTAAAGCAGTAAGCCCTGCTGTTTAGTCTGAGTAAATATCTAGCATATCTCTTTTGTAGTTTGAAGATTTGCTCAAATTGAGTCATACTACACGTACCCCAGGAACGAAAGGCATATCGGAGATGCGAATCAATAAGTGCTTAATAAACTGTTAAGAAGGTGGTTAAGTTCAATCCAATGAAACTGATCTCAGCGCAAAATGTAACTTCCATTTCAAGGAATTGTCTATAACAAGCTTTAAGAATTTTAGAGATTTAACGACGTCAATGGTGGTGTTATTTAATAAAAAAGGCAACAATGTATTTTTATATGTGAAACTTTAGTTTTGGAAACTTTGAGATATTGATGATTAGAATGCACCATGATTTAAGGGTGATTAGGTCACTAGATATGGTCCTATGAAGTGCCGTGAGATCAGGGTTGATCCAGCTCTAGCTCCAACTAGTATCGTCTGCAAATATGTTTATTTTACCACTGATGTCTAGATAGGCGATGTTGTTTATGAATAGAAGAAACAAAATAAGGCCTTGTTCCGAGCCTTGGGGCATTCCACATTCTATTGGCTTGCAAGAAGACATCGTTATATCAACCTTTACAAGCTGACTTCTGTTGGTAAGGTGTATACTAAGCCCATTATTATTTACCATATTATTACGTGAAGGAAAACATACGAAAAGATAAATACGAGAACAGTAGAGTATTGTCGGACACTGCAAAATGGAAGACATTCAAATTTTGCAGATACGGAAATAACATAGTAATAATGACAGAAGATGAGGAAAGTGAGGAATTAAACTAAGAATATGATATGACAGTCTGTAGAAAATAAATTAGAAAATTAACGAACACAAGATTGAGACGACAATAATGAGCTAAAAGTCAATAGATAGAAGAGTCAATAGATAGAACTAGAGGAATAAAAAATAGAGCAAATCAAAAGTTTTTAATAACGGCATGACAAGACTGGCACAAGTGAATGAGAGTAGTGGTGCAAGAAAGAATGATAACAAAAAAGGAGCTCATGCAATGACTCAACTCAACTAAGCTAAATATAAACCATTTTCAAACATCGAAAATCTCATTATTCATAACTTACACATATTCAAATTTATTCATATGAGAATCGTACAATATTGTAATTTATATTGGAATAAATTTCCACTTATTAATAAATATTGAAATAAAAGTGATAAGTCTTAAGCTTCAAGAATAAGAGATCTATCTGATTGTTACAATCGAAAATTAACCCAAACCTATTCAACTTAAAGGGCATTAGGCATTCATGGATATCCAAGAGATAAAATGATGACATGTTATGAATATTCGTGTTATAAATTCGAATTTTTAGATCGACTTTCGCGATCTTCACATTTCGTGTATTCTGAAAATAATTTAATTTCTACTACTCTTAAAAAATAAAACAAAATAGTGACGAAACGTGATAAAACATTATAGATCAGTTTGAGTATTCATAGTCTGACTATAAAGTGGGATATAAAATATAAAATTAAATTCTTTTATCAAAAAGATGAAATTTGCTCAAATAAATTGACTGAAAGGAGATCTCATTTTCATAGCCAGCTCGCTCTTCAATATTTAATAGCATGGATAAATTTTTATGTTGGACGAGTGGTAAACATTCCAAACACTGATTATTCTAGTAGATACAAGAATGGATGTAAGTGAGCTCATAGTACTCAATTTTATAATCTAGAAATTATATCTAAGCATAAATTTTTTTGCAAGCATTCTTACATTATTTTGACCTCACTTTCAGGTGATATTCAGTTCCCGGGTGACCATGTAGAGGTCCTTCATGTAATTGGACACTATTCTCAATCTTCAAAGTAATCACTTGAACCAATGGAAGCTACTTGTTGAGTGGTGATATTAAGCTAACTCTACAGCAAGACATATCCAATACTTCAAAACTTAGATCTGGAATGTACATTTATAATTGTGGAGAGCAGTGCTAATCGACTAACTCCTTCTACGACTTTTTATATTTAGTTTGAGAAATAGCAAAGTGTTATTCATCAACAACTGGAATCAAATTTTGAGAATATAGCATAGATATTGTTTTCCATTATATTTAGCGTCAACTACAACTGCCAATTTGTATCCAGCAATGCAACTTTGCAAGACATTACGTGGCAATATATGGAAGACGTTCATTCAAATCATGAACTGAAAATTGTTACTTTTTGGTATTTCACAGATTAGGATACATATAATAATCTAGAGACGCCGCGAAACTGGAGAAGTTGACAAGGTTGTATTTTTTTTATACCATCATCCTTCAGTAGGAGGCTCTTACTGCATTAAGTCGTTGTTATTACAAAGTTAATAGTTGTTCTGCTATTGAAATATGAATTTGTCGGTGGGTTTGAGTAAACAGCAAAGTCTTGTATGATTGCATTGCTAATTTGGCGATGAAACTTCTTCATGGACAACAGTAATACGTTGGAATAGCGGATTTAAAAGAGGACGGATATTATTTGGTAATGGATTGTGTCCTGGCATAACCTGGTCTTTAATTGGATACATCGAGAGAGTGAGATGTATAATCGAAGAAGATCCAAGATGCACCTGTCAGTGCTGGGTGTTGGATCGGCAACTGTGAATGTATTTGACAGGATTCTATGTCACTAGGCGCATTATTTTTTAGAAATTAAGGCTTGCTGTTCACATAAGTCGATAATGCTAAACAATAGATTCATAAACTGTTTTTTATTACATATTTCTAAACTAGCTTCTTAAGAACGACAATCGTCGTTTCTTATATCTTTACATAGACTTTAGATATAGAAATGTGAAATATTCCTGACATATTTATGTAGTGCTGTCCATGATATAAAAAGAAAGGTAATAAATAAAAAAAAATGTGATTATTTCTGAATATATTGTTCCTTCATTTCCTCACACATTTCAGTACATCTGACTAAAGCTTCTATGTCATTATAAAAATATGATCCATCTTTAGAGTCAAAATATTCGTACATCGCCTTTTTAATTTCAACGTCGCTGTTAAATCTTTTACCTCTCAACTCAGCCTTCAGCTTTAAGAACAAAAATAGTCAAACGGGATAAATCAGGGCTATATGGTGGGTGTTTAATATCTGTGAAGCCACATTCGTGTATAATAGCCTTGGAGAGCGATGCAGTGTGGACTGTAGCATTGTCATGAAGAAAGAGCACGTCTCAAAGGCCTCAGTGATTTAGAGTTATATTCGGCATTTATAATTGTAGTCGATACCTTGAAGTTAATTAATAGGATATCGTGACAGTCCCGAAATATTGTATTCATCAATTTTTTGTGCTTTTCGTGACCTTTGCTTTTTTTGTAACTCACGGCAAAGCTCTAAAAATTGTTGACATTATACTGCAATTTATTTTGTTTTTAGGCAATTGTTATTTTCTAAATATTCTTATCCCAAACGAAACAAATATTTTAGTAAAATTTAAGTAGAAAATTTTATAATGACACGAAACTCAATTTTTCTATGTGATAGTTCGAGCTCTATTCTAATAAAACGGATCAAAGCCGCTTTAAGCTTTAAGTAAAGTTTGTTGAGACTTGTCATTGGCGCGTGCATAAAGATTTTTGCGAACGCACTCTATTGAGACGAATTCTAAAACACGTTTATAATAATATAGATGATTCCTTGCAATTGGGAGTGTATTATTTTATTTTCGTTCCTTTTGCGGAGTGATTGATTCGAATTTAACTGAAAACTTATGCCTACAAAAGATAATTATTGTGATTGAGATCTTTTTAAAAAAGCTGAAAGTGTGTCAAGTAACATTTCTATAAACTAAAAAAGGTTCTTGGTATAATTCCAATAATAGTTCCACAATAATATTGCAGAGATTATGATGATCTCTTTTCAATTTTTCAATCTAAATTTTAAATTTCCAGTAACAAAAAAAAACGGAAACTGTTCGAACTCCTCCAATCACCACCAGTTTCTCCGTAAGTAATTTTTATCACAGTCTCCAACTTCGTAGTTTTTTTTCTTTCTTTTGTTTCATCCTATTTGGTAAAATAGTTCAATACAGAGTAAATATAATCGAAATCTATGATCACTAACGATTAACTTGGATTTGAATTTTCAGACAGATGTGAGTAAATGATTTATGATGGATACTACTTACTCTACAGGATATCATTCAATACAATAATATCTAACATTTACACTTAAGAAAATAGACAATGATTTTTTTACAATAAATAACTTGGTGAATATCTAACAACTATAATATTATCAAGTTAATCTTAATTTATACACCTCAAATTGTACGACTTATATGTGAGTGAATTTGATGGAAGAATATCCAAATTTATTTTTGTTATATCTATATAAATATAACAGAATTAGTCATAGTTATTGATACAATTGAAAATAAATGTGAGGAAAGTTTTCCATACGATACATGATTAATTATACGTATATCTAATTCTAAATAATCTTGGCTAGTAGTTGAGAAGCATTTCAATATGAATTATCCACTCTATATAAATCTAAACGCGTCAGTTAAGTCTTCTTAGAGAATTTAACAACTATTTACTTAGATCCAAACGATATACGATCAATCGAAAATATCTATTACAATCAAACGGCAGTAGTGTGTGTTGACGACATGGAGACAGACGAAATTTAAATTCGCCAAGGCTGCGTTCTTTCTCCACAACTATTCAATCTATATTCTCAGTTTGTACTTCAGAAATTGTTGGAGGGGAGACATGAGGGGGTAAACATCGGAGTATTACTCAACAACATAAGATTCGCCGATGATACTGCTATAATGATTGAGAATGGTGAAGATCTTCAAATCCTATTAGACAGAATCAACCGAGAATGTGAAAATGTAGGACTCCCTATAAATATTAAAAAAATAAATTCATGGTTATAAGTGAAAACCAAAATATTAATATTAATGTAAAACCTATTAATTTCAGTCATTAACGCTCAAAGGGATTCAGATGAAGACATCCAGATCAGAATTAAAATGGCTATAAAGGCATTTGTCAAATACTCCTCAATATTTGCAAACAGAAATCTAAACCTTCACGTCAGAATAGGATTCATGGAATGATATGCGTAGTCAGTACTGCTGTACGGAGTGGAAACTTAGACATTGGAAGCTCAAATGATCAAAAACTTGAGGCATTTGATGGACTGGACTGACATGGTATCCTCAGGAAAAAACATCTTACATAGGACACATCTTAGACAACGACAAATATCTACTGCTACAGAACATAATGCAGGGCAGAGTAGGGGGAAAGAAAGGCATCGACAGGAATAAGAAATCCTGGCTCCGTAACATAAGAGAATGGATGAATCTCAGCGTCGGAGAATTGTTTCATGTTGTGAGGGACGGAGACGCATTTAAAAACGTGGTCGCCAACCTTCAATGAGAAGACGGCATGAGAAGAAAAAGAAGTCTCCTTGTTGAGACTATAAAGGCTTTAGAACATCTTTAATGATGTTGAAATACAGGATGTGTCCAAATTCATGCGACAAAATTCAGGAGGTGATTACTGGTATGAAATTGAGATGAGTCTTTCCTATAACAAAATTTTCTCAGCGAGATATCACCCTTAGAAGGGTGTGACTAAAATTGGGTTTCCTTTTTTTTCTGTAATTTCAGAAAAGCCAGAAACAGAATTCTGTGATTCAAAGAACTAACCACGGGTATTTTTTCCGTATCCCTATTACATTGTTTTCAATTGCAAAGTTTTAGAATGGTAGGTAGTTGTCACTTTGACAAATCTTTTACCGTGTTTACTTTACAAATTGTAGTAGGCTGACATCAAACACTGTTGTTCATAGTTACCAATCGAAGTTCACTTGTAAGTTTGCAGGTTAATTTTGCATTTTTCAATCTAAAATTGCGAGTAAAAAACAATCTAGCTTACGCCCTGCTTGAAGAAGTAGCTCATTTTAAGAAGTGTTTCTTTTTCATGCATTTTGAAAATATTATGTGATATCGCTATGGTATTATTGCGACGTATTTCATCGAAAATTCAGGAACACGGACAATAGATTCACGGAGAGATTCGAGCAAGTACAAATGATTAGTAATTTCTAACTGATTTTGGAATACTCCATAAGCAATTGTTGGATTAAGAAACTTGTTGAATGCTATATAGTAATTTGGCAGAGTTAGAGATCCAATAAAAAAATTTCACGATTTGAGACCCTCATATTTGGAGCAAGAAGTCTTTTCAGAATGCTGTAGTGATTCAATGAAGTGGTATTTAGAAGTGGTGATGATTTTCGGATTGATAAAATTTTGAGATAGCGTTTTCATGAGTATAAGTGAAATTAGAAAGTAATTTCAAAAAAAAGTGTAGAGTAATTATTTAGAGAGAACAATGTCCAATTCAATAAAAAATTTTAAAATATGTACAATGCGGTCCATATATAAGGAAAAAATTTATTATAAATAATATAAATATAGATATAATAAATATTACAAATTGTAAGCACCACATCGAACATTTTAAATAAGAAAAGGGTTTGTGTGGCACCTTGTTCTGAAGAGATTTTGGTACTCTGTTCAGCAGATTTTTACATTTACTGCAATACTAACTGCAATACTTTGATGATGTCCCTATGACAAAACTTTACGTAGAATGAAGATAATAATGACTCATAATATTTGGAATATATTCTTCAATGTTCTTTACAATTAAATAAAATGTTCAAAATAACCACCATTCACTTCTTGACAATAACCAAGGTTATTTTGTAGTTTTCTTAAAACTTCTTATATGACCTCAGGAGCTATTTTGTTAATTAATTCAGCGATCCTAACTTTCAAATCAGCAATATTATCTGGGCTATCAAAATATACTTTAGAAATAATCAGGTATTCTCGTATCATCGTATCATTCATCGTATCATCAGGAAAAAATCTTTGGAAATATTAAAATATCAGTCAAAAAGCCAAATAAACAATTGATATGAATTTACTAGGTTGCTGTCTTTGGGTACTTGAAGTTATTAGGAAATTTGTACGCATATTAAATTTAATTATGGTTCAAAAGTGAGTTTGTGAAATTTCTTACACGTTTCGCAGTCTACAGTTATCAAAATTGGAAAAAGTTTCGTGAAAAGATGTTAATAATGTTGAAAAACCAGGTAGAAATAAAAAAAAAATTACTTCTAGAGATTGAGGAAAATCCACATAAGACAACTCGAGAATTTGCCACTCACAATGATGTGAGTAAATGATCTGTTTTGACAGTTTTGCATTAAGAAAAATACCACCCTCACAAGGCTCAATTGATTTAGGAGTTAAATGAAGATGATCCTGATAGAAGGCATGAATTTTGTGCATTGATGATGGACAGAATGAAAGCAGATGTGCACTTCATGAACAAAATAGTTTTTTCTGATGAAGCGACGTTTCATCTAAACGGAACGGTTAACCAACAGAACTTTAGATATTGCAGCAAATAAAATCCTGAATGAACGTTTGGACTGGTATCATTAACAATAAAATTTTTGGCTTTTATTTTTTGGAGGGCATAGTTGATGGTGAGGTTTATCTAGATTTTTTTATTAACTTTTCGCTACCTACATAACAAAGACTTTTTCAGATGTTGATTATCCAAAGAAGATAGATTGATCTATTTACTACCACAAGACGGAGCTCCACCGCATTTTGCACTTACAGTTAGAAAAGATTTAAACAAGGTTTTTCCCAATAAGTGGATTGTAAGACATGGAACAATCGAATGGCCGGCTAGATTCCCCGATTTGACTACTCTCGATTATTTCTCATGAAATTATTCAAAATGTAAAGTATTTTTCAATAGACCAGACACTATTGGTAATTCGAAAGCTGAGATAACGGGCGAAATTAACAAAATAACCTCTGAGGTCATACAAAATGTTGTACGAGAATTCCAAAATCGCCTCGAATATTGTCAAGAAGTGAATAGTGATAATTTTGGATATTCAATTTGATTGTAAAATTTTGTGATGGAGACATCAAAATTTTACATATTAAAAATCAACTTTCTTAGTTGATGCACCAAATTTGAAAAACTTTATATAGGTGAATAGGGGTCTACAATCCCTTTTTGAGAAGGTTTCACACGACCCCTTTCCTATTTAAAATTTTCCAGAAGATGCTTTTAATTCAGTGGAGGTGCTGGAGGAGGTAATATTTTCATACTGGAAATTGTCAATTTGAGAAAAAAAGTCAACCCATTTGAGATTCATTTCACATAGTACATAATAACATTAAAATTGAATTTATACAGACCGCATTGTATATTAGAATGAATAAATTTTTAGAGCCGTTTGTGTCAAATCAAAAATTTTTTTGTCTCTTTCTTTCCAATAGGTTGTCGTATACTGAAAACTGAAGGAACAATTTAAATTGTGGATCCATATTCTAATGGTTCTAGACTTTCTAGATTCATATAGAATAGATATTTCTTATTAACAAGCGCTTTACAATTAAATCTGATATTTAAAAAAAAAAGTTCCAGACAGAACATTTCAAAGTGTTCATTGTACGAATCGTGCTATTTCATTTATTCTAAAAGAAGCATTCGAAGAATGAAAAACGAATTTTCAATGATTGCGAATCGTTCTGTTTCGAACTGATTTCATTACATCATAACCTTAAAACAAATATATTTGATTCGAAGTTAAAATACGAACGAAGGAAATTTAATTTAAAGGGAATTTTTATGTTGTTGAGTTATGCCATTATTGAAACGTTTCTATATTCGTTCTTTTCAATTGGAACATACATTACTGTATCCAATAGCGCAAGAAATTGACTGTCTAAGAAAAAGAGTTTGACTTACATGAAATAATATAATTCAATAATGTGTATGTAGATTCGTGCAGCTCATCGCCTGTTATAATATCACAAGTGTTTCAAAAATGATAGATTTATTATACGAGTAAAGAGATGTAATCTAACTCGAGTGGTTTTTTAAGTATTACATCGAGTTATGAGTGAAAAATAATTATCGATTATTCTCTATTACTTAAGTAGTATTACTCACAATTATATAACGAATACACGATAAGGAATCATCCATTTTCTTATTATATTCTAACTTATATGACTTATATATTGTCGATAAGCTTGAGCTAGTTATATTGCTAGTGCTTGGCAGCATTTTTTCTGTCATTTTTCAACGATGTTAAGGTGTTTTTGAGGCTTTAGATGAAACTTAAGATACTTAGTTTAAGAATAGCCAGAATAACTTGTGAGTTGACCCAGATGTGGTCAAATTGCTTAATTTCAATTGGGTAATTCGTTTTTGAAGTTAAATACAATCGACACGTTTTGATATTTGGTGTTAAGTTCCGTCGTGATTGCTATATTTTCCTATTGCTGGCAGATATATTTCCTCTTTGCCAATTTTTGTATTGAAATCGCCTATCACTATCTAAGTATCTTTATTTGATATCGCTTATTCTTCTTTGATATCACCATCTTCTCCTCCGGTAAGGGTATGTTCAATATGCTTATAATTTTTTGTGTATTATGATTTCCAGTTAATACATTTGTCCTGATATCACTATAATTCGTATTTTATTCTTTATAAGTTACAGAAATGGGCTATATTAAACTCAATACTTGAAAATAAATTTCATAGACAAAGATGCAATCATTCCAGTTATGAGTGTACATTTTATTATCTGTTCTAACGCTTGAAATTCAAGTTTTATATAACTAAGTTGGAATTACTGAAACGGTTGGTGATTTTTACTCTGAGAAAACTGCTCGCACTATGACGATATCAACACTCATAATTACACTGTCTGACGCGCGCTTCGATAACAATAAAGAGTTTAGCTTGAGTCTCTGAAGACGATAACTTGGTTATCGAAACGTGCGTCAGAAAGTGTAATTGTGAGGGTTGGTGTAGTGATAATGTGAATAGTATGTTCAGTAAGTCTGCTATAAGCCTAACAGAAACTGAAATTGGTAGCTTTTGGTGCTTTATGAACACACTATACAGGGTCCTTTCCGACGAGCTGTATCGATATGTATAAGGGAAAGTACTGCGACTAGTGTTCTGAAAATTTGCTTGAATGGGTTTTCCGAAATGCTCGTTTCAGCTAAAATAATTTAAGTTTTCTGAAACCTCGGGTTATACCGGAAGTAGACCCAAACTTCGTTATTTTAAGCGGAATGCTATGGTTTTTATTGAATTCTTGAAATTTACGAAAAATTTCAATACAACTTTATATGAGGCATAGTATGCGTAAAGTCCACCAACACATGCAGCACTTCACTTTCTAAGTTTAAGTGAATCAGGTCTATTATTTTTGGGATTTGTACAAATAACACTCACAGCTTTCAAAACCTTGACAGAAATTTTTATAGGGTGTTCAGAAAATGCTGCCGAATTTCGCTATCTAAAAACTTTTCTCAAATAGCAACCCCCATTTTTCCCTTCACCATTGGATTCTACGCTTCAAATTAAGCGGACTTCGTTAGTAAATTCATATATCTCAAATTAACGGTTTCTGTAGAATCTTGAAAAAACTGAAATCTTTATGATTTTTAATTGTCACCTGTCGATGACGATTAACGAATAACAAAAGTTAACGTATCAAAAATTAAATGTGAATAATTTAGGTCAATATTAGAATTCTCTTTGTATCTGTAACCGGTTTTCAGTATTTGTTTCGATATAATGGATCAAGCCCTCTGTAATCACATGAAATACCACATGGTGAATGCTATATCCAAAGAAATAGTTTTCTATAGTAAAAGTGTTTTATACAGCAAAGTTGTTTAATCGAGAAAGCTTCAGCCATTAATTTTCTTATATGAATGAAATGTATCTGTAACACGCATGCAGTAAAAAGTTTTATTCACAATCACGCTCAGTTAAAATTAGAATTCTAGAAATTTTTCATAAGAATGTGATGTGATGTTTTGCTCAATAGCTGCCATCGCTTCTTTAAACACACGGGGAATGAAGAAACAGAATTTTATGTACAAAATTGCGAATCTAAACCTGACAAAATAAGAGATATTAAAAGTTCTTGAAACTATCCGTTCTGTACAAGAGAAGACACTCAAAGCTACAATCTTTTTATTAGAGGAAACGAAACAAGAAATATTTATTAATGTGAATGTTAACATGAATGAGTGAAATATTTTTGATTCAAAAATTGTTTTATTAAACTAGTGGATGAAATAGTACTCTACAGGGTTAAAAAAAACTTGCCAAAAAATAAATAAATGCTTCTTATCTAAATTCAACACCACGGAGATGTTCACAGCCAATTTACAATTACCGATATACTTCTTGAAATAGAAACACAAAATTCTCCATAAGTCTGGTATAAAAATACTCCCCTTCTCTATGTCTCATTTATTATTTTTGTACATCTTTATCCACACTTCATTTGGAAATAATTTTGTGTTTACTCTTTCAATTTATCAACGCAACCTTTACTTTCACTATCAATATATCACATACACTGCCTTCGAATGCATTATGATGATCTATTATTTTTCAGCTTCATAGAATTAATCACAGAAATGATTTTATCTTATAATCTCCGTATAGCTTGATTTATTTCCTAAAATTTTTTCTATGGGCGAATTTTAGTTATAAATTCCCAATCGAGAGATAATTTACGGAGATTAGTTCAAACTCATAGGAAATTTGGTACAAAAATTTTATACGAAAAGTAATAATAAAAAAATAAAATTTTTCACATATTAAAAAGCGTGTATTTTGGTTTGATAACTCAATAAATTGAAATAGCTATGACATGATCTTTTCTCTTGATTCTCTCTTGAAAAGTTTTAGTTGTATTAAAATTTTATTTGTGGAAAAAAATGGTCCCTTTTGGAGAAGATAGTTTGGAAAAAAATAGATATTGAGGTAGGTAACTTCATACCGTCCACTATGGGGAACAAAAATCAACAATATTATAACAATTTTGGGTATTTTGTGAAGATCTATATATCTGTTTGAGCTACAATTCTTATTTTCGTCTCTCGAGCAATTGCTATGGGTCCGAATGGTTCCAAATTAGCATACATGGCTTTTTTTGGCAGCGGATTGATGTTATTAGAGTTTGATTGAAAACAAATGAATATTTCGAGGGGTCGCAGTGCAAAAAAGTGGTTTAACTAGAGGGTTCGAACTTCGCATGCAAGTAGGGGTGATGATGAAGAATTGTCTTTCTCAAGTTCAAAGTTTTCTTCTTCAGTTCTAGCACAAAACGCCCGAAATCATTTTGATCATTGTAATTGTTGAACTGGGCCGCCTCCTATTTAATGAATAATACGAGTGCTAGGGTGATTTTTTTGACTTCCCATTTTCGAAATTTCTTGTCATTATGACAATTTTTTCTTTGTTGTCAATTGGAATTGAACAAGAGGGTTCGAGACCACCGGGTCTATTGAAATTATGAATTTTCATTCGAGAGAGAGAGAGTTAACTTGTGAAATGAAAAGTTATTGAGGAATAGCAAATTTTCCATATAAAGAAATTAGATTGAGAATTCATTTTATGGAAAGATTTGTTTGTGTATCAGTTAAATTCTTCATTCGACGAAAAATTCGACTTTCGTGATGGAGCTCTGCTGCTCACGGCTTTTTTATATTTTAAGGTCGTAATGGAGAAAGAGAAATAACACAATCTGTGTCTCTTTATATAGAAGTTGATCATATTAAAATGCGTCACAAAATATTAAATAAATAACTTCTTGGTGCTGGCCCCAAATCCGAAGAAGTAGATTTATTCAAAGACAACTAAGAGAAACCATAAATCCAGTGTCCAGAGTAACAAAGTAATATCAAAGAGTAAATTGTGTCGTAATATTGGGATTACTAATCTGATTGAGCCAAATTGATTCGAGTGGTGGCAGTAGTGAAACAGTTTTATTAGTCAGTTGAAAGTTATGATGTGTTAAATTTTAAATGTAAGACTTTCGATATGCTCTTCCACTATTGAAAAGGTTGTACGGAGAAAATTGTCCTGTTCACGGTGAGGATGCTATAACTGATCGTAATCTGAGTAATTGGTTTCAGTGACAAAATTTGATTATCTCACTCTAACCTAACTCCATGGTTTGGCGTTGGCTGCATGAAATTTGATTACTTTCAATTACTCATTCAAATCTGCGATACTTCGTTACAATACAATGAAACGAAGTCATTTCTCAGAATATCAATAAATAAAGATTAATGAAATGATGAATTATGGAACGTTGAACGTACCATCGTGGTCAAATCGTGATGATATGACACCAAGGTCTACAAAATACGAATTGCATATCCATAAGTAGGACTATGAAGTTCTTGAAACTCTTAAATATGATCAAAATGTCAGTTCAGAAGTATATTCTCAGCGATTGACCATAATACAGGGGAAAATTCAAAAGAAGCGCTAGATATGTGACGTGGACTATATATCATTCTCACATATAATTGTCAGTTTGTTGATAAATCTGAAAGTATGAACAGAAATGCCATTACATATGGAATATGAAATAGGAGTGTACGGGCCCAGAACCAAAACTCTGAAAACCTGGGCAGCGCACTAAGAATTTTTCTAGCAGAAATCAATGCAAATGTGTTCAGTTCAATCTAGAGAGGAACTATCGCAAACAGAAGAGCAGCATCCTGTCCGATAGTCAAGGAGTCATTAAAGCTCTAGGCTCCAATAACATAAAATCGAAACTCTGTAGGGATTGCCTAAAATACAATGGATTCCAGGACACACCGAAGCAAAGGGAAATTATATAGCTGATACGCTCGCTAAAGCGGGGGTAGGGGGACTCGCACTATTCTGTGGTATCAGCTACAGAACAATGGAAAAAATACTGAACAAGAAGGTAGATAGGAGAAAAACAAATCTAACAGGAGTTCTATCGCCTCAACAAACACCTGAAGCCGCTAGACTTAGCAGATAATGCGGTGTGCAGATATTGTTGCACAGAGGACGAAACCTCTATCCACATTCTATCGAAGTGAGAAACACTTAGGAGCTCCAGAGCACTACACCTGTGAGAGCTTGAAGTAGAAGCCAAAGGTCTCTGGCAAGTGAAGCCATCCCACATTCTAGACTATAAACGAGAACCCAAATGTATATATACATATATATGAACTTGTAGCTTTTTTCAGATAAATTTTATTTTTAAAAAGATGTGTACAATCTATCTGAATTCACCTGAATCTGGTGAATAGAAATAGCGTCGTGTTGCATGTCAACGCTACGCTATACATCCTTAATCACTCGCCAATGATTGAACCCAGCTCGGAAATTTTAATGCACATCAAACGATGGAGAAGAAATATTCAGTAAAAGAAGCATGTCACCAAGCTTTTGTTTATAAAACTATAGAAGTTCTACACCTACGGAATCATGAAACCCGAAAAATCTAGCAAGGTCACAATATTTACGGTAATATGTACTTGTATAACAACAATTGAAGAGAAGAAATTGAGTAAAATCAGAAAATACTTTTAGATGGCTTCACATTTTTCACAATTTGGTAAAGTTGTGATATAATTTGTACAGGTCCGTTTGAACTCCACCTACCAGCTACGGTGAGTTCAAACAACCGTTACATACACCCGCTGCATTAGTTTTAAAACTTATATTTTAATTAATATGAACGCATTCACATATTGAGAGAATGTTTATTTGATTTGTTTCATCTGCGCTCCCAAATTTCCAGAAAACAATTCATTCATTCGACGGCGAGGAAATTCTAATATCTCAATTATTTCAAACATTGATTGATGTTAGTGGAATTTCACATAAAAGCTTCCACTATCGATCGGAGCATATTTTACGAGGGTGGATTAAAATTATTTCATATTTTCCTGGTAGCTTCTTCTACTCGTAAATCCGAAGAAAATAGTGAATCAATTCATGAGAACTGAAATTGTCCGTAATTTTCCATTGTTCTTTTGCAAAATAGCTCGGCCGTATGTTTGACATTTCTCTTTGTAATCTCATGGAATCCAACTAATGAGCAGCTTGTTTCAGTTTTTATAGGAATCAAATGAAAGAGAGTTATCAAAAGAAGCAATTAAGTCCTCTAGTTAAGATACGGGAAATTGATATTGACTTGACTTCGAGGGTTGATTCCAACTATTTTACCAGTTAATTTGCATGGTGAGGTGTTCAAAATAAAATGTCTCGTGAAATATAGTATAAATTCATCCAATTATTAGAATTTAGGGTCTCTTTCATCCACCTTCAATTTTCCGACGACGCCAGTAGCGTTTTTGAGTATTCAAGCTTCTATGTTACTCCAAAGTGATCAAATAATTACTCTACGTACACGATTTCTGTATCACAGACAATATAATTTTTGGATTATGCTTTATTCACTCTCTTATGAATATGTAGTACACATTGCAGTTTAGTTAGTGTTTGGTGAATGGTTCTGTGTAGTTATGAATTTTTTTAATCACAATGTGAAAAACATTCATCGTCAATATCTTCAAGTTGTAATCAGAGATAAAGAATAATAGTGGGCTTTTCATGTGTGCTGTGTCAGCCGTAATGTATGATTGGTTCAGTGGATGGAAGCGAAGAAAAGAAGTATGTCTTTCGCGGTATGGCGAAATTGAGCTAAACGTTTTGTTTATGGTTATTTTTGTATGATAAACATTAAAGGCTTTTCTGAAAAAACGTTCGAATATAGAAATTTGCATGCAGACTTAATAGTACCTATCAACAGCCAGTTAGGATTGACAAAATATTGTTTAAGGAAATAATGGAGATCACAAAGTTTCGTTAAGAAGAGAAACATTGTTATAATCTCACATTAATGCTTGATTATGGTCATAGCCGTATTTAAATTATTTGATATATGACTTGGGTTTGTCAAAAAAATGGTGGGAGCTTCTTGGTTCCCATCTTAAGGAGTGGAAATAAGTTGCCAAAGAAACGTACATTAGAACTTTAAGACAAAGACTTGCCACGTTCTAAACATTTTACAATATGAGAATTTTGTACCAGTACTGATATCGATGATTTAATCTAAGAAGTCGATATCAAACATTCTCCCTGTCAATGATTTTTGGTTATAGACTTATCCTTATTACATAGATAAAATTCAACACCATCTATACTAGCTGTTCATTTAGTTAAATCAACGAAACATAAGAATATACATACCCCTAAGTAGGACTTCTAGGAGGTTGTACGGAATATTGTTGTTTAATTTCAATTGTTGAGTATGTGCTTCTTGTAGACCCACAAAATGTCTCTTCACGTACTCCACGATGAACTCTAATGAACTAATGAAACTTTGTGAGGGCTCTGAATAAAGAGGGTGATGGATTTAAATACCTAAGACAAATGTGTCCCGAGTGAAGTGACAAGTTAAAAAAGGGTATTTTTATTGGGATCCAAATTATAAAATTGCTTAGCAATAATAATTTTATAGAAAAGCTCAGCACGCAAGAAATTAGAGCTTGTAACTCATTCCAAATTATCGTGAGGCAATAATATAGATGCAAACTACAAACAGGTAGCTCATAATCCTATAGATTCTTATGAATTCCTTGGCTACTAAATGTCATTAAGAATCCATTTTCTCGTTCCATTCATCGTTTTCCAAAAAAATTGTGAGCTTCGACGAGCAGAGTTAGGTTCCACCAAGATAACAGAAAAATCAGAATTCGGTACCAAGGGTATGGAATCTAGCCAATTGATTCTGGAAGATTGAATGTTTTTGATTTGGTATATGTTGGTATGATATTATTCAAAAGTCGATACACAACGTTAAAAAACCGGTAAAAATATTTTTTTTCAGGTTCAGTCCACTATTCATTCATTCTAACCAAAATTCACTTTGTTGAATGGTTGCTTCAGAAGCAAAATATTTTGAGTGCTGTTGGTTTATGTTGAGTATATTCATGAAAGTCTACGATTTATGTGACCTGTGAGATATAAATTGCAAGAGTATTCTTAATGCGAGTCTAAGATATATACTAGAACTTGTTAATAAATAATATAATATCATAATACTATTTAATTTTATATTATTATTTCAGTGCATCTCATAAAACTTTCCAATATCTTACCCTTAAATAAGCCATAATTTACTAAAAAATATTTATCTTATTCTCTAATCACCCTGTGCTGACTCGCCTTCTATTCCGAAAAACCTTTGAATACTTTCAAGTGACGTTTGTCATACATCATCATCCTCTATCAAATTTTGATTGTGGTGCTCCCATTGTCAGTCTTCTATCAATACCGTAGTCTGAGATATTTCTTTATTGTTCCTGTTGGCGGGATAATAGACGCATGGTCCTGGGTTCGCGTAACGGCAACTACCTCTATTTGAAGGTTGGCGTGTAGATCCATTCGAACGACCAAAATTGATTGAGCCTGCTCCGTTTCGACTTACTGTAGTACTTTGTCGGTGCAGTCTGCAACAAAAGAAATAAAATCTATTAGTATATTAGTTCAGGCTACCAAGGTTTTCATATCGGATTTCCACGAGACTGCATCGATTTTAATAAAATTTTGACGGCGTGTAGAGAATACCTCAAAAAGCATGATCTACCGTTCGCCGAGGAAAGCTTTTTCCCTAGGGGTGAGCTCCAACCCAACTAGTGGGTGAAAATTTTTTTGCTGGAAATAACCTCGAAAATTGATAAAAGACCAAATTTAAAGCAAAAAATGTATTTTATCTGAAAAATCAATAGTTTTCTAGTTGTGCGTGATTGAAAACTTGAATTTTTTTTTAAACAAACCATGTTTGTAATAGATTTTTCATGAAAAGCTCAAATACTTCTGATTTTATTAGAAAAAGTGTAAGAAACAAAAATTAAGCATATACGGAGAGATTTTTTTTTGAATTTGCTTTAGGCATAATAGAAATCGAGTTATGATTTGAAGGATGTTGAATATTTTTATCGAACGAGAATTTTTTCAAATTCAACGTAGAGTTACGGAAAACGGTCAACTTTTCGAGATAATTGTATACAATCTTTTTCAAAGTACTTTTAATAAGCTTCAAAATAAAAGTCAATGGAACTCTCTAGCATAAAAGTAAAAAAACTATATCCAAAATAAAATAGATTCACCCATAGAAATATAATCCAGTCATGAATTACTTTATTTACGAACTAATAATAATTTCCAGCAGTTGGAACAATTTAGAATGCATAGCTTCGAAAAAAAGTCGAAAAATCATCTTTAAAAATTACATAAAAATTGGTGATAAACAAGAAGATAGTATTTTTTATCAAAAATTTGATATCATTTTTGAACCCTTTAAACGTTGCCCTTCCAAAAATAGAAGGCTAAAGGAATTGAAAACGTTTTTTTAGTGTCTAATTGTTTTGAAAATTAATAGAGGTATGGTCAAAAAACTAAATACAATCTAATTTTTCTCTTTAAATTAACAAATTTCCAGTGTAATTAAAAATTTTCTCCATAACACCAAACTTTCAAGGGATGTATAAGTATAACAATGTACAAATCTTTTTGATTTTTCATTTTTTTGTCATAAGGGATAATTTTTTGGGGTTGAGAATTTAAAATACTTAATATTAAAGTTAAAAATGTCAATTTGAAATAAATACATCAAAAAATTATATAATGAAGCTTGTAAGTATTTTTTTCAATTTTCTCCGAAATAGGAGTTGATTTATAGGAGTTGAAAATTATAAGTACAAAATATTCCAGTCAAAACAGATGAGAAGATGTCCATTTGAAATAAATAAATCGTCAAGAAGAATAAAACGTCTAGAAATATTATTTTTCCAATTTTTTTCGAAATAAGGAATGCTTCATAAAGGTTGAAGTTTTAGAGTTGAACCCAAACAAAAAGAATTAATTGATAATAAGTAAGCTAGTAATTGAATAATATTTTTTTAATTTTATATCAACCGAGGGTGCTTTATAAACGATGAAATACATCAAACAGGGTTGAAAAACCATAAATACTACATTAAAGCATTAAACAACTTTGATTCAAACCTTGAAAATATTTTACTACTCATTAAATGCTTTTACTTATAATTTCGTCAATTTTTTGTAGTAAGGGGTAGTTTTCGCCCCTAATAGTAATAAACACATATCGTCATGGGATAGATTTTGGAGATAAGGGTAATCGGTAGGTAATACCTCATTTTTACCTTGTTAGCCTGGACTATATAAGAAACTTTGAAGAACACTCGTCAACAGTGATTTTGTTGACTCAAATATAAAATCAATTTATGCTCACTGCAAGCTTTCATCATACAATCATATAGAAAAACATGATTTAACAATATATCTCATATATCTGTTAAGTAATTGTAGTCATTTTAATATAATCATTCCCAATTGCTCACTATTTTATTGAACAAGTTTTTTAATAAAATAACTGTGATTATTTTTGTTAAATGAATTGTAACGGAGCGTCATAACAATGAACATATATTCCTTTTCCCCCAATATAATTTTATATTCAAAGCACTCACCTCAAACTCTGTCTATCTCCATTTGAGATAAGGCTATCCTCGTGAGTAACCCCCTCTGGCGACTCTCTCCCATTTCTGAAGAGGTTGTTGTTACAGAAAAGAATCAAAAACAGTCTCTTGAACTTCTCACCGAAAATTACGTAAATGATAAAGTTAACACTAGAATTAATTGTCACTAATAAGTTACTCGTTTGCAGCAAATACTCTAAAGAAAAAGGTATGTCTACTCGGAAAGTTTCTATGATATTTATGACTAAAGGTAGGAGGTTACAGAAGAAGAAAACGACTACCACGCCTAAAAGCATTGTAGCTAAACCGATTTCACGTTTCTGGTGTCGCGAAAGACGCTGCCGTTCTTTATTCGCTCTCAGGACCTGAAACAAAAAATATTATCGCATTAAGTTGACTCTACAGTTTTATTATGTACTTGGATACGTTCAGTTTATATATGAGTTGAAAGTTGTAACCATAATGACAACAACAATACAAATCAACAAAATTAGTAGAGTTATGAACTATGGTTTCTCATTGCACTGCTGGAATTACATCTTTGGACAATATTATACAGGATGTGTCATGCGAGAGTGGCCAAAACCAACTTGGCATTATTTATATAGAATGTCCCTCACCTAACTTCAACTGTTTCGGAAAGATTTAGCGTTTTAATATTTATTAAAAAATCAAACATCGAAACAAGGAAATTATTTATCCAATAAAAATCTACTAAGAAATACTGAACATATCTTGATAATGTAAAAACAAACAAAAATGTCTATACAGATGTCTCAAATCGTCTTTTTAAGTTATCCAAATTAAGGAATTCAGTTTTGTATAGAATACATTTGACATATTCCCCCAGAAAGAAGTCTAATGAGGTCAGATCAGGAGATTGTGACGGCCACTCTATCGATTTGCGCCTTTCCCACTGTTTTGAAAAAATTTGGTTTAGGTACTTCGGACATTGATTTGGTTATAGGTCGGTGCTCAATCTTGCTGAAACCATATTATATTCGCATCAACTTGTGGATTTGCTTAATCTAGATATCGAAGTTTGTCGAAGTTGGCAATTGCCCAAACATTAAGTTTTTTAGGATGTTTCCAATGTGTCTTCTCTCATCCAGTGAGGATTTTCATTAGACCAATAGCGGCACTTTTGATGATCAACATGATCGTGAATTTGAAATGTGCCCTTATTATAAAGCAACACTTCTTCTAATTGGATCACATTGCTATCTAACATTGCTATCACTTGATTATAAAAATACGTTCTACTATCTAAATCATCTTCCATGAGCTCCGGAGTTGGTATCATTTGAAAGAGACGTATTTTATTTTCTTTTAATATTTGAAAAATTGGTATCTTGCTAACGTTGAACAGTGCTTTTCATCTAGAATCCAGTTTTGTATCATTACTTACTATAATGGCACCTTTTTTTATTTGTCTCACATGGCTAAGCTGGTGAATCTAATTTTCCAATGTTCCTTGAGATGAACGCGGGAAATTTTTAGATATTTCGTAAAATCTGCAAGCAAATTTCATTTATGCCCTGCATTATCTCCATAACCAATCTTTTGTAGAATGGGTATTTTACGCATTTCTGTTGAATTAACCATTTTTCTGATATGATTACGTATAGTTGAAGAAATTTCAAACGACAATAGCACTGAAGCTGATTAATACTATCAAGCAGGCAACAGGTTGCTGAGTGAAAATAAACAAAACTTTTTTGTATATTTTTCAATTCATGTCAGTAAAAGAAACGCTAGAATGTTTTTGCTCACTTTTTCAGTATCAAAAGCGGAATTAGAAATAAGTGTTGTGTGTAATGTAGAGAATTTGTTAAATAGAAGAATTCGCTTTTTTGAGTTAATTTTTGTAATAAGATGGCTAAAGGATGTCTAGAATTTTTTAATGAATTCGAAAAATTAATAATATATAAGTGGGTTACATTTAAAGTAAAAAAATAGTTATCAGCTACTATCACTTGGAACATCTTGTATAATTTTTTCGAAAAACGCATGCAGAAATCAGAATACAGATTATTCAATGTAAAATTTCAAACTGCGCATAAATCTCATGACAGAACATGCTTAGGATCTCTACTTTGAGCTTATTGAATTGATAAATATTCACTACCAGAAGATGACCTTCAATTCATAGAAAAATCTATGGATAAATGTATTTTTGAAGTAATGAAATATTCAACATTCTTTTGACCAAATTATTTATTATTAATAATAACAGCATGAAGCCAACAAATTTAAGCTCAGACATCGTATTTTGAGTGACTGATACATTACTAAACACAACGAATTGTAACTATACTTCTCGATTAGCAATGCTAGTAACTCATTTATAATCCTAATGTCAAAAAATGTTGATGAATTTTTAAGTTCTGTGTAGAATCATGTGGTCATCATTGTTGTATTAGTAGTTTGAAGATTGTGAAAAACTAAAAATATATACTATTTAAAAAATTGTTCATTAGGAACGAAAGTAACAGAAACTTCAAAACAGTATATTAAGATTTGTTGTAAAAATATTCTGTTCAAGTTACGTTACTTCGTGAGCACCTGTATACTCCCTTATAGGGTTAAATTGTGCAAAAACTGACCAGAGAAATATACTAAAAATTAAAAAAAACAGGTGAAAAATTTGATTTTGAATGTGACCAAATTTTAACACAAGATAGAAAAGCTAACAATTGAAGAGAGTGATAAATTTGAAGCAATAAAAATATTTGGTGAATAAAACCACAACACCGGGTCAAATTAATAACAATTAATGCATTTATCAATCAACTGAAGCAAGTTGATATATAAATATGGGTTAATATCGTCATGAAATTTGAATAAAAAATAGAATTAATTTGGATTACCTGGAATACATATTATAAGTAATAATTTTTCGGACTTGCATATTTGTATTATTTGAACAAATTTCATATAACCACGTTGGTAGAATTTTTAAGCATGTTTCATGCTACAATTTTAACTTATGAAGAAATCTGTAGATAAATTTACCTACAGTGTTGGTGATATTTTTATTGTGAGTATTGGTTTTGGTGGTAGCGTAAACGTTGTGTCTGGTATGAATATCACCAAAAGTTCCAGAAATTACAACTCAATCAAGTAATCACGGTACCCATATTGCACACATCATCAGTTTATTATATTATTGAAAATGTCTTCATTCACTGTTTTACGTCCTAATAATAAATCATCTAAAAGATATACAAAGTTGTATTTTAGGCCGGTGTTTTGGCGAAACTCTGATGATTTGCCTGTATCTTGCGTACGGGGCATTATCCAAAAAGTAGGTGAGAAAAAGGGTTTCAGAAAACCTATTCAGTTGAAATATTTGTTTCAGTAGAAGGGCATGGATTTCATGAACCATTTCTAGATTAGTAAATCACCGTCACTGACGATCAGCATCATCTGTGCTCTTATGACTACTTTAAAGAGAACAGAACTATGACGCTTTTACTTTCCGTATAATAATTACGTAATTTTTTATTGATTTCTTTTAATTGTTTTGTCACGTAAAAACTACTTTTTAATTAAGCCAACAACAAATGTTGTTAACCTCTTAAACGTTGCTCCTCCTTCCTCGTATAAAAGTGTGACAATATGACAATATATAGCTTTCTTATTCCTTAGAGGATTAAATGTGGAAATCTACTCCGAAAGTTATTGGTTTTCACAACATGAAGTAATTGTATCAAATTTATTACTGTTGTTAGTATTACAAACGTTTTCAATTAATATTAATGGTATTATTCAATCCTACTGTTGGTCGAAAAATTAGTGCGCTAGAGTTTTAATGGTTTGTGTCGATAGAACCAAAAAAAATTGTACTTATAACTGATATTTTATAGCTGGAGTGTAGAGAGAGTAATAAAAACTTCATTGAACAATGAAATTTTCCAATTAGATAATGGATAGTTACTCCTTACTTCATTTACTTTGTCATCGAATGTTTGTACCAGAAGATAAAGAACAAGTTAATTTTCTCAATAATTTCCACCAGAAGAATGAGCAACATTATTACGGGAAATTTTATAGTAGGCTTTATAATTATACTGAATGTTAGCTCGAGGACTTTCTACTTGTGACAAAAGCATTCTCAAGATTAACTCAACGTCAAATGAAACTGAAATTATTATACTGCTGTGCTGTAACAGATTATAGAAAACTAGATTTGAGAAAAGGTTTTAAAAAAATGTGCTCCAGCTGAGATGTGATTCGTTAACATTCATTATTACTATTAGAAGTTTTTTTTGTTGAATATCCACATTATCTACCATATTATTCGTTTCGAGCCATCCCGGAATGATAAAATAATAAATGGGATAAAAATGGGACCTGGCCTGAACTAGAGATGGCGGTAGTTGCTCGAAATATATCACTGTATTAGAAAGTACACAATCTATACAGCATGTCTTCTAAATTTGGAGACGCCATGTTGTTTAGTATAAGTTCGGCAGCCATTAATAGTGAATACAGAATAACTACTGCCTAACGAATCACATCTCAGCTGAAGCACATTGTTTTAAAACGTTTTTTCCAATCTAAAGTTCTATAATCTGTTACAGAACAGCAGTATAATAATTTGAGTTTCATTTGATGTTGCGTTAATCTTGTCACAAGTAGAAAGTCTTCGAACTAACATTCAGTATAATTATAAAGCCTACTATACAATTTTCCGTAATAATATTGCTCATTCTTCTGGTGGAAGTTATTGAGAAAAAATCAACTTGTTCTTTATCTTCTCGTACAAACATTCGATGAAAAAGTGAATGAACTCCGGAGTTACTATTCATTATCTAATTGGAATGTTTCATTGTTCAATGAAATTTATATTACTCTCTCTACACTTCATTCAAAATATGCAGATGGCTCCCGGATTATCAGTTATGGATTTTTAGTAATAGTTTCGTGTTCTTGGATTAATTATTGATTCGTTCGCGGTAACTCAACTCTCTGGATAGGTTCGCAATCAAGCATGCGCATTACAACAATCTTAAATTTGTTACAAACTGATTCGGAATAGATTCTGAACTTAACCCGCGAGCAAACCCAAAGGGGATTCATAAAAAAAGCTTCAGTTATTATGATCCATAAGCAATTTCAAAGATAAAAATATTTGGAGAGTATATAAATAGCTTATGGCCATAAACAGAATTCTCTTCACAATGAATTTTATATATGGAAAACTTTTACTCCAAGGATTCATGATGAATGATTCACTGTTAACTTTATTTATTCAAAATTTCTCATGACTTGCTCTTCATTTGTCATTATGAGAATTTCAACTTATTGTACGATTTTTCAATTCTTTAATGCTGATAAAAAAATATACAAAATCTATAATTTTTGTGACCACGATCGATAAATTTGAATTAACAAAGATTCGATAAATGATCAAAGCAAAACTGCACCGTTCACAGATTTTCTCTTATTCTAATTCATTAAATTTTCTCATATCTCACCTGTCTATATATGCACGCATTCAGTACAGCCAGAGAGACAAATGGTACCAAGTACATACAAATTAAATATAGCCAGTGGATATAAATATGTATATACGTTTCATTTCCTCTCAATTCTGATTCTCGCAAACAATATACCGTTATGTTGTCCCGTTCACTTATTTCTTTTTGGACTGTAGTTTCCCAAAGCTTCGGCAAATTATACATTGCTGAGAATATGATGATCCCAACTACATAGATTCTTGCTCTACCATATGTACAAAGTGATCTGGCTCTTAATGGATGGCAAACGGCAACAAATCTGCAAAGGAAATACTCATTGTATAGATATTCAGTCAGAGCAATTGATTTAACATTTGAACTAAATAATAATGGAAATTATCATTTGGTCAAGAGTCAATAAACTGAGCTGATGAAGAAACTTATTAACTCAAAATTATATAACTATATATGATTAAAAGCATCCCTCGCTTGTCTACTACAGTCGTTTTCTATTTTGAGGCTTACCCGAAAAATCTCATTCACGCTCATTTTCCAAATTTTCATTATCGCATTTGTGGTGTAAAAGTTTGTTGATGTCGTAGAATCCTGATTATACGGATTCTTGTCATTTTCAATGTTTAGGTCTGCTCAAATTCTTTCTGATTTCAAGAATATTGGAGACAATGAAATAATATATAAGAGGATAAATATATGAGAATAGAATCAACCAATTCTCTGTATGGTTGTCATGTACGCTAGTGAGACCTGGGTGTTGAACAGCCGCGAGGAGCGGCTGCTCAATACGTGGGAGTGAAAGATCTTACGCCGAATATATGGACTTGTGTGTGGCACAGTTGTACCAACACCAAGTTCTACCGGCTCTACGTAGACCCCAGCCTGGTGACAGAAGTTAAGACGGCCAGACTTAGATGGTTAGGCCACTTGGAGCGTATTTCTGTGTGGATACGCCGAGCGTTGGACCCTGATAACTGGAAGAATGTAGTGGTCAAAGGCGTAGTGGTAATAGTAGTAGAATTACGGGAAACGAATGGCTGCTGGTTATCTCATTATAATTGATGAAAACCAGAAATATTGCTGGAAATAGAAGGAATACCACTTAATTCGTGGAAAGAAGGAATTCAGCTGTAAATGGCGAAAAGCTGATAATTGAGGGAAATTTTTTTCACAGCGAGTTTGAGTAGGAAGAAGAGTCGGAAAGAGCGCGACTGCTTTAGCGTGTTAATATATTTTAGAATAATTCTATTGATGTACACATTTAAAAAAAGAAATTAATTGGAAATCAGCATTTGAAAACAAAGTAAAGAGGCAAAAGATAACAAGAATATCTAAAACAACAATTTTAATAAATGGATTCAAATGGAATGCATCGAAAATTAATTCTTATCTGTTGGGCCCTCTCAAAGGAAATTTAACTGTCTTGAAAAGAAGGATTGAATTACCCATATTTTCATATTTTATGAAGTTTTGTAGGTCAAGAAACAAACAAATGTTTCTGGACAAAAAGAAAAAATATTATAGAATACGACCAGCATTTAAAAATTACTTTTAGTTTAATATCTTATTACTTTTTCTATTCAAAAGAGCGATTTTAATCGATGAATTGAATCTGCATTCAGAAATAGAATTTTTAATTAAACACCACAAAGCGTCTATCGATTCATTTGAAGTGAATTATTTGATAATATGGCAATCATTGAAATTTGATTTGAAATTTAATTTGTTCTAAAGACAAATTGTATAGATCAAACTTATATTAAATGGGTTTTGGATCGAGATTATCATCATTATATTGTTCGATGAGAGAAAAAATATTTGCACGCATCAATTTCGTTAGTCAAATAAGTAATTTTGATTTCTTGATATATTCACCTTTCCAATGAGACTGTGACTGTTAGATAAACAGAAGCTGTCTGAACCACTGTAGCTAATGGAAATACCACGGGAGCTATATGAGGTAGCACAACATAGAAATAGGTGAAGAGCATTCCACTGTACGGGTATATACCTGAAACATAAACAAAACTATTAATAAAAAATTTTTCGAATATTCTATAATCTTTTGAATTTATTGATATAATGTTAAATTATTTCCGATGATAGGTAATAAGAATTTCCAGAGCAAGCCCATTGTATTTCCATAAAATATTTAGAAGTTTTTTATCGTTCACATAACATATTTGCGAATGAATTTTCAATGCACTACTTTTATTATATACCACCTCACAGTCCATAAGATCAATGAATTTGTAGAAGAAACATACATAAAATAACAATTTAATTGAGTGACGTGGTAAAAATAACGAAGCACATAATAAAATTGTAATAAGACTACAAGATGATGGTTTAAAAAATATTTGTAAAATCGATACTTTTTAGTAGGGACCTGGCTCATTTTTGTCCATATCTGTTCTATGTACTCGTAAGTTGCTAGGAAAAGGTAAATGATAGCTCGAAGATCACTGATAGGCAGATATCTCATCTCGAGCTGTCGACCATATTTAAGACTTGCCAACAACCTAGTCTAGTGATTTCACCATATGGGTGTTCCAAGACTTGATGCAAAACATTCTGGGGTGAATGGATGACGTGAGAATAATGTTGTGAAAAAATTCTCATACGACTCCTCGTTTATAGGCCTTCAAAGTTGCGGAATCAGTACTTATAGAGTAAGATCCCAGGGCGATCAGACAAGAGGGTTTTGTAATGGATGAAACCTTAGGTTCTTAGTAGTGTCTCATGTACTTAAAATACCTGTGTGTTTGCCGAGTGACACCTGGGCAGGTACAAGGTGGGAGAGGTAACTAAAAATCTGGTCCATGAAAAGTGTCTGAGATTTTATGATACTAGTTCAGAATAATATTCTACAAAATATATATAAATATCAGCCATTAAAATTTACGTCAAATAACTGTAATTTTTAGTTACCTTTCCTACCTGGTACCTGCCCAGGTGTCACTTCAAACTCCATAAACACACAGGTATTTTAAGTACATGAGACACTACTAAGAACCTAAGATTTCATCCATTACAAAAACCCTTTTGTCTGATCGCCCTGGGATCTTGGACTATTATATTTAGCCATATTTTCCAAAATATATATTCGAACATTATAAATTTTCCACATATTGTGTTTGACGGAATAAATAATAAGAATAAAGTGTTTTCCTTCTTTTTCTTATGTTTACAAATGAATTTGCGGAAAGTATCCAATGAGATCTGCTGATGGCAGATATATCGGTTTATTCTAGAGCGAGGTAAGAATAAAACTATTCCAAACCTTGGTGGTAAGTTATAACATAGCAGTATACGATTTTAGCTGAAAATTTTTCTGTTAATTAATCATTGTGGCGTAGTAGTATCTCATGTTGTATATTCACTTACATTTTTCAAATTAAATTGTCGACTTTCCACTCAATTCGATTCTAGTGGAAGTAAGAGAACCTATTTTACAACTCATCATTGCCTATCAAAGACAACAATGGTTCATTACATGTAAAATATTTGTCTTGATATTTTCTAGTTACTCTCGCTGGTGAGTTGGTTGTTCCAATATATTTTTTCGAAATTGCTCTTTATCTGTATTGCTTATAAAAATGCTTTTTCATACTTCCTTTATTGATTTGTTCTTTTATGATTTCTTTTAAGTAATTGTGTGATACAAACTTTCTAAATGCTTGTTATTTCCTTGGTCATTTTTATTTTCAAGTTATTTCGGCAAAAAAGAAAAGCATTGAATAGATGTCAGTCTGGTTATAAAAATATTCATAAAATCTATACTTTTCGGTAGGTCCAGGCTCATTTCTATCCAAATCTGTTGTATCAACTAGTTAGTTGCTAAGAAACGGCAAATGATAGCTCGAAGATCACTGTTAGGCGGATATTTCCCCTTCATCTCTAGACCATACTTATTAAGACCTGTCAACAAGTGTTTTTACTATACAACTGTCCCAAGTCTTGAATTTTTAATAGATGATCACGTATTTCCATGTAGTGAGTGTGACGGAATACAAAAATCTACACTTCTCTCTGAAGATCAGGAGCGACCCATGCCCAATGGTTTACAATCCGTATTTTTCACAATTTCAACTTGTACAATCTAAAGAAAGCAGAAATAAATTTTTTAATGAAGTTTCTAACAAAAAAGGTACTCTTTGTTTAGCTCGATAAAATTTAAGGTTTAGGAGATATGCAGATTTTTAGATCGTTGTACATATTAAGGAAATCGTTCGCCATAAAGAGACATTCTAAAGAAAATTATCATAAATTATAATTTTCTATTGAAAATACTGTTCAAGCACAATCAAACATTTCTAACTAAACTGCATACTGTCGAACACCGTATTACTAACATAAGGAAAAAATTGTAGAAAAATGTTGTTAGTTAGCCTACAACTTACCAAATAAAAACATAAAAAAACTATAAAAAATGTTCGGATTGGGCACCTTGCACTTCTACACACGGAATCTTCGGAAGATATGTCGTTGAACTTCGAAAAGCATTCCAAGATTCTGGAATGTTATGAAGATTATTTTTTACAATATTTAGGAAGTGAGGAGAGGCTCCATCGTGCATGAACCACATTTCTCTGAGAATGTTTAGAGGAATATCTCATAACGTGGGTGAGAAATTTTAAATATCGCTGACCATATCTACTAACTTAACACCCACTATTTCTGCCCACACACTAACACAAAATCGATGTTGATCCTATGCTTTAATTGTACGGTGAGGATTTTCATCTGCTCAGTCTCGTGTAAAACTAGCCTCTTCAGCTAACAGTACTTTTTCAACAAATGTTTATCTAGAAATCAACGAGCGTAGACCAGTCTGGCTGGATAATCCTCTACTTTCATGGCATGCACTTTCTGAATGTGAAAGGGGTAAAGGAGTTGCTCCTGGAGAATCCTATGAATGGTTTTCGTTGATATTAGTTCTCCAAAAATGTTTAAGTATCTCCTGTAGTATTTTCAATAAATAATTACAATTCATAATCATTCTACGTATGTCCCAAAACCATAAATTCTATCGAGATGAACGAACAATATTTTTTGTTGGAAAATTGATTGAAACATTAATCTTTAAATTGTACAGGTTGTCCCAGTAAAAGTTAAGAATCGTTAACCGTTGGGCATAGTATAGATAGTAGTGTTAAATTATTTAAATTATTTATTCCGTTAAACAGTCTACAAACCAGTTCTGATTTCGCGAGGTATATAATTCAGAAACGACGGGTCGTAAGAGAAAATTTATATGATGTTACAGCATTATTTTCACGTTATCTACTCACTCCTGAATTTTTTGCATCAAGTCTCGAAACGACTTTGTTGTTTGTGATTATGTTCTCTTCTGTTGTTTTTCTAATAAACATATAATTGCTAAACATTTCCATTGTTTTCACCATTTCATAATAATTGGAAAGATCGTGATAGTAAAAGCTGAAAAATATATTTTAAATGAATTTTCATAAGTGGTTTTTAGTTTTTTCACTTCTTTTTTTAATAGTAAATTTTGTTTCATTTGAAGAATGCTGCAGTCCAATTCAAAAATTAATTGTTCGCCTTATCTGACTACTAGTTGTACATTCTTTGATTCAGGCCTAATACAACTTCCTTAGGAAGACTCTCCAACCGGGGACTTTGAGGTTACAAAGTACCGGGCACCCTACAAATTGTTCATGCACGGGAAATATAAAAAAAAACAAATCTATTGTTTGAGAAGTCTTTTGTCGACATCCAGAAAGGTTTAAAAATAATGAGACAGCGCTGAAATACCAGGATGCAATAAAATTTTATATTGTACAATTTTCGTATTTATCTATCAGTTATTTACTACCTACTTTTTACATCCAGTGACCCAGTGTGCTTTTGGTATTGTATATAGTATGTAACATTATTGCAATATATGAACAAAAACAAATTATTATTTAAGCAAGGTGTGCAGATACAGTTTATGCATGAGAAATGGTAATCACTTGTATAGATTTCGAGAAGAGTGAAATGTTTTCTTCTCTCTGTGAGATACTATTGCGCCAACACTTCTTGTCGGATCACATCTTATTAGGTTCAGAGCCTGCTGGCCGTCAAGATAATTAGTTACTACAAGGAATGGAAAAATACATCTACAGAATTTGCTGCTGACTTAACAGTGAAAATTAAAAAAAATTGAAAAAAGTTGTAGGGAGAATCAGGTATAAATGGGCCTGAAATCATCATTATAAGTTAATAAAATCTCGTTTGTTGAAACGTATCAAATTTCGAGGTGAGTCTATCAATATAATGTCGTAGTAATATTCAATAAAATGGTTTTGAAACAAAGACCCTCTACAGAGTGTTTCAAAAAAGGTGATCCCCTCTCTAGGATAGTAGAAAACTGAAAAATATTTGGGGTTTGCTCAGTAAAAAATTTTTCTCATCCACCATCCGTATTCAAGATAGACGAAAAAAAATTATAAACATTTTTTACGATTTTGCCGCAACTATCGGCAACATTGTAATGAAATTTCATTCGAATATGTTTTGAAAGCTGATACATCCAATGAATTTGTTTTTATACCTGACTCTCATATAGGGCGCTAGTTACACGGTTCGTATGAAGTAGTTTTGAAGATAACTTTTTCAATATTAGATTTATTAAGCAAAAAATTAACCTAAACATCATTTAATTTCATACCAAGAAGGTACTCTTGATAAAACTCGATACTGTGTACCGTTTCCGAAATATTTTGATTTGAAAATTGTGAAGTTATAACCGATGCTAGTATGAACTATTGATAAATTTATTAATTAAACAAAGAATCACAAGACGAAAATCTATAATCAAAGGCTAATAACATGAAATATAATTCAATTAGAGTTTGTGCTCAAAATATCCTCCGTTTTCACGAATATACAATATCCTATACAAATACACAATATATTTCTAAAGAATCCATTAATCTTCTGAACATGTGCGAAACAACTATGAGGTCATTAAAGTGACGTTGAATTTTGTTCTCCAATTCTTGAGGTGAATTTACCTATGTATTTAATATACGACCAAACTGTATAATCCAAGGGATTGAAATCCCATGTTCGAGTAGGCCAACGAATCGGAGCTTCTGCACCTCTATCGATTCGAAAAATGGTTACTCAACCAATTACGACACCTACAATCAAAGTGCGGTGGGGCTCGATCGTGCATAAAAATAGAGATTTTCGCTCGATTGGCGTTAAATCTTATAATATCTCGAATACGTGATTGGTTAAAAAATCCAGATATATATCACCATTTATATTTCCAGGTGGAATTTGATAACCAAACATTAAATTTAAATGAGTGTTGGTAATGTGCGGATTCTCATAACTCCAGTAGTGTGCACTATGGGAGTTGTTGCGTAAAAGTGGCCTCGTTTTTCGACAACGTCATTCAATGGCTCGAAATGCATTTTTACTTGATAAGTTTCTTCGAGGACACTTGTTTGCATAACGCATAACAGCTGCATTGGAGTTTCCTTAACACTCGCCTAAAGTTATTAACATGTAAGTGTATTTAAAATTTTAGTACATTTTGATTAACAATATTTAATTAAACAAATAACAAGGTCTCAGAAATGTAATTATTATTGACTCAACGTCTTATCTATCAATAAATGACAGTTTTTCATTGCAAACTCAGACAAAATGATATTGCCGAATAAAATCAAAGTCAAATAATTATGGGTACTCAGCTATTGGAGGGCTCAGTATGAAACAAAAAACAGTTTGAGTCCCAGAACCGCAATAAATGATCATCAAATTGTTGTTTGTTTCATACTAAGGCTTCCAATAGCTCATAATTATTTAACTTTGAAAACCATGAATCTATATTGATTAGACTGGATTTTTGTGAAACGAAAGCCTTCAGCCCCAATTTTTTAAAATGTTTCCAATTTTCAATTCACATAATGCTTACTAATTAATGATAACAATAATTAAGAACTTGATCAATACCTCATACCCACGCCCCTTTTCATAACTCGATTTTCAACGGTTTTTACATAGTGTGATGAGCTTGTCCATCAGTCAAATGGCCTTATTTGTACATTCTGCCTCTACCTACTTCCTTGATAATTCATTTTCAGCAAGCTAGTTTATAACAAAAACCTTACAAAACGTAACTCACATCAAAAGCATTCAGGAGAAACTATTATTAGAATCATCCCTAGTAAACCAAATACGGAATTGAATCCTCCCAACTAAAACAAAAGCCTAACGATCTTTGTCAATTCCACCATGTCTATTTTTTTTCAATTATTGATCGACAAAACTGTTTTACCATAATTTATAGTCTAATAATCATCGATGTCATTCTCCAATATATATTTTTAATGAATTGAATGAAACACAACAATTCAATATACAAACAATATAGTTGTCGTTTTCTTGTCTTGAACAACTTGTCCCTTTATAGAAAAATTTTATTTCTATCTAGGATCTTTACTTAATGCGTTTATTCATCTTTGAAGTTTTCTTAAAAAAAATTGTAAGCAATGATACAAATAATGATGGGATTTAACAAGATATAGAGAATAATTATATGAGGACTCCCAGCTCATCTGTCAAATTTTCCCAACCGTAAAAGTTGCAATTTAATTTATTAATTAGAGCTGATTCTTTTACTATTAAAGTTCATTCTATTTCTAATTGTACACTATTCACTTGAAATCGTTAAGTTGATGGGTATGCGTTCATAATAACTCCTTTAACACATAACAATTATCTTTTTGAGTTACAAATATTCGTATTAATATTTTTCATCCTTGGTTACAATTTTTTCGTGAACGGCATTCAAGTTGACGAAAGAATAGCGAGCTGCAGATGTCTTTCATTACATTCCAAACGTTTTAACTTTAGCAAAAGACCACAATTGATTGCAAATAGTTCTTTACGAACAAATTAAAACAATTGCTACCTTGAGGATTCCAGTCAATTTAAACTAACACAAAAAATGACATTAATTATTATTGGTTTGAGAGATATTTCTAAGTGAAACCTACTTGTATGGAAATTAATAATTAAAATTGATGTATTCAATACGTTAATGATTAAAATGGAAAGTATTATTTACCTGGTAAACCAAATAGCAGCATACTAGTTATAATCAATACTGTGTCAACCCTGGCAAGTCCGATGAGCAAATAATTTATACTGGATCTCATTTGGGGTCTTGACAGAATAATCATGGATATTATGTTTCCAAGAACACCAAGAACACCTATTAAGTTCATGAACAATCCATTCACTACGAATTGGAAGAATACATCCGAATCTTCTGCCATCAAACACGATTGGAAGTTAGAGTCATTCGGATTGGCCACTTTTATTGGCCAAAACGACGATGATACGTTGAGAGAGACTGTAGACTCTCCTATTGAAGTGCTTACCATCTTTCAGAACCAGGTGCTGTTCATTTTTGGTAGTGTGAGATCTTCAAATCTATAACGTTTTTTGTCGTGTTGCCATCTGAAATCTATGATAATAAAAACTTTTCCTCCATTGTGATATCTGTAATAAAAAAACTAACGCTAAAATTTGAACAATTATTATCAAATATACAATTATAGTTTACAATTAATTGGAAATTGCAATTAGGAGACTCCAAATTTAGATTCTAAATTATTTTTGCTTGATGGTACTGGCGTCTCAGGAAACTTTGTGAACAACATATCGTTTAAGCAGGGGAAAATGAATCATGAAATGTTTGTGAAATGAAAAATTCATAGGTCGAAAAATATTGTCGTAAAGGAGATCAATTTTCCTATTCGGAGGTTTTCAAGGTCGCTGAATACGAATATTATAAAAAAGAAGTCTGCGAACTATCTGATGCCCAGGGTGGCCGATGTCTACAACGTTTACTGGAGCAGAATATTTGTATCCTGGTTCTTTTCGACATCACTGACATGAGTATCACGACAGTGATGACTTGCGAGGGATATGGTGCCCGAAATGGTTGGTTTAGACGTGGTCACCTGGCACCACGTTGAAATTCATTATGAAATTGATCAAGAATGCATAATCATAGGGGTTTTTCAAGGTCGTTGAACACCAATATCTTTTTATATAGTAGGAGGTTCTCATTATTTAGAGTTGTATGTTTAACTTTAAGTAAATAGTTTATTTTTACTTTATATTATAAAAATTCATTTCTTTCTCATAAAAAATTGTGAGAAATAATTCATGTTCATTATTCACAGCATTATAATTCTGTTTCTTCGTTTTCTTTGACTCCAATTTCATTTTTTTTATTTCTTCCATTTATGATGCTCGGTGATCCAGGCAATGTATCATTTCTATGGAAACTTGATATTGTTCTTTTAGTCTCCAAGTCCAATTAGTGAGATTTATTCCACATTGATCCACGTAGAGGGACACTTAATTAAGCTCTTGTCAAACTTATTAAAATGATATAGGTTACTCGCAGATTATTGCTGTCGTTATATTGGTGTTTAGCGACTTCAAGTGATCAATTTCATAACCAATTTCTACGAAATTTAAGTAGATGACGTAGATATCGGTCACTCTTGGCCGTCCGTCTACGTAAGGACCAAGTACCTCATAGACTTTTTCTATCATGTCTGTCGGCAATATTTTCCGTATAATAAATTCTTCATTTCCCGATCATTTGAGATGCACTTTTCAAAATGAATCTAGTAGATCTATTCATGTTAAAGTTTCCCAGAAGAATCTGTCTCAGGCTTTGTAGGTTGTCACAATATCTATCTACCTTTTCCAGTGCTTTTTCCATTATTCTGTAGCTGATACTCCAGAAGGGTTCAGGTTTCATGAAGGGCTTGTCTGTCCCCGCTTTATCGTGCTTACCAGCTATTTCATTTCCCTTCGCTTCGGTATGTCACGGAATCCATTGTAGGGTAATTTTATTTTTCTTGCCTAGTTCGCTTAATTTTACTAGATAATACCAGGGGTGATTTTAGAATTCTCGTACAACAACTTGTATGATCTCTGAGCACAAAGAGAAAAAAAAGAGGTAGAAAGAGGTTACAACCAAGATTGGATTAATATCGAGAATATATTGCTACCGACTCAGAAGGAAATACTAGAAATAATACAGGAGCTGAAAAATAGAGCCAGAATTAATCAAATATGGTGAAATCTATCATTTTTTAAGCAGTACATGGGAACAAGAGACAACGCCAGAAGCGAGGAAAATGGTAATAATGGTACCAATACAAAAGAAAGAGAAATGAGATGAACCCAGAAACTACAGACGTGTAGCGCTACTAGATACAGCTTACAAGTTTGAGAGTATATGGGAAAACTTGTTCGGAGACTACCAATATTGTTTTAAGTCCAGAAGATCAGTCACAGACCATATTTTCACTCTGAGGAAAACGCAAAGAATGGGGTATGAATACGATCTGTTATCTTACTCAGTTTTCAGAGATTGTACAACATTATAAACGATCTTAGTATTTTAAAAAAGTCTTACCAAAATGACAGAGAATGGTAGATTTTAGAACAACAAAAAAATTATTGACATAGAACTAGAAGGATCAAGAAAAAAAAACGAGGACCAAGAAAAAGATGGTACGCAGAGGTGATGGAATTCAAGGCTGGAAAATGAAAGCTAAAACAGGAAAGACTGGAAAGGAATCACTTACATGCTCTGGGCCTGAAACACCTGCTTGGAGCACCTTTATATATATATATATATATATATATATATATTATATATATAGTACGGCTCAAAAAATTATCGCCAGACTTGGCTTTCTGTGACAATTGCTATCAAACAACAAGGTGGAAGTATATGTTGGCAGTCTTCTACATTCTTATTTCAAGGATAAAATCGATGAATTACATCACTAAAACTACAGAATTGTAACTTAAAAAAAGTGTATTAAATGGTAAAAACATATAATTATGTTTTTTATAATATCCTACATGTATTTTATTGAGTACATAAATTATCGCGTAGAGTAGCAACGTAAGCCTTTCAGAACCATATATGAGATCAATTACTGGTGGTTCTTAGTAATATTCAATATGAGACAAATCGTAATGAAAGGGAAAATGAAAGTAATATATTTTGAATAGTTTGAAATATGTCTCAATAACTTTATATTAGAAGACATTTTTGTTGTTTCTAGACAAAAACAGACTCAGAAATATGTTAAAAATAATCTGTTGCAATAAATGAATTACTGCAATGGTTGTCACAATTTAGCCTACTCTCTATTTCATCATAAAACCTGCATTCTGTGTAGTATTATTCACGAAAATGTGGTTATTGCTATCAAATTGAAAACTGAAAAATAAACTACATAGGGAAAAATGTTCAGTTTCTGCAAAATTATTAGTTCATTGTACAATTTTTTTTAAATTATGCATTGGCGACTTCTAATTGCAACGGCGCCCCAAAGTATAATGCCATGGATCAGCGAACTGTAACTCTCCCTATAGGGTGCGCATAACGTTTTGTGTTATTTTGTAATCATAACTGCCAATTATAGTTCCAATTGTAAAATTCCGATATTTCCAGTTCCAACTACCCAGAGAAATATTTTTCAGAGCTTACTGTAAATTTCGAAAATGGTAATAATCCACTTAGATGAACAAAAAACTTCCTAGTTTTTAGTTAAGCAAGATGAAACTTGAAAAAAATTATCAATTGTGAAAAGGTAGGACTCGATACTTTTCTGTAGGATATATTCTCTCAAATTTATGAACATTTAAAATATTACACATAATATGTAGATATCCCTGCACGATCTTTAAGATATTTCTTCAATTTGGTTTTAAACATAGTTTGATAAAAAGGGTTGATAAGTGAGACTTTCACTACTATTTAAAATAATATTTCTTTGTTAATTGAAAAAAAAAATGTCCCTCTGATCACAATTTTATAATAGTTCAAATTCAAGCTTTTTACAACTGTTATGAGGTGTTTATCTGGATATTTATAACTTTATTTCAATTTTTGCGATTGAGAATATAACCTTATTTTTCACATGATGATAAATATTTCCTTCATATCGAACTTGACACAATTTACTTTCCTTAGTATACCTTGTAAAGTCTAATCCAATATCTTCTCAATATTAATCCTATGGAAAAATCGTCCTGTGATGGGTTCACTATAACTAATTTCTTTCACATGATTTAGGAAGAGGTGATCAGTTATAATTTGATATATGTGAAAAAATTCATCCCATTTGTTTTCGTTAGGGCTACGCGCTGGCCAATCAATAGCGTCAACTTCGACATCCTGTATATACTATCGTACGGAACTTGCGGTGTAGACGGGCAATAGGATGAGGTTTTCGCGGATGAAACTGGTGTAGAGAACGACGTGATCCCCTAAAATTTCTTCTCTCGCTCCAACGCTAGTTTCAATAAAAACCAACTCGGTTTATGCTTCCATTGAATGCCCTATAAAACCATCCAAGTAACTCGGTTCGGTCGAAATATTGTCTCATTAGCTATGTCACGTATTTCTATTCGACGATTGCTACGAAAACAAGGACACCGATTTTATTAACAATTTCTAGACTATTAGAGTGATCGAAGGAAAATAATATTTTCGTAAATTTTCTTTCCTCAGTTTCATCATTTGACAAAACCGTCCTCGAATATTGTACCATGTAAACTATCGCTTCAGATGTTTTATATCGTTCCAATGAGTATACCCGCTGAGTTTCAATAGATTATCCGTTGAGCAGAACACAACAAATCATTACAGTAAAAGAAATATCCCTTCATCAGTTTATCCTGTGAATCTTGTTTCATGACAATACCAGGGTCCATATTGCAAAATCAACTCAGAAACTGTTTCAATGATCCAGGTATGGAGTCTGGATTTCCTATCTTCAAGGTTGACATAGAACTTATCCAGTTAATATTGTTTCCTTTAAACAGTGACATGAAAATATCCGCCAATACCTAGCTCAATGGACAGGTATCCAATCTCCACCAATATTGGTTAAACAAATTGCTTCTGAAATCTGATGAATACTGAAATAGATTTGGTGAAGCCTGTATCGCTTGATTACAATTTTAATTTCCACTTTATTGTTAATAAACACCTCTTCAATTGAATTGCAACCTTTTTCACTGATCCCTATTATTTATAAGGTGGAATTTCCCACTTTCGCGAGTATAGACATCTGGATAATCCATAATTTTGTTAGATATTTTTTGACGATATAACTCATTTTATGAAAGAAAGATAGAGAAAATTATATTGTTAAACTTGTCGAATATATTCTTGTTATTCTGATATTAGGGTATCTTTGTTCCAATTTTGACCTCTATGCTAATTATGATTAATTGAAATAACTATTTTCATTGGAATACAACAGTTTATTTATTATAAAATGTACTTATGGTACTCATAGTATCCCTAAAAGAGAAAAATGATTTTTTTTAAATTTCTTTAAGCAATTGTGAGATACTTCCAAGAGTCATTCTGTGAGTATATCTTCAACAATCGTAATGTTCAAGTTTTATGATGTTGAAAACGATTTAATCCAATTTTCCATCACGGTTTTAAACTGAATTTTCTCCGGAGTTTAGAATATTGCATCATTTCCTTCTTACATCATTTCGTCAAGACTTAAATGTGGAATGTAAAGTGTCATGTTTGTGCTATCGTTGTGTGTTTCTGTCAGAATTACCACTTTGTTGTATATACGAATTTCTCCTAAACCAAACAAGAAAAGTAATAACGTAGCGACATATCTTCAACCTAACCGTATTATAAGAATAGCGTCGATATCATTGTTTTCTCGCAAGCTGTTATGTCACCCTATTCCAAATATCTTGTCTTGTACGTAGTCGCGGCGTGTTTTGTATTATATCATGCGACCATCATGCCATTTTAACTTAAGACGCGATGGTTGCTTCTGTATATTGTATCAAGCAGAGACCATTACATTACCATAATTGCCTCATTCATCGGAAGCAAGAACATAATAAAATTGTAAGTGGAGCACATTTTTTCCATACGCATTGGTGATATGTTTATGATGAAGCTCTTTTTTTCCTATTCCTACTGTTTATAACTTTGTCCGAAAACGACTATATTTTAATATTATTTCCGCAATTATTTATCAGACAGGCCAGCATTAACTTTGACAAGAGCATCTTCTAATCACAAATTTCAATGTAAAGTCCTGAATATTCCATACATTTTATTTTTAATGTTTATTTTCATACGTTTGGAAATTTTTTCATTGTGATTTTGAGGAGATTAGTTGAGAATAATGATGGACGACAGTTTGAAATTTTATTAGTAGGTATAGTATTTTTTTTGAAATTAAATTATAGTCATGAATTTTTCAAATTAATTCTTCAGCAATTGAAAATATCTAATGCTATCTATGAGTCAATAATCGGTGGATAATATTTCCTATTAATGATTTGTTAATATTATATATTGAAAAATACTACTCTCAATATTAGACTGTTCCTAAGTGTAACCTCACTTTTTAGTGTGCTTATAGCCAAGATAGAGAAAGATGTAGCAGTGTCTCATCATTATTCGTTGTTAAGCAAAAGATAAAGCAAATTCCACGGAAAACTCATTTTGTAAGTTCGACTCTATACTATACGCGAGATAGCTCAATAATTGTGGTTCAGCTTAGGTAGTATTAAGTGAATAATGCATGAACCGGTTACCGCAAAATTTCAGCCAGATGGGAGCCAAGACTTCTGAATTTAGAGCAGAAATTCATATTCTGAGAAGTTTGCACGCGTCTGCTGCAACGGTATGAAGAGGAACTACATTTCGGAGAGTAAACATGCGTCTATGGAGTCGAGGAAAAAAGACGAAGGCGCGCCAGTTAAAGCGACGGTTACTCTTTCACCAGGGAATGTGTTTTGTACAGTGTTTTGGAACTTAAGAAGGGTTATTTCGTTTAAATTTTTGACGCACAATATGATAGAACTTCCTAAAAAACATGGTGAAACTTTTTTAGAGATCTAAACGAAGCGGTATTCCAATCCGTAGTGCGATGAGCTGCAAAACAACGCCAGATCGAGTACAGCTCGGCTTGAGATGGAATACATTTCACGAATTGGGCTAGGTAAAACTGAACACTCTTCTTATAGTCCCAATTTGTCGACAAGCGACTATTATATAATTGGTTGAGATACACAATTGGTAGACTGTGTTTAGAATGTAATGAGAAGGTAGAATTCTCCTCATTGCTTCTAGAGAGGTGGCAAATGAATGTAGATTATGACAGAGACTATCTAGAAGAACTATAAAAAATTTCAGCTCTGTAACTCAAAAATAAAATTTTATGGCAAAATTCCGGTTTATACTTGAACTAGGTACTGCCGTAGCTCCACTTTTGCTAATCTTTCTATTTTATTTAACATTTATATTTTCTCATAATGCACTCTTGGAATTTTGATATTACTTGCTTCTATCCTTTTTTCTTGTAAGTCTGTTTGTTTTCTGTTTTCTGTTTGCTCTATAAATGATTAAATTTCAATTGCATCATTGTTTCGTGGATGTTCGTTTTTCCTTCCATGTCCATATATGGTAAGATCTTATTAATTGTGTTGTACAATCTCGTTGATAGAATATCCCAATTTTCTGTTTCTACCCCTATATTCACGTCCTCGTCTAATATAGTTCCTAAATAATCATACATGGTTACTCTTTCCAGCTTTTCATTTATGCATTTTATATCACTTGTATTCTCATCCTGTTATTTATTATTAATATTAATCACTTTAGTTTTATTGGTATTTATCCTAAGTTTTTTCCATTTATTATGTAATAAACTGACTTGATTCTGCATCCTATTTCTGTTATTTGCTAACCAAACTATATCATCTGAAGACGGTATTGAATTATTTTTTACTGCTTTCTGACTTTTGTAATAAATTATCTTGTTGAGCTATCAAGTTTTATTTTCTATTAGTTTTGTTCTTATGCTCAACTAATATAAATACTTTAACATGTCCTTTTGTTCCATTCCTCCCTTCATCAATATCGTTACTAATTCCATTATTTGTCATTATTTGTCATTCCGCATTCACGAATGACTTGTGTTTAGATTAGCCCTATTCAGTTACGTAGGTATTTATATCCTAGTGAAGTAAATCAATATAAGTCTATTGCCAAACAAGGCTGTAAATATAATTTAGCTTGATGTTGCTCACAATCCTTTAGATCGAATATCTGTAGAGGCATGTAAAAAAAATAACTTGTGATTTTTCACATCAAAATAATTTCTATACATAAAACTGAGAAAAATGAGATTAAACAAGTGTGAGCTTTTGTATTTCTACCCCTTCGCTTTCTATATACATTAAGACCGAACAATTTGGGACTGGATTGTAACTTTACTTAATAACGAATTTTTTCAGTGATAAATACAAAATAATGTATTCTATGTATACGTTCAAAATTAAAATCTCCTATCTTGTAATCATCACTATCTATTATTTGACACATTCTCAAAAATTATATACAAAGATTTTATATTTTAGTTCATTTTAGGTGAAGTGCGGTTTTTCGAGAGTTTTCTTAGCTTATTGTTATTCTATATATTGTTTCCTTATCAAGTTATTCTCCTTCATGCAAAATTCAGAAAAGACATGAAGACCGCTTTGAATACTATGTGAGAGTGTATATTTAGTTAATTGCCAGAGTCTAGTAACATCTTTTTACTGGCTCAATATTCCCTTCCAACTGCTAGTTTTTTGAATTTCTTGTTGTTCCAAGCTATGTCTTTAATCCAGAAATCCTTATTTTTTTATTATAATCCTCCCCTCCCCTAGTTCTTAGATATTTTCTCTCGTCATAACAGTTCAATAACTAGCATATTATATTATCATAATCCTGAGTTTGTGCTGCACCTTTATAGGTGACCCGTTCTAGTTTTCCCCTCTCACTGGACTTGCGGAAGTCCCGTGACGTGTACTTTACCTTTTAACAAGTTGACGATCTGGTCCACTTTGTCCTAATCATATTCTTCATGTATGGTTCTGACTTTGTTATATGAAGCCATCTTGGCTGCTTCAAACATTCCATCATGTTCTTTGGTGCTGATGGATAAGCGAATCGGATAATTCGGGGTATGTCTACCTTGTACTCTTGGAGAGATTCGTAACGCTTATGCATTCGGTTTTTCAGCTGCGATTGGTTTAGGTGGTCTAGATGTTCGTGACCATATCCCATATCCAACCTCTTTTTCATCATCAGTTTCTTCAAGTGTAGCTGTCGGGGCATCTACTAAGGTTGTCGAATGGGTTAATCGATGCGTGCACTACCTATCATGGTCGTGTAGGCCACCAATAAATGCCTAGATGCCCAAACATTCCATCATGTTGTCTTATGCTGATGGATAAGCGAATCGGACGAGCCGGGCAAAGTCTACCTCGTACTATTTCAAAGATTCGTCCCGCTTCTGCCTTCAGATTCTCAGCTGCGATTGATTCAGGTGGTCTAAATGTTCGTGACCATATCCCATATCCAACCTCTTCTTTAGCTAGATGTTCAAAGTCGTCAGTTTCTTCAAGAGGTATCGCCTGGAGTATATCTAAGACGTCTCCTCGCAGTGCAATGGTCAAGTTCATTGCTTTTTATTTATCGGTCCAGTGATTCACTCTAGTAGCTGCCTCAAACTATTTAACGTAATTAGTCAAAGAGACTAATTACTCTTACTGAGAAACGTCGGGGCCTTGACTCGGTGAAAACTGTCATTTCCCTCAGTCTAGAGTAGTGATTGGGGATTGCAGGATTTAATTTGTTTAATCTTCTTTTCTTCTACTACGTCATCCATATTGACAGAAATATTGTTATCAATCTCGAAGCTCGAAACGAATTTCTCAAAAATTCAAGGAAATAAGCAAATAAAACAAAGAAATAAAAAGACCTTCCATTATAACCGGACATGACCGTTCACAGCCTATGTCGTTGACGAGTTCGAAACAATATCATTAAGTTTAATAAAAAATTTTAATTTGTGGGATTACATCATATATTGGACTAGATGTCTCTAGAGAGATATCAAATCTATGAAATACGTGAAGATAATTCAAATCATTTCCAGAAACTATTTCAAAGCACTTTCTTTTGATATAAAATATCAACTCAGTAAATGAGTTTTAGATTTTTAGGTAGATGTTTTTTAGTTTCAATTTTATTATACCAATACAATGATTGATTTTCAGTTGATATCGGAAATAAAGCTTTTGATATGATATTTGCAACGGAAAATGGCCTAATTGACGTCCTTTTCATTTGTTTTTCCCAATAGTATAAATACAATACGAACCTAAACTGCTTCCTCTCTTTTATTAACGCTACGGGTATGAACTTCCGTTGTAGACATATTGGGACTTGAAGTCCCAATGAGTTAGTAACACCATATAACAGTCATATTCACGTACTAATACATCCTGTCAAGTTCAATTGTGCAATCAATAATGTGCAAATATAGCAACGAAAATTTAGGCAGGAGCTATAGATATTTTCAGATAGACATAAATATAAATTATAAATAATACTACAACAGTAGAAGAATAACAATTTTTTAAATGAAGTACGACTATTAATGCTCAAAATTTTCTATTCACTCATTCACTAATGAACTATAGTCTATGAGAAGTAGGCCCTTTGTCTCTATTTGAACTGTTTTCACATTTAACAATGTAGATAATATTGAATGTATCCCATCAATTTATTATTGTAAATCAAAGCACAATTTCCCTATTTTTTGTTTTGATTATGGTAAAAGCTGGCTTCACAATGAGATTCCTCAAACCTTTGACGGTTATTCAACTTTTCCACACTCTCCTTAATGGTCAAGTACATCTACATCCTAAATAAACTGCCTTCCTCATTAATTCTTCCAATATTAAGTGGAAAATGAATCAAATGCATTATGTTACATACAATGAAACAAATCAACCGGCATTAACTCGTACCTGTATGTAGCAGTATTTTTCCTAATTACATCAAATTCCAACCTATTACTAACTTATCTAGAAATGGTAACCGTCAATTAATTTTCCATTCATTTTAATTTACTGAAGAAGATATGCGAAACTTTCGTCAGACAGTATAATTATGACTGTTGATGTTGTGGTGACATGAATAATGTATTTAGTATGAATATATAAACAGTACCAGAAATTCCAACTTGGACCTATAAGGCCATTCGATAAAACCTATGGGACCTATTCCATGTTTAGAAAACTAATCCCTCCAAAGTTTCGATCTCGTAAATATTAATGTAGAGTCCCCACATTCTGTCGAAAAACAGTAGGTTTTCATGGAAATTCACATCATCGTCCAGAGCTCAATAAGGTCCTCTGAAGTGAACAAGTGTACTCATTCAACCGCTAAGTGAAACTTTTACCAATATGTAACCTTCGATCCGGATCAATTGCGCTCACTTCTCGAACCATCATTGAATTATACAAATGAAATTCGTCTTTAAGACTGTTCTGATGCTTATGTTCTGATACGCATACATGAGAGATATTTACAATTATCGTCGGTTTTAATCAAGAATAGCTACTTCTGCTTCGTAATTTCTGACATAATCAATGTTAAAAGCAGAGCCCGTTACTCTATACTACTAGAACGAGTGTTTACGATGAATGGCGACATGCGTAGCAGTACTAATCCTGCTAACATTTTTGAGTTAGTTGTAAGCATAACATAAAACCTGTTATCTACTAAATCGAAAGGCATATTCAATGCCGCATACTCGAATTTCATGGATTTACAGATAACGCAAAAACCCGCTCATTTTTCTGGTAGTCTGTTCTCGCGTGATTGCTGAGCTGAACAAAAAGTACATGTATTTCTCACCAAGTGCTTTCTACTCTGCTAAAGGCGAGAAAATAACTTCAATATGAACCATAACTTTCATCTAGGAAATTATATAGAGCTGCAAGCGTTCCATAAAGTTGCTCGAACTAAAAACGCCGAAATTTCTACACCGTAGGAGCTGAATACTTTTCTTGAAGAAGGAACAAATCACTCATTTCTTCTGACTAAAATAATTCACAAAAACGAAATTCTGAAATATTTGATTTTATTTTGCACAGGTTTCCCACTAACTACGAAATGAAGAGGTGTGATGTGTGATTTATTTGAAGTATTTCTAGCAGTGAGGTGAATTTATATACACTCTCCCTCACTTTTTTAATTTATTCACACTCTTATACTAGACACCATAATAATTAACTTATCACTACTTATATAATTAAATATTCATTACTTTTATAATTAATTTTAATTTGCAGGTTGCATTTTACTATTTTGATCTGTTCACTATGAATTATAAACTGAATCTCTCTGTTAAACAAACAAGAATTTATTCCAGGAAAGAATTTCTAGAATTCTAGAAAGTGAACAAACAAACAAATGAATAAATACGCTTTCCTAAAAATTGAATAAAAAAATAATATAAACAAATCGCTACTGTGATAAAAACATGTATGCAAAACAATATAAAAGATGCCTCATTCGTTAAAATCAGACTTCTATCATAACCGACCAGAGCCGGCTCCATGGTCCATGGCGTCGACGAGCTCGTAATAGAAGATTCCAACGGATCTTCATACATCAAGATCGTTCACTGTTTTATGTGAATTTTAGACAATATCTTATATTATCATTTCAAACTCTTTATTTTAAAATTATCAGTAAGGTAAATACACCATACAAAAAGTTGGAATTAATAAGTTGGGTGCTATGGGAGAGCAATTTGGTATGTAAGAGAAATTGTGGAAGTAATCAATAAGAATAACTGTATAATACAAACAGTGTTAGAAGTATAACTACTACAGGAAGTACTACTTATAGTGAAAAAATAAATTTATTACTTTTTTCCCTGTCTCATCCTCACGAGTAATAACAATCATTACTCGCTCATTGAATAATATATTCTGTATTTTGTAAATTAATTTAATACAAATATTATGTGTTATTTTTTACATGAATTAAGCTTTTATGGTTTTTAGTACTAATAGAATAGGTGAAAATAAGTGAATAAGTGATAAACATAACACAGAATTATCATCATTTTGCACATGTTCATGAGTCAGCGTAACATGAGTTCTTTTAGTTATCGTTTCCCTGTAGATTGTGAAATTACTCGGTTTCAACTCAACTGCTTTCAGTCATTGCCAAGGACATGGAGAAAGTCGTTAACAAGCAAATCTTGAGATTTCTTGAGTCTGCTAACATCAATAACGATCATCAATACGGCTTCCGTACACATAGATACACTATTTCCCGAACGTATGGACTAAAGATATGAAGAAATATGGGGAATCCAGAGCAATCGCACTGGACATATCGAAGGCTGTTGATACGGTTTCGCATGACAACCTTTCAAATAAATTAAGATCGTACAGTTTGTCTTCCTCACTTATTGACTGGCTTAGAAGCTTTCCCAACTTTCACAGGCTGCTATCGATGGACACACCTCAAAAGGTTTTAATTATCGCTGGTATTTTCCAGGGATGCATCTTGTCACCTACTTTCTCTCCCCTTTACATCGGAATCTACTGGTTTTGTCGATCAAATCAACCGACCCAATAAACTTGGCTAACACCCTAATCGGTAAGTGGCAACTGATCACCACCTCAAATAAATCCTCTATAAAGCCCATCTACCTTTGGAATATTGCTCGCTTATTTCTAGGTCGGCTCCCAACTATATCCTGAAGATGCTCGACTGAATCCAAAAGAGAACAGTTTAACTTGTAGGCAATCCAATGTTGACTAGACTTGGGCATCTTAGAGCATAGAAGAAAGGCCGTCTCTGTTTTACCACCACGACAAATGCTCTCCATAGCTGTCCAACATAATCATGCCTAGATCAGTTTTTGCAAGACCTACTCGACAGGCAGACGTGTCTCATAAGTTCGCCTGCAGCTACCAAAGCATAACTTTCCCGATCGTATTCATATGTATGGATTACAAACTATCGCCATTTCCTATGCTTAATCACATTAATGATCAGAAATATCATGAAAATTTCATTAAACTGCCTTTATTTAACAATAAAGCATGTTATTTTCTAAAAATAACAGTCCAAAATTAAACTTCCAGAATGGATCCCTTGGAATAAATTTAAACTTGAAGGCAAATTTAACGGCATGAGAGAAATGTTACCTAAAGATCTCAGGAGATCAGCGTTTTTCTTAATAAATAAAATTGTACAAAACATGACAACGTCTGTTGACAACAGTTACATTTTAGATATATTTTATATGTCAGTAATTAATAAGGAAGCTTTAGTATAATGAGTTTAAAGTAATTTGTCAGAGTATTATGTTAATCTTCTTGCTTTAGACACTAATTCCAAGAGCTTCTAATGCCAAATAAGTTGTAAGTGAATAGCTATCTAATACAAAAACGATATTGTGGATAATTACAATATGAAATACTTTATTTCTATGTAGATATTAGAATTATGTGGAGGAAGAGATGCTAATTATATTAAAAATTATGTCGAAGAAATATTATTACTGACGACGAACAAATCTTGAATATGAAAAAATAAAACCCTTTCCACACCATTTCGTCACTAGTTTTCAAATTATCTAAGTAAATATCGAATCAACAATAAGATCGAAATACTTCAGACGTTTAAACTCCAAAAAATCAAAACATAGGACAGATATCTCAGAAAATAGATCTAAAAGTCATGAATACCTTAAAAACACTGCATTAAAGACCATGGGAAAACGAGATTGAAATTTATTTAATCGAAAAATCCCCAGCTACACGAAAAATACAATTTTCGGAAATGGTTTGTCTACAAAAAATCAAACTATATTTTGATAAACAGCGAAATAGGTCAAAATGTTATGTTTTCTTTGTTTTTAGAACTAATTTTTTGTCAAAAGGTATTTATAATCATCATAATGTTGAAGAAATTCAAATTATCGTTTCTTTATATTTGTTGTGACATTTCCTTGTTAATATTATTGTAGGTGATATTGTTGCTAGAGATATAGATGTTCAATGTGTCGAAGTTAAAGAAGAGGATTTTGAAATTCCTTGCAAAATGGCAGGGGAAGAACGCAACGCAAAACCTGTTATCGAGAAAAGCCAACAATTCATATTCCAAAGAATATGACCAATGATTGAGGTAAATCTCAAAAATGAAGAAATGAAACTGTGCCATACTTCAATCTACAGAAAAGTTCGTTATATTATACAATCTGCTGGAAAAAACACACCCTAAAAAATCTCAGCATTACTGCAAAAGGGTTTGAACAATTTATAAAAGTACACTGGTCATTGCTTACGTTGGACATCGAAAACTCTCTTAGCAGAAGTTGAAGCAAGTATGACTACACTGAAGCTCCACACGCTACATTTTGTACCGAATCTTTCTGAAAGATATTTCTGAAATAACTTAAAACCATTATTGAGGGAAAATTGGAAAATTCAGAATTCCTTCGCATCAGATGAAGGCATAGCATAATAAATCGCGTTCCTGTCCTTAGCCCAGGTATTTGATGAAGTCTGCTATCACGGATTTGAACATAAGCTTAAGCAACTGCTACCTGAATAATCTAGCTTACTGCTTAAATGCGAAGAGAGATATTCTAAATCAAGACCGTAAGGCAGTGTTCTGGATTCATTATGCCTTATTCACTTTTGGTATACCAGAAAACAAACAAACTAATTTGCTGATGATACAGCAGTACTGGCATTTGGTTAAACTGAATGAAGTAACAATGTTAAGGAGGTTGATGATATACATACAAACAAGTGGAGTAAGATAAATCATACATTTCAAACCAAGGGATATTGTTACAACCTCTTGGTATGTGAGAAAAAAGACCTTCAACACGCCTAGGAATGGATATAGTAGCACATGATGCATAAGAGGCATGAAGAATACCTTCACAACCAAAGGAATGTCGAAGCAAATCATCTGCTGAACCAAAGAGGGAGAGTGAGATTTACACCTTTTGATATAGCAGATCACAGTTCGTGCTTTGAAGCGTAATAGCCAAGAGAAAACCAATGTAGATCAAACTCGGTAAAATATCTAAAACTTTTAATTGAAAAATATTGTTTGGTAATCTTAAATCTAGATCAGTTGTAATTGATTTTGAGGAAAAGAAACTTGTTGATATAAATTAAGTTAAGCGTCCACTGTTTTTTGAGCCTTAATGCTTGTTCAAGCAATAATGTATTCTATGCCCTTAGGGGCTTTATGTTAGTGATATCTTCTCTATAAAAACACGATACTTTATTGGTATGACATGGAGATTCAATGAATAGATTTATTTTTTTCTTATTCTCAAATTTGAATGTCAACAATCTAGCACTGAAATATTTGTATAGTTAGGCAGATAGTATTTTGATATAAATTTGGTATGTCATTTGTTGATTCATATATCCGACTTCTCAATGCCCGCTAACATTTTGATAAAACTTGACACGTAAATTTTGTTTCAATTCCTAAATTTCAAACAAATTTCGGTTTCTATTAAAGTATGAAGATTCTCACAAAAGTTTGACTTGATTGAATTTGAATTATCCAACCATTGTACAATAAGAAACGAGTACTGCGTTGGGTATCTAGATATCTTAGCTATCCACGTCCCAAAACACGTTTCCGTCAGTACTGTAGTATTTGTGCAGTAGTGCTTTGAAACGAACGTATTCTTTTCTCGTGCCAAAAACCATATGTGACGAAAAACAGGAACAACGTATCAATCAAACGGGACTGCTCATATTTTCTTGAAAGGTTACGAAAAGATCTGCTTTGAAAGGAAAGGGACCCGATTTGAGTCGACAGAAGCGGTAAAGTAAAAAACGGCAGAGCTCCTAAAGGCGCTCACCGGCCGCACGGCATCTATTAATGGATAAAACGTATGGAAATGTGTATGGTGAGGGAATGGGAGTATATTGTATGTAGAATAATTTTTATAATAAAACCAGTCTCGTATTTAATAGCCAGACCTCGTATTATTTCAAATACAATTGAGAATATACCAGAATATCAAGAAAATCATTAAAACCTATATTCGATCTCTCGATCTTGAATTAAAACTATTATTCTCCTATATTTCAACCAAACCATTCTCACTAATATCATAACTGTCAATACTTTATGTAAACGTTGTATATTTGAAGAATTCGTAAAAATCACTATTCCCGTGATTTTCAATGCTCTGCATAAAATATTGAATTTAATCTAATCTTCATGTACCATTAATCTGAAACGAGCAAATTATTGCGATTCCAGAGGCATGGAGATCTAATCCTAATTGAATATGTATGTTATGTATGCAATTAGCAATTATCGATATAAATCTATAAAAAAAGTTAATAGAGATGGTTCTCGGGGAGGAATGTAATCAATGATATAAGGAAAGCAAAAAACATCATAGGTATTACAGATTCCGAAATATAAATCAGATATAATAAATACAGCAATATGCACGATATGCGCTTAATTGGACCCAAACATAAGACGTGACAGGAATTTAACTATGTCACCAATAATTCCATCAACCCGTTACTGTACACTCTCTGAATCAAAAATCAAATTTTTTGACTGAAATTAATTGCATGTTGAATGGTACATTATATCCCCAACGCTAGGGGTGTTTTGTCGTGGTGTAGTAAAAATTATCAGTACCGGAACAGACGTTTCGGAAATAAAATTGTTTAATGACAATATTCCTTTTGACAAATAAGTATAGACCTAATCATCATTCGATACTTGCTTTTATTGAAGGAAAATATATTCAGCTTACAAGGTGGGATGTACATGACATTATTTGCTCTAAAAATGGAAAAAAATGGCATTAGCCACGCAGGTAGTCCAAATTAGAAATTATATCTTATATTATATCTTATTATATCTAATTATATCTATATATTAGGCATTTCTAGAAGAATTCTTTTAGAATGGCTTTCATTAGCACTCTCATAGTTTTGTTAATATCAAAAATGATCTCAAAATGTTTTCCTTGGAGCATAATTTAAATAATTGTATTATATTTGTGACTGAGGCTGATGTAGATGGATAGAAAGACTAGTTGCTAAAACAGACTTATGATATAGCACACGATATAGAATGAAAATGGTAGCCGTTGATACGCTATTCACATCACAATTGAAGTAAACACTGATCATAATCTTGACACTCGGGTTTTAGCTTCCAAAAAAGTCCAAAGACTATTTCATTGAAGCGACATCTAAGGAAGGAAGTTGTTCACTGACTGCGTGTGCAAGAGACTAGTTTGCATAATTTTATGTGGAAGTTTGTGAATTTATTGGCACTTGTAAGATTGACAAGTCTTATGGGCTTTTTTATAAGAATTTAACACTCAAGAAGTTGATTGAGATTGATTTGAGAAAAAATACAGACAAATAAATACTATGCTCAATGATACAAAGTAAGGATTCAACATAAAACCTAACAGAGACACCTACTGTACCATCTATCTAAGTACATTTCAAGAAAGACATTGTCATGAACGGACATGTGCAACTTCCCAACGGAGAAATCGTACAGGCGATGAAAAACGGAGAAACCTATAAATACCGACGATTTCAGCAGGGTAAGTTACTGGACCACAAGCAGGCAAAAGCTAGAATCCAGGGTCAATACACGAAAAGAGTGAAGTCACTTTTGAAGTCCGAATTAAATGAAAGCAACTTAGTCCAGGCAATTATTCAGAGGTTGAGACAAGCAATGATGACGAAGACAACAACCACCACCCGAAGTTTTCCCCTATTAGAACAAAACTACCTCGAGAAGAGGGCTGGAGAGGCTGGATCGAACTTCTTAACATGCATTCTCGACAGGTGATGAAACTACGTGAATTCTTTCATAGGAAATCAGAAACCTCAAACTTACACCGGATTATATTCAAGGAGGACAAGGATTATTCACCCCTCAACCTCGCATCACCAGAATCTGACTTGAATATAGTATTGGACACCAAGAAGCTGGAACAGTGGTCACGAAAGACTAGACTACACACTAGACATTATCACGACCTCAACCCCAGCCGCATGTTGACAAAAAAGCTTCAAACAGATGGCTTATTAGCGGCAATCTCCTTCCAGAGAGCTGAGGCTTCATGTTGGCTATCCATGAACAAATTATTAACACGAATAACTACAAGAAAAATATTATTAAGAATCCGAACACTCAATCTGACAAATGCAAAAAGTGCCAACCAACATCAGAGACCATATATCTTATTATAGTTAAATTTGTTGAAGTATCCATCGCATAATTACCCAAAACAGAGAAATATTGTGAAAATGCAAATGGAGAATATAACTGATGTAAACTATGATCCAAACACATTTCAAAATGAACGTCATTTGACCATATCCATATATTTCTATCGTAAGTGAGTAAGCAGGTCAGAGTCTCACCAGAGTGTGGATATGCTTTCCTGAGTTATCTCAATCTTCTCGACGACTCAGGAGATTATAAGCGAAGTCGCAAGCCTTGTAATATATCGTATAAAACTACTATTGGTAATTAAGTATTCATTATTGGTGGTTCATGCCTGCAAGACAAAGTAAACATACGCATTAACAATCAGAGTTCTATGGATTAATTTACTCGCGAGTGATAGATAATTTAACATCCATAATGTCTGGTGTGTTGGTGAGGCTTATATCCAGTGATGCAACCTCTTATACCTCATATTAGGTTTTTTCAGACCTCTTGCGTTTCGTCGCATTAACAACTCCTTTAGTAGTGGATTTGATGACAGATATGTAGATAAGGACTCTGCTTCCAAGTGAGACTTTGTAGTTTGTCTGTGATTTGTTGATTCCAATTAAGTTTTTTGTCTAGGTGGATTCCTAAGTATCTAACACTATATGCTGTATTGTTTAACTTAACTGAAGGATATGGACCCTCACGTAGCGTGAATGTTACATTAATCGATTTAATTGAATTAATCCTCCATTTTTGTAGCCACTCCTGTAATTGGTCAAGATGAGTCTGGACATGTTTTGCTGCTGTTTATAGTTCGTGATCAGTTGAGAGGATGAATGATGAAAAATAGCGGACCTTGTACGCTATCCTGTGGCACCCCTGTTGCTATTGTAAAATTTTCGGAGTTTTTCTCATTAAATTTTGTTTGGAAGGTTCTGTTGGTTAAAAAAGATCTCAGAAGTGGGTAGTAATGTGGAGGAAGAGCTCTTTTAATTTTATTTAGCAACCCTTTATGCCACACTCTGTCAAAAGCCTATCCGATATCAAGCAAAAGAGCAGAGCAGTAATCTTTGTTATCCAGGGCTTTATTAATTTTCTGCGTGAGTCGGTGGACTTGTTACACTGTCGAATGTTTTTGTTGGAATTCAAATTGATAGCAGGGGATCCATTTCTGTGGAGGTGAGTCTTCAGTTATTCTATGTAGGAGTAATTTTTCAAGGAGTTTGGATATTATAGGTGGAAGGTTTATTGGACGGTAAGATGACACGTTGGTCGAGTCTTTGCCTAATTTACCAATATGTTTTGTGCAACTTTATACGATTTTGGCCAGTACCGAGTCTCAGAATTGCATTGTAAATGTATGTTATCATGACTCCCCCTTTTTGTAGCAATTCTGTATTTTTTTCAGAGTCACTGCCCTTTTATGGGGCTATCTTTACATGAATCACTGATTAATGAATGTTAACATATTTAGCATAGACTAATATTACCAATTTTTCGACTAGCTGGAAAAGATATTAACGACGAACATCTGTATACAAGGCTAAAAAGGAAACTTACGATTTCTACATTTTCATATAATATTTTTTCATTTGTGTTAGGTGTCCTTTTAGTCTGTTGAGATATTTCCTACACCCAAAGTTCTCACGTTCAAGTTTCAGTTCAATTAGCTTTAGAGTATTCACTAACATTATTTTTAAATGATTTTAAATTATGGACGGTTTGAATTTCTGAAATACTTTGAAGGTCCTTTGAAAGTTGGGAAATTGGAAAAAAATCATTTTGCTGAATCAAGAGCGGAACTGGAGCTAATGGAAATCCGATGTTACATTCAAAGAATTCGTTTTTTTTTTCTCTCTTCCTTCTCATGACATTTTATAAAACTAATCACTGACTTAAAACTGAATTTCGATTGGACTTGATAGAATAAAGCTAAAGTGATTTTTGTAAGAACATTTTTTATCATGTATCAAAATAGATTGTCTGATTTATCTCATCTATTAGTTTGGTTTGTTATTGAAATTGCTAAAGTGTTTGAAGTATTGGTTCATTTCTTGAACTTGAACATTTCATTGATGGAATAAAAATTATTTACATAATACCAATTTGAAAATAATAGAAAATGGCAATTTTATGAATCGAAGCATGTTTTATATGGAAAGAAAAAACGTGGGAGAGCTTCTGATTTCATATGAGATGAAATTTTATTATACTTGAACACCTCAAATCCTTTTCAAACTTGAGACACTAACTGTATTTTTCTTGAACTCAACCACGTTAAAATGGATATTTTGGGCACAAAATCCTTTTCAGACTTGATATCAAGCTTTTTACGTTCCACACTTGATATTTATCTACTACACTAAATTTAAACAATTTTCTTTTGATTGCGGAAAAATGGTTAATAATAACATAAAGAAACTTCCTCGATTCTGATCGTTGAAAATGCTGACAGTGTCAGCTATCAATTTAAATAACGGGTCTTTATTATTAAATTTGTATTTAGTGGATAATAATTACTTTAGATCACGCCTGCATAAACAACATTGGAGATACTGATTCTTTCGATTTACTTTAGCTGGATACTTCAACATGCGTAAATAACTCAATTACTTATATTCAAGGTTGGGTAGGAGATTCATAATTTTTTTGAACAGTGTTGGAAACTGTTTGTACTATAAACAGTATGACCAATTATTGTTTTTAATAGTTTAGAATCATCAATAAATTTTCTAATAATGAAGAAAGCAAGTTTTATTTATTTAACGACGAATTGGAAGAAATTGTAAAAAAATCATTTTTATATAGATTTATTTTTTTATTTGAAAATGAGGTTTATCACTCTATATGACTACTACTTAAAGTCTTAAATTATAACATACTGAATTAATAGGATGTTTCTAAATTCTCGTAACGAAATTCCAGATATGCAGGTGTATATTTTTTTCATCAAATATAAGTGTTGATTGAAAGATTTAGTTCAATCGCAAAAGTCTAACCATCGATACCTATGAATACATGGTATGTTCTAATGGGTGAAATCTGCAGATCATACTATATTTATTACATTTTTTTCCGAAATTGAGATTTATAAAATAAAAAATTACGTATTGAGAATGGGAAACAGAAACTTATGGTCGGCAGCCAAAATACAATATGAACAATATGAATATAGTCTACGTCTTATGGATCGGTGAACATGTTCAAATATTTGACACGTATTCCATACATAATGTTTGAATCACATTTTCAAATTGTTAAAACCAAGTATTACTGGCTAATAAACTGGTGAAAAGGTAACTTCAGAGCTATAAATCACATGGAATGAATTCTGCAGATCAAGGAAGCTAGTTGTAGGACTTCTCAACTAATTCAATGGTTAGCGCTGGTCAGGGATTACTTTCCAATCAAAATTTTGAATGCATTTATGATCGTATATAAGTTTAGTGATTTGAGATTTTTTTTTGATAAATTTTACTAAAAAATACCTCCTGGCACAAAACCCATCACCACCAGTACACTTTTCAAATAACTTTAAGATAAGATATACTGACGACACTGTCTTAATAACGGAAAATATAGAGGATCTTCAAAGAATTACAGAAAAGGTAAGAAGAGTCAGCGAGCCGCATGCAAAATCAGAATGCACAGTGGAAATAACAACTTTGAAATGGTACATAAATGCAAATATCTATGGACTTGGATTAATTCTAGAAATGACAGCACCGAAGAGATAAAAGTAGGAATTGAAATTCTCACTTTTATCTGCCTTCATTCTGTACGGTATGGAGGCAGATAAAATTTCGTACATAATGGAGGCAGCTACTGTTTAAAGCTTTAAACAAAGCAATAATAAAAAAACTGGAAGCCCTTGGAATTTGGATATTAAGAAAATCCTACGAATATCATGTATAGACAGAATTGCAAATGAAGAAGTTTTACGAAAAATGGCAACACAAAGAGAGTTATTGACTACCGTAAAAGGCCACAAATTAGAGTACTTCGATCATGTAATGAGGAAACCAACGATAAGAATTTCTGAGAATGATTATGCAGGGAACTATAGAGGGAAGATAGAAGAATATCATAGCTGCGAAGCTTGAGGGAGAGGTTTAGCTACAAATCAAACCAATTGTTTAGAGCAGCTGTAAATGAAATAAAAATAGTCATGATGGTTGCCAACCTTCGTCTGAAGATGACATTCTAAGAAGAAGAAGGAAGTAATAGTTCAACAAGATATTGCTCTTTATGGATATAGTGATCGGTGGATTGGCTTACGAGGTTAAATGAAATTACCAGACTTCAAACATTGGAATGTGGAGAATAATCCTAGGCTAATACTTCTGAGAATATTCATGTTTTTAAAAATATGTATTGTTACACAATGTAGGACTATTCCTGCAGATACATTTGAAGAGGTACAACAAAAGTTATGGCACTGCAAAAAATTAAATGAAACAATTATAGTAGATTCTCCTATTTCAGAAAATTCCTCCCCAATACCTTTCAAAAAGAGATGTCGCTTGCCATACATTGAAAATTATTGGGTACAATGACATCGTGACTTCACCTTCGATGAATACGTCATCTATCTTCACGAATAGGGAACTTTACAACACTTTACATTTAATTTTACATCTTCACTAGTTTATGTATAATAGAAGGAGACTTTTGAATGGCATTGTTTAATGACAATTTGAAAAATATGTATTAGTTCAATTGTAATATCAAAAGCATCGTGCCAAATTTTAAATTATTTGACCTATTATCAAATTAGAAATTGTTTCGAATAAGAATCTACTTCAAGTTCATTATGATTCAGATTTAATTAGAAAAGTGTGGAACAAAGACCGATAACTTTTGTCAACCGAATAAATTCCTCAATTTTCTCGTTTATTTTAGAGATAGCTGCCGTTTATATTGAATAATTGCTCGTTCTAATGCTATTCGCTTAGTAGATTTTATAATGAAATTGCTTAGAAATTTTGTAAGCATCATAATTTTCAATTTGTTTATGACTTGATTTTTATGAAATTAGATATTAAAATGAAAGTCAAATGAATTGCAATTGGTTTATTTATTTCTAAGACAAACGTAACTAGAAAAAAACAGCATCAAGACATAGCGCCTGCATGTGATCGGCCAAAACGATTGAATAGGACCGTAATTTATAGTTTATGTGCTTCATTCCAGAATTTTATAATGTCATAGTTGCATTTTGCATTATATAATACGAGGGTTGCTACTTAAGTTTTGAGTTAGACAAATAAAAACAAATATGTATAATTGGATATGACTTTATTGTTTTTTTCCATTTCTCCAAAACATTGATTTGAACGCTTCAACTGCTTCTTCAGATATAGAAAAACATTGATCTCATAATTTATTTTTGATCTTCGGAAATAAGAAGAAATTATTGGGTGCCAAACAAGGACTCTAAGGCGGTTGTTTTGACTGAAAAACTTTTGTGTTTGAGTGATGTATGAGAGTTTGCATTATCGTGGTGAAGAATGATTCGTCTTCTACAATTGGCTTTCCTGATTTTTTAGAACATTTCTGCCAACAGATGCTGGTGTTCTATTCGGAATTAAGTGTTCTTCGTTGCTCCAATGGAACGGTGGCGACATGTATGGTTATCCCGAAAAAACAGGCAACCATTTGCTTGGAAGTGCTTGATTTGAAGTCTGTCATCATGATCTTCCTTCACGAAATTCATTCTGCGACCACGTTTGAATTCAGAAAACCAGCGGAACACGGTGACTCGAGATGGTACTTCATCCCGAAAAGTCGAAGGAAGGTGATCGGTACACTATAATTGTTTTAATCCACGTAGAAATTCATACAAATCATCGCGATTTAATTCCATTTTTTGACCTAAATGAATATTTCAAGTATCTGTAATCAACTCAAACAGTACTCGTATGAGTAAGTTCACCATTAAAAGTGTCAAACATCATGACAGCATTGTCAGATGTCACATATTCACATCAGTGTTACCATATCTCAAAACTTAAGTAGCAACCCCCGTAGATTGTTCTATTATGAAGTGGACATATAAAATGTATTATATCTTCCAAATCGTCTTCAACTTAGACCCGAATGTTTGAATGTCCTCACAAAAACAATCAAGGGAGTAAGATAAAGCGACTTGGGTGGACACACCATTGATCCCAGTCTTTCAATTCATCTCCTTCAAACTGGTTATCTAGAAACCTTCGACCATTGAGATCATAAAGTGGTGGTACCTAATCTTTTTGAGAAGAAATAATAGTTCTACCTATTATTTGGATCCGGAAATGCCGCAATTAGTTTCGGAAGCACTGCCATCGAGATGGGCGAAAATGGCTTAGCTTTCAAGTTCTTGCGGAAGATGCTAAGGACAATAAGGACAAATAAATTTTCCATTGACGATTCCTATCCAAATATTTGAGGCACTGGGTGTACTTTGTCCGAATCCAGTGACCATTTTACCGAGCCAAGAAGTGAAAATTTTGTCGATTTGCTGTACAATTTAAACGAAACGTGTGAAAATTTGAATAGGTAAAGTTGATGATTCTAAAAAATTCCAAAAGTCCGTCCAGATCATCAACCATTTTACTACTGACTGACATTTTATTGTGAAGCCATTTCTGTTGTAGTTGCGTGAGGTTAGTTTCCTATTGAGAGCAAAACTTCGCATCATCGCTTATTCTTGGTCTTCCAGATTTTGGACCATCCCTCACGCTTCTCATTTTATCAAATTTTACGACATTTCTGCAATTAGAGGTATTTCAAAATCTCAAAATTGTCAAATGGAACACACGTTTCTACATGACTTCGAAGTCATTAGGAATTATATCCTTTCATTTTCTATCAAAGTCATATTGAACTTTCAATTTTTTTCATGGTTGTGCCATATGCCCAGAATAGAAGAAAACAGGTGGGTGGAAAGAGCCTTAACAAGACACAAAAAGAAGAAAAAGGCATCCACGTAGTAAATGGCTGGATGCATTTAAGGAAGACTTACAAAAGTTAGGGATAGCGAATTTCAAGCCATAGGCCTGCTGTGCTATATAAAGAAATATTGTCATGAAAACGCCTAATATCAATATAAAAATAAAAACTATTCTTATGAGCTAAGAATATTTCACTGCCAACATAATTTTTCTCACCTTTTCTATTTGCATTTCCATGATATCATCTGTTTTTAACATGCTAATTTATTATCAATCTATATATTCACTACATTATTGCAGCAGTGGATAAAAGAGTGATGCGGCGCATTATTTAAAACTGAGACGTTATTATATTCATGACAAAATTTTAGGAAACTAGTGCTCAAATAACTTTCTATCCATTTATTTGTGGTTGTTACTTGTTTTTATGTTAATCAAAGCTCAAAAATGAGTCTCTAAGGGAATAATCTACACTACTAACAGGAAATTATAAAAAAAGAAAATATAATGAACACCACCAAACTAATAATATCAAGCGGCACTCATGATTAATTTGACACTGAATTTCAGGGTTTCAGGGTCTTGTTGAAAATCTATGTATGCGTATTTCCATCCTATAATTTCAGGTCCACCTATCAAGATACTATTACATTTACGATTTTTATATACAACTTCTAAATAATCTTTGAGCTCATACAAACTCAACCATTAATCGTTAACAATTCTAAGAACCGAGGTTTATGTTGGTATTTTGTTCTGCGTTCCTTGGAATTTCCTCTTAACATCCCCCTTATTTGATTTCTAGCGAATATGATTGTTATTTTCAAAACACATTGGAGACAGATGAACAAAATAAGCCAACTTTAGAATAATTACCGCCTTAGAAGAGTCGGAGAGATCTTACAGTTTATGTATTCCTAATTATTAGAATTCTTTAAAATGAGTGCTTTCAACTCATTATTTGAGATTCTTTTTCACGTTTGTTAGATTGACTATAATCAACATCGATTTCATTTACAGTTTCTGTGCTAGACGTTTCACCGTTCCAACCAATTTAAAAATACAAGAACTATATTTGGTTGAGGTCACAAACCACAATAAACAACAGCTAACGACAAAAACAACAAATTTTAAACGCAAGTCAGTTACGTTCAGCATAGAAGTGATTTCAACCATGCATATCGACTAAATTGTACGGCATTGTGAACTTTTACGACCGGACGACCAATAAGTTGGCTGCTCCCATAGGGATAATGATTGTTTATGTTTAGTCTACCTTAAAAATTAAAGAAGATAGTAGATGTAAGACTAAACTCTATATTATAGTTTCACTAATTGATTTTGGTTTCTCTTTTCACAAATAAAATATATGGAATATATACTCTCGTGTTTATGAAACAACTATCGTAACTACACTTTTTATTTCAAAGATACAAATCCACGTTTTACCATTTTCATAAAAAAGTTTTATACTGTAACGTATTTATTTACACTCTTTCTTTTCGTTGCGGGAATCAATAAACACTGTCTCTTACGTTCTTAATTTATTTACACACTCTACAATACACTTAACTTATGTAATTTACTTGAAAATATAACTTGAATAATTTCTGTGATTACTTTCTCTATTTCGTTGTTTTCACTACTATTTATTTAGAACTAAATTACTGCGCTACATCAACTTATTTTTATACCACAAATAGAATTCTACAAAGTTCTAGGTTAGGTTAGGTTAGGTTAGGTTAGAAATAAATAAATAGACTAGACTTTCTTAGAAATTATTTAAAAAAAATACTGTAATAAACCGTCTTCTATAATAAAAAGTTCATCAAATGCCCATCCACCATTTATAAAAAAACAAATCAAAGGCGCAGTTCGAATTCGCCGAATTTTAAAATTCCATTGTAGCTGGAGAGAGTCGGCCTAAGGACCCATTTAGCGAGCTTGTTCGAAACTTGAATGAAAATTATTTCATGTTAACATGGGAACATTTAGGAGAATCAATCGTGGCTTGAAAAACTATTAAACAAATATGTTCAGTTATGAATTAGGGCGAAAAGTACACTTGCTAATATGGATAAAAAAAGATATAAAATATCATTTAAAAATTTGCTACATCTCCCAATTCCTGTTTTCCTGCAGATATAAACCTATTTCCTAGTTCAACGTATTTTTTTAAGCAAATTATCGAAAAATTGTTTATAAGAGCTTATTAATTTTTCATTGATAGTAACACAAATTCGGAACTTCTCTTCCTAATCATCATATACATAGATTTGATTCGGTGAATTCACATCTTATTGAACATTTTCTTGCGTATTTTCCAGTTGAACTACTCCCCATAAATATCTTCAATAATTGTTGCGAATCACTCCGTATTTAAAAAAATTGCATACTTGTTGTACAAAATATTTTGGTTTCGAGTTCTTGTTTTAAAGTGAGCATGTTAGAAGAAGCGATAACTCGAAAATCAATCGCCGTGGTTCACATTTATTCAGGTACACTTACTAAATTATTATCAAGTTTTAGAGCTGCAAAAATTTATAAAATTTCATAAGATATTGACTATAAAATGGGACAGGTTGTAAACAACTTGAATTACATCACATTTTATGGAGTTACAGTATAGAAAATCTCTTCATCAAGACTGACGTTATTGGCTGGAACAAAAAATAAAAATGGTTTTCGTGTTAGAAACCCGATCCGTAGTTAAATGTATGAATAAATGAATTGAGCCTAAGCATTAAACTGCGTGAGTAACAAGTATTTCCACTCATTCAGTTTGAAAGCCAGATTATATTTATCTTCTTAAATAAAAATATGGAAGATAATCAATTATTATTGAAAGATTTTTAAGAGAACAGACTTTTCAATTAATTTGTAGATTATCAAGCATAGAAATTGGTTAATGTCTTAACCAACAGCATCCTCAGATTTCTAATATATTCTGTACACTAATTAACGTACACCTGAGCACAAACAAAAGGTTTAATCTTGAGTCCATTACTTCAATGTCAAGGAGCTGGATTACCTCAACATTGGTTTAGTGATGAAGTCGTAGTTCATGACTTATGGTAAATTTCACTACAGTTTGGTAGTGTCTAAATCCAGATCCTTATGGAGACTATTATTTCGAATGTACCATGTACCATGTGCATCCACGATGCTCCTTAGTACGTTGTTCTGGAATCTGCAAATGATTTGTAAACTACTTTGACTAGCACAGCACCATGCTGAATAACATCCGGTCTGATGGGCTTGGGGGTATGTTTATAAAGCTTGTGTAGAGATAGAGTAGAATTTCATAAAATCAGTCAATACATTTCATCATATTTAATTTGAAGTTGTTTCTCTTATTCTTAATATGAACTTTCCAGCTTAGAATCGAGAGTCATGCCCAAATATTTTGCTGTATTTATTATTATTATTTTTATTATATTTCTGTAATATATATGGATATGTGTTGTCAAGCATTATTGGCAAAGTCCACATGTATAGATTCGGATTTTCAGATTTCTCATATTCACACTAGTGTTGCCACATCTCAAAAATTAAATTAGCAGCCCTCGTAGATTGTCCTATTATCAAGTGGACATATAAAATTTATTATGTCTGTCAAAATGTTTTTAACTTAGACCCGAATGTTTGAATGTCCTCACAAAAACAATCAAGGGGGTAAGATCAGGTGACCTGGGTGGACGCACCATTGATCCCAGACTATCAATTCATCTCCTTCAAACAGATTATCTAGAAACCTTCGAACATTGAAATCATAAAGTGCTGGAAACGAATACTAGGATCCAAGTCCTACCTATAATTTGGATCCTGAAATGCCGCAATTAGTTTCGGAAGCACTACCATCGAGATCGGCTAAATATGGCTTATATGGTACCGTGTAACATGTGCATCCACGATACTCCTTAGTACATTGTTCTGAAATCTTGAAATGATTTGTAAACTACTTTGACTAGCACAGCTCCATAGCTGGATACCATACGGCCAGATGGGCTTGAGGATATTTTTATGAAGCTCAATTTTGTTGTGTACAAATTGGAATTTCATCAGATTACTCGATACATTTTGGTATATTTAATTGGTTGTTTCTTTTTTTATTCTAATCCTCCACATTTGTGTCCAATACCCTATTCTATCGATTGACCTCTATTTGTTTTGTCGCCTCTTCAAGGCTATTTCCTACTGCTAGTATAGCAGTATCGTCTGCAAAGGTATCTAGAATTTCTCCTAATTTAATCATGTCATTCGTAATTCGTGTACACGATATATCGGATATATATATATATATATATATATATATATATATATATCGGATATATATATATATATATATATATATATATATATATATATGTATACTGCCCTGAAGTGTTTGTGTGAGATTTAGGATTCTAAAGTAACAGAGAACTGTATAGGCAAATACATCATCATTTAATATTTCAAGCCCTCATGCTAAACTTTATCGAATGCCTGTGCCACATCGAGAAACATTGTGGAACAGATCGCAGAGTGACTATTTTTATAACCGAACTGATAAGATGGGATCATATTATTCTTTTAAATAATGGGTTTCATCGGTTCACTTAGCAGTTTGTGAAATAGTTTCGACAATACATGGAGAAGGGGGACGGGTCTGTAAGAAGAAACTTTGTGTCGGGATTTACCGCTTTTAGGAATCCTAATAACCTCTGCTACCTCCCACATCTATGGCACATACATACTTTAGACAAAAATATGTATCAATTAGATGTGTCTGCTCAAATGTTGGTTTTCTTAACTATTGAAGATTTATGTTTCCTTCAATATCTTCAATTTCTGCTTCTTGATGTGCTTCATTTGGCTGAAAAGTGAAATTCCATAGGGAATAATCTGTGCTGGCATCATTTGTTAATTCACGAATCAATTACAGTATTAATTGATTCGTTTTCATACTTTTCGATTTCTCTTTTTAGTATCTGAGTAACATTATTGAAATTTGTTTTGTGAATAGGAGCCATTTTATCTTAGTTTTCTCTTTTCTTAAATTAAGTTTCTAATTCGTAGCACAAGAACCCTAATGTGGAATTGGTAACTGGACAATAGAGAAAATACTCTAGAATACTCTATTGGAGTTAAGACAAGCAAATATATTGAGAACTTATAACCAAAGGATATTTAGTGAATGTATCCATCTAAGTAAGAACAATTTAATAATATTATCAGGAGTCTTGTTAGGGTATTGCCGCTTCAATGGACACCCTAAGACGCTAGATTTAGAAGAGAATGCAATGTGCAGAATCTGTTGCGTTGACGATAAAACTACATTGTCTTGAAATGTGAGATACCGAAGAATTCTGGAACAATAAACTTGGGAGCATATAAAAGAGAAGATGAGAACCTTTTTTGTTTTGTAGCTAGCCTACACTTTCTGAAAAGAGTGGGATCATTTGATAAGCTGCAAACTCTGCGTATTTCGGTCGCATATGATATCCTGATGATGTCCTGATGGAAATTACACTTATCAATGACATACATGATCCATATGTAATTAATAAGTGTTTTATATTTATTTTGATGGATTTTCTATGAAAAAATTCATAAACCGGAACTATATTTTCAACAGTCCAATATTAGGAAAGTTTCTTCAATTACTTAGCTTCAAATCACATTATTTCGAATTCATTTTAATTGTTATTTTCATTCCATCAACCTTTTAAACTTTCGTTTGAAATCTTATGTTAAGTTATGAATTTCTATTGCTTAATGGTTTTGAATATCATGATTCTCTTCAACTAGGCGAGAGGTTTATGCTTTTAAACTTAGATGTATGGAATTCATGACATCAACTCATCACGTTGAATGAAACGAACAAGATTTCAATAATCGACAATTTCGAGGGTCCAACTGAAATATGAAATGAATAAAAGTGGAATAAAGTTGGAAATTTCCACAGCACAGCGACACAAAATGTGAATCACGTTTGACCTCAAAAAACAGTCAGAATCTAAATGAATAGATGGTTTGATATCTAGATTTATGATAAACTTAATAGAATATTATTCAGTGCCTCATCTGATTGGAATTAATAACCAAAGTTAATTGTGATTCGTCGACAGCTACATATTAGGAATAATCTTGTCGACAACTCTAATAATTTTCTGTGAATAAAATACTTTGAGGTTATTTGGAATTATATACTTTAAACTATTTCACGTTTTATATGTCCGGATGAAAATTTAAAATCTGGTAGGTAACGTTGAACTTTTTCATGAACTGAGCTGTATCTATACAAACCTAATTGAGTTACAGCTGTGAAATCGGTTCTCGATTCTTCTCTCAACTCACCATCGGAGGAATAGAGGAGAAGTAAGTGAAAAATGAAGAGACGAGATCGGTCAGATAAAAGCGCGAAATGTGAGGGAGATAGATCACCGAGAAACAACTAATAAATTGAGAAATGATGAGGTATAGAAATTACTTAAGCATCAATAAGGGATTTGTGAGAAATGATTTGTTATTTTTCCCGTACCCATGCTTTTTAAACGACATACCAAAGAGAGGTTTTTGAGACGTCTAATGAATTTTTTAATGATGTATTCATAAAGTTATATAATTATTATGATAATCCGAATTATCTTTAACACCAGTTACCGAAAATATGTAGAATATGGTACATAGAAGAAAGTACCAAAGAATATCCAAACAGAGCCGTTGAAACATATCAATCAACTAATGACATGAAATACTTAATACTTAATACATAAAGAAATCAACAGCAACAGACATTTGAATAAACATGAGATGTAGTGAGGGGATAAAAAATCTGATCAATATTTCTAAAGTCAGAAAGACCGTAATTTGCATCATTGTACCTTTCAATATAACTCCACCGATTGGTTCAGACAGATCAACAATCTACCTGAGCAGAAGGCAGTTAACCCTGTATACATAAGAATGTCGAAATTTTCATTCCATGCAACAAATACTAAAGAGGATATTAGAATGTACAAATTTGGATAAGAGTAACATGAAAAACCATGATGGGAAAAAGGTTTAAAATAAAAAAAAAAAACTGAACTGGCACCAAAATAAAATCATGAGTATTTTTCTGGAGGAACTCTTCATTCGTTTGACGAATAGTGAAAAGCACTATCCTCATAGTTGTAAATCCGAGTCTGGCATGTCGGTAACGAAGTACTAAGAGCAAATAGTTATTTTTCAATATACATTATCAAAAGTGGTAGTTCCAATTATATCCCATTGTGCAGTTGAAGTTCGCGAAATTACTTCAAGTTTAATATTGCTTTCACTACCTGCATTCTGAAATCGTTCTTAAAATTCACTAAGTTCTGAAACTGCAGTGAAATTACGATGTCTCTTTTTGCTGCTTCATACATATATTCAAATACAAACCAAAACTTACTTGTTTATCGTAAACTAGTTTTGGAATGTTTAGTGTTGTTAGACTAATTGAATTTTGCCCCGTTCCCAAGATGTGATTATTGACTTACCAGAGTTAGTATACAGCATAATTACCCACAGACAATTAAAAGCCTAAACTTTATATTAGTTAAAACATTTTTGAATAGTTGTTATTTAATATATTGAGGATTTGTCTTCCAAGTATCGAAATAATAAGAATCATAAATAAATGCGTATGTGAATACGTTCGTTGTATATAATACAAGGTTTGAACTAGACTTTTCGCAATTGTACAATCTATAACGTGAAAAAAAAAGCTAAAGTAAGCATTATTGATGTTGTCAAAATATTTTTTATTTATTATTTATGATTCCACTTCTTAACACCAAACTCAAGTTACTATAAAATTTTAACTCTCTTTCGTCGCTACATAACGGTTTGACGCCAAAGCTTAGGTATCGGATTGCCTCGGTCGCCAGTTTCTCAATGTTGTACGCTGCACTTGCCTCGAGCAACGTCATTGAAGAAAATCAAATATTTCAGGTATCAGTATGGTGATGATGAATACGCTGAAGCCAATTGGACAGATTTTAGTTGCCCTCTTGGATTAGTAACCTGGGTAACCTAGTATTCCTTGAGAAGCTTTTTAGGTACAGAGTCGTATAAGAAGCGAAAAAATGGTTAAGCACAATTTCCTATATTTAAAACTGGATTTTCCCACGTAAGTTTGGACAGACTGGCACAGATACCGTTTCGGACACATCTCTTGACTCCGCTGTAGACTGCGCATAGGACGGGCTGCTGGTTTTTCAAGGACTGACAAATATTAAGATTCTACCAATCCGCTGGATCTGCGCGGATTCCGGTTAGAATTTGGGAAAGTACTTCTACTTACAACGGTATTCCTTAGTTAGTTTCTGCATCGATGAAGACGTCGTAACGACTTTCTTTCTGGACAAGAGAAAGAAAGAGAGATTCGTTGAGTATATTTTGGGTTTGATGGAGAAATTTTGTTATAGAGAGAAAAGTTCATTGGAATTTGCAGATATATGAGTTAGTCCTTTGCAGGGCTGTGGTTGTGGTGATGGGTTTGTGATTGCGCTTCTTTAGGCTGCAGACAGAAAAAAAACGGATAACCAAACGTGGCTCGAAGAAGAAAAGAGTGTTTCAGCCAAAAAACAAATGATTCTCTCCATGTTTAGGGATTTATTTTCCAAGTTATTCTTTATTTTTTTCTGCTGTGTTTTGTTTGTGTTTTGGGCTTTTTTTCCATTTTGATTTTTTTTTGTTGGTGGGTACAGCAATGGCTGCATTATTCCCTATCGTCAGCTTCTTTCTAGGCTTTGTATCATCTCTTTTATTGCTGTAAGCGCTTCTCTTTCTCTAGTGTTGCGCCTTGGCTACGGTTCCTTGAGTTTCGGACTTCGGACGGTGGACAGAATATATCCCTTGTAAATAATAATTTTGGGTACGATCCATATTTTACATTGGAATCGGGCTATTATTTTTCTGGCTATACTTGAAAAAGAAGTACATATTTACGTTGAAAAATAACAGAGGTATAATTTTACATTTAAATAACGTTTTAGATAAATAGTAATTTCGTTACAAAATTTCAAAAACTGAACATTTTGCTTAATTTTTTCAATTTAATTAGTTTTTCAACACAATGAATGAGATTAAACTCATTTATGGAGATAATTGTTCAAAAATAAAATCAGAAATGCAGTTAAGTAAGTTCCACCTGTACAATAGTCAACAGCTATTGGACGAATACAGTGCCAGGGTACATCTGTGAATGTCCTCACATCCATTTTCTAATCAATGAAAAAGTACACGATACATTTTGAATTTGAAATTATAAATTAAATTCTAAGACTCATATTTTTACCGTTAAATCCAATCTAGAACATTCTATTTATAACAAATCTCTAAAAATCACAAAGTTCTATAAGACAGTCCTTCCAGGTTTATTGATATTTTATCATAATAGTTAGTTATAATAGTTAAACTACAAAAGCTGCAAAAATCAAGAAAAGAAAGTAGAATTTGGTACAGAGATCAATATGGCTTTATAGAAATTATTATAATTGAATTATGGCCATGAATATAAAATAAGTTAATTTCAAAAGCTAGATAGTTTTGTTAAGTTCTGTGATCCATTACATGAAAAAGTACTTGAATTGTATGAACTGTGCGAATGCATAGAGTCAAAATGAGATATTGTTATTTTATGCCTCCTTCCCTTATCATGGTAATTCTAAACATTTATCATTCACAAGCTTTTCTTAACTTTAAGAAGTCTCAAGTACCTGAACAAACAAAAACACCCAATAAATTCCGTTGCTACGACATCTCGACAAGCTCTTAACGGTAGTTTATAAAATACAGACCGAATATTATATGCTTCTCTTCAAGTGGAATGAGGCATGGAAAATCGTGAGTAAACTACTTGCTAAGATTGTAGCAAAATTCAAACCTATAAGATTTATATTAATTAATTAGTGTCAGCTCTGTTTATAATTCAGAACAAAAATACCATAAGAATGACCGAGAGAAATGATGTTTCGGGACAGTTTTACATGTTTAAATATGAATCCACTTATTTTTAGAATCAATATCAATAAGTCAATAAGAGAATTATAAGTTTTTATTATGAAATAAAATGGATCGAATATATCAAAAATTAGTAAACTGTTTAAAGGAACAGAAAAGTCATTCCGATTTGTATATTTCTTGCTTAAGTTTAGATTTGTTTATTTGTTTTCTATAGTTTGAGAGCTGTCATTAGAGCAAGAGTGTGATGATAAGATAGCTTAAAAATCAAATAGGTGAAGAATTTTATTCGTATCAGTTGGTCAATGGGTTGATAGGGATCTTAATCTTCTATTTTCTATAGCTTTTAATAGGTGTCTACCTTTTGAGTGTCTTAGTCTGGAGCCCCTCTGTATATGGTGAATACAAGGGGAATACTTGACTTTTGAGATGGACAAACAAAAACATATATTTATAATTGGATATGACATTATTGTTTTTCAAAACATTCTCCAATAACATCAAAACATTTTTGCTTGCGTTTGAACCAATTGTCTAAGCATTTTTACTGTTCCAATTGAGGTGTAGAAAAAGATTGACCCCTCAATTTATTTTAGATATGCGGGAATACGAAGAAATCATTCGGTGTATGACTCATCAATTGGATGTTTTGACTGGTCAAAAGGGTTTTTTTTGGGAACTGTTGTGTGATCTTAGATTGACGTGGTATAGAATGATTCGTCTTACGTGATTTTCTCGAATACTTCTGGCAAACAAAAATTCAAAATTGACCTTTATACGTTGCTCTAATGGAACGGTGGCAACATATCCAGTTATTCCGAAAAAACAGGCAATCATTTGCTTCGGAGTGCTTAGTGCGCGAACGACTTTTGTTGGATTTGGCTCGTCTTGAAAAACCAATACAGATGATTATTGTTTAGAATCAGGTTCATATGTATAGATCCATGATACGTCGCCCGTCCTGATCTCATATAAATCTTTAGGAGTACCGCGAATGAATTTTTTCAGCATTTCTTTGACACAATCGACATGAATTTTTTTGAGCTAATGTGAAATTATTGGGTAGGAAACAAATCTTTTTGATATGCAAATGTATATGCAATATTGAATATTTGCAAAGAAACCAATACTTAAGTATACCTGAATCTCATGGTATGTCACATGACGATCTTGCTATATCAGTCATCGCACATCAACGATGTTTTCTGGCAAAACAGTTCATTTTGGAAAATCTTCGTGAATTTCATTTTGTAACGGATTTTTTATTTAGATGGTTTGTAAAGTAGCTTGTGTAATTCAATACCTACAATAATTCCTATGGGTAATGGGTTTTCGGACATAATCATAGTATCTACATCTACATTATGGTAAATAATGAAGGCTGAGTTAATCGACATGTTTGTATTCCACATGCTATTTCTAGATATTTAATCATTTCGTCATTTTTCGCCTGACAGTGGCGATCGATTCTATTCTTTCCATAAAATAGTTTACCGTATCTTCTAAATATATCCTTCGTGTTTGGAGTTGTAGGTGTGTTTGCTGAATAAGCTGCACTATTTGCTGTTCTCGTGGATGGGTTATTGTTATTTGAGCATACCTAACACTGGACTGAAAATAGTTCTCCAGAAATTTCTAATTAATATATGGATATGTTTATCGAATGCTTTCATTTTAATTGAAATATTCTCTTCTATTCCTAACTCATGTACATTTGAAAATGATAACATCAAATAAGACCATAGAAATTATTAAGTTTAACTTGAATTAAATTTTAGTATCCATAAATTGCCACATAAAAATGGTTTATGATTTGAATGGACTCGAATTATACACGAAAATAATGGACAATCAATTTTCATGTAATGCATTTGCTACTATACTGAATTACTGTATTAGTCTGCTTTCTTATGAATTAAGAAGATTTGAATTGAAATATTTTGTTCATCTTTATCGAATAACTCAACAAATGAAATCGTCGATACAACCTGTATTATTAAACTTCATTTTTGTGATGAGCTACCAACAAAATAATCCTATCATTTTTGTTGTTGAGAAATTTATTTTGTGATTCGTTGTGATATATATTATTATCAGAAAGCCGCTGCTGTCGATGAATTCGTTGCAGGAAATGTAATTTTAGCCAAGTAGGCAATTTCCATTTTATCTTTCATACCACCGTTTCAAAAAGAAAATTCTATACAAGGAGTGAAAATACATCTGGCAGTTCTCATAGTGAAAAAAATGTTTATTTTTCAAATTTAACCGATGGAGCTTCGCCAGAGTAAAAACTGCGTTGACAGTTGGATGAGAATGATATTCTGTTATAAATATTCCAGGATGATTAAAGCTAAACAGAAATATACTCATTAATACACTTATTTGAAATTAATGGATTTTTCTACTTTAGCTATAATATTTGGAATATATACTATAATTTTCACGTGAAAATGAATTTATTACTTTTGAGGTTTGTCTTCAAGCCTTTCATATTCGACACATGATATATTTGAGATTAATTTTATTCAGGCACTGAACCAGCTAACCCGGCGAACTTTGTTCCGCCTTAGAATAAATAAATGAACAGATTTCAAATTTTATTGAGTTCAAGTTCATTTTTTCACAAGGATAATAAATCAAAGTGTCTATGTGCACCCTCCTCGAAAAAATCCGTGATTCTAATTTCAACCATAGAGACACGGACATTTTTAAGGCAATGAACCGAATGAAACTTAATCCGTGTCTTTAATTTCAGCTGTGCATGTTTCAAAAATAACCTTCAACTCACGGATGAATACTGTCCACGGATAAATACCATCCACGGATAAATATCATCTACAGATAAACACCATCTACAGATGAAATCTGACATATATGCCATTTTTAATCTCAATATATTTTTTTTTATTCATTTAGAACGAATTATACAAAAATGTATTAATTTAGTTCTAAAAATTTCGCGTTTCTAAGATTAAAATTAGACCACGGTTTTTTGTCCTTGGAGGGTGATGATTTTGGATCATATGGTAAGATTAAAAGACACGGAAGAAAGCTTCATTCTAATCTGTTTCTATGAAAATTTCCGCGTTAAAATGATGGCCTCGAATTTTTCCGTGTAGATTGGCTATTTCTATAAAAATTTTCGTGTCTCTAGGGGCAACAGAAATTTTCGTGGAGGGTGCCAATAGCAGCAACGATAATAAGTATAAATAAAAAATTAAGTATTCAACTGTTTTTTTTTTGGCAAGGTATTTTGGTACATAAGTTGCACCCTTCTTTGAAGCACATTGTGAAAGACTATATTTTTTGTTTTATCATCAGGCACACGAACAAATAACGCAGATGGTCTTCCGACCTTTGTACATGCCACATATAATTGACAAATGAAAAACATGGATTTGATGAATTAGATTGGCCTTATAATTTGTTGACGCTTATAATAAATGCAAAAGTAATCGGAAAATGAGGTAATTTAAAATCAAACGGCAAAGCGGTTGTTACCATTTGGAACCTCCTCACCTTCGTATTTTTCTCTTAGTACCGTCGTGTAAATCACGTTCTTCAACACTTTACTTACTATCAATTGGTTGATTTACATTTCGAAGCCTGATTACTACTACTACTACTTTATTCATCGGGTAATTCATCACTAAGCAATGAATGCAATGGCGAAGTTAATAATGGCCATTTCACTTTCTCACTAAAGCAGCACAATCCTGACGTTTCTCGGGAAAACCTACGCCACGATATTCTTAGAGAACGTCCATTGACCAAATGCGAACGCAGTAATCAGTGCTAAAATCGTATCGAAACGTTGCTCGAATCAAATCAGTAGTTCATAAGTTTTTTCTTGTGCTTCGAGAATTATCTAGATGTTAATGTCTGAGGTTTGTTTAATAATTTCGCTTTGTCAACTGAAACGTTTCGCACACTGCCTCGCTCTGCTCTTGTGATTAAGAAGCATGAAGTCGAACCATATTGACGTGGCACTCTTCTCTTGGAACTTCTTGATCTATTCCAGTCCTTCCAGTCATCAAATGTTTCGATCGTCTTGGTCTCGGCATTGTTACTGATAATATCGGCACGATAAACTAATAGAAACTCGAAACAAACACATCAACCTGTCAACTTCAAAACTTCTAATGGTCAAAATTTGAATCATACCTAACCAGACTTAACCATGAATTATAAATAATGTATCTAACACAACTTACTTTTATATACATGTCTCACATTCAAAGACGGATATTCTTTGCTAACTAGCTAGAATAAAACCGATATATTGGAGTTTGTAGCAAATTTTGGAAAGTGTAACGCATTAAACTATAAATCCAAGATTTCGGGATGTATTCTTCCCATAATCAGGGAAACCACAATATAAGTGAAGAAGTAAGTTATAACTCCAAACTATGTATATAACATGTGTATTTACGTCAACAAAGATATATTATAATCTTTGAATACACATGGTTTGAGTTTTTAACTTGCTTCTCTACGTTTATTGTAGTATCTTTGATGATCAGAAGAACCTTTTGATATATAAATGCATCTAAATGTTTTTGATTTTAGCTCTCTTCTGTTTTAAAACTGGTTTTTTTCCTAATTTTTGGAAGATAAAATTTGTCGTTTCGACTTTTTTTAAGTCTTTATCATAATATGATATATTGACAATGACAATTTGCGGATTTATATTAATCATTAGATCACCTACATCATAAATGTCAAAATAAGAATAAAATCAAAATAGAAAATGTTCTAATAAAAAAATTATTTCTTTAGTCCTTACATCTCAAATATGTAGTAGTACTTGATCAATCAAATTATTCGTATTTTCATTAGAATTTACAAAATAGAGCAATAAATTCTATTTATTCCTTTTTATCATTCATAGCTTTTTCGTTTTTATGAATGTGAACCATTTCTGAAATTCTCTTTTTCTTGTATTAGATTCCTTTCCAAGAATTTTTGAATCTTTATAATTGAATTTATGTTTTTTTTGATATCTCATGGTTGATGTTTTAAAATTTATGACTTAAACTAATATAATATTTATTAAAATAATTCGATAATTGTTGGGAAACTCCTTGTACATATGGTGAGGAAAAATATTTTATGTTTTGAAGTTTCGTTTCTGTTTTGTTTTTAATTGATTGTAGTATTTTTTTATTCTTTTCTTGAATATGTTGTTTATAATTTTTTCCGGATAATTATTCTCTTTCAATGCGACATAAAAACATAAACATAAAAACAGAATGTTATACGAAACCAACAGGGTCATCAAGATATTTAAACTTCAAATCGTGTCATCCTATGTCACAAAAAAAATCAGTGATATTAAGTTTGGCTGATAGATCTATCCAACTATCAGATCCTGAATTTATATGCTTAGCTATTCAAAAAGCAAAAACTGCATTGAAAAGGATAAACAGATACACAAATAAACAGATAATACAATCAATTTAAAAACAAAACTGAAACGAAGCATCAAAACATAAAACATTTTTTCTTACCATATGTACAAGGACTTTCCCAACAAATTATCGAATTATTTCAATAAATATGATATTAGTATAAGTCATAGAGGACATAAAACATTCTCCAAATATTTCACTAAATTGAAATCTAAAACATCAAAAAACAAAAGAAGTAATATTATATATCAAGTGCCTTGTACTAATTGTGACACTGTCTACATAGGGCAAACATCTCAGTATTTAGAATATAGACAAAGAGGTCATCAATATGATGAAAAAAATAGAACTGCATTAACAAACCATGAAATATCAAAAAAATATAAATTCAATTATAAAGATTCAAAAATTCTTAAAACGGAATCTAATACACGAAAAAGAAAATTTTTAGAAATGGATCACATTCATAAGAACGAAAAAGCTATAAATGATAAAAAAAGATCTAAATAAGTCAAGTAAAATTTATAGCTCTATTTTTAAAATTCTAATAAATTTAATTGATTACCGCTATATATTTGAGATGTGGAAACCAAGGAAAAATTAATTTTTCTTATTGGAACAAAGTTCTAAGTTGATTTTATCCTTATTTTGATATTCATGTTGTAGGTGAACTATAGATCAATATAAATAAGCAAATATCATATTTTGATAAAGACTTAAAGAAAAGTCGATACGTCAAAATTTATCTTTCTTTTGAAAACTATAGAAAAAACTAATTTTGAAACAGAAGAGACCTAAAATCAAGAACATTTAGATGCATGCATGATCTTATTGCAAGCGAGCTTCAGATCAGTACTAAGCAATAGCGGCATCCACCTTACGGTGGAAATATTTATTTTTCTCAAGTTATTGCATGTGATGATCGCGAGATACCAAAACGCGGATTTTTTTAACCATTTCTGGAGTATTTGCAGTTATTTATGGTCCTAGATCTCAGCATCCTTCATGTTCAAATCGCCACTTTTTAAAACAAAAAAGTAAATTTTTTATGTACATCATTTCGAGAAAAAGAATTAATAAATGAATTTTTTCTCGTGTTAACTTAGGATTTGAAAATCATCTATCCAACAAGTTTTTGTCATTTATAAATTAAATAAAATATATTTTTTGCGAGAAAAACTTTTTTCAATGAAATATCTGTTTTGAGAGTAACCTTGATGTGAAAATAATGCGATGCCCTTTCAAATTCTTGTTTCATGGCTGACCAAACGGTAATGTCGATGTAAAGTATACATTAAAATTGGAAAACGGGATAAATTTCCTGTCACAGACAGATATCGCTGTCAGTCCATTAAAAATCAAAAGCAAACAAAATGTGGAAATAGAAAATGGTAAACAGCGATGTATTTTTAGGAACCGATTCCTATTTGATATTTATATTCTCAAAATAATATGGGAAATTATGATATATTATCAACACCAATATAATAAAGTAAAATAATTTGTATGAATCTAAAAAATCAGTACTCACGTATTATTCTTAATGTGGTAGAATATATTCAACAAGTATGTTTAAAAATGGGTTAAAATCCATGCGAGATGAACATATCATTCATATATACAGGGATACACACTTATATGTGACTAAAAGGAGTGATAATTTGTTATATTCTAGCAGACCAATTAGCGGTATCGGCTTTTGTCATATTACGAGCGTTTTCGTAGTGAGATGTGGCAAAATTGAACCACAAAGTGTACTAACTCTAATATATTCTGTGTTTAAAATTTCGATATGTGAAATAATCATTATGTTAAGGCAAATACTCATACGACAGGGAAACTAGTTTGATGGAATAAACACTGAATCATATATTTGCTGTGTATATCTTTGAATTATATACTCGTTTAGTATTGGATATAATTGTATATCTAATTATGTATTTCTTATCAACGCTAAGTACCAGAAATTTACTATCACATCGTAGTGTGAAAAACGTAGAGCTTCGTTGCAAGATTGGAAATATTTCTAGTACTTTCGGTAGGTCTAGAATCGGAATTCTTAATAAATCAAACACTAGTAATAAATTGAAAGTCTTCGCTAGTGGAATGTATTAATATATCCTGGAAAGCACACTTTCACTATAAATCATATGAAAGCATTGGGGCCTGTTGTGATAACGTCGCTATAGCATTGAGCATATTATTGAAGCGTATATGCGGAAAATTGACTGTGTGGAAACAGCTAGTTATAATCGAAACTGATAATTCTCCTTTTGTTATAGTTGCAGATTATTAATTGGATTATTATTGTGTATCGTAGAATATCGGTGTATCTTCATATCAATCTATAGAGAAATTTCTCTCTAAATAGTTTGTTCAGTGATGAAATTTTGCTTTTGAATGCAATGGGGAAGCAAAAGTGTTTCCTTAGCCTTCCATGTTCCGCTTTAATAACTGAGTTTCGTGAAACTTCCTCCAAGCACAGCAAAACTGACGCATGGAGCTAATATCTATGAATTATTTGCATAGCTGACCAATATTTCTGACAACAGGCAAATTCTGGACTTATTATTGAGAGTAAGAACTATTACAATGGAAATACGTTTATACAAAACACATTAAAAGTTTCAATTATTATCTTTACGAAGGCTGATCTATTTGTTCACTCTCTGACCCTTTAATAAGTCGTTATATTGTAACATATCAAGTATAAATCCTAAGGACGTTGGAAACTGACAAAACTCAACCTTAAATAGAAGTCTGAACTTGAGCGCGACATAAATCAGTAACAAAATGGATCGTTTTTAGTGGCGTGTCGTGATTAAATAGTGGTGTTTCAAATAGTTGGCCTCTACGCAAATTTAAAAAGATTTGGTAGATGCAATGGGAGAAATTTGAGTGCTATAAGACATAGGGAAAATGTGTTATTGTGAGTTTAAATATGGTAGATATTAGTGTAAAGGCAAACATTGCGGTGGAGCACCCAAAATCACAGAAAAATGCTTAAGAAATCCATGATCTCGTGTTGCAAAACGGAGATTTTCTTTCAATAATGAATTCATATGTGCACTTAATAGATAGAACAATTTTCCTCTCGATGCGCGTTACACATGTTAACACATCGACGGGAAACATTTCCATGGAGACAATATTGAATAATAAAAGTGCGCAGAATACAAGAAGATCAGTCCTCGTATATCTCATTTCCAGTTTATATACCATCCACTTCAATATTTGACTTATTTCTAATCAACGTAATTTCTATTCATAAGCTTTCCTCGCTCATTTGCTCTTGCACCTTGAGAATTTCTGAAATGCTTCCTTCTTACTCCATAACTTACTAATTTCCATATACAAATGAGTCTTGAACATAATTCGAGGGTTTCTAATTGGGATAACAGATTTCCTAGACATTATGAGCTAATTTAAATGCCTCCAAAGCCACAACGTTGACTTAACACAGTAGATAAATATATGAGCATATCTATCACAAATTATCAGAATTGGTCAAAGAAAAAAAAACATTCTCCATTTCGCAACAAAATTAATACACTTATTTTCATAACAGTAGCTAGGGATCATTGTATTTCATATATGATGAGAGCGAAAATTTTTACAAGCATTAACAATATCAAAAATCACCGGAAATCTTAATTAATTATTTCCCAAACGATGAACACATAAGTATTGAAACCTCGGAAAATATATTAAAGTTAGTCCACTTTGGTGTTTCCTTGTTGCCACGTTTTCAATAAAAAACCGCTTATACTCGTATATATATATATATATATATATATATATATATATATACAATATTTAACTTATAATTAAGAATGATTCGATTCATAAAATATTTTCTTGCAAATTAGTGTAACATTACATCTGTGTATTACATTACATTCCTAACACAATTTTCACATTCTTTCGATTTTTGTCGACAAATATAACATCCTAAATTATTTTTATTCAGTAGAATCTGTGAACCTTCCTAACCCACATGTCGCCGCTCTGCTTGTAGAATTTATTGGTTTTTCATTGATGCTTTCGATAGCAATCCGACTAGTGAAATTTCTCATAATTTAAATTTTAAGATCGTGCCTTAATCGTAAGCATACATAATTCCTCACTTAATTGTCGCTAAATAATTTGCGTTGATTTGTGTTTTTTCATCAATTCAATTATTTTTATGATATTAATTGAGTAGTTATCAAGATTAACAACCTGCAACATATTAAAAATCATAGTTTTTATCTATAAATATGTGGAACAAGTATTTATTATAATTCATATTGTGAAGCTAACTCCTCACCTAATTGATATTTAAGAACAAAATTGTCCTCATTGTCTTCTGGTCGTAGACTATCAATTTGCTATTTTCAATCGAGGTTGTATTCTCTTAATAAAGTTGGCACCCTTCCCAAAATTTAAACATTCCAAATGTTCTATTATACTCCTTCTTACTCTTCGTCCTCTCCCTCCTTACTAATTGAAGATTTAACCCTTGCTATATCCACCAGTCTATCATATGTCATTGGACTTATATGTTGGTTCCATTTTTTGCTGTTATACCCATTTCTTAATGTTTTCTATGTCACAAAAATGGCTGATGTTTTCGCTTATTTCTCGATGTAATACTATTCCGTTCTGAAAACATTCCACCACCTTATTTCCTCTAGCTACTTGTCTTTTCACCTCCTCTTCTACGTCTCAAAAATTTCAAGGTACTTGTATTTCATTATTTCTCGTATTACTTAACCTTCTAGTTCTAATTTGCATCTAATGGGCTTTCTTTTGATGTTGTCATGAATATGCTTTTTTCATTCAAGATATTCATATTATACTTTTCACCTTTTCTATTATACAAGGGTGGTAAATCTATTGATATTCATAATTTTTTAGAAGTATATCTCGAATTTTGTATTTTCTCTTCTCTTTCCTTCACAATTCTCTTTTCTTCTCTCATCCTCCTTAAAATACATATCTAGGTTAGGTTAGGTTGGTATGCGCAGCTTCGACCTTTATTGGTCGTGGCTCAAAGCCCATTGCGTTACTCTCTATTTTTTACAATTTGAAATCTTAGTTAACTAGCTAAAGACTCTGTCACATTTTTCCATTCCAAAGATTATTTCAAAGCATGTCTAGACCAGAAGAAATTTTCTTACCCACTTTATTTTCAATTCTGCTGTTTCGTACAAACTATATATTGTCTCTCACGATTTGACATTGTTTTTCCATCAAAGAAGGGCACCGACAGAGCAGATGCTCGACCGTGACAGAGCAGATGCCCGACCTTCTTCTTGATTGAATGTTTCGTGAATCTTTTTTATTGTTTTTTATCCATCAATTCTTGACACAATTGCTTTGGATATCGTGCAATCAGGCTGGAATTTCTGTAGCTGTTGGTGATATTCATACTTAACACACTGTTAACACTAACACTCACAATTACGCAGTCTGACGCCCGTTTCGATAACCTTACCTTTAGTCTCTGAAGAAGATAGCTTGGTTATCGAAACGCTAGACAGTGTAATTGTGTTTGTGTAGTGGTAGTATGAACAATGTGTTCGGTATCATGCAATCATTTTTGTTTGATCATATGTACTCATGATTAGTTCTGATTCCTTTATGAATAGCATCATCTAACATCATCGGTAGTAGTACTGTGACTGTCTATTTGCCTTAAACGTCCTCCGTGCCGTTTTTGGCAAGCTTATCTGTTTTAGAGTTTCCTTTCATTTCATGAAATCTAGCTGTCCAGCTGAAGATTACTTTTGTAACTAATCCAGAAGAGTACCTCACGACTTATTAATACTATGTCTTGTTATCGTTTTTCAGACTATCTGGTTATCTGTTTAGATTATTGCTTGATTCACCACTTTCAATCTCTAAGACTTCTAATTGTTCAGTTTCTTTTAAAATACCTAGGCATCACTTCCTGCTCTATGATGTATTCCGTTCTTCTCTTGTATGAATTTTTATTTTAATCCCTGGCTTGAAATTAGTTTTAGTGATTAGAGAGTTGCTGTGCTGCGCCAATAGATCATCTATTTTTTCTTAAATTTCACTCATTTTTCCCATCACTAATACTTTTCCCTCAAAAGGTTGTTTTCTCTCAACTGGAAAACGCATTTCCAGCCTACACTTTCTATTAAGAATTCTATAGGAGTATGAACAATTATTATTGCTTATGAACAATCATTATTAGTTATACACAATTCTTCTAGATTATAAACAATTCATAATCTAGTTTAGTTTAATAATTCGATAGTAACGCTGAAAATCCGTTCGATTTGAAAAGACACCAAAGCTCTTGCATTGGAATTGAAATCACTTTCTTGTCCCTTTTCGGAATGATGATGACCGGTATTAGGCAGAAAAATTATTCAGACGATAAAGAAAACATACGAATGCTCATGAAATTGTGATAAAATTATAATAAACGTGGAATTATACGAGCTGAAGAGCAGAAGAATACCTCTAAGGGAATTTTTCGATAAAAATTGGAAATAACAGACGTATAATTTATAAAAGGCATATACCCTGTGCAAGTGGAACATATTTTATTAGACATTACATGGAAAATTTATCCCCGCATCCATTTCTCGTGGATTTTCATGTTAAAACATTAATCTTTTCCAAATCATAAATCTGCGAAGAGAATTTCGGAAATTTGAAAAAGGGAAAGTTGATATTCAGCGGTTGGTGTCAATGTATTAAGAGTAACTTCTTTCATCTATGGTTTACAGTGATTATTCGAATATATAGAAATATGGATAGGGAAAAATCATTGATAATTTCTAGAAAAGATAATCCACACTATCTCGTGATGTACGGTACACCATTCTACAAATCAAAAAGTCAATTCAATTTTTTTCCGTTGTTCAGTAAAATATTCCCACTGCATTTTATATTTAATATAATATTAAGATCGATAGCATACAGATTTCATCCAGTTTATATCCTTCTGACACGTTGAACTCTATTCACAGCAATGTGTAAACGAAAGTGAGAGAGTACGAAAATCTCTCTTATTAGTATATTTTCTACCATAAATGCTGTTAATTTGAGATTCCACATAAAATGTTTGCGTGGAGTGGTGGCGAAAATATTAATTTTAAAACGTTTCTTTCCAACGGAAATTAATATTTGCATTTATTGAAACATCCCATTCCTTTATAGAATTCTAGGTGATGTACATAGATGTATACAAATGTTTACGAATTACATTATACAAGAATGAGTTTCTAAAATGGATAAAAATGAACAACGAACTCAGAGCGACGATATGTTTCTTTTTGGTTTTTCAGTTTAACTTTTCAAAAGCGATTCCTAATAATCTTATTGTTCATCATTTTGGGAAACAGTGGCAATATTAAGGTAAAGATATTGTCGTTATCAATCTGACAAACAATAACAGCTTGTTCTTCAAAACTAGAAACCTTCAACAATACTCAATAAGAATATTCATAATATTGAAACGGATTTCACGAAACTAACAATGTTGATCTAATGGAAAAATATATTTGGGTATTGAATTTTCTGAATACGTGAAGTCCAGAAGAAATATACTACATGTATTATGCGTAAAAATTATATGCGAAAAAATTTCTGCACGCACAAAGTTATTTAATCAAATAATCAATTAAATAGATTGTTGTACGTTTCATCAACGTTGTATTAGCACGAGATGAATTTAAATAGCAATCCAAACAAATAAATAAGAAAAGAAGGATATCAAGGAAAACCAAAAGCAAGAAATTGGATCAAATCATCTTTGAAAGAGAAAGCTCGTTTTGGAATTGGAAAATGCCCTAATATAGAATCAAATAACTCAATCGAATTTGTTTCTATTTCACGTGGGGAGCTTACAAAAATTGTTTACAGGATTGTATCCAGCTTAATAATCTGGATTTATTTATTTTGATATGAACGGAATTATTAGTAGCATTACGAGGTTTTAAGTTATTCTTAGTTTACTTTAAATTTCAATACTCCCTGGTCATTTAATTTCGATTTTCGAATTAACCAAGTGTAATTGGATTCAGCTATCCCGATAAGGTAATTTTACAGATTAATGGTATTTTCACGGTTGACCATTTTCTGGGGATCACAATATTTTCACAGCTTAGATGTCGTTGGAGATATAACTGAACGTATGGGTAATAGTACGTAGAAAATCATGAATTTGTATCAGGAATTGCGGCGCTATAGGATATGAATGCTCAACACGTATTTTCATGATTTATGGACCCAGCATTAAATCTATTTTTTTCTATCCCCTAATTGACGCAGATAATTGAGGCTTTATTTTTGATAACAAAATCGACTTTTCATTCATATTCACTTAAATGTCGGATAAAGTCACGTTGGAATTTTGATAAAGTAGAAGTAAAGGACAGTAGATGCTTTGGTATATTTGACGTTGAAAAATATAATTAACTAAATTATAAATACATAAATCGTTTTTTCAATTGTTATTGGAGTAAAGTGATTGTTAGAGCTTGCCTAACGTTAAAAACCATGGTTTAAGATGGTAAGAAGGTTATAATTACCATCTTCTTAAGCAGATTTGCAGGGGAAGTTTGAAAAATTAGATATTTAGCATATTATAATCTAAATCCTACTTTTTGAGGGTTTTTCATTCTGTTTTTTATGTACTCTGCACCTGGATATCAATTTTTTTATTCTGAAAAATATTCTAGATTTCCAGTTTTAGAAGTTTTCCCCATTACGATTTCCACTTCTCATATAGACTAAAAATCCTAGCTCAGAACTATCTTAATTCAATCAAATCCCACTATTTCTAACCTAATGAAAAACTCCAAACAAACATTTATCTCTCCTCTGTCATTAGAAACTAGATCACCTCATCAATTACTACAAAACTTTTCGGTCTTCATTGTAGTTATTGTAACTTTCGATATAAAGTTTGTGCGGTTTAATTAATTCAGTTTTAGGTTCAATAATCACACATACTCATCTGTCTTAAGTGGAACAACTACTTTATAGAGATTTACTGTCCCGTGTGAGTACTCAGGAAGTTAGTTTGGCAAGAACCGTGCTTATAATATGGTAGAATGTTTTCATGTTATTTTATAAGAGGTAGTATAACTAAATCACACAAAACAAATCTCACATTCAATAATTACTGTTCAATCTTCAAATTGTGAAAACAGACTTGTTAATTGTTGACCCTCTTAGTATTGCTAGGGGTGCATTCTAGAAATTCTCTGGTGTACTTTATGCCAACTTCAATATTTGAAGGATATACTTCTTCGAGCCGACTGACGTATACAACATTGACCATATAATATACTTGAGGAGCTTTGATATTTCAACGGCTTATTCTGTAGAGTAAAATTGTGAACCCTTCTTCTAGAGTTTATTGTGTATAATAATGTATATATAATAAAACGAAAACCATAGATTTATATCAAATTTCACGCTTGTAAACTGTTACTAAGAATAACCTTCGGAAGAATGAATTTGATTTTGATGATGAATTTCTCAATATTTCGGTATGAAAAGAAAATTAGATATACGAATCAGGGTGAGTAAAGTTCACAAAATAATATATAAAATTCCTATATGAAAGCATAGTTGCCAGCACCTACTATTTTTTCGTGAATTTTACTTTGTGTGACTATCCCTCGAAATTATTTGTTTTTTTCAATTCTTCTTATAGCTTTGCTAACATTTGAATTTGTATTATTTGTATTGAAAACTGATTACAAATTCAATAATTGTCAATTAAGTAGAAAATATCTTATATAATTCGAGAAGGATGAAGATTTCTCATTTTTTATCGCCTCTAGTCATATTATCTTCACTCGTCAATAGTAAAATATTGTTTCTGACAGTTTCTCGATTAAACTATCCACCATAAACACCAATAACATTTTGATGAATGTAATCCAACTAAAAGCTTCCCCAAATTATTTGGTTTATAAGCGTTTTACTACAGAGAAGGTATTCATATCGTTGTAAGTTCAGTTTATCTGAAAATATGAAATTTTCTATATCAATTACTCTCGATATATTGTCTTCCTCACACACTCCTCAGAAAAATACAAAGAGGATGAGAATTATATCTAACACAAAAAGATCTTATTGTGGCTTTTGATACTATACAGGAAATATGGAAATCCGTTACAGAAATCGAACTATCACTAACATTAGTGAAAGTATTAAAAACCCTTATAGGAAGGGAGAGAACTAGATAAGCTGTAATATTCAACCCCAATAATTTCAAATGCAAATAAAGAAGTTTTCTCAATATACTGAACAAATGTATATAAGCAAAATAATGAGAAAAAAATGCAAGAAAAAAATTTCAAAAAGTGTATTGACATAATTAATACCTATTATTAATAGTTAATAGTTAATACAATCATCACAAGACTGGATAAAAGAGGCGGAAATAGCAAACATTCAAATCAAGTATATTATAACATTCAAAAAATGGAACGATCATACAGTAAAAAAATAAAAAAAATTATACAATAATTTTTCGCATTTTTGTATAGTTTTCAACATAAAGAGTCGTACTGGTGAAGGGATCACTTTACCGAGAGCAGCACGTGTTCTTTGGAAAACGACAAAAACTGTGATTCCTAAATCATAACTCGTCGTCTATTTGGATAGAATTACCAATCACACAACATTAATTAGTGCAAGTATAAAAATAATTGAATCATGGAATGGAATTTTATATATGTAAAAAACCTTGCGACGAATATATAAGTTGGACATAAAAGTGCATCTCTCAAGAATGAAGGAGTTGGAAGAAAATGAATTTATTTTTAGTGAAATATTGGTTGAAATAATGTCCTAACGTTTTGGACATTTTAATAAAATGTTCCTCTCAGATGTTGCCGATTTTAACTTAATGGGGTATATCAATAAATAAAGAACAGTTGGAAAACACCCCAAAATTCATTTCAAATTCCTTAAATGGTCCATTTTTTGTTATTACCCTTGCTTTAGAATTTAGAAGTCATTTTCACCAACCATATTAACTTACGGGGTACTTGTATTTTTGCCATATCCTTTATAATCGTCCTACTTTTCAGACTGTCGAATGCTTGTTTGACGTCGACGAAAAACATTTGCATATTGATATTCTGCTCATGGCTTTTTTCGATCCCTTGTTTTATACTATGTAAGGCATCTAGTGTTGATTTTGCTTGTCTAAAACATTTTTGATATTCTTCTGTTTCTGGTTCCACTATCTTTTTCAGACTTTCATTTATTAATGTTGTTGGTATATTTTTCTTCTCGGCATTGTTTCTGTTTCTCATACTCTTTCTATGATCTTGAATATTTTGTATCTTAGTTCATCTTCCCTCTATTTTATTAGATAATTCACCTTTTCATAAATTCGTTTATCACTAAAGAGTATAGGTTATTTATGGTTCTGTATAATGTCTTTCACTTGGTGTATAATAATATATGATTGGTACAAAATAATATATCATAGAATATTCAAATTTATTATTGTCGCTTTAAATAAGTGTTTCTATCTCTAGTACCAGAATTGGCACGAAAACTAAACTTTTCAATTAATGCTAAACTGATAAAGTACCAGAAGGAGTTACTTCACTTTATTGATACTGCTTGGACCCAGCTCATGAATATAAATAGAGCCTTTATCCTCCACTAAAACTTGTCTTATCAGAAGATACGATAAGATTGTCTTCTTGGTCACTAAAGGAAGTATTCAATATTATTTTTTCACAATAGTAATAAAATGAATCCTGTTTCGGTTATACCGTCATGTATGCGTAATTTTTCACCAAGGTAGAAGTTCTATTTTCATACATTCAAATATACGAAATTGCAATATATTTCTTATAAATGCAATTTGTTCGGAATGTGAAATATCGATATCTGTCCCACAATAATTAATAAATATCTTTTATTGCTCGATACGTGCCGAATCGACAAAAAGTAAATTGAATTGGCGTTCTTAAAAATAAAAAGAAATGCCAACGAACAAAGAAACCGTAAACTGTGCCATATTTCTTCACAATTTTCCAACTTTGGAAAAAGATATAAACGTAGTTATGGATATTTTTTAGAGCTACAATTAATAATAAATATAATAATAAGAATTTAAACGATATATTCTGTGGAGAATTGTACGCCTTAATAAATATTCATTTGCCGTGTTTGTAAATATTTGGAGAGATAGTAAAACTTATATTCACAAAAAAGTCTGTTATTATCAATGAATGAATAATTTATGAAATTAAAGAAATGTTTGAGATTGGTTATTCGTAAATAACTATAAAACTATATAACTGGTTATACAACCTTTAGTTTGCAGATGAAGTATTATATGCAAACGCCATAGGCCTTAGTCTCCTATTAAATGCTATGTGCAGCGTTCGATCGACGTCTGAACGCCAAGCACAGCGTCAGCGGTCAATACATCTTGAACAGGAATCACAAGACGACCACATACGATGAAAAATCAGATTATTTATGAAGAGAAAGAAAGAAGGATGTTTTCAGATATTGATAATGAAACAATTAAAAGACAAGAATATTAAATTTATTGAATATTTTCATATCAATCAAGAAAAATGCGAACATATCGTAGAACTTGTGCGGGAATATATAATAAAACTGCTATCAAAAAGGCATTATCACCTGAAGACAAGTTGCTTATAACTTTTATTGTATAATGCACAATAACATAGGACTGATTCCATTAATAATTCGTTTTTTTCTTCATCGAATTTCGACATTTTGTGTTAACCTCAAATACGACGTTAACGCTGCAATGGTTCGAAATAACTAGAAACATGACACAACATGACAATAGTAAGCATCGTGACGCGGCATACGGCATGCCGCTTTACGCGGCGGGAGGCGTTTATAGGAGACCATAGCCATAGATGACAAAATACGTAGTACGCCAACTTAAGGAATAATACTGGGGACTACAGATACGTTAAAAATATACACACTTGTGCCAGGAATGGATACAAAACTGTGAATATCTAGGAGTTATTTTCGACAATTCAGAAAGAAAGTGTGGAATGAACAGAGCAAGACCAACAACCAAATCACTAGAGGAAATACAGTGAAATAGGAAAATAACGAAAAGTGAGATTCGAAAATACAATTATTATTAGTAGTACAACTAAAAATACATGGAAATGACTTGAAAAGAACATATAATAGAACGTCGAGGTTGGATCGAATCAAAAGGAAGGAAGACCCAAACAAATCAATGGAGATCTGGATGGTGCAGCGACAGTAAAGAGTGACAATTAGGCATCGGATAATGCAACAGAACGTTCCGAATCCGGACAGACCGGCAAGAGCCTCCTGCTCCCTGTTCACCATTTTCGTTGGGTGTGTGCTCACTAGAAGTGTGGAATTTCAACCAAATTACGACTTAAGCGGCCTATAGCTGACCCTATTCGGTAATCTGACAATCCTAATATGTCCCTCCTTTTTATTTTTCATTGCTCTTCTTGTCATGTTTATTCTTGGCTCTGGAAGCCTAAAATAATCCTCTATGGTGTAAGCCAATGTCTCTTCGAATCTCATCCGGGGATGTTCGCTTGAATCTTGTCATCGAAATATCTGATCTAAGAAACGGCATTCCTTATTTTGATAGCTTTTAGCAGTTCAACTCTATGATGTAGATGAATACAATATGATAGTGACAGAGATGGTTATCACGAAGTGAAATTTTTTTCTTGATTTCAGCTTGAATAATCTTCCTATAACATTTCCTTGTCATGAAGTCACCTTTTTTCTCTTTCTCACCTCTTCCATCTTTGAGACATGATAATTTTTAGGCATTTAGCCTTGTGGACCAGGTTATTCATTCCTTCGTCTTTGATGACTAAGTTTTCTTCTAGCATATTCCTGTTCTGCTGGGTTCTCCTCTGCGTTGATGCTGATATCTTAAATAGGAATGGATCCACTCTAGGCTGCTCTTTTATATTGCCATAGAATTCGAAAACTAATAACATAGTGCTACACAATAGATAAAGCTAAAGTATGCGTGGTGCAAACTATATATTGTGAAGCTAATGTTCTATCATTTATCTATCAAGACGTATACGATAAAAGAATGCACGACACCTGATGTCAATTATAAATTTTATTCTAAGTTTTTTTTGTTTGTATTATTCAACTCGATCGAAAATATGTATCTCAGTGTATTCATAATCAGCCGAGGTATGATGAATAGTTATTTGACACTTGAAATCGTCAAAGTCGAGAAAATGTTTGCTTGAAACCGCTGTTCATATTTTGGAGAAATAGTGGGTATCTAACATTAAAAAAATGCATTGCATTTGGTGACGAAGCTTTCTTTCAACATGCGTCAAGGTACTTCAAATCGAGAAATCCTGAAAATGAACTCAAAAAGATATGAAAAGTGTTAGCGATATTGAGAACTTCTTTCCTTTTTATCGTGTCCCACGTTAATAAAGCTGAGGTGAGTCATTGAATGTAACATCTGACAAAAAAATTTGAAAATAATACCTTGAAGTCGTTGATTTAGAACATAAAAACGCACCATCAAACAAGTTGCTCATTTTCGTATCATTCTCATATGGCATTAATCCACTTTTCTGTTCGGAAAAATCGAATCGAGGATGCGAGATACCTACATAATTAGGAAACGAGTGTACTCAGTTATGTCACACTGTATATACTCAAATGTGAAATGTGAGTTTGAATGAGATAATCTTCCTCGGTTTTTGTACTTTCCATTTAATTTCCGCGTTTCAAGTGAAAGCACCTTCCCTCTTCATTATCTACCCATCAATCAAGAATTTGATTCACATTAGTATCTAAGTTTTTGCTGCCTTCATGTTAATAGATCTCCTGTCAGCATTTGTTCGATATGTTGAGCCGTTATTAGCATATCTATTCATGATGTCTTATATCTACTTATATGCAAGTCTTTTCAGAACTTAGGGATGAGATATGTATTGGTATAATTTGGTCCTGGGACTTAATAATACTAAATTCACCAAACTTCATTTGAACTCCGAACTATTTTGATATTTCATAACTAAATACCTGTTAATATCCAAAGTGCTACTTTGTTGGACTAAAAATTGAGAGACGAGCGAAGCGAGGCGAGCAGCAGACGAGTCCAATAAAGTAGTATTTCAGCCGCGGCATACACAACATTTTTTAGACGACGCATAAAATCCAAAACTTTTTCAATTACACTAAGGAAAGAAAATAGAAAATAGAGAATTATAAACATTTCATTTATTCAACAATATAATGTATTTAATGAAATTTGCAATGTCAATATTAATTTATTAATTATTTGCAAGAACTAATGTTGATTGAACCTACAGGACAATTATTAATATTTATTGGATTGGATGCAGATGGAATATGTATATCTGTACTAGATGTTGAGGGAATCTCTGTAGATGTGTTTGTGACACTAAAAACGCAACTTTCGGTATGTAAATGGATACAGAACGAACAACTTTCAGGTGGCTTCATCTAAAAAAACTTAACTCACATATTTGTAAAAATCTCATACTGATTTTCTGAACAAAGTCACCACCAAATTATTTACCAGGGATAGTTTAAAGAAGCATAGATTATATCTAAATTGTATCATGATTTATATGAGTCAATTATGAATTGTAATAAGTTCAAGCATTTGAGAACAATTTTTACTGTAAAGTTCTAGAATGCTTTGCTCAGTATTTTGATTTGCGATTTTTCACATAAAATAATAATGTAAAAAGTCTCTCAGTTTGGAAACATCACGTTATCCTCGATTTTATAAAATGACAATACTGATTTTGTTTATTGAATTGTCAATATTTGCCAAATCATAAATTTTCATTGTATAGCGATTTAAAGAATATACTTATGTAATACAAGTCAATTGATAGATCACAAATATTTTGACCAAGCAAACTCAGAATGCTTTCTATTAGGTGTTGGTTTCGAACATTTACAATTACTAGTAGCGACATTAATTTACAACTATTTCTTTTTGCCAGTTTGACCTTTTTCTCTGAATGATAATGCAGTATTGTATTACGCATGGGCCGTGTGAAACGAGGAAGCACACAGTCTTGTTGTAACCAGTGGTATCTATTCGCAAAATTAGCATGTTCATAAATAGGAAATGAATTCGTGGATTGTAGTTCCACTTCTTATAAAGTGAAAACGGTAGAGGTCTTCCATCACATGATTCAATCTAACATACGATCTTTTATCAATAGAAATCAAACATAAGATCGATTGTCTTCTTCACAAGACCAACGTAATAGTTTCTTGAAAATAGTAATGTGAATAACTGACTATATTAAAAGTTGAATTTGTGAGTGGAGTCAGCTTTGTTCACACTGTTGTTTTAGCAAAGTTTTTTTATTCAACTTGTATTTAATGTAGATTTCAGTTGTTTTGGAAGCTAATTTGACTTTTTTATTTAATCTTACAACGGTAAGTACGAATATCATCAACTTTGAACAATTTATAACTTAAAAAGACGGGAATATTTTGATACTTAGCAACACCTTCTGATCCTCTACAAGACCCAGATTCGACTAACTTTGAAATATTGCTGGCACCTTTAGAGCTCAGCTCCCAAGTATAAGTGTAATCTGAGATGCTAGACTCAATAGAGAAGAGAGCAGTTTGACCCACAGACGATACAGAGTTGAACAAAAACTTGGATGGTTTAGAACATAGAAGAAAGGTCGCCGACGTAACTCAGATTTACTGATCCCTCCACAACAAATGCTCTTTTGAGCTGTCCAGCATTATCATGCCTAGAGCAGTTTTTGCAAGACCTACTCAACAGGCAGGCGTGGCTAATGAACACCGAGTTCGTTTGGAGATGCCTAGAACGTCAATTTATTTGGATTCATGCATGCATGTTGAATCAGTTACCAAGTCATATCTTTCCCAAGCACTACAACCTACAGAAGTTTAAGTTCAATATCTTCAGCCATCTCCACAAGGCAGGTACTACTAGAATTACTCAAGTGTAAAAGGGTTTACCATCTTGTATTTGCTTTTGACTTGAAAAAATCGGTGGATCTTTTCAAATTCTTTGATCTGTTCAGGAAGTATTATTCTGAGGTTAACATCTATTTAAGGATAATTCTATCTATATTATATTTTCCAGGAAGTGGCAATAAAGCTGAAAATATCTATAAAAACGGTATGTTTCATTAAAAAGAGAAGATTCAGAGTAATACAACTTTCCCAATAATACTCAGTCGGACACCTCGATTAAAACTAAAATTGCTTACACTTAAAAGGAGATTAAGGAAAATTATGATTGCACAGTATAGTGCATGTATCTATAGAGTATGACTTTTGCCCAGTTGCTTATAGCGTGGCATCTGTAATTCTTAGAAAACTGGTAATTTAATGTAATTTTGGTCGTAGAGCTTCGTCATTTCACGATTCTATCACCGTGCAAAACATCAGTTCTCCAGTAATAAGCCAGCATGGCTAATATTAAGTTTGGAATTTGTATCTTAATCACTCAGTAAATCGATATTACTATCTAAAGAGTTTTGGCAAAAATGTTGATGTTGAACATATGAATTCGTAAAAGGCGGATATTTGGAATATTAGCTATAACAATTATTGAAGAACTTACCAGAAAATATTCGTCCTATAACTTGATATTATACAACAAATCAATTTTCTCAGTGTTAATTAATATGACCTTTCCTCATATTGCGTGAATTCTCATCCATCCAATATCGCTAATTCTGTCAATTCACACAAAAAAACGAGAGTTGACAATAGAAATGAAAACAACGATATAACAATTGTGTATTTGCAATTTTGAAGATAATGTGATTAAGAGCTTTTGGACACAGAACCGGTAAAATTGCGACTCTATAAGCAGCGTTGTAGCAGGAATAATGTGATGAATGATGACACATATCCACTAAAATTTTGTTTGTGTAGTTGTGCTTTTGATTGAGTTCTTCAAAAAACTTCTAAACACAAAATATAAAAGAGGAATGGAGATACGATACTAAAAAATATAGATTATTACTTATCTTCATAATAAAATAAGTTCACGCTTTCATAAAATCCATGCTTAATAACTCTAGTACTTTTGCATGGATATGAATAGTTTGTAGTATATTGTTGAATGTTTTCCTCTTTCCTTTCCTTCTTAGGTGGATCAACTGCCAGCTGATTGCAGATTCTAATCCGGAACGATATCACAGTTTCCTAGCATCGCATTCAATTTTCGATGGAAATTTCGAATTCTTTACTCGATTTGCAAAAACTTTTGATTTTTATCACATTTTTGTGCGTTAATTCTTCCATGATATTTATTTAGTTGTATAATAGATTCTAGATGTTCTATAATTGTTATTTAGCAGTTATCAACGATTTTGCTCAAAAATTTGATATTAATACTATTAAACTAATACCGTATGAAAACCGCAAACCTTGGTAACAAGTCATTAATTCTGCTTATGAGACTGAATAGTAGATAGCCATTTAAAGGGAAATAAATAAGTAACACGATAGACATGGAAAATAACCCGTCAGTTGATCGCATACACCCACAGGTATACTAAGGTAGATAGAATCATAACATATGAAAATGACCCGATTAACTCGATCAGTTTCCGAACAACAATGAACGTGACCCAAGTTACCTTCCAAATATTAAGATCATAATTGGTTTAGCCTGATGATAGTTTCCGAAAAGTTCTATTAACATTGTGATCGTAAATATAATGAAGCTAATCCATTGCAACAGATACGATTTCAATTTTTCGAAAAAAATGTAACGAGTTCCCTTTTATAAGTATGCACTTTAAAAACTTAATATACGCTATGTTGCTGATATGAGGATTGAAAATGCCACCCCTTTTCATATCAAATTTTTATAGCTGTAGTTATCACGCCTAGGAGGTTGAACGGACACTTTCATGAGCTTAGTTCCAGGATATTCAACGGAGGAAATTATTTTATACCCTACTTCAGAACCTCATTGTATTAAGAAGTTTGTAAGTAGTTTCGTACAGCAATTTTGGAAGTAATTGTATAAGACATTGTTTACTGTTTTTTGAGTGTGGATTCTATTAAATTCTAAACATTTAGAGTTGATGCAATGCTTGTTGACATAATATCTTTCTGAGTGAAAATTTTTCATTATCACTGAACTTAAATTCAATTCTTCTCGACGACTGAGAAACACGTTATTCCAATTACAGTTCCTACGCAGCATTACATTTTTGTTTGACCTATTCCTTGACACACTTCAGTAAGATATATTCGAGTAGCTAATTCTAAAATATTTTCACATTATTTATTTAGAAAATAATAAGTTCGTGACTAATAACTAATATAATATTCCATTTTCACGAATTCAAGCATATCATATAAGATGTTTTTTCAAGCCTGACGAAACAGTAAAAAAATAGTTCCCTACAGTCAACATACTACGGTGATTTTTCGACACGTGTGATCAGTATACTCTGATAAACTATGCAAATTTACCTGGGAAAGTAATTAACAATTCCTGCAGCTTATAGACTACTTCATAATTTTCAAATCGCAAAAAATTGTCCACCTAAGTATGTAATTGAACTGGGTATAGAATATACCAGAAACAAAATGACGACAAAACATTGAGACGTTCAAGAAATTTGCATACTTACTAAGAAGAGTAAAACCACTTTAATAATCTGTAGAAGGAGACGTAACATTATCGTTTCTTCAGTTGGAGGCAGCCATCATTTACGAGATCTAAATATCATGGCAGTAAAATTTACGCATATGGTATGGAATGCTATCAATCCATAATAGAGCCTACTGACTCAACTGCATCATCAAAATGAATCGTTTGTTCCCATCTTTGGGTTTAATTTGTTCAACTACACTGCTTCCCATCGAAATGCACCACTTTAAAGTGGTGCAATTCGACACATTTGGATTATTTCCATTGGAACCATGTGCAGTCATATTAGTTTACACTGTTTGTGTTACTTGTGATATGGCTACCAATGCTCGACAAAACTGCTTCCTCAAAATGGCGAAGGTGCCAATATGCCCGAAATCCATTCCAAACGATCTTGTTATGAGTCTTTTTTTCTTGATTCAATTTGAATAGAAACAGTTGTTATGAGATTACAAAATATTTAAAGAAATACTATGAATTTTTTTGAAAAGTTGAACTAAAACTTTCTGCAGTCAGTTTATCTTTCAGAGAGCTACAAAACTTAGAAACGCGATGTGAAGTGATAAGAAAAATTAACTAATTGACGAAACATTCCATGAGGAAGCACCATCAACACTTCTTTCCTACTTTCTTTGGCTATCGTTTTCCTCCAGGATAGTGCCACATACATAGTTCAGCTCTTCTAACTTCGTTCATGTTGATGGGTTTATCACATCTTTTTTGATACGGACAGGCTCTCTCGTGAATCATTCCTTCCTTTTTTCCTTCTAATCTTCTGAAATGTATGCATCATGATAAGGAGCATCCTGCAAATAATAGAGGCTGCGTGTGACAAAAACTTGAAGACAACTCAACGTTTTGTATTGTCTGACATTGATGTTTTTAAAATATTAATATTAAAATCATCGAAACCACATCTATATAAAAATGCAATACATTTTAACCATACAAAGATTTTCTGTCGTTAATTTACTCTACTACTCTACCCTAAAGTGAGTCAGGAACCATTCATTGTAAGTACTATGAGAGTATTTATTATGGGAGATCTTCTGGCCATATTCTCTTCAATTTTCTTTTTGCTAGTAACTGGATGGATAGATTCTTTATTAAATAATTTTTGTGGTCATTGGATCGAATTTTGTATCTTGTGAAAAAGTTCTTCATCACATCTTTGATTAGTGGGATTTTCAGATCGTTATGAATTGTTTGGTTAGTAACGTACCAGGGAGCTGAACTTAATATACGGGATTTTTTGGATTGAAATGTTTGAAGCATTTTCGAATTTGGTTCACTGCATCCCCATCGTTCAATTCCATACGACCAGATTGGTATGAATATAGTTTTATAGATGAGCAATTTATTTTCGAGTCCTAGTTGAGACCTTTTGTTGAATAGCCAGTGCATATCTTTTAGTTTCAAATCTAACTGCTTCCTCTTGTTTTTGATATATGTTTCCTATGTAAGTTTTTCATCTAAATGCAAACCTAAGTCTTTGACAACTGATTTTATCGGAATGGGAATATTATTGATGAACATTTGAGTACTAACAGATTTTCTTGCTGTCAATGTTATTTGATCTGATTTACTGGCATTTACGTTAATTTTCCATTGATTAAGCCAGTTTTGTAACAAATTTAGATGATTTTGTATTTTTTCTACAGTTGAGCCTATAACTACATCTATTACCATGATTGCCGTGTCATCCGCAAAAGTTGCTTTAAAGGTACTACACTACATTGAAGTACTCCACATTCTATGGTATGGTAATTTGAGTAGGTATCTTCAACTTTGATTTGAAAGTAGCAATCTGTGATATAAGATTTTAAAAGAAAGTATAATTGTTCCGTTAAGTGTGGTTTCAGTTTGTAGAGGAGACCATCATGCCATAATCTGTCAAACGCCTGTTGTATGTCGAGAAATTCTCTAGCACACACCTTTCTTTTGGTTGTTACAATTATGTTAACTATCCTGTGGCATTGTTGAATTGTGGAGTGTCACATCTGAAACCGAATTGGTGCTGTGGTATGAGTTCGTTTATGGTGACAACTGTTTGGATTTTACTTAAAAGTAGTATTTCTAGTACTTTTGACATCGTTGGAAGAAGACTTATAGGGCGATAAGAACCAGCTTCTGTTGCGGGTTTGCCAGGTTTTTGAATCATAATAACCTGGGCAAAGTTCCAAAGTATTGGATAGTATGGAGGCGTAGTATACTATTACAGATTACTGTTAAGAGAATCATTGCTTTTCTTGGGAGTTTTCTTGAAATTTAGAATTTTTATTTGTTGTCGAACTTCTGACGGGGTAAATGTCATCATAGGTAGAGATAATTGGCATGGTATTTCAAGATAATTTTTTATATTTTCATTGTTATTATTATCTGGAGCTGTACTTTGTACGAGTCCATGTCATATTTGATTTTTAGTAAACGTGAGTTGCTTACTGTCGATCGCTTAAGTTTTTTTGTAGTTTTCCAAATGTAGTGGTTTCCACGAGACATGAATCCGGAAGGATTCATGCTTAGCTTCATATAGTGCTCTAATTAGTCTGATACTAATTCTGTATGTTTTGGGATTTCTAGTTTATTGCCATATACGTCGCGCTCTCTTCTTTTTCTGCTAAAGGTTCTTTTATGTGAAGGGGAATGTTTTTCTCATACACTTTTTTGGCGTTGCGGTGTTACTTACCACCCCGCTTTTTGTATAACTGTTGTTAGATAGTCTACAGCTTGCTCGGTATTTTGATTCCCTTTTATTCTGATATTCAGACCAATGTTTGTATGTATTAGATTTTGAGAAGTATCCCAGTTTGTCTCTTTATTTGTTAGCTTAGTGGGTATTGTTCTTCATATTACATGTGTACTTTTAGTTATTATTATTGATTATTGATCCAAATTAATAAAGTTCATTTATAAATTTGGCTCATATTTTCTTAAATCTCTTCAAGTATAGATTAATTCCTCATTTTTCGTTGATGGACCACTTCCAAGAAAGTTAAATTTGACTTGGTTGGTATAAAGTGGAACAGCAATGCAATTACTTCACTACAAGTAATTCTATTTTCAAATACTCATTCTCTTGTTAAATATCGGTCGTTTGAACTATTTTGTGCTATATGCAGATAACAAAATTCACAAATAGAGAATATTATCTCCAGAAATTTGTATATTTTTTTTCTTTAATACTCAAGAAACTACAAATTATTTCTACATATTCTACAAATATTTTATTTGGAGATGTTATAATTTCACAGTATTTGCTCTTTTGTTCAGCGTTATTGCGCTAATAGTTCTTTGGAATTTCGTCATAGAATTGCTACTGTATAATAAATCAATAATTATAATTCCAATGAGACCAATGTGATTCACAGACTAAATATCAATTTTTACATATTTGAAATGCATTCACTTGATTGAATATTCATTATAATACAATTCTGTACATAAACAGCAACGGAATTGTGATGATATTATGTACTAACTATTTAGAACCAATAACCTACCATCCCTTTAATAGATAAAGTTTCGTTCTCCAAAATAACTCGGCCTATTTAAATTCCTAGAGACGCTTGTGGTCGGAATATTCGCACGACAATTCAATTTCCACTTGTTGTAATGTACTTTCAGCTTAAGGTTCACTCTAGTATAATTGAATTAAAGTTTGTGCTCAAAGAATAGTGTCCAAAACTTTTGGAATTATCTTCTTTGTATGGCTCTATATTGAGAAGAAAATATCCATGCTCACAAGTTTAAGGCCGGAAATAATTCATTCAAATATTAATGAAGGGCGAAACCGGCTTCGAACGTAATTGCAAATTTGGATTAAAAATGTCACTCCGGCATTCAAATATACTTAGGAGAGGATCTCGAGAATCTAATAAGCTACTGAAATTTTAAGAGAGCACATTTCTTTATACTGCTCAAGGGATGAATAATCTAATATAAGCCTCTTTGGAAACTCAGAGGAAAACTATATTATTGGAATTTTTTTGATTGAATCGTATACTCATTGAAATCATTGAAAATATCAAGGTGTACTCATAACTTGAAAATTTTCTGAGGGATAAAAATAAAGCGATAGGATCAAATAAATCACAATAATATACAGAGAGCGTTTTATGTATGGAACGCCTCAATTATCTCGGAAACGGCTTGTACGATTTTTATAAAATTTTGTGCGCAAGGGTCTTCTGATACATTGTTGTCAGATCTATCCTTTTTCTCGAAAAATACTGGAATTTGTTATTTTATTAGATATTCTTGAGAAATAATAATTATTTTTCATTTAATACTCTCTATACCTTTCTTTTTAGCCCTGAGGTGGGGTGGAAGCTAATGCCATCCTCACAGCGGGCGGGTGCAATGCTGTGAGTTTATGTGGGACTCTCATCCACTAAACCACCCTCCTCCTTCCTAAATCCTTTGAGAGTTGCGTACTCCGGGAGGACAACAAGTTGTCATTACATCAGCGTACCTCCCATGTTTCCTTATTCCCTAAATTTTTATCCTTGAGTGATCCTATCCTCTGTCTCCCTTTTTGCTCATTACTTCGGTATCTCTGTCCTTAAACATTTCTCTCTCAGTTGCCTGTGGAAAGAATACTCTATAGCTGAATATCATAATTTCGGAGTTATAGCTATATTCACAATATCTCCACCAAAGTTACAATAAATATTGCACTTTTAGATAGCTACGATTGAATAAACTCGTACAACTTGAATATTCCTTAATAATTTAAATGCTAATCTCGTACTGTGAGTTAGTCAGTTAGTAAAACTGGTGCAGTAAAATATTTATCCAAATCATGGCGCAAAAAACCTGCAACAACTGAAGACAAATCCTTAAATGTTTGTGTGATTTGTGTGAACAATTATGAATTCTATAAAACATATAGTGAAGGCGATTATAGCAGATGCCCAAAATGTTGTTCATTTACGTCATTACAACAAGCCTTGCGATTTTTAAATCCTTGCAATATATTTTGAAACATCCTTGACTGCTAAATTCTTCTTATCTCTGTGGTAATCCTATATTTCAATTCCTGAATATTGGCAGGTTTTTTTTATAAACGATGTTTACCCCACAGTGACCCCATAGGAAATATTCTAAAGGATTCATGTCGGGTGATCGTAGGTGCCATTCGATGGAACCACGCCTTCCAATCCATCTTCAAACACATTATTTAGGTATTGCCTCACCACACACCCATAGTGAGGTGAGGCACCATCTTGTTGTAGCCAAATATTGTCGTTTCGGATATTGTTATTGTCCAAAAATTTCTAATAATGAAGTTTTTTTTAAATGACCAGTATCTACAATTATACCGATTCAAGTTTCCATTAATATAAAAAATTACCTCATCGCAAAACATTACTTAAAAAATTTGGATCGTTCTGATTGTAACATTTTTCCATCATTAGGTCTGCAAACTCTTCACGTCTATCGAAATCGTCATCTGACAACTGTTGAACCAACGTTATTTTGTATGGATGAAATTTATTATCACGTGAAATTTTCATTACGGATATTTGCGAAAAATAAAGTTCTTTGGAAATTTATCTAGCAATCAAGTGTGGATCGTGTTCTAACAGGACACAAACATCAAAAGATTTGTTTTCAATTAATGCAGTTTTTCTGCGCCTGATTAGGATAAATCTTTTACCAAATCAGTTAAACTCTTTCAATAATTTACTGACAGTAGATCTTGTTATGGGATTTCGGTTAGGATATAAATTATTAAAGTTATTACACGTTTTTTATTGACTTCTACGCCTATCACCATATTCTAATATCATTAAAATATCAGTTCATTGTGACTTTCAATGAACTTCAACAATAATAATTTATTGAAACTTCAAATTTGTTATTGTAGCAATCATAGCCACCTAAATGTATTATTGTAATTTTGATGGAGATACTGTAAATGTAGCTGTAACTCCGAAATTATGGCATTTAGGTATAGGAACTATAGAATATCGGCCGTATCACAAGACCCTTGTACACGAAAATTTCACAAGCCGCTTCCAAGATAATTGAGGCGTTCCATACATAGACTCACTCTGTATGCTGTGGAATAGAATTCAAGACGTTCAACTAATTTTTTTTCGCGTTTTTGCAACAATATACCAATTAACACTACTTTTTCGAATCATTTATATACTATGTAGAACTTAAGTGATCTAATGATACGTTCAATCGACAAAATCATCCGATAAAATAACTTAAAATGTTGCCGCCGTTCCGAAATAGTATTTATCCAATTTCTTTTTCGATAAACGTGACAAGTATCTTCAGAGGGAAGAAGGGTGGATTGGTAGACGGGAGCATTTAACAATATCCAGAGGATAATGAACTGTCCTGAAGTCATTGGCTGTTCCAATACTAGTCGACGTGTCATTTAATTATAAAGCAATAGGAATCAAGAGAAAAACCAGCTTGAAGTAAATAAGGATAATGCGTTTTTCGGATTTAATTAGTGCTACTTAATCTCTGAAGAGATTTTTTAATCAAGGAAAGAAGTCAAACAAATGTAAATAAATAGATTTAATTGTGATTTTCAGAAGATTTGGTAATTAATTTTACATAGTTAACAAAAATAAAAAATACGAGGTATAATGAAAAGATGCACTAAATTATTCTATTAAGAATATAAACAGGATATATATTTCTTTCATATTTAATAGCCATTGGACATTTTTTTTTTTCATTACAATATGGAGTAATTTTATGCTCATCTAAATAAGAAAAGATATACTCAGCAGGTTCTGGCTGATGGGGTTACACAGAACTTACTGTATATGCACTATGCTCTGTTTTTAACATATTTACATCATTAACTCCAAGCTTAAGTTTTTTTTTGATACCTGTGTTGTTCAACAGCAAAATAGCTCGACGTACAAATTTTGATGTAGCCTTTTCCCATATATTTTGGCCCAATTAATAATAGATTGTGCAATAATTTCTATTTTGAACGTCCTATTTTTCTTCTGGAGAAGTCAAAATCCTGTGCTATGCAGACGATGCGGTACTGTTGGCGGAGAACGAAGACGATCTGCAAAGGCTACTGTACCAATTTAACAAAACAGCACAAAAGTTCAATATAATAATATCAGCGGCAAGCGGCAAAGACAAAATCAATGGTTACTCTCAAGACACCGATCAGATGTAAGCTTGTGGTGGATAACAAAATAATACACCAGGAAATGAAATGTAAATATCTGGGAATCGAAATATCTGGACACGGGGACGTGGAGACGGAAGTAAGAAACCAAGCTTCAAGAGCCTCAAGAGCAGCAGCATACCTAAATGACACAATTTGGCGAAATAAATACATTCGAACTGAAGCAAAAGCCCGCATATATAAGACCGCAATCAGACCTATATTATCCTATGCAGCAGAGACCCGACCTGAGACCTCTAAGACGAAACGGATATTGGAGACTACAGAAATGAAAATAGTTCGAAGAATAGCAGGAAGAACACTAATGGATAGAGAAAGGAGTGAAAACATAAGACGAACATGAGGGATAGATAACATCAATGACTGGGTACTGGATAGAAAGATAAAATGGAATGAGCACATTGACCGCATGACGGAACAACGAATTGTGAAAATATCAAGGGACAAATCACCAGCAGGATAAAGAAGCTTCGGAAGACCTAGGAAAAGATGGAGTGACAACCTTCCAGGTGACTGAGCAGAGGCAATGATGTGAAGAAAAACCGGCAATGATGCCTATACACAGCAGGAAGAAGAAGAAGAAGTTCCTATGAAGATCACCATCACGAATATAATAGGACACATCGGGAATGTTCTCAATACTTCATTTTGGTATCGTTCTATTATATTCAAATTTGTTTCTTTGAAACAGTCTGATAACATGAACCGGCTTCAATATTTCCTAGTTTGGCAGACACATATTGTGTAGAGACAGAATGGAGTTTCACTCTTTGAGCCAATACATTTTCCGATATCTAGTTACTAGATCTTCTATTTAGTTTCAACGTAAGCGTCATTATTTGTATGTCGCTATGTTTAAAAATTGTACTATGGTATTATTAATATTCATTGGTATATGCTGACGTCATATATTGCTGAGATGAATATGTATAGAGTTTGCTCCCTTCAAAAGGGTTTCCCATTTTTCATTCTTTTGATAGTTGTTTGTAGTTTTTTAGTCGCTTATACACTATATTTTCATTCTACTCATATAGCTGTATGGTTAGCAAAAATAGCGAACGTATTCTTTTCTTCTTCCCTTTGGTATAGTTCTTCCAATATCAATTGTAGAAGACAGTTATGTGAGGAACAATCAATATTTTATAAGCATTGGCGTGGCTTGGTGAGATTAATTTAAATCATAAACTTCTTTAAATAAATAGAAATATGGGGTCCTTCAGACCATGGACGAATGAAGACAATGAAATTGCACAGTGTAGTGGGAATAAAAAATGCTATGAATTTAATATAAAATAATATAATATAATAAATAAAGATTTAGATATAACAACACAGATATATTCGAATGTTTAAAATAGGAAAATATATAGAATAGAGTTAATATGGGCAAACGTTAAATCAGAATAACGAAAATGTAATCAGTTTCCAGAACTGGGTGAAGAAGTTGTAGGACTCGTAAAAAAAGTTGTAACAGCAGACCGCCAAGAGCTTTGGAAAAACTGTGTTTAACATGTCATCAAAGAAAAAGATGAGTATATGGTATCACCCCATTTACAACCCTTCATAACTCTAATCAAATAATGACTCGAGCTCAGACGGTTCTGACTACCATGATTATTTATAAAGATGCTTTGGAATTGAAATGTTTTTTTCTTTTGTTTTATTTGCAAAGAATCTATTTTCCTTTATGGTTTTTGCTGTGAAATTTCGTTTCTCCGCAAAAAAAAACCAAAGGGGTCAAAAAGGGCAAGTTCGTCTGGTACCCACTTTAAACCAAACTCCCTCACAGGCAGGTATATTTTACTCGTATATTCACGTTTTATAATTCAATAGTTGTAGCAAGTCAAAGAAGTAGAATAAGGATTTTTGTTAAGTTCCAATTAGGACAACAATTAAGTGCATTTGTATGAATAACTGCGTATAATGCTGTCTAATTTATAATTTATAATGCCTTTTAACGCTTAAGATATACATATTTTTAAAAGTATTTTTAAAAATAATAAATATATTAAATGAGGTATCTACGCCTATGCTAGATAAAAAAAAATTGTCGGCAAGGATTTTTATAATTTGCACTTGATATCGGAAGAACTATACACCAGCTGCAATTGGTTCCAGTTCTGAATATGCTTCTTCTTGTTTTATTCTAATATATATCTCAGTGATGTACGATTGAATTATTTTAGAGTACTATTTCGGTAAGTATGATCTTAGTTCATATCGTAACCCCTTCGTGCCATACCGTGTCGAATTCTTGTAATAAATTTATAAATAATGTAGAGCACACAATTTTCAGACATGTGTTGTCTCGATAAAAAAGGGCTAGTGGAGGCCCATTTACTAAAGTTAGTAGTTGGTATGACAAAATCATCATAATGATGTGCCGTACATAGTTTTATTAAATAAACATGCGTATAAATCTACGACACTTACCCTACGGTACACATACATTTAAACAACAATTCCAATATCACGTGATTTCCTTAGAAATTATGCCATTATATAGTTCCTGCTGCCATTATCTGTATCGCAGTCAAAGAAAGTACTAATCGTAAAAGATATGTTAAGAGATAACGGTACACAGAACTAGCAGGTTTACTTTTTGTACTGAACAGTAGCTCAGCAGTTTGACACACAGTTTTGTGATAGGTCATCAATAATATGCTCATTTTGATGCCCAGGAACCAGTATTTTATTATTCTCAAACGATCTGGCACATAATATTTGTATGATTAGGATTTCGTTGACAGTTAAAAAAATGATCCTGATCCAAATGATAATATTGTTATTGTTGACAATGAATATATTCAAAGACTCTTATAATATTGAAATGAATAGAAATCCACAGAAAAACAATCAGCATTAAATTTTCTTATAAAATTTACGTTCAATATAAACTGATTTCAATAATAAATATTTGAATATAATATAAGACTTTTTATTAACCTCGTGGAACACACGAATGACCGTATGTATAAAATGTTATCGCTGTACATGCAGCCATTAGTTGAGAATGTGATATTTCATGGATCAAATCATCACCGTACAAAGGTAATATGTCGTGACAAGAATCTATAAAACCGAAGGTATATTTATGAAAATGAATTGGTATAACTAGTGCATAATAATTTCTTCGTGTTGAAATTTCAAATTTGAATTAAAATGATGATAATGCCCAACTGCGTGATAAAGTAATAGAGAACACAGTATGATATTATCAAATGTTTTCGCTTTCCAATAATTTAAATTAAAAATGAATGAATGTGGAATAAAATATATAAACATATTCATTTCTCCACATCGTGTAATGTTTGGTAAGATTCATAGATGAAATTGTTAATAATAAATTAACACTTCAAACTTTATAAATCAACTTATCACACCAGTTAAAACAATATTAACAGTTCGTGAAGATCTCTTAAAAATATATCACTGTATTCCTTCAATATTCATGTCTTCGTCTGCTGCAAGCTCCTGCCTTATGTAGACATGTTTTTTTTGCGATGCTGCAAGACAGTAGTGTGTCTGGGAGTAGTTCTACTAGAAACATCTGGAATATACTTATGACTGATGCCGTCAGATGGTGTGAGGATGTGTCCCCTTTACAATATTTATCACTTATCCGAATAAAAATTTGAAATAACATTGAAGCAACGTTTGTGGCTTATATTTTTCAAAGTGTACCTCAATATAAGTCTTTTGGACAGAATAAATTTTTCATAGGTGTGTGTATCTGTGTATCTTTAACTTGCGACAGGAATCCAAGATTTTTAAGTAAAATATGATGGGAATCTTCTTCTTGTTTTCCATAGATTAAGAGATAGTCCTTTACTCTACTGTAGTGTTCCTTTGGAACACCTGGGGTGATGATAACCAACTTTTATAATCTCTTATAGGTAATAATCGAAGTGTGTTAATTTCTCTGGTAATTCTCATCTACCGGTAATTTTGAAATTCTGTCAAGTGGTTTCTATCATCCTCTTGTTTGTTTCCAGTCCTTTTATATAGTGCTTTCAAAATATTTCTCTTATATATTCACATTTATTGTAATTAATCTGAATATTTCTGTTCCTGTTTTACAATATAATGTCATACAATAAGCCTTACAAATTATTATTCTGATGATATTTCTTGGAATTATGTGCCTCCAGTATGTCGACATCAATGATGTTTTTGTTGTGGGAACTTTCATGTATTTCTTTCAAACTTGTTATTTTTGCTATTGATATTGAACCACTTTGCCGTTTATTACAAGTATGCATATTATTTTTTTTTTTGTTTCTTCATTCATATTCACTTCTAGTCATGATAAAAATCATTGAGATGTTGAATGGTATTGGTATGAGGCTGACTTATTATTGTCTGATCTAGTTGCTACAGTGATTTTTATGCTTAATTTATTGGCCAATATTATTGTTATTATCTTTGAACCAATTTTCCTCTTCTGAATTAGGGTTATGAGTTGGATGGACTCTATTGAATGGTTGTGTAGAATCAATGAAATACATTTTTTTTTCACTTTATTCCAATCCAAATCTCACATGCTTATTAAAGTTGATTAAACGGAGTTATCAATCCTAAAAAGGAATATAGACATTTATATTGAGATAAAATATGAATAATACTAAGATAAACTAACATCTTTTGAGGAATTTATCTGAGGATATTAATACAATAAACTTCAATCCTCGTTCAAACTAATGAATAATTTCATTTACCATTTACGTTCAGAGAAAATATTCCCAATTAGAGAAAGGAGCCGGTAGTGGAAAGAATAAATACGAATAAGAGGTATTTGTTATATATTTGCTATTCTTAATGAAAAAATACATAATTGGAAGTATTTTTCCTCTGTTTATTTCTGAATCACGATCGCAATCACAATAACAACTTAATAAAACGTTCATTTCTTAGGTACCCTTCAAAACCTCTCGATTTTATCCTATTATTTTAAGACTTAATTAAGTTTGAACATTTCTTATGTCATCATATATATCAATTGAAAGTTCAATTCACAAAACACTAGAGTAGGCGACCACGACATACAGTCGGTATCCAATATTAGGTACCTTGGAGTAGTCTTGGATACCCGACTAAAATACAAGGAACATATAGCTAGTGTCAGCAGGAAGGCATCAGCAGTACAGGGCGTGCTTTCACGGATTATGCCCAACATCGGAGGCCCCAGGAAACCCGGAGACAACTACTGGCAACTGTAGTCAGCTAAGTCCTGCTGTATGGAGCTCCAGTGTGGGCAAAATCGCTGGAGATAACATCATACAGGAAGACAATGTCATCAGTCCAGCGGCTCTCAGCGATCAGAGTGACATCAGAAGAGGCCTGGGAGTCTTCGTCGCTGGCAAGAAAGATGGGACTGCTCAACGAAAGGTCGGTGGACACATCGACTTATCCCAGATATCATCAAATGGGTCAATCGCCAGCATGGGGAAGTCGAGTACTACATCACCCAGCTCTTGACTGGACATGGGTGCTTCCGGTGCACAGATTCAAGAGAAATAACTCCCCAAACTGTCATAATTCTTCTAGTGTCCCTCTTATGAAGAGATACGGGAGGAGCTAGAGAGGAACCTGGACCACACCATCAGTCCAGAAAATATAGTGGAGCACATGCTGAGGAGCCAAGCAGCATGGAACAAGGTAGCGGAGTACTCGGAGACCATCATCAAGGACATCGGCACCACGTACGAAGAGTAGCAGTAACATCATATAAGAACGCCCCGGCGAAGTAGTATTTACAAAGAGTGCCGCCGGGGAACCACCGTTTCAGGAGCAGGGTTAGGGAAGGTTTAGTGCGGTAAGAATTCCACATAACTCGCCTGGCAGGTAGAAGATTCATCCAGGCGAGTACCTTTTGAAGGTTCCTCCCTGCACCTCATTAATCTAAACACAAAAAACACACACACACTCACACTATGTATCGAATCACATAGTACTCTTATAATTTTATCTTTTATGATCTTTTAGAAGAGAAGTTTTGTTTCTGTTGATTTGAAATAATTTCAATAATATAATATTCCGGTAAACGGTGAGTTTCAATTATGAATGATGAGATAATAAGCAAACGATGACATTTTTCTAAATTTTTCTTCCATAGCTATATGAACATCAATCTCGGCTCTCATCTACAATTGTTCAAGCCATAAACATTTTTCTAGAAGTCGTTGAGCAAACAAATATACAATTTTTTTAACCGAACGAGCTGTATGTAATAACATTACCGGTCACTGTACGGTGAAGTACCATTTGTAGAACATCGGAGAAACACCCTACAGCTCTTTTTGCAAGGAACCAAAGCAAACCGCCGAATACCTAATCTGTGGGAGCTTTGTATAGTTAATTGTTACTTACATCAGAGTTTCTTGAAATGAAAGAGGTGAGCTGTATAAATCCCTGGCAGGAGAAACTTTGCAATGTTGTTATTAGCTGTCTAGTAAACAGACCTGGTATACAATAGAACATCAATGATCAAAGTATTAGCGAGATAGATACACGGCCTTTAGGCACTAGCACTAAACTAATACTAAATCTATGCTGATCTGCAATTTTTGTGATGCACTTGTTCGGATTCTCAGTTACTGATACTAACACCAAGAATACATTGCCTTCGTTGGTGGTTACTGCGTCCTTTTCTCCTGCTCTGTTTAAGCAGTACTACTTGCAGCAACAAATGTTAACAGCATCATTCCAAACTCACATTTTAGCTTCGTTCAGAATATGGGAAATTTTCTCTTAAAGAGAATATTGTTTCATCTCTCAAAATGAAAAAACAAAGGAAAGTGATACTTTCTAGCTAAACTAACATGTCAGGCTCAGGCATAAGCAACGGTACTGTTTGTTCCGTTTATCAATTCTGTCAAGAATTAAGAGGCTCGTTTTTTTTTATACCTCCGATTACTCTGTGCAGACACTACGCGGACAGGAGAAAATGGGCATGCACTATAGGCAACTTCGAAGCTCTCGCACGAACTAGACACTCCTCCATCGTTGACATTCAGACGTCAGTCGGCGTTGTGCTACAGTCACGTAAACATATCCGTCATTATTGATGCTCCCGCCAAATGTGAATTACGAAATGTAATTCGTTTTCTACAATTTGTCAGAATTGTTAACGTAAACCGCAGATTCATCATTACTGCTTTGTCTACGGAATTTCCAGAAGTTTCAAGGTCTGTTTTGTACTCTACTGTTACTTAACGGTTAGGCTACATTGGCGGCAGTAACCGTAAGTGTACTGATCTTTTGGTAATAAAATTACAGTTTTATATGAACTTGTCTTTTATTTATAGCCTACCGGAGCTTAAAAAATGACCCTCGTATTAACATCCGGTTTAAAGAAACCTTATTAATGAAACAAAAATTATCTTCAATGAAATATTGAACACAACTCAGTGAACATAGAGAGAGTGTTCTATTTGAAGTAATCGATGCTTCAATTTGATAAAAGATACATTTAATATTTAAAAGCACTATCAATATTACGTTTGATAGTTCAGGTTATTCCGAATCACTGTTGTGAACTTCAATTGTCTAAATTAAATGAATTTATCAGAATTAAACCTCTACGTTAAAAATGGTTAAATCAAGTAACATTGAACTTCATTCAAAGTTGATCTGATTTTTGACGTGGTATCAAGAAATTTTATCAAATAAACGGCAATAATGTCTTTGCACATTAGAGACCGTTTTAATACAAGTGACTCACCCTATAGATCAATGTAATATGATTGTATTAAAATGTAACTATCCAAATTGAATATTTGGATAAAACAATGTATGGAATATTACGCACATTTCATTCCACCTAAAAAGTTTATTCGAGCACAAGAACAAAAGATAATGAAAAAAAAGGAAGCAAGTAGACCTTCCACTAAAGATAATAAATTGTTCATGGTGATGAAGATTTACATTTTTCTGTAAGTAATAGGGGCTAAGAGAATTTGTGGCATGTCAGTTTAATCAATCTTTTGGATGGTAACTCATTTAATCTCGTTTTTATGGTAAACAATCCATAATATTTATTTTAGTTTGTTTCTCGGCAATATAAACTGTCACAAACATTGACAAAACTAGTTAACATCATTAATATTGTCGGAATAAAAGAACTGACTCGTATGAAATGGGGATCAGAAAATTAGAAAACCGAATAATCTCTTCTAGAATACTATTCGAGTCGAGTTAATACACAACTTGCTTACATCGTTTTCTTTATGATCATATTTCGATTTTTTTTTGAACTAACAATCATTTGAAATGATACAATGTTAGTCCTTTGATAAGTCATAATACCGTTCTTGAAAAGGTTATTGAAAGCTTTTAAATAGGTTTGTTCTAGTCTGCTAATTTGGACCGTTCTTGGAAGTTTTCAGATGATATTTTCGCGCAATCTACGAGTATGCACGGTTTTTGTTATACTTGCTATAAGCAAAGTATCGAAATGGTTCACAAATGATGCCCATATCGAACACAATACAGAATCTTTCGTATGAGGAAACTATTGGAACACATAATCTTTGTTGTGCAGAATCGTCACCATAACAAGGACCGTTCTTAATTAGTTGGAACGAACCTAATGATATTTTAGCGTCATCTCCCACGCAGTACTTGCTTTCAACCAAGTTTCGATACTTCGCGGGAACGGTTCACAAATGATGCCTGAGTCGGTTTGAATACAAATCAAAATCATTCGTATAACGGTACCTGCCGGGAACACGTGATTTCTATTGCGCAGAATTTTCACTCGACCAAAGACGATTTTTAGTGGGTTAGCATGAAACTTATGAAGTGAATAATTCATTAGATATCTACCTGGTTCGGATTTTCTTGAACAGATATTTACTCTGCTATATTTACAGAGGACAATTTCTAGATGAGCACTTATTTTCTATACTTGTTTACTTGAATTCATTCCAAATCTACTCATAGTTCTCTGTGTTATGGGTAGCAGGTCGGGATAACTGCATCAATTCCGTTTGTTTTCTGAATTTCAAATTATTTGGTTTATTCCTGTGCGTTTCATTCTAAAGAACGACATGAAACGATTTTTACAAAAGAACTCGATATGCGAATAATATTAATAAGAATTTTTTGAACTTACAAACATTTTTAACACCCTATAAACTAGATATTGAAATGATGATCCCATTCAATAAAATTAGCGATGTCGTAAATTCTCTATATCAGCACACCTTGTAACTGTATTTGATAATTGGAATTGACTCGTTTGAACATTGGAGAAAAATCTTATGAATTACTGAATTTATTGTAAATTGCAATTCGAAAAAAATATACGCATCGTAGGTACTGGAATTGTAAGCAAGAGTTATCCCTATGCATAGCATGAATTTATATACAGAGAGCGGCTTAACTATGGAATGAATTCATGATTTTGATAACAATTTATTTTGGATGAAAAATTTTTGAAATAGAACGATTTGTTATTATAAATGCTGGTTTGTTTTAATGGTGTAAGGAAATTATTTTTAAATTGTAATGTCGGTCGCTTAATCCATCATTTCCAGAATTAATTTTTTATTTTAATTATATTTATATAAATCAACGAACATGACTTGTACATAACTAATAATTGTCGGACATAAGTTGGTGTCCGATTCGGTCTTGCAACTCTAGAAGATATTGAAGTTTATCTACATTAATCGTTTAATTCTTAATAATAATAATGTAAAAAGGCTGAAGATCTTGGCACTCGTTTACAGATCCTTCTTGCTGAAACATTGGTTTGAAAACTTGCGAACATCACGTACAAAATGCGCATATACGCCGGCATGTTTCAACCAGATACTATAATTATCTGGTAAAGCAGAATTGTAAACTTTTGGAGATTTATTTGCTAGAACTGGTATATCTTATGTTCTTATATATAATTTTCTTCGTTGAAAATAACGAACAATAATTGTATTAATAACTATTCCCGCCTAGACATTCATATAGTGATGGTGTTTATTATAATCCTTAGACATTTAGTCAGGATTATATTTACACCATTATCTACAATTAAGACAATTGTAGATAATGGATAATAGAACGATAGCTTAGTTATCAAATCGCGCATCAGGCAGTGTGATTATGAGTGTTAATATAGTGGTAGCAACGAACAGATTGTTTTCGTTATTAAAAATTTGGACGAAATATAGCCTCACTAGAAAACAAAATTTGTGTAGTAAAACTTTGATATTATCATCGTTGAGTTATTAATGTAACTAAATCTTGTACGGATTGATGTCTTTCTTTGTTCACTGTAATTTGACGCAACGTGTTTTGCGGATTATGTTCAATATAATATTAGGTTTCTGATACCTCCAATTTTCTTCATGCTGGGCTCCACTTATACTAGGCATAATGTACTTCTCAAAATATTTCACTTGAAAATTCATGTATCTGTTAAAATGTCAACTGTTATTAAAATTAATATTGAATAGGCAACTTAGTATTTATTAATTAATAGCAACTTGATTATTGACGATCAGTTTCTGTTTTGTCTTTGTGTATTTCTTCAGTTTTGTCATTTTCTGACTAATTGTTAAAGATTATCAAATATAAATAACGCTAGTCGTCTCAAATATTGAACTAGATCTGTTAGTAATTTTTACTCGCGAATAGAATAATGTATTCATTTGCAACTATCTGAAAATAAACCTAAATTATTACTTCCAAAATGTTTTTATCTCGTTCTATATTGTTATGTATATTGTCGTCGATGTAACTTTCGGTTGATTTCCGTCCTCTTACTTATTTCACAGTTGTCATGTCACCACCCGGCTTGTTTTTGATGATACACTTTGGTCAAAAGAAATGATAATGATCTTTTGCTTCTTCCTCTATTATAAAATTCTTGGTCTTTTCCAATCAATCGTCTTCGGAATGGCGTTGTTGAAATGTTTGAAGCTTCATATAATGTTACAGATTGATGTCATGGTGCGTGATCAGGGCAGTTTTTTGCATCGAATGAAAAACCCACGGTGAGGAATACTACATCTATTTCTAGTATAATTTAGCAAAATGCAGAAATTATACATTTTCAGGAAAAGGAGTGGATTTTTACGTTGACTGTCCTAGCAGATATTCGAATATCGATCGAATCATCATCATCGAATCATCAATATTATCCAATTTACAAGAGTAAAACCTGTCATGACCTATCGATATCCTTACATTGTTTATAATTAAAGTACATAATACAATTAATATTCTATATTTTATTCATCAAAATGTCCCAATAATAATTATTATTATTAAGTGTTAGAACGTAAAAGTATGGGAGAATTCTGTTATATGTATATGTAACAAAGACGAGTTCTTTTGTGTTTACATCAATATTATTATAAACACAATAAAAGAATATATTCAATTTTCAACGTCCGCATCCATGTACATCACTTCGAAATGAGTTTTTAACAAAATGTCACTGAAATTGGAATACCAAATTTAATATTTACTTAACAAATTGCGTCGTTTTAAGCTCGAGAAGAATTTTTCGAATATTCCATTATTATGTACATAAGTAACAGCGGTAGAATTTTAAATATATCACAAAAGAGATTTGATAAGCAATTATTACATTTCTTCAGAACACACAAAAAGAGCATGAATAAATTAGAAGTAAGATATTTTATATTCGGAAATTAACTAAACACTGTCATTTAATTCATAGTAAGATATTCTATTACTTCCATGATCAATTCTAAGAGTCGTGTAACATTATGAATTTTCTGATCTGATTAGTATTTGAACATCTGCATGTTCTGAAAATAAATTATATAAATCTAGGACTATTCAATTGCCATCACTATTTGAGCTTTAGTTAAGGTACGTGTTCTCAAATTTGTTAAGCAAACTGAATTGTGAATGGCACCTTTTGGTATAGCGAGTCTGGAATTCTTAAAAGGTACGATATTAGATATCGTACAAACATTTGAAAAAGAGATTTATGACAGTAAGAAGTGGAAAATTTGTAGGAAAAAAACACACAAATTCACACTTTCATTTTTGTAAACGTCTTTCTATCCAAATAGACTGCTTATGTCAACTTTTTCAAGCTTGTACAGTTGATAATATTCAATGCTTGAAAACAAGCATGACATACAAAAACGGGGTCGAATTAAAAGATATTGAAGAAAATTGTTTTTTTTTCACCATCGCCACATTGCGGCAGCACTGAGATTTGCTGTGATTATATTAAAGGTCTTCATATTCTGTTTTAATTCATTCCCCAGTTAAATTTCATCTATTAGATTAATAAATAAATACGTTGGCCGATATTCTGACGATCCATAGATGTCATGTGTACGTCTGGATGTAATGCTGTGGTTCCTTGCAACGGAGCATTATCCACAAGTTTGATGTAGGTAAAATAGCCCTGTTTCTAGTATACAGTTGTGACTCCCAGAAACTTTCGGCTGTATCCTTGAACAGCAGCTGAAAAACAGGGTTTCAAATATCGATCTGGGTTTTAGTTTTCGAGAAGACAACATGGCTGACATTGATTATAATTCGTATTGATTTAGATATTATATAAAATTTTTCAACCAAACTATATGATTAGTGAATCAGACAGAAGCCTACACCTACTGTCGTGGATATCTACTACGCGATTTGCGGCTTTGAGATTTTCTCGAGGATCTTTTGGCAGACAATAATTTCAAAAGTTTGTTGAAATTTTTGTTACGAAATCTTTGACAGAGGGTATGTCATGTAACCACCAGGTTCTAGGAAGTTTTCAGATTTTCTATTGTGATGTTTACAAGACTGCTTTATTATAGTTTGAGAGGCTATTGTTAATTGTAGCTGATTTATTTGAAGCAGTATGACAGCAGATCATGCTCTATACACGTTCACATACCACAAATAAAACTATTCAGTTGCACCAAGATAACGGCGTTATTATTTTACATGGATACCACAATCTCCAGATTCAAATCAAAATCAAGTTACTAAATAGCTCCAAAATAGTAAAAATGAAATTATTGACTTCATTGAGACGTAGAGTTTGATACATAACGCAAGCTGTAAGTACACTACGTACGTAAAATTGTAATTGGTAATTTTTTCACGCGATATCGTCTTTTTGCTTCCATGTTCCGATTTTTGTCTTCAACATTTGGGCTGTATGAACGACGGGCATGGAGAGCGCCTACTCCATGATATAGTAAGAATTTATATGTAATGTCAAATATTTGGGACGATGGTAAGAAGGATATCTACAGTTAAATCCTAATGAGTGGAAGAGATGTCAAGTGAAATGAAAGACTTAGTTCCAAACTCTCCTTGTTTCTGATTTATATTTTGGAGTTCAATATATGGATGAGAAAAGCAAAATAATATATTTATATTTTTCGAAAAGTGTATACAACTTTTTCAATCTGCTGCTTGTTTAAATTTGGTCTTCTAACATACTTTGGTGGATATCAGAAATGGATCTCTCTAAATAAAGCCTAATGATATTAAAAAATAAATACTGAATAATAGCAAATGTAAACGAAATGTATAATTCGTTGTATCTTACGATGTTTTCAATGTTTTTCGAAATTTGTCAAAAATCACATAAAAATGAGGTCATGACATGTTTTAAACATGTTTCTTCGACATCATTTTTTTTAATTAAAAATGTCTCTTTCATAACGAATATTAATTGAAAACAAGCCCACTTTATCAAAGATTAACAAGTTATTAAAGTTCTAATATTCCATTATTGGAAGTTTCCGCATACAAGAAAGCTTAAAAAGTCTTTCAGAAAAAATATCCCTCAAAGATGCGCTAGACAAAGCGCATAATTTGAAATGCATGAACTCATTTCTACCATAATACTGCCACGTATGGAACAGACAATTTTCTGGTTACAGATTAGTTTGCATGAGAAGTATTTTAATAACTACAGCTAGAGAAGGCACGATCCTTCTTTTCTAATCAAATGAAAATTTAAGTAAATGTGATCGTGCTACAATCTACATTTATTCATACCATTTTCATAACTTCTGCATATAGAATAATGCATCGCGAATAGAATGAATTATTTTCAATGACAACTTCCATTCTCAATATGTACTTTAGGAGAATTCCATATTATATCTATTGGCACCACAGTGGAGAAAATATTAGTTGTATCATTGACACGTTTTATAATAGTGGAATAATGTGCATAAATCACTCTCGAGCGAAATCTGACGTATACCAGGTGTTTCAAAATTAAAGCAGGGTCTTAACGCACAAGAACACTAAACACTATAATATTTACAACTTACAGCTATATTTGGGAAGGGAAGGAAAATGATAAGAACAAAATGAGTAACAATCAAGATTGCTTATAATAAATACATGCAACGTACTGATTATGGAATAACGAAGGAACTTGAAGAGGAAGATTTGATTAAAAGAATGGAAAACGGAAAAATTAAATGGCTAGAGTATCTGTGGAGAGCTGGCGAAGACACAGTAGCTTTGTCAAAGCTACAGTAGAGTTCAGGAGATAGAAGAAGAGATCAAAGTGGTTGAAATAGGTAGAAGAAGACCTGAGTAGAATGGGAAAAAAGTATGGTATAAAATTACTAAGGACAAGACCCCTTGAAAATTGATTGCCAACAGAGTGAAATAACTAGATTGGATTGGATTGGACCAGCACGCGAAAACGATCTTATAAGCTTTACACGACTCTATTCCACGTGACGTGTAAAGCCATATATACTCGTATATGTTACCGACAAATCATGTAATTTAGGTATTCTATGAAATGCCTAGGCATTCTATAAAATGCCGCGTCTTTTTAGGCGAAGTTTGAAATTGAACATTCATTCTATAGTTCGATTAGGCATTCTATGAAATATCTAGGCATTACATGAAATTCCGGACCTAACATAATCTAGCGTAACCCAACTGCGTCAAACATAAAGTTCAATGCAATTCAAAATGCCACAACAATTCCCCAAACAAAAACAAATAGGTGGATATGCAGTGAAGTTTGATTTTAGTAATATACTTTTTTTACATTAAATCGACTGTTAATAATTTATATCAATAATTTGACATTTTTAATAACACTGTGTATACTGTGTTATGATTTTTCGATAGTTGCGTTCTGCAATCATTGTTATATTAACAGTATGTACAATTACTTATTAGTTGTAAACTACACTCATCACGTAAATCGTCATAAGATAAATAAAGTTTATTTAAATACAAGTAGTTAATATAAATATTATATACATGACCTACGTTTCCTCCGGAATCTCATGTAATGCCTAGATATTTCATAGAGCGCCTAGTTGAACCATGGAATGATTGTTCGATTCCATACTTCGCCTAAAAAGACCTGACATTTTATAGAATTCTAGGTCTGAATTACATAATTTGCGAGTGAGATATTCACTGTTGAAATTTCTTCTAAAATGTTGTTCAGGGATTCTGTTGTAACTACTTAAGCCCTGTTGCTCAATGTCTGGAAATAAGATGGTAGTGGAAGCACACATATACGCCCATCTTTATAAACCTTTAAAAGTTGTCTGATTCATCTTCTTTAAATCGAGGAAATGGGTCTCTTGGGAGCAATCTAGCGGATAGATACAGCGACGTTGGTATATTGGCGTATTCCATCATGCCACTATCTTAATATGTGATGTAATTGTCCGATTCATCTATTTTGAACCGAAAAAAGATAATCAAAATAAAAACTATTTGTTACAGTTGATCCACAGGTAAATGAAAGTAAATAAAAGACACTCTCGACCAACTCTAGTGAAATTTGCCACAAGTCATTAACTATGATTTCATCACCTTACCAATGTTAAGGTAATCCAGTTTCTTGACACTTAAGTAACAGATATAAGACTAAAGAGGATTTAATCTTTCGAGTTGGAACCTGTGAAAAAGGGAGTCGGGCGTTTTAGTTTAATTTTACACGAAGCTGATGCTCCTTGGAGTTTGTCATGATCATAACACATAATCGAGAAATATCACACTGAATCCTTGTTAACTGAAAACTACGATAAACGAATTGTTGATATTTAAAACGGAGATAGTTGAAGAGGAACTACACGCCAACAACTTTTGAAGGTATTAATCCATTACGGTCACAGCTAACTTTTCTTACAAAACATTTACTTGCTTAGTCCCTGTTTATTTTCGATCGAATACTGTATTTTTTAGTAAAAAATTGTCTCTTCTTCTGCTGAATCAACTTAACTTAACAAATTTATGTTGAGTTACATAAAACCAACCAACTAACGTACAATACTTATCTTAAATGACGACTTTGCAAGGTTTTTGATACTTGAAGAAAACTAAGGAGCAATAACGGCAAACTTGTGTGGGATTAACCCCCATAAAATTTGCATGCATAATATCATTTTATCGTGTTATCAAGTTTATAGAGTTATACGTAAACATCTGAGTAAATTACATATCCAATTAAGCAAACGTAAAATACGATTTGATTGCAGATTGTTCAATTTAACGGAAACCAGTGATTTGAATCAATATTTTCATTTTCAGAGTACGAATCACTTTAGTGAAATTTCAGGAATATTTGTAATCGCATAATTCCATCCACAGATGCAAAATTTGTTCTAAGAAAATTAAAAAGTATGGCAAATGTATAAGAGCAGTGTTTCGTGAGAACGAAGGTGCTCGATATTGGAAAATATTTAAAGATTGCCGTGTAGAAAAAGACAAAACTAATGAAGGTAGTAATAATTTCAATGTTTAGTAACAGGAACAAAAGTTTACCATTTACTCCCTATAAGAAATATTCGCGCGCATTACACTACAAGTTGAATTTTCGGCTCTGCGTGTCGTGATGCCCAAGACGTAAATGTTTAACTTTCGTCTTCGCAAAAAAGTACGTACCGTTGACCGTATACACTACAAGGGACGAAAATCCTACTTTCGTTCCTTGTAGTATAATATACTATTGATTAATTCCTTGAAACATAATAGATTTGAATTTTAACGATACAATAATGAAGATTCCTATCCGATTGGAATGAATTTGGAAAAAAAGATACTTTCATAAATAGTGGACGATAATCCATATACTATGTTATATAATACTACGACGTGTGAGCTGGAATTTCTGGAACCGTTGGCGATATTCATACTTAATACACTGTTTACACCACCACAATACCAACACTCACAATTATCGTCTATCACGTGACTGCGAACACTAATTGGAGCATCATGACATTACCGACTGAGAAACATAGTGGTGTTGACGAAATAAGCTGAGCCACACAATGGCATGTAATGGCAATCGCTCAAATCAGGAAGTCATTTCCATCCGAATTGAGGATAGAAACGAGAAAGAAAAGGGTGGAGAGGAAAAAAAAATGGAAATGATGTATGAAATTTGAAAATACGAGAATATAGCATACCAAGATAAATATGAAAAATTTTTATGAATAATTGAATAAGAATAGAAAAATATATTTTCATAATTTCTCATTTTTTATTTTCTCCATCATCTTTCCCCTTACAGTCATCCCGAAAACCCCAGAATTTTTATGATCCGTGTAATTTTTCCAAAATTCAAACATCCCCAGCCAATTTCAATGCCAGAATAAAACTCAGCACGCAAGAAAATCATGTCGTCAAACTATTTTAGATTGATTTTTCCGGGTTTCTAATCGTTTTATTATTGTTCGAGAAATTACGCTTTTGCAAAATGTATTTATTGCACCAGAAGGCAATTTTTGAAAAACAGCGCAACCACTATATGTAGACTTTTTTGCACCCGCTTCATGAAAACAATTCAAAAAATTGCATTACGATATCTACTGCTTACCAGTTTCTAAATCTTCCATGGACTATACGGTTAATTTTAAGCTCAGTGAAGATGGAATAGAATGTGTTATTCATTTACACTTTAAGGCAATTTAGATTAAATTTTGATAACTGTCTTAAAAGCCCTCGTGTGAATGAAAACAATATCAATAGATTGTTTATCCATGAAATATACCAATTTCAAATTTCAATAGTCGAACTTCAAAATGAAAAAACCATCATAAATACGTAATGCTTAATTCGTTTGAGATTTCCGAAAAAGTACCAAACTAACAACAACTAATAGGTACATTTTGCAATTAAGAGTAAATAGCAACCGCAATGCAGAAATTTATTCAGTACAAAGACTCTTTCAGTTTCATATTGATACAAACCTTCAGACATGTCTGTTATTTACTATAAACGCTTAATGTGTGTATGTTTGTGTTGTCTGTTGTGAAACATGGAAATTCAACAATAACACAAAGTTTTGTGTAAAATTGGAAAAAGCCGAAATCTGTTTATGGCTTTGTTCCTGAGACAAATTCTTAATAAAAATCAGTGGTTCAACTTACCGATAAATCTAAGTCACATATTAAGGTGTAGGTTAGTATTGTTACGAACTTGTTTCCACCGTAGAGCCGGTCCGCATATTTGTATGTAGCGGACGCACAATACCATCGAATAACGATCGGAAAATTCCGAAGTATAGCAAAATAAAGCGCTTATTCTCAATTTGTATTTGTATTTTGTAGAGGTTCATTCTTGCAATTCACCAAACACGATTTTATCCGTCTAAAGAAAATACAATAAATATGAATGAAATAAGTGCGATTTCGTTTCCGAACCTGTATGATTGGAAGTTGGTTGATAGAAGATGTAGAAGTATGTAAACAAAATTTCTAGGTTATGTTTCTGAGGTTTAACTTCAAATGCCCTAATAAGTATAAAAGCGTGGAGCTCTTTTGGTATACCTCCTTAGATTTATTTAGTTTCGACACAGCGTTAATTTTGCCATAGTCATTTAACAATGAGAATAGTAGGTATCAGAATTTGGCTTATTTTATATTTCTTAGTGTAATAAAAGCGAGTTTCTTGGGTTTTGAAGAGTAATTTATATTATTTTTTCGGTTAATAGGTAGATTCATATCTAAGAGCCTAGTGAACGTTTTAATCATAGAGGCTAAGGGCAGTCATGATTTAAAAATCCATCAGACTCGTACAAATTAATTGATAGACACTTGACATGAGAACAGAATTTGTCAACTTGATTTATCACAAAAAATGCGATGTTGTCTTTTAGAAAACACAGGGTAATAGTTTTAAAAGCTGAGATTGGCTATTAGGCTATTAATCATATATGAATAAATAAACATTAAACATAAACATTCAAAACCTTTTAATTTTTCGCAGCGTTGCAATTTTGGGCAAAATAGAACAAAGTTTATATTTTTTAAAGAAAACGAATATGTTTTCCAATAGTTTACTACGTTGCCAGTTTGGGCAGTATCTAGCAACATTTTGTTTTTGATAGACATTATTCTCATAAAAAAAGTTATGTGTCTACGCTATGGAAAGTAAATTTTAAAAAGCATTATGGCGATTATATAGGTCCCAATATGTTACTTAAGCTTAAAGAGCTGCTAAAATTTAATAGTTCGTTTTAAAATATCGGAAAAAATCAAGAATATGCGATTGCACTTTGTACGCTAATAATGCAAAGAACACTTGAATTGCCTCAATGTTTTGAAATAATGTTTGTTGATACAACAGGCAATTGCGATAACCAAAATCACAAGGTGTACTTTTTTATAACGCAGTCTGCGGCTGGAGGTTTGCGAATAGGCTGTATTATCAGCAGTATCCAAAAATCAGATGTTTTTGAATTGGGTGTTGGGGGCATCCATAAAGTACGTCACACGTTAATGGGGAGGGAGGGTATCACCGAAGTGTGACATCGTGTGACAAGGGGCATGGGAGAGTCAATAGTTTCATGACGTCACATTTTAAAATATAAAATACTAAAACGCAAAGTTTGAATGTGAATTGAAAATTTAAAAAATTTTATGAAATGTTGGACCTTATATTGATTTTATTAGATTATTAGCTAATAAAAATAAGTAAAAAATGAAAATAGCTGTTTTCTCTCGAATATTTTTAAATACATACATAAATTTAAAAAATGTGTGACGTCATATCAGGAGGGGGAGTTATAAAAATGTGACAACCTGTGACAAGGACGGATGGCCCCTTGAAGGTCTTTTTGAAATCCTTAAAATTAAAATAAATCCTAAAATTATTCTTACCGATGATGATTCAGCGGAAATAAACGTATTACGTAAATATTGGCCATCCTCAAATTTGTTATTATGTACATTCCATGTCGTAAAAGCATATTGGCGTTGGCTAACAATGGCAAAAAATTCTGTACCAAAAGAAACAACACAAAAATACTAAGCAATGTTCAAAAATATTTTATATTCTAAGACTAGTAGAGACCTCTAAAATTCAAAGCAACACTTTTTGGACAACTGTGATCATGAAAAATATGTTAAGAACATGTTAACAAGAATACAGGAATGGGCAGTTTTATATCGGCAAAACCTTCAATTGTGAGGTACAAACACAAATAACTATATAGAAGTTATGTTCCGCTTATTGAAAAATAATCCTCTCGAACGCACAAAAGCCTTTAACGTAACAAAATTAGCAGATTTTATTGCTTCAAGCTTTGAGTCATATTATAAACAAAGAATTCTGGATTTAATTTTTGGTCGAGAGTCAATAGTTGTTACCTCTAGGTACCTCAAAAACTATAACACGAATTGTAAAGTGATATCAGCAAATATGGAGCAGATGGAGTTTACCGTTCGGAGTGAAAAAAATAATCAACTAATTTACAAGGTTGATATGTTATGTTGCAAATGTACGTGCCCTGTAGGATTTAACGGCAAATATTGTGAGCATCAAGCATTAGTGGTTAAAAATTATAATATTCTATCGGTTATAAATAATCTCTCCACAAACGCTGAATTAAAGTTGTACGAAATTGCAACCAGTAATAACGTACCTGAAAGAATATTTCTTCAACTGCAAAATACAGAAATAACAGAACCCATTTTTGAGTGTGCTTTCACATCATCAGCTAATACGTCCGAGAGTGCGTCGCACCAAAATAAAATATCTTCATCTCGAAATGGAACATTGCAGCTAAATAACGAATCCTGCTTGCCTTCGGAAAGTGATGTTGCAGAAATAAAAGCCAAATGGATATCGTGTTCTAATGATATAGTCCCTAAACTTGAACAAGATCCTCAACAATATGCACACACAACCACTGCATTACTTAGTGGAATGCATACTGCATTCAAATATAAAAGAATTTCGTCAAAAAATAGGACTCACAACAACTCGCCGCAAAGGAAATAAAATTCCTATTCAGCCAACGTCAGTGGCAAGAAGAAAAATGGGAGGACAAAATACTTTTTCTGGAAGAAGATCTATTGGAAACAGTGGGAAAAAAGGCAGCACACGCATTAAAAAATTGAATAGAACAAAACGTATGGCTTGGTGGTAATAAGAAAATAATGTTTATAATCGCGTTTATATTAATGTTGTTGTTATTATCATTTAGTAAGAGTTGTTAATAAATTAGTATTTTTTTACTAAGCATCCATTGTGTGTTTTTTTTAATTTAAATAAATAAATAAGATCAATAACTTTTTTAATTAATCACTTACGTGATTTACATGATTTACGATATAAACTTCATTTGGTTATATAAGCTAGGCTCGTTTAGTACAGTTTAGTTTAGTTTATACTGAATACTAGTGAACAGACCGAAATAGAGAATATGTAAATTATTATCAGTTAGTGTAGTGAAAGTGTTTAAATAACTTATGATCGTAGGAGACAGTGTCTATTAAATCACCCACGAATATACGATAAATCGTACAAATAGATTAGAAAAAGATTATTTGAATTCATTGTGAGGACATAGTACGATCATAATTCGTTTTGGAAGGAACGTTTGTAAATTCTGAATTGTTGAATAGGGCAATAGAAAGCGAAATAATTAACGAAAGTACTTAAAAATGAGCGACTTATTAATCATGTCAACATTGCGTTTAACAAATCGCTTTCTATTCGTAAGTTTTTTTATCGCTATACTTTGTCGTATCTCTTTATTCACTTTCATCTCACTAGTATTAATCATACAACTTCTGGCTGTTCCCGGTAATGAGAAAATTTATTGTGGCAAACTGTTTTGACACCATTAAGAAAATCTGGTTTAAGCAGATAATCGTGATTGGGATAAGTGAAATACAAGCTAACGGTAGTGTTTTGGATCAGGTTAATTCATCGTCATATGTTCTCTTTCCACTTTATTGTTAAGAAAATTGGATCACAATCATTTTTACGTCGGTATCTGTAGCGTACTAAATCAGAGTTTCCATTTTTCTATAATTTCTAATATATATATAGTTCGTATTCAAATTTCATTTCTGTCTCTAGATGTTTATGGTCAGCCAGACGTATCAACTATTATTGTGTGATAGTGAAAAGACTTCGGGTCTAGAGATTCCTAATTTTCATTGCCTTTTTTCAATAACTAACGGTGGCTATATATATTTTATATATTATAGGATCATATCCAGTGACCTAATCACCATTAGATGGTGCAAATCTAATCTTCTCTGTCTCAACGTTTCTAAGACAATTTCTTGAATTGGGAGTTAAATATTACTGCCTTATCCAAAAAATTAAGTTCCTCCTGATTTGCGCTAAGATCAGTTTCCAAAGAACTGAAATTATCCACCTCCTTAACAGTTTATAATACCCTCATTGAGTCGCATCTCCGATATGCCTTTTCCTTCTGGGGTTCGTGTGATGCGACTCTATTTGAGCGAAACTTCAAACTATAAAAGAGCTATTAGATATTTACTCGCACTAAACAACAGAGTTCACTGCAGGGACTTCTTCAAAAGATAAAAAATTCTGACTCCATTTTCTTTTTCATCTTTAAATCCTTTTGCCTTATTAATAACCAACCTCTCCAATTTCAGAAAAGTCTTTGCAAGGTTACCCACTTAGAAATTCGGAGCACGACCTTTATTTACCTACTCCACGTTCAGAATTAGTTAAGCGCTCAATATTTTACAATGCAAAAAAATGTACAATCACTTGCGAACTGAAATCATCATTAATTTTTTTAATCTTCATTTATTTTTATGTATATTTTTTAGTTTTCACAAGCTTTTGTCTACAAATTGTAACAATTTTTTGACAATAAAGCATTTCTATCTCTCTCTCTGTATATATATATATATATATATATATATATATATATATATATATATATATATGCTATAAGTCCTATTATTCCGATGTGAGTGAGGAAAAAAGAAAAATATTGAGTATTTTTCTATCAATTGGGATCAATTATCCGTTAAAAAAATAAGAATGATTCAATGACACGACAACTACTCTACGAAAAGATTCTCGATATAAAGCAAAAAATATGTTCGTATTGTGCAGTTGAGGTGTAACATATTTGTGTGCTTATCATCAAGCGATTCTTAAGAAATCCTCCGACGTACAAGCGAAGAAATACTGTGAAAATATTGTTCCTTTTATTTGGATACTCCCATACAAATCGGTATGTGAGTTGAAAGAAGATTTCTTTTGTCAAAATATAGCAACATCATCGAAAATGAATTTTTACTTCCAACACAATAAACGATTTCCTTGAAATAGAATGGGAAATATTCTTTTATATATTTTCTTATAATTTTGAGTATAAGCATTTAAGTGATGATGTTCTCAAACAATCTTTAATAATTGATTTAAATATAGTGAGGCCTATTGAAAATATACGGTAAATAAATGTTCTCAGTCTCTATCTACTCCAACTAATATGTCAGTTTCCTACAATAGCCTTCAAATGAGAGCCATTTTGACGTGTTCCTATCGAGGGTTAAGAGGTAAGCAGATTTACGAAGATACAATTAATACCCTTGGTGATCAATGTCCTTCGTATGAGACCATGAAAAATTGGACTGCAAACTTCAAAATCACAAACAAGCTTCATGTCAATTTGGACATGAAAAAAATTGCTGTAAAATGGATCCACAAATGTTTGAATTTTAACCAAGCGTGCAAGGGAAGAAGCATCGCGTTCGATGTGCGCTAGATTTGAAAACGATGTAGACTTCTTAAACCTAATTGTTACTATGGATGAGACTTGGGTACCTAAATTTCTACGATCCACTCTAATTCTCCAAGACGTAAGAAGTTTGGTGTCCAAAAATCTGCTGGAAAAGTTCTCACTTCAGTTTTTTAGGATTGCCATAGAGTAATCATGATTTGATTTTTTGGATAACGGTAGAACAATAACTGGAGATTACTATTCGACAATACTGACCACTCTACGGGAGAAAATTGAAGAAAAAAGACGCGGAAAGCTATCCAAAGGTGTTTTGTTTTTGCAGAATAACGCCCTTTCACACAAATCTCATGTTGCCATGCAAAAAATTCGTGATTTAGGGTTTGAATTACTAGAACACCCCCCTTATTCACCAGATTTTGCTCCGTCTGACTATCATCTGTTTCCTCAACTGAGAAAAGTGAAAGGTCGTGAATTTTCTCACAACGAGGATTTTTTTAAAGGTCTAGAGACGTTGCAGTTTCGCTGTAATAAATTAAGAGGAGAATATGTTGAGCAATAAAATATTTTGACATTGAAATTTTGTTTGGTTAGGTGAAAATTTTGAAACTGGATGCTGGACGTGAGCTGAAACAACACATTAATCTCCATTCTTCATTCACTATACCAATTCCTTAGGATTTCAACTAAAACACAGACCGATGAAAAAAGCGACAGTCATCCACTATCAATTGCAATTGGGATTACTTAAAGTCCAGTTGAATTGCAGTTTCAGCAGCAGCCAGCAACCCAAGAAAAACAATCTCAAGAAGAGCAGCCTCTGCCTACGACCCAGGATCCGCAAGGTACTCCTATGCACGGTTCAATCCACACCAAGAAAAGCCAAGGCTACCAAAGAGATTATACCCAATGAATCGTTCAACCTTCATATCATAGGGGGAGATCTGTTGTATCTTCAGTTAATGTTGCTTTTGTGATTCTAATCAAGCTAATCGATCAATCATTAAAATATTAATTCCGTCACTGTTATATTATTATTATTCCATCTAGTTCCAGCAAACCGTTCACATAACCATTGTCTTTCTCAATCAGTTTGCTGCGCCTTCTTACTTTGGCTTTATTGGAAAAATTACTGTATTTTTTATCTAGCCTCGTAAATCTATAACAAATTCTTAGAAAAACAACGAAATAGAAGTATACCATGTACATTTCTAAATCATGTAGTTTGTTAGTCGGGCTGAAAACATAATAAAAATATAAAACATAAGGAAAAATCAAGCATGGAGAATTATCAAAAGCTAGCAAACCAGAGGAGGGAGAATGAATCGGTTGAGTGAAGCTAAAACCATAAGATAATGAGAGAAATGTGAATATGCGGTGTTTTTCACACCAACTGGAGAAAGAAGTGTGAATAAGTTATTACCTACAGTTTTCTCCAAGACAAACAATTATCAGTACAAGGGGAATGTATGATTATAACTTATTAACAAAATTTATCTAACTTTTAGGAATACAAATTTCAATTTATGAGCTATTTTTGTTATGGCTGCAATTAGGATCAAGAGCTAAAGCTTTGTGATGATTTGTAATTGAAATATTGAAATATTGAAATTGAAATAAAGTTTAATAGTTGGTTATGCAAATAATAACAAATGCAAATAACCAGATAAATCAATAATTTAGTGAAATAAACATTCTAAACTGTGATCCAAAATTTATCTCTTCATCATTTTTAAATCATTTTAGACCAATATCCAATTACTTCGTCAACGTAAGTTCTGGTTCATTTCTTAGCTTGAGGTAGAAGAATATGGTAAATTAACACGTCAATATTGACTGCAGTTTTTTTTTAAATCTTAATGCAACAGTGAATAATAGCGATATTAAAAAGTTCATCTACAACATATAATATATATAAATATATAGATTATTTTCCTACCTCTCATCTTTTTCTTTTTTTTTTTTGCAATGCAATGAATAATCTCTAAACGTGAAGTTCACTGTCGTTGTGAATGTATAGAAATGAAATATAAAAAGTTATTATACTTGTCCCGTAATCGTTATTTCCTCTCAGTAGAAATACAGTTTAACCTTAAACATACAAATTAAAAAAAGATGTTCCATAATCTAATTTTCAGTTTACACACTCTATAAGATTACGGGTTATAAGATTACGGGTTACATAGATCCATTCCTGATTCAATGAAACAATGTGACCAATTTAAATCGAGAGTACACGTGCAACAATTAGTGCTATGGAAAATACTAAAACCTCATGGGAAATTTAGAATATTTCACGACATTAGATCCGAAATGTCACCAAAATATCACAATTATATCTGTTATTAACTTTAGTTTCTAAAAAATCCAGAGCTAATCCAAATAGCATTTTTAAGAACTCCTGACAACACTTTTATAGTAAAATCGGCAATAGCAATACACTATGAAAGTTGTCATGTAAGAAGTCCCCATGTCAGCAAAAATATCTAGTAGAAACGGTGTGGAGTCTTATCCAACGTAAATACGTAAAGACCTCTAGAAATATTCTAGAACTGTAGTTGGATTACGGGGGTCAAGAATCATTGCACAAATGGACTTTCTGTCTCCTTGTCGTGCACCAGTATGTTGTAGTGCCCAAGGAAGACGGAATAAACTCTAAGTTGCTGTGATCCATTATTATTACATTCCTATACTGCTTGAAGGATTTCTTATCATCTTAGTAGAATGAATCAAAATATGAACCAGAATATCTAGACAACATAATTACATATATGCAATTTTAAGAATGGTATTAATGACTGAATTATGAACCCTTCCAACGTTTACGAACCAATTGTTTTCACAGCTTGAATGAGGGATGGATTGAGGATATTATTAAAGAGCTTAATGATTGTGAAATGAAAGTTGTAATTGGGCAGCCTTTGCGTGAATGAACATAAAATAATTCAACCAGACACAATGCTGTGCTAGTGCTTCTAGATACTTTTACATTATTTGGAATGTATCTTCTTCCGAAAAACAGTAGAAACCTTTTTTAAATTCCTAGAACAATGGATAGTGAGTTTATGATAAAAGGTCAATGCAACCCGCTCTGGTGGAACGTTGTTTCGGCGTTGTATTCCACACATTTTAGTAACTATATAACCAAATGATTAATACAATTTATGTTATTCATAGCTCACATTTCTTATTTGGTGGATTTTAGTAGATTTTATGCATAACCTCACCACCCATTTTGGGAGAAAATTACAAGACATTTTGTATACAGATTAGATATTATATGTGATCAATGATTTAACTCAAATAATTTCATCGAATTATTTCACAAAAATATTCATAATTAAATATTTTAAGATGCTCTCTTGTATCTTCAGACCAACAAATGTCATAATTATAAATGAAGTACTCAGCGTTTAAAACTCTATTGTCGCCTATGTACGAAATAAATAATCATCATATTATAAACATTTTTGAAATCTTGACTTGTGACAAAACGGGCAGTACAATCATGGAACGAAAATGTATTTTCATATGTTATTCACGTAGTAAATAAAATTACGAAAAGACTGCTAGGTGGAGCTTTTGGTGTTATGTAAAGATAAAAAATTATTCACGGATCGTTTCGTAGGCGTACGGACATTGCGTTGCGATGTACAGTCGTTTTACCGGACATTGGTAATCGATCTGGAAACAGTTATAAAAGAACATCCATTATCAGAATATGACAATGGAAATTATGTTTTATTTATTTATAACTCTAAACAAAATGAAGCAATAAAGTAGGAGTAACACCAATATCAAATAAAAGAAGTGAACTATATTCAACTATATACGGACTAAAAAAAATTAAAATAAAATTGTGACTAGAAAGATTTCTGGCAATCAATGACAAAGGTATTACCGTGTCCTCAGATACTGACCAGAATCGGAATTAACAATGCCCTACCAATATAAGTTGATTTGTACGTTATATTCATCAACTTCATTTCCATTTACACTGACAGACTCATCTACTTCTCTTAACGGGAAATGAAAATTAACTTGGCCTTTAGCTATCTACATAAAGCGTCTATAAAATAAGCGGTTTGGGATTTTAATGCATATTGCAGCCGTCTTATTTCATTTTAAACGAAGGCCGGTAGGAATAATACGAAGAGCGAAACAGTTTCAATCCAATTTATTTCAGTTCCAAGAATTGAAAAAATCTTCTTGTAATATGTAATGAAACGACCAAATCTCTTGATCGCTAGGGTCGATAGATATTGACAAGCTTAAAACCACAAATAACCCTTATGAAAGTATCTTGTCGATACTATTCCATACATCGCTTCTTTCTATCGAAATAAGTTTCTATACGTCATGCAATCAATTGACTTAATACTTTAACAGAGCATCCTCTTTATATTAAAGTGAGTTTTGGTCGATACAAGTTATTTTTTGGGAGATTTTGTACCAAACGATGATTTTAAATGGATGTTGTTATTACAATTCTGTACAAATTTGCTTAGATTTGTTGTCAATATGAAGAAGAAAATCATAGTGTTTTTGATAATTGTTTAGAACTGCATACATAATTCTACAGGCCAATAGTAAATTGTTTGAATATGGAAATATGATTAGCGAAAAAAATAATATTAAACAATTATATTTAATAGCAAATAGCATGATTTGAATTTCATTAATCGGCAATTATCAGAACAAAAGTTGCGTTGACTTGAAAAATAATCATTATCAGTACAACAACAAAAATGGCCTGTTGTTGTTGAACAAGATTCAATCCATGTAAGATCCCAGACATGTCTTATCAAACAATAACTCACCCTCAAAAAATATCTTGCTTCTTATCTCTTTATGAAATGTTCTTCATTAGTAAATAATACGCTGTTCCATTAGCAATTTTCCAAATAAATTGTACTCGAGTAAAATTGAGAATAATATGAATCCAGCAACATAAATTCGCCTATCATTTCCACTTCTTGCAATAGGGCAACTTCATCTATGAATCTCATATTTTCAATATTAAATGTTACAGCACACCACATAACTCTTTGACTACGCTCAGACATATATAGGGTTGAGCTCGTACTGACATGGTGATAATGTAAAATTGTAAAACTGAATTTCCAACATCGATCGTTATCTCTTCAGTATATTCGTATTCACTCCTTTTTCATGTAATTATCACTGTATTTCAGATTTTAGAGTGTGAGAAGGTTCATGCAGACAACTATGAAAGAAAGAGTTATTTATAATAATAATAAACCAATTGTATAGTTTCAATATTTATGACATCGTGATAGTTAAGTAGGTAGTTTCATTGTTTACATAGAAGTGAAATTGTTGGCAAATGTGCTAATTATACGGAGAAAGAGCTATGAGTGATTGGTCAAATTCAGCGGACTCTAGTGCGGTAGCGAATGGGTGTTAAGCGTTCGCAGTCAATCCTTTCATGTTTTTTGTCAATTATCGGCTAATGACAGGAATATTTTAAACATATAGATTATTTTGGTTGCTTTTATCAAACTAAACATGTGTTATATAAAGTAAATGTGGTAGTACTTCCACTCTATTTCCTTTTTAATGAATTACAGTCACCTAATTTTATTATAGAAATTATAGAGAACAATTTATGCAGCATCAACTCATTTTCCTCATCTTCATGAACGAATTCAATCATTTTTGTTCTAAGAAAGGCTGAAATGTGAATCTCCTTCTCTAGTTACGGATGTACTGGTTCACCCAATTGAAGAGAAGATCAAGTAAAACCGTGAACTCACTATTAGTTCTCTTGCTATGGAATTTTAGCAAATATGAGGATCACTTAAATCATGAAATTGATATTGAGAAAGTGACATTTCAAAAACTTTGGTAACCTTGAGTACCTAACATTCTAACCAAACAACACAAAAAAACAGATAGGCACCGGAATCACTGGATTGGAAGCTCACTTCGTCTCTAACGAAAGTTAAGCATAAGCAAATCTTGATACCTCGAAAAGTCATGTGCGCAGTTTCTTGGGATATGTATTGCGCGTCCCATACAGAGAAAACGTCGAGAATTGCAACCAAAAGGTTATACCCGATAACCCCTGTCCTCTGACTGCGAACGTATCTAAAAACTACAGAAATTTGAATGGGACGTGTTGGATAAACCTCCAAACAGGCTTGCTTCTAAGAGCTTCCGACTCTTCTCACACCTAAAATCACGCTACCGCATAGAAGAAAACACAGGCGATAACCTCCTATTCAGAATGGATACAAAAACATATGCCACGATATGACAAACGCCTAAAAAACTCCAGAATGTTTGTATGTATGTGGTAGATATATTGGAAAAATGAACAATGAACTAATATGTCCACTATCCAAAATCTTGTTCCTAACATATAAAAGAGAAACTTGCTCGGATTCAAATTGTACCGAAAAAAAAAAAAGGAAAAAAGACGGCTTTTAACAACTACCGTGCGATTGCTTCAGTCTTAGTCATTGCCAAGGTCATGAGGAAAGTCGTTAACCAGGAAATCTTCAGATATCTTGAGTTTGCTAGCATCATCAGCAATCATAAATACGGCTTTCGAAAAAATAGATTGAGCTCAAACTATATAAAAATATGAGAAATTATGAACAATTGCACTGGACATATGGAAAGCTTTTGACAGGGTTTAGCATGCCAACCTTCTAGATAAATTAAGATTGTACGCTCTGTCGCTCCCATTGATCGACTGGCTTAGCAAAAACACTTTCAAAGACCGATCCATCCAGATCGCTATTAATGGTCACACCTCAGAAATATTTGAGATACACGCTGGTGGTCCCCAGGGATGCATCATGTCACCAACTCTTCTTCTCCTGTACATCAAATGCAAACTCGATAGTTTTACCAACAATAGCACACTGATGTTGAGAAACAAATCAGCTGCCTCAATAATTTTTCAATGAACTGGAAGTAGTTTGGTCCAGTCTGGACATGAAATATCACCGTCACCGGAAATTCGTTAGGTGTCGAGGTTACAGTAATATGTCCTGGCCTAGTAACGTGGCCGAATTAACTGAAGTAGCTTCACAAAATCTTGGATCCCTCTTTGAACTAGGCTGCTTTACACTCTGCAATAGTTTTTAATAATCTATAGGACCTAAAGTCGTTCATTTGAAGTATTACTGGCACATTTTAAGCTCGGCTACCAAGCATACCCTGGGGAAGCGTGACTCGATACAGAAGAGATAAATTCGACTTATAGGCGATCCAGAGTTGACCAGAAACCTAGAACGTCGTCAAATTGACACTGTTTTGCTCAAACTACCACAACAACTGCTCCTCCAGGCTCTCCAGTATAATTCCACTTTAAGTAATATTATCAAGACCTACTCGACAGGCAGACGTGGCTCATGAACACCGAGTTCGTTTGCAGACTCTTAGAACGTCAATTTATAGGTTTCCTTCCTTTGGAGAGGCACAATCTTGTAGAATCAGCTACCAAGACACGTCTTTCCCGAACACTACAGCATATAGAAGTTCAAGATCAATATCCACAGGCATCTCTATAAGGCAGGCACCATTCGAACTACTCGAGTGTACTGGCTTTTGCATAAAAAAAAATCCGAAAGCTATGTAGAGAATCAATTTAAGTTGTAGATTCTAGTTGTATGTATACATGTTTTATCATGAAACCGAACGGAAGTAACTTTGTGGAAATAGTTCGTATTTGAACTAATACTTTCACAACAATTCACTGCTTTCGCCTGTGGAAATGACTCCTCAAATATTCATGAACATCTGTTTGAATTTAACTTATTTAATAGTTCCTGCGAAATATTATAGTTACACTGTTGATATACGAAAAAGTGCAAGCTAAGGAAACAAAGATTGTTTCATCAAATAAACTCAAAAGCAAGTATCAAAATACAATAAATAGTACAAAACAGTGTCTAACTGTGGTATGTCATAAAATACTAATAGTTAAATACCTTCCACTGCTGTTTTAATGCACCGACAGTATTGCTAACTAATCTAACTTTTAGTTTTTTAGACTTTAGGAGATGTAACACCACTGGTTTACTTGGAAATATTACAAGCAGATTTTTTAGCATAATAATAATTTCCTCTCTAATTTAAAAATACAATCCGCCTTGGTTTCAATCGTTTGTGGAAATTTCTAATAGAGTAACAATATTTTTTGCCATGAAAGGTACACCCCTTGTATCACTCATTAAGTGATGCAGACAAATGACTCAGAACTAGGGAACTTTTAAGATTGAGTGCTTTGGAAGCTCCAATCATATCTTGGGAATAAATCAATATAATGATCAACAAGTAAAAAATAGAGATTTACGGTCAGTCGAATCTACTTTAAAGGAAATAAATTTATAACGCCCCCTATTATTCTCAATAAGAGGTAGTTTGTTATCGACGGAATAGTTATATAAGTTAAACTTAATGTATATGTTTATGTTATTTTTTCAAGATTCAATTGCGAAAAATTCGATGGCACTAAATTTCGAAAAAAAATCACTGATCCAATTTCATGAATAATGTATTCCTTGCAGTTTTCATACTAACGAGTAAATGCCCAGAGGCCGTATTTGTTTGCTCATGGGAATAATATCAGCTCTTTCTCTCGGTAATAACCCTTCGTGATTGTTTTAGTGGTGGAAAAAATAAATATTTTTTAGAATGTAATATTTACTGTTAACGAAGAAAATTATTAGAATATAATAGAATAAAACAAGATCGATAATCATAAACAGGGTATTTGATGAAACCTTCCAGGAACTCATGACGAATCTATTGAAGCAACAAGTTTTTTTATATTTCAATTTTTCACAGAGCAACGTGAAAAAGATTGAAATTTGAATATGATTATGATAAGAAGCTGCAAAAACTTTATCAAATTCAGTCTTTTATCAAAAACTCTCAGATATTTCGTCTTAAATCTTCCTCTATTTTTTAGGTTAGATAGTCCTTATATACTTCTAGAAATCAGTTACCAGATTAATGTTTTCTCTCACAATTCGACTTTACTAAGAGAGACAACTGTCATTCCGAAAAAAAAAAACACTTCTTAAAGAAAAATGGTTCCAGATAATGGGATCCTATGACATCTCCAATAACCCCTGCATATACGTTCAATAAGAATTCTGTTGCTTCTCTGTTCAAATTAGTATTTGAATTTTTATTTTCCAACAATAGGGGTTGTCAAAATTACGAATAACTTTGCGTATGCTTACAGTCTCAGTAGCTATATCCTATGTGTGAGAAAACTCTGAGGTCTGGTCTCATTTTCTTTAGAAATTTTTAATACAGTCGTCTTGCTTCAGCAACTTTTTCATTATATCTTCCATACATTGAAAGTATATTTGCATATTCCTCATAACTTGAGAATACAAATAACAGAGCAATAATAAATCACTACTCCAATTGTACAATACAATTGAAATTTCACTACTTCAGTCTAGACCTTCCCCTTCTCGTTGTACTTCCCATATCCCACTTTACAATAGACAAATCTATAAATACTATCCCATTTCCATCAATACTGAATAGGTCTGATACTGGTTTTATTATGTATATTTTCATTGGTATCGATATTGAAGCTGTTTTGTATAAATATATTCATTCTTATCTTCGTATGCATTTTTGTTTTCCAAGATTTTCTTGTTTGTATGTTATGCTCCATTCTCTGTTAATATTCTAATCTTGAGTCTTTTTTCCATTGCTGTTAATCATTTCAAGTGTATTTCTATGGAATAAATTTTATTTCATCCGTTATTAGCCTCGTTATCAGTGCGTTTATCGTACTTCCCATTGTTACAAGCTTTAGCGATAGACTTCTCTCTCCTAGATATGATTCTCTTAAATTCTCCTTCACTGGACTCTATACGTGCTTCCGATTATTCATTGTTATTGCAATAAGACTTCCTAACTGTACTTGAAAATTTACAAACAGTATTTCTATACTATTGATTTTCTTCTTTCGTCAGCGCCTTTGTATTGAAGTGGATGTTATTTCATAAGCTACATTTGGAAATTTGTGTGTTTTCATCCTTATTTTTTGTATTGTAATGATTTTATCTCATTTATCGTTCGTTTCTGAGAAGTTTACATCAACTCACTTTACAGCCTGCATAAAAGAAGTTCAGTTACATGAAAAAAATTTCAACCTAGCAAACAACTGCATAAAATTTCTCCCTGATATTATTTCTTTCTTCCACATTCGTTACCATCGCTTCTATATAGACTCAATACTTCAATAACGAATATTAGAACTTATTGCAGAGGTATTTCATCAATAGAAACAGAAACTTTTATGGAGTTGGACTTAGTATATCTGAATATTATTATTTTTTTTTTCTTATGAAGGCGAACATATTTGCTAGTAAAATTGAAAAATCGTTTTATATATATATTACGAAGAATTGATAATCATCATGATCATAAAATAGAATACTATTATCGAAATATCGAAACACACAATATTCGTTCTCAAAACGAGTAAACATCTGAAATGAGTAAGAAAATACACAAAAGTAAATCTGGTGAATGACACAAAATTTTCAAAGCACCAAATTTTAGTTTTATATTTTACAAAAAGAAGTATGTTCAAGGGCTGCTCAGAAAACCATTCTTATCAGTCTTATACCCATATTTCAACTTTTTTCACTTAGCAAAGGATTATTATTTCAATTTAGTTTGTTTGGTTAAGCCATTCTCATATTATAACGCAGTACAGTCGCCATAATCGTCCTTGGTGCCAAGGTATTCTAATTTTAGCTTTTAATTGAGTTGTTTCGCTAACGTTTCAGTACCAATTACGACTCGATCCATTAAGGTGGGTAAGCTGTACAATGAGGAAATATATCCAATGTGTTTATACCTTAGTAAACTATTTCTTATAGGAGCATTTTCCTACAGTTCTGGGTCAATAAAAGAGTTAATACTTTTTTTTCTGGGCTTTTCATCTCCTTTGATACACGAGTAACCAGGAACGAAAAATAAATGCACTGTTGTTGTTGCATAATGAATAACCATGTCTATAGTAAGCGTCCAGAAATGCTGTCCCCATTCGCTCACCTCTATGGTGGTCTGTAAGCAATTTTATCATCCATGGCACAAAATTATTGGATGTTCAGCTTATTCTTGATAATTACAAACAAAAAAAGCTGGTAAACTTGTAGAAAATTTAACCAATTCATTTGAGATGAACAACGGTTTCAACAAAACGTCTCATCAACTTCGACTATTAGTCAATCCCGTTTCTCGGGCGTCCACTCTTTATACCATTGTGATGCATTTTTTATCCAATGTACTATTTTCTAAGAACATTTATAACTTTTATAGGTTTTATTTTTTTTGCCTGCTAAAACCGTATCATAGACATTTTATAACTGAATGGATTGTCGCGTACGTTTTAAATTTGAATATCAAAATATCGGGGACAGCGGAATGTTTCCCATTGCGACGGATGGATGCTGACTGCGATGTTGCTCACGGTGATACCAAAGTATACCCTAATCAAGTACGCTAGCAAGCCAAGACAATAGCCACGTCACTGGCGATGTGGTTACTGCAACTGACACGGTCGCTGGATACGTAGCTTTCTTCCATCTTAGCGGCTTCCACCTTATTCACTATATATATTACCTTCATGAGTTTCCTTATCATTTACACCAACGTCTCCCATTTTAGAAGAAAATAAACTTTACACTCGTGATTATAGAGGTGAAAATAAACCATTGTCACTGACAAACAACACTTGGGACACTGAAGAGTTGCACTGATGTTTTGATCAAGCTGGTGCTTCCCAGGTATGCCGAGGGGGTGCGCAACTTTAGAAACAGTCTCCGATCTAGGGTAGAATTATTTTTATTTCTGCTCTAGGTGATTTGTGAAATGAGGGTGGAAAGTAGTAAAATAGAATGGTAGAAGGAAAAGAATACAAGAAATTATAAGAAACACATCAAACATTTGACTAAGATGAATATACTTCCTTTATATTTTGATCTAATATTGGAACTCAAATTGCATCGAAGGCGCAGTCTAGGATTATTATGTCTATGGTGTAGTGTATTTCTGAATTAACAGTATGCCACTATTCTATAACTTATAATTATCTGAGTTCTAACTTTTCTCTCCATTAAAAATGATTTTATACGTAAATACAATTTTTGAAAACATTTTATTTTCGTGCTCAGTAGTGCATATTAACAATATTTGGTTTCAGTATCTCAAGGGCAACCATGGATCATTATCAGACACTCCCTTTTTTGTCTCTTCCTTTGAAGAATACTTTGTAAGTATTGCTGATGGGATAGTTGCAGATATATAAGACAAAGAAATACGAAAATGATATTGCTTGTCTTTTAAGAAAATAACAGGCGAGAACACTTTTCGATTGTTCAATTATTTGCTAAAAATATATGAGAAAGATATATATCCAAATATACTAGATGTGCAACAAATAAGAAATTTGATATCCTTTATCAATTCTTTGGATATTAAAGAATAAAATTTAAGTTTTGAGATGATAAAAGTTGACTGATATCTTTTAATCCTAGGTAGATATGATTGATTTGATTTTTGCATCAAAAAATAATCTATATTACTATTTGGAAATTTGATACTACAGTTGAATAATCTGTTCAATACTGCATCAGATGAAACCTTATGTTTTTGAGGCTTATATTTATTGTGTAATAAGATTTATACTTACACAATGAGAGCTATACGTAATTTCTAAAACCTGAGTTGTCTTCGTCAAACATAATCGTATTTTGATGTAATTATGACTGGAAATTATATATTATGTTACGTAATCTTATATATAGGTTATTTAAAAGGTTTATTTCGTTTTTAACAGTAGATGGTGCTGGTGGTGGTATATCAAGAACTGTTACTCTAACTTAGAGAAATTTACGGCTAGAATTTAAAACACACACAGAACTTTTTTTGCATTATTCCAGTCATCATCTCACTCAGCAACCCTATGTCAACTGACAACATATTACTGATGTACTCAACCATCATAATCATAAACAATTAGGAATTCTTTGAATGCCTCATTATTTGACTGGATGACATCTTATTAACGTATCGAAATATGGTATGTATAGTGAGACTGTAAGTTTATACTATGTAATTCTGATCGATTCAATATAATGTTTTGTTCCACCCTTCAACGCCAGAACTCACTTTGATGACTTGCGAAAATTAAGGGAACTTGGTTGATTTGATCTTCGCGAAACTAACACTTCAAATCATGTCCATATGTTTTTACCATAGAAAGGATGAGTAATGAATTGAAATCTATTAAAAAATTAATGAGAATCAGTAAATACTCTTTATATGACCATAAAAAATCTTGAACACTTCACTATTCAGGAAAACAGATAGTTTTCCCGACTTCGCTCTAAGAAAGAAACTGTGAAAAATTGATTTTTATATTGTAATAACAACACTATTTTGTCGATCTTTTTTTCTTATTTTTAGTTTATACTGTTGAGATCTGCAAATAAACAGAATTGTTTTGCTTGGCTTAATCAATTTTTTCTCGATGTGTGAGGAAGACTGATCCCAAATAATGATTAACTGGTCAAGTTCAAAAAAACTTGTGGCCTCTATTTTTTTAAGTAGTATCAGATTCTATGTCTACAATATTTCTGTTTTGACCCCTCTGTCGGGTTTTTGGCATTGTGTTATGGCATTACTGATTCATTATTGTTATTACTATTATTTCTGCGATGAAATAACAGAATCCGACTCAAAACTATACCTATATAAACTTAAACTAAAAACTGAAAAATGTAGTAACTTCAAATCATGAATATTGGAAAGCAATCAGCAAAATTGTTGCTTTATTTATATATTAAGTTATTTTTGGAGTTTATAACAGCCAAGAACGACAGTTGAACCCTGCCTTTACAACAAACTTTCTAACGGTACGAAGAAATTCAATTGGTCCTCTTCTAACAACAAACGGACACAAGTTTTGACGTCAAGAAAAATAGATTGATGAATTGATTTTAATAAGAAGTTTCCGTTTCTCCTTAATATCTAAATTTGGAAAAATCCACGTTGAATATTCCAAATTCAATGATAAACTGACAAACTAATTATAAACCTGGATCCTAAAAAAACTTTTTCAGAAAATAAAATGATTTATATTAGGAATTGAAGTTCAAGAAATTATAATTACAAATTTCTATATAATTAAAAGGAAAGGAAACTAATTAACTCAATCCATAAAGTTAGAAGTAGGCACCTATCTTGTAAATGAAATCAAAGGATCTTAATGACAAAAGTTATATAAGGGAGAATGATATTTCCAGAAAAATTGAAGTATTTTTCTGGCAGAAATTTCATCAATCCTAGGGAAATATGATGTAATTGGAAACGACTTCCTTATGATATAAATTTTCGCAAAAATGTTAAAGTATCACTTAATTTGAAAGTGAAATATTTGATTGTGAAAAATAAAATGAATTATATGGAAAAGTTTTTCTAATGGAACAGATACAAGTTTTAATCCACCCTATCGTGTAAAATGAATATTTTTGTTCTTAAATCATTAGAGGAAAATTGAGGTTAAAGCTCCCAAGAAGAGCAGCGACAAGAAATAAAACAGTAAAAAAAATTCTTCATTGCGCCTTCCTAGGATATTTTCAATTCACATTACATCCTTTCACTCTTTTCATACGTTAATTAATGTTCACAATAAGGATCCGAAAATAACTCAATTGGTATGCTTGGACGGGTTAATTTAACTATATTATTGTAAATAAAAACTAAATATGTATCGAAGGTTTAGAGTCAAATTATATCAAGATATAGCAAAGAATTTGTCGTTAAAAGAGAAGAGTTATTAATGATTCAGTTGATATCAAGCAGAATGTCTTTCACGAAGTAGGAAACTTTGAACTGAACTTTAAAGTGGTGAAATTCTCAATAAACTCACATGTAAATTATCATATACCCTTTCTCTTTTTTGTTCGATATAGTTTTCAGTTCTTTTTGGGTCGAATTTTTGGAATAAGCTTGTATACAAATTTTTTTGTGAGAATATTAAATTTCTGAACGAAAAATCTTTGACTTGAGTTTCCCCAAAGTTATTTCAGGAGCTCGTTCATTGTAACTTCTACTGTTTTTTAACTTATGATCTGTACCTTCATCTTTTATCAACAATACTATAGAAATACAACCATCAAAAAGGTTGGTTGTATTCCTATAGTAATTGAGATAGTATTACTTCTTTCTTCCTTTTTCTCTCTCCAGTTTCTCATGGAACCGGACTTTACTCAATTTCGGATTACATAAAATGACTGTCTCCTTCATTCCACCGAAAACTGTTTATCGTTGTGGATTTTTTGTATCCATTTCAAACTGACGTATGTAATTTTTGCAGAATATCTGCTCACATACTGATTCGACATTGGAATAGATACAAATGTGTTGAAGTTGAGTATATTCTGTTTTTCTGTACCTTGATTTACAAAGGTTCATTTTAGATCGATGACTTGTACAAATATACTTATCAGTACTGAGGGATTTGGTGCTTATGATGTTGGTTTACTCACAAATTTCCATTTATATCAATTGATTGGCTATATCCAATTCAAAGTCAAATGTTTGCTTGAATAGTATGTAATAACCTCGACAAAATTACATTGGGATCCTGAATAAAAATATTTTGAATATGATTAAGCTGACAGGTGATTTCATTTGGGGTTTATGAAAGTAGAACTTTTCGTTACAATATGTCCAATATAATCATTAATTCCTAATTTCAAAAGCCAATTCCACGATTGTGGAACACCACACTCCAGTATATACAAAAATATTGATTATATTTGTAGTTTAATATCGACTTTTAACCAAATTTTGAATAAACTTTATAAAATAACTGTGAATCATAGCCAATATTTGTTTACAAGAATTTTCATGCACGTATTATTTGTATTTCTAGAAAATTAAAATATTTGGACCTTGTGAAATATTTTTATTCATATTTCCAGTAAAAAACTATTCTCTCAATTAAATGGAATTTTCACATATGGGTAGTTTCAATTTCAAACCAGACTAGATGGTTTGATCATAATTGAATGCAAATGTGAACTCTGATTTATTGTGCCATTCAATTCACAGTTCAAATAATTCGCGCATAATTTTTATTGTATCCATATAAACAAATTCTATTAGATATATTATATTGTACATTGAAACAAATGACTTGATGTCAGATTAGTAGTATTATTAGGTAGTTTTTAAATATAATTGAGATACTGAAAGTTTTCAGCATGCTCCATCTTGCACCATAATTTTCTTCGAAAATATCTTATATAGACTGGTAAATTATGTCGATTCTGTATATGTCGATATTTGATTATAATTTGGCAGGTCACACTTGGAATTCGTATCAAAGACACTTATTAAAGCTTACTGTGACTAGTTCACTCATCAATCATCGAATATTATACTTGTGCTAAAGTATCTACAAATTTTAGAAGAACATGTCCGACATCATATACTTTTTAAGTTTGGCAAGGGTATCACAACAATTGCGATCAAAAAAATGTACGATGTGCACACATTCGCAAATGCCAAATATGGTTCTCTCATTTTGATCTCTTCAACTCCGGTCAATTTAGAAGATCAACAATACTAGATAAAGACATGCTAAGGATAAAAGTGGAAGCAAATTCATGACAGATCATCGAGAAACTCTCAAACAACCTAAACCAGCCTTAATCTACCACCAAAGAACATTTGCGGCAATTTGGAAGAACAACCAATGAAAATAAGTGGAGCAGGTGTTACATTATTTATAATAATATGTCCGAATAAATCAAAGTCAACCGATCCATCACAAGCAACATATCCTAACCATACAGAACTTATATAATAATCCGAAACGCAGAAACAGTAGCTCTCTCCAAGTGTATTATCACGAAATACTATAAAACCGGCGGAATTGTTCATTTTGAAACTTGTACAAACCATCATTGTCAAAAAAGCCCTTATTTTGCAACAAGACGATATAAGGGAGCGTCGTGAAGGATGGGGAGGATGGTAGCTCTTCAGCCAACATACTCGCTGGATATCGCCTCCTCGGATATCTACTCATTCTAATTACAACATATTTTGGAGGCAGAATATTGATGTTGTTATTGTTGTGGTTCACCTTTCATATCGTCTTTATGTTTAATGCACATATAATATGTGTAAAGTAAATAGGGCGCTTGAACGAATTATTGAAAATTTGAATGAGTAATTTTGAATTCAGTTTCATGTGAATTAATCATTGAAAATCTTTTTAAATGAATAGAATTATCACAAGAATTTTTTTTTAGATTGAATAAAGTTTGTAAAAGGAAATTCATCAGATTGTATTTCGACATGAAAATAAAGCCTTGACATACCGTTTTTATCGTTATATACCTATATGAATTCAACAACATACCATATTTTACCCCCCTATATCTATAGATAATTCTAAAATTTGCGAATCATTTCATATTTGTTTTCATGAAGGAGATTTCTGCGTTGCTTTTGGATACCTAAAATATCAAATAGGAAGAGGGGTATATACCTGGGAGGAATCAAAGCATGAACTGGTTTTTGAGAATAGTAAGCTTAACCTCTATTCCTGTGTTACTGAATTAATTGAGAATCTACTTAAATTTGCTCCAAAACAGTTGAATTGATGCAGCTGGCAACAATATTTGGCAAAACGATCGTTCTTACTTCCAACAAGATGAAGCTCCATCACAGTACGTTCTCCTAGATACGCAGTGATTGAATTATAGATTTCTTGTTCGAAGAGTTGTAATAAAATGGCTACCATGATTGCTTCTGGATTTACTACTGTATGGGCATCTAAAAATTATGAATAAGTTGGAATTTCTGGAGCCGTTGGTGACATTCATAATGAACACACTGTTTACACTACTCCTACACTAATATGACAATTACGCTGTCTGACATGAGTTTCAATAACCAAATTATAGTCTCCAGAGATTGAATGTAAACTCAGTTCAAGTTCAGCCCCTGAAGATGATAATTTAGTTATCGAAACTCACGTCAGATAGAGTAATTGTCATATTCGTGTGAACAGTTTGTTAGGTGGTCAGTGTTCACAGCAAAATGTCAACTTAGAGAAGAAAGTCAAGAGTATTAATCATCTTACAAAAAAATAGCTGAATAATTTGCGGTTTACATGTTAGAATAAAATTTGGGACGTTATACTTTCCAGAAATGCTTCCAATTATGGATTCGACTTTGGAATGTGTGTATTTTTGGTCAAAAGCAATACTCAATGAATAGGTTGATTGAAATTTTTGGTTTCCCAGCTTGGAACAACATCTGAAATTAGAAATTCGGCATACTACTTCTCAGAAAGCAATGACATATAACTGAGAGTATAATACCTAAATAGCATTTCAGCGTAGACTAGAATCCATCGTTAAATTCTAGATCAAACAGATAGAAATGAGAGGCTACCTACAACCGATCAGATTTCACCTTGGTTTTATTAAATTAATTAACCATTTTTTCGGTCACAACTCGTATATGCTCTTAATATGAAACAAAAAGTTCCAAATTTTCCATTTATAGATGTACGAAAAGAATTATTCACACATTTTATCCCTAATTATATAACTAAATTTGTTTCTGCAATATCTCCACTCGTTTTATACGAAATAACACAATTTATTTGAGTAATGTAGTATGAGTCAAATATGTCGGCAGAGGACTGAAAATATTAGTATTTTAGAGGTTTTGTTTCCATTCAGTGACAACTTGAAATATTTATGGTCTCTATTATTCCCATAATCTGAATTTGGGTTGATGTTAACATGTTGATAATACAATTAAAATGTCGTTGGGTGATTGTACAGCGACTAAAATGAGTTTTCGGAAACGCTATCCAAATACAACTGTTGTTTCTAAGTGTAATACAAACAGAAAAATACATACTACAGACAGTGATGTGATGAAATAAATTCGGAAAAATAATTACTGTATGAGAGTCGTTTGAATAATCATGGAAAAATTGAACTCCGACGGAACCAATACCAAATCCGTAAAGATTAAGTGATATATGAAATATTCATTAAGAATCAATAATAATCGTATATCTGAGCTGATTGATTTTTCTTTTCATATAATCACTCCAGAATCTACTCCAAACATTTCTTGTATTTAACATTAGTTCGAAGATCGTTGCACATTCCTATCTAATGCGTTCAGTAAATTATCGCAAATTTTACAAACTACTCAACTTTCTCAATTTGCCAAGAGTTAATTGCCTGTCTGAAATGTGGATTGATTGCTTCTAGTTTACGAGTAAAAGTGAGTGATCACTCTTTGTAATTTAATTTAACCAATTAGTATTCCTTCATTATGCACAATTCATTTTGCCAAACAGTTTCGTATATTGAGTGCAATTTATAAAACTTGCACTTGCATCAAAGTGTGGGTTTGTGGTGAATATATTTCCACTGAAAAGATACGATTTTCTACAAGAACTCTCTGGTCTGAGACCAACAATGCAATGCCTCGAATATCTATTAGTATAGCAAATCAAAATAAAATTGTTAAACAACACTACATGGTGTATTATTTTCTGACTTAGGAGTACTTCGGTATATAGTTTTTCTCATTTATTTATATGATTTCTATTCGTGGGGTGAATTAATATACACGCTCTCTTACGTTCTTGATTTATTTAAATACTATACACTAAACTTAACGTATAATAATTCACTTATCACTATTACTTAACTAACTTGAATAATTTATTTTGATTACTTTGCTAATTCATTCTGTTCACTACGACTATGTATTATAAACTGAACTAAACTGCGCTAAACAAACACGCTTATATATCCAAACGAAGTTCTTCAAAGTAGTCAAAAGAAAAATATAAATAAACCGCTTGCTATAAAAACGCAAATAAAAGAAAAACATCAAACGGATTCCGCGGTTTATAGAAAGTAAGACGAAGACGCCTCGCGCGACTCCATCGAATTTTATAATTTCGATATGTCTAGACAGGACCGGCTCTAGGGCCGTGACGCGTTCGTACAATAGTCAACCAAAGCTTGCTACATTGAGAGATGAATAATGACCTTCTCTATACCATCCACGATGAGTTATTCCTATTTCGTAGGACATGGATATCAGTCATTTTCAAAATAGTGAATAGAAAATAATCTTACTGATTGATATAGTGGGCTATTAAGTGACATTTCAATTCTGAACTGTTAATATCAATCAATCAATTATATTTGTGGAATCTTCTTCAGTTGGCAAAGTAACATTACCACAAAAGGAGTTCTAGTATGAAAAATTTTCTGTCCACATCAATAAGAATAATTAATATTTTGGACATTGTTATTATTCCACCACGGTAAAAATTTTGTTCGATTATAACATGAGCTATTGTTTTGCAAATACTGAAGAGAAATGTGAGATCCTGATGCTGAAGTAATACAGGAGTCGCTGAAAGCTGAAAGTAATCAAATCTAGAGATACGGAAAAATCCAACAGCTTTCAGAACTCCTACAATATAAAAAAATGATAATTCTTCAGTAATTATATGTAATGATTCTAGTGAGAATCAGCTAGAATCAGGTGACAACAAATGCTCACTATATTTCACAAAAACTGTACAGGTTTTCCATGATGTAATTAATCTTATAAAGAGCGACTCATTAGATGGCGAAAAGATAATAAAAAACTGTAACGATGATTCGAGATATTATTTGAAAAATGATGAGCCCAATGTGATAATTGTGAAAAGGAGCTAGCGTCAACGTAGAGCTTATTCATTATTTAAAATTTCGATGCCTGTCAACGAAGTAGACAGTATTCTTGAAAATGACATAAGACCAGGTAATGTATGAGTAACTAGACTTTCAAGGAAACGCCAAATTCAGTTCAAGAGTTAGTACAAAGTTTTTGTGAAAACGATTATATGTCCATTGGTAAGATGCTTAATAGAAAATTTTAGTACTCGGTGTTTCATCTAAATGTCTTATGAATAAAGTGAATAACCTGACCGTATTCTTAAACGGGTACTCATTCGATTTACTCTGAATTAGGGAGCATTAGATCGATGTAGGTAGTTTAGAGTCAAATTAAGTTACTCTTTATTATCTAGAATCTAGAAAGTTACATGGTGGGGTAGCCATATTCACATCTCATCTTATTAATATGAGTTCTATTGACATTGGTAATCTTCTTTAACCTTTATTTGTAGAATTTTACGCTGTTGAAATAAAATACAGAAATTGTGCATAGCCATATACAGATCATCCAGTAAATGCAAATTATCATGAAGAATTTAAATCTAGACTTGGATGATGATAGTGAGTACTCAAAGATTTTAAAAAATATTTTATGTGCGTATGGTTAGGTTAGGTTAGGTTAGGTCTAAAATATTGAAAAAAAATTAAATAAGCGGTTTGAAAGTGTCTGGAAATTTTTTTTATTTATGACCTTCCGTTTTATGTTAGGTTGCGCACTCATGGATCACCCTACGTATATTATTTCATGATAAAACCAATACCCTAAACCAATGAACTAACAAATTAAGTATATGGATTTGGTCCGCAGTTGTGGGGTGGATCTAATCGCCAACTTAAGTAATGAACAATATCTATTAGGTTGACATATACTTATTCAATCATATCATTTTCATAAGCTAGAGATTTTTCCACCCATTAAAAAAATTCGCTCTGATTGTAGGTAAATATGAACCCGATACAAATAAACATAAATAATATTTAGTTCAGACTTGTCTTTCTGTGAAGATTTGTTATATGCTTTCCACAAATATTTGAAATAATACAGGAAATGAATCATTCAAGTTCTAACGATATTGTTCAATCAATAATTCATGATAAATAAATCTCTATATAGTCAATTCGAGCAGATCAATAGTATTTGTTGTCACTGTTGTATCTCAGCATTCAATAATTCATTTATAGGAACTTTCTAAATTCTGGAGGAGTTTAAATTGGGTCTAATATCTACTGGTTTACGAATGCTAGAGAGATCAATGGTTTCTCGAGATAATTCTTTCCCAGTTCAACACTTCCATAATCGGTTTTACCGCATGGCTAGAGACTCGAATATTTTTTGCGTTGGATAGAAAGAAAGTTTCATAAACCCATTTATTCAATGATCTGTGAATAAGACCGTTTTCAGGTGAATCCGGTATTTATGGAATAATCTAATTTTCAGAGGTTTCATAAGCTTTTTGGAAAGTAGGACTATTCCCATTCTTATTTCATAATTCATTATATAAATGTTTTTTCTTATGTATACTGACTACTGCTCTGAAAATTTTCAAAAAGGTGACTCTTACTTACTTTGTTAGTTCTTCCCACACTTGAGGTAACTACTATTGCTGTAGGTCGTGTTTTTGTTTTTTCTATTGTACATTTGTACAAAGTGGAATATCACCAAAAATCAATCTCGTGTTTTTTCATTTTTATATATGACGTATTCATTTCGTCAATTCAGGAGTGTCGAATATAGGATTCAGAATAAGGTTTTTGGGTTTCATCGTAATATCGTCTTTGTTAAATAGTTGAGCTTAATCATTGTGATGAAAACCAATGTAATATATGATCAATTGAACTAATATCCACAAGTTGATATGCACAGATTTCGTATTCAAATTACATATTTGTGTAGGTTTTGAAGCCACCCCTGTCTAATTGGACATTCCAAGTGATTAGAATTTACAAGCGCACTGCTTTCTGTAAATTGAGGAAGTGGAACATTTTCAAAATGAACTTCGATATATAAATATTTGACGAGTGGAGAGCGGTTTGTTTGTTTTTCGAACTTTATGTTTTCATCAAACAGAAGCGCACACGATCCAATCTATACACCAAATGAAGCTGTTAAACTTGCCCATATTTTAGTTTCATCCTTCCCCCGAAGTGACATTCGTGTGTTGATATTATCTGGTTTTGTCAAATACCAATGAAGATATTGCCAGTATTTAAATACCTAGTGTTTGAACATTTTTTCATTATCAATTCTATAACGGAGAAGGAATTTTTGAGTGAAGTGTTGGTTCTAAAACAGTATGACCATTCTTCTTGGCCATTTCGTCCACAGTCCACATTCTATGACAATTGATTTTGCTTTTAAAAGCTCTATTAGTTGGTCCTTTGTAAAATACTTGTTCAAGTAGAAATTCCTTTATGTCTGCTATGAAAGAATAGTTAGTTGGAGTTTTAGAAATTTGTCTTGAATGATACGAGACGAAATCTAACACAACTACTGTTTGCTTGTTGTGCTGGTAACAGTTTTTCTTTGAACCAAGACAAGGGTTGCATCAATATCCTGTAGTTAATCTGAACAGCTTCTAACTTTATAATAAGGCATCATTCACTCAGCTTTGCTCCCTATGCCATATAATATGCATATGCCTTTAACTCTGGAATGGAAAGGGGTGTTTTCGTTTTACTTTTCGAAGCTTTACGAAGTGTAGATTTGTCTTCCTCGATTACGATACTCCCGAATGTTATATATATATATATATATATATATATATATATATATATATATATATATATGTCAAGAAAATGGTTTTTCTCGAATATAAGACGGTTAAAAATTGTTAAAATCTCAAGAATAACTTGACCTCGTACAGTAGCACAACTAACTACTGACTGTGAACCCGATACTCATCTAAAAGTACAACCTACCTGATGATTATGTGTGGAACCCTCTTTACGTTCATCATTTCCTTGATATTATTCGCTTTGGTAATTGGTTTTATTTGGAAATTCCGAGCGATTAACTTTTTGTGTAAAATTGTTTATCTATAGTTGTTTATCATTTAGTTTGCAGTGAAGCGTCCTCCCATCTCGTTTTGTATTTCTACTATTTGATGGAAGGCATATCAATACAGTTAAGGAGTTTTTGGCATTAACACTAGCACTTTGTCAATGTTATAGAGAGAGTTTGAAGTTACGATATGAATATACGCACGAAAATTTGTTACCGGATATTTTTTTTAATATTTCCAATAACGTTACCAGCCTTATTCCGACATTGATTCTCTGGTTATCATTTTTACAGCATTGTCATTGTGCGGTATATGATGATAAATTCCAAAAGAAATCCTTTCTCAGAACAGTTTTCTCTATTTCCGTTATCAATCTGAGATCTCGTTTGCCAAATATTTACATTGCTTGACAAGAACGTCAAACAAGTTTGCATACTTTTGAAAATCTTGAAAAACACATTTGTCAAACAGAAATTTGCCAAATAATTTAATTGTGTACATGGCTTTTAACAGTGTAATGTGTAATTACTTGTACAATATTGCGTTCTCGCATTAAATTATTTCCAAAAGTCCGACAGTCGGATATTGGAATTTTTTCCGCTATACGACAAAAGAAGTTGATAACGGATGGGTCATACAATTGATTAAAAATAAAAATTTCTTCAAAATGTAACAATTTCAATTCATTTCAACAAAGATTAGCACAGTAACTAAATATTCCCGGGAAACGTTTTATGATGAGCTGGATTGAAAAATCCATCTGGTAAGGTATCAAATTGTGTTGTTAAATTACCTGTTTGAACATAGTTTTTAAAAAAACCTTTTTAATTTTGGAGTTATATCAGTTTCTGTCTTTGATTCATTCCTGTAACTCGAGAAGAACTCAACGTTTACTATTGTTCCAGTGGTATTCATTTGTCTTACAATATGGTTAGTATCCTCCTTTTCTCATATCTTACGACTGCCGTTAATCTGATAACTTGTACTCGGCCTTTTTTCATGATGAATAAAAAAGCTTGAACATCCTGCTATTGTCTATAATTGATTAACAAACAATTTAAAGTTCCACCTTTTCTTTCCATATTGTTTCTATTTCTGATATCAACTTGTAATCGTTATTTAATATTGTACTTATTTCATCTATTCTTATAATTTACTATTTCTATTCTTCATGTACTATATATTTCGTTCACCAATCAACTTCATTTTTCCGTATTTTCCTACGTGCCTAAGTATTTACCATAATCACAACTTGTATTCCGTGAGTATTTTTAAGCTATTACTGTTTTTTTGTAGTTGTAAGTTTCTAATTATGCAGAAGTCTCGTCTAGTAATAATTATCTTCATTAATTTCAATATAATATAATCAAAATTGTTGGATGTGCCAAGAATATATTTATTTGATCACTCTTTATATATCTGCCTCCTGTAAAGTAAAAGTTATATTGCGACATTGAATTTGATTCATTATTGAAATAAAGGTGTATATTTGAACAATTCACTTCAACTTCCACTTAGTTCAATATTGTCTTGTCATAAGTGAAAGTAACGCTTTCAGTTTAATTCAATTCTCATTTCTTCATATCATTTCCATCTTAGTAGAAATTATTCTATTTACTTCAATTAAAATTACTTCTTAATCCAAATATCTGGTGTTTATTACAAAGCATCTCATCCAATTCAATGAACAAATTATTATTCGTGTTGAATGTGTGACAGTTTTGTTTTTTAGAAGAGAAAATATCCACTATGCTTTCATACTACAATACTTTCAATTTTCTAAATTTAGTAATTCATAAAATTACAAAATTAATAACTTCATGTTTATCACTTCATATTTAACAATTAAAAATTAATTTTCAAGAACGAACTTCAGTAACCGTCATAGTCCAGGAACCATGTCGTGTGTAATCATAGGGCCAATGATGAAACTCTGGTATTCTTATGTATTTTGAGCCTCTGAATCCCGGCGTTTTTGCGAAAAACTGGTACCTTTCGCTTAAACAAGTTATGAACAAATGGTTTTTTCGGTTCGGACAATTTTTTCATGCAAATATGGTCCTTTTGAGAAGATAAGATCTCTCGTAATTTTTCCGTATAATGCATATCTAGAAATTTATACTTTCGATCTTAGTAACTTTTGACCAACTAAAAATTTTTCAAATTTGAAAAATCGTACTTATTCTTTGAACCTCACTCTACAAATTGGTATACTTCAATATTAGTGCAGGTCCATAAAAAAGTGTAAGACCTTCAAGACCAAGATCAAAAAAATTTATCATACTGCAAGACCCAATACCACATATATAAGACAAACCTGGTCTTGGTACTGATTTTGCCTTTACTCACCTTTACTCATCATCCATTTTTAATCAGTTGTAAAGAATTTAATTGATATTGAATTTCTCAAATGTAAGAACCTTTTCATACAACGCCTGTTCGAATCCTTCTACGGTGTTGCCATTGGCACCCTCCACGGAAATTTCCGTGGCTCTTAGAGACTCGGAAATCGCCACTCTCAATTGAAAAATCCGTGACCATCATTTTAATCTTATAGACCCGGAAATTTTCATAGAAACGAAGCAGAATGGAACTTTTTTCGTATCTCTAAATTTTACCGTATGATTTAAAATCACCACCCTCCACGAAAAAACCGTGGTCTGCTTTTAATCTTAGAAACACAGAAATTTTACAACTAAACTAACCTAATCTAACATAATTATTTATTTATTATTCTTACAATAAATTTATTTATTAATGAATTTTTTTTATAATTCGTTCCAAATAAATGAAAAAATATATTAGGATTTATCCGTGGATGATATTTGTCCGTGGTGGATGGTATTCATCTGTGGACATTATTTATCCGTGAGTTGAAACTTATACTTATGGTTGAAATTAGAGTCACGGATTTTTCCGTGGATGGTGCCAATAGATACTTGTATCCTTCCAATATCAATACGGTACAGAATCAACGAGTATAAATGGGGTTCTTTTTGTTTGTTAATTATATTAAATTGAAATAACTTCACAATTAGATGAATTATGATTATGCTTATTTTAAAACAAACATCTTTGGATGATGGTAACTCAATTATCTCTCTTCAATCTTTTTTTGGTTTTTATAATACTCATGTATGCTTAGTAGGTAAGTGAAATCGTTGTTTGTTTATTTCGAAATTCATACACAAAAATATATTGAACAAACTAATTATAATTTTCCTTATTTTTATCATTATTTTTGGTTACAAGTTGCGAGGATGTTCACGTACTTTATCTACGCTTTGAACTTGGTAAACGAATTACGAAAATATGATCCTCTCTGGTGCTCGTCAAAAGATGTCTCGCAAATATATTATTTGATTCAGATATGGGAATATACTTCACTCCTTCATCATATAGCGCTGCATTTCAAACATTTCCTGAAGTGACTTGATAAATTCATTGTAATCATCTGAAATGATTCTTGACATCACGATTCTCGTTATTTTGAATAGGTATTGTCAATCTCAGTTCAACGGTTATCGCGTCTCTAATATTGGTGACCATTTTTCTTAATTTGGTATCAGGTAATGACAATAGTTACTTGAAATCTTGTGTAGTCATCTTAGTCTTATGATATCCTCGTGAGGTTCCGATGTCATATTCCTCAGTAGTGTAATTCCATATTGAGACCTCCGACGAAATAATTCTCAGTTCAAGCATCGGTATCAGTTTCTTCTCCTTAGCTGCATATGCTAAAGTTGTACTTTGTGTTACGGACGGCTCACAAAACTTTTTTTGAGAAGAAAATGAAAATACTGAAATTTTATGTCAACAATTTATCAAGATACTCGTATATCGAAATTATAGCTTAAGAAACATGGTTTTTACAATAATCAAACTAAAAAGTAGAGAGTAATTTATATCACATTTTAAGACTAACTCTGACTGAGTCTGATTCCCAGTCAAGTAATTGTAAATACATTTCCCGATTACTGAAAATTATTCACTGAGTAGGACTTTTCTCTCCATTATTCCTTTCTTTTCTCATTGTGTTGATAAGCTCGAAATGATTTTCTATGGTAAAATAGACAGTAGTGTTTCCCGGTGGATCTTTTATGTATGCCTAAAATCTAAATGCGATAAGTCTTTTGGATAGCTTAACTGGTGAAGCTTCTAGTTCGTAACTAATTGATTCCGCAATGATTTGAGGGCATATTTACTGGAAATTGCCTTCTACTCTGTAAACGATTTCTATACTAATAATAATATTTTAATTGAGGACATGCTTCATACTGGTTTAATTTTTGTTATGGACTTATATACGAGTTATATTCTAATTAATATCTATTACTATTACCTATAATTTTTTTATTCATTGTAGTTTGATTCTGCATATCGAAATTTTATTTTATTTGTATCTTTATTTAGTTATTTTTATGTTTGTTTTTCAGTTTTCACAAGCTTTTATCTACAAATTGTAATAAATTTTGAAAACAAAACATTTTTCTGTCTCTCTCTATAATTTCCCCATTCACCAACTCGTCCAAAATTAAGATATTGGAATTTATTTCTCGATATCATGCATTAAAATTCTTTCCAGTTTCACTCTGAAGCACAGAGTTAAAAAATGTTATAGAGCAATCCACGATTTGATAAAAGTCACAGTAATTAGTAATTATATTCTTATCCCAAGAATTATTTTTCACTTTTTAGTTTGATCATCGCCAAAAGGGTGTTCCTCAGTGTTTTCAATCCTTTAACTGTATTCTATCCTTCACTTTTATGTTCAATTTGGTTTTTCAACCCCTTTCTCAATATTTACAGTTGTGTTACTGTTTGCATCTCGATTCTCTAAGTCTGGGACTGCGTGCTTACGTAGTTCTCCCACTAGCTCTTTTTCTCATACAAAGGATACGAAAGTTAGACTTATATAAGTGTACAAAGTTTGTATCAAATCTGATCCGCCCAAAAAAAGGACAAAATCAAAGTCAAAAAACAAATATAAAGTTGAAACTGATAAAAGCTAGTGAAGGACCTAGAACCTGTTGAAATAATTAGTCTATCAAACAGTAACTATAAAAAATAAAATATTACATGGAAATGGTATATAGGTTATACCTAAAAACATAAAAACAAGAAAGAGAAAGTTATGGTATGTCATAAGTTGTTCCGTGTTGTCTAAAGATGCTGATCAAGTTTATCTATCGAAAGCACTCCTTTAAATCAAAATTAATGACATATCGCTATTTCCATTTGGATAACATTGAAACAATCAAAACAAGACAGATAGTTGTATAACATAACAACACATATTGCTCCAAAAATACTTTCATCATAGGTTTTGAAATGAGAAACCAGCTGTAACAATAATTGATCAACATAAACTTTTAGCTCATATTATCAGTACACATGGAATTATTTATAACATTTCATATGAAATATTGTATCGTGAGTTTTTCTTAGAAATTTATTTAATAATACCAATGAACGAAAGAGAACAGCTGAATCTCTCTTCGGATATATTGGAATCGTTCCAGTCGTAAAATTAAATTGAAGTTCAATAAGACTCCGTCAAGTTTCAAGTTTCTTTCTCAAGGAAATGCTGTTATTTATTTCCAAAATGAAAGAAAACTGCAAAGTTTGATTCCTCACACATTGAGATAGAAATATTTTTATTGAACAACCCTCTACAGAATTTTTTTGTATATTTCAATCTTTCATAGCTTTCATCATTTTGTGCTTGGATAGGGTGATGAATCGTTTTATCGCCTGAAGCATTAATATTTCGTGTACACTTCAATGTGTGCTATTGAAAGTGCTTTGTTTTAGACTGAATAATGGATCGAAAATTTTTCTCAAAAATAGTGAACGAAAATGCATTATGTATGATTTTTAAACATTAGATATCTCCGTATACATGATAAGCGAGTAATATATGGAATTAATGGCCAGTATGCAATGGAAAATTGACAATTTATTTGACGAAAAAAGCTCACAAGATTGGATATAATAGTCGATTTCAATAAATAAAGAATTTGTTTATGATATGAAGTTGATAGATACAAAGTTTTCTAAACTAATTAGTCTTTATTCCAGTTAGGGACCATCCATAAGTTACGTCACGCGTCAAGGGGCTGCGAGGAGATTGACGAAGTGTGAGACGAGGTGGTAAAAGTGGTCCTAAATTGCGACTTCACATTTCAAATTCTATTATATTCTAAATGTTAAAACACGAGTTATAACTCATCAAAAACACATACAACTATATCTGTGTAAACACATGATACCAATTGTCTTGTCAACCACTAGTATACAAAAGTAATTTAGGTAATTTATATTTTGCATCATACAAAGCCACTAATCAACACAAGCCATTATATAAGTGGCAATAAGAAGTTTCACCTATCGCGAAGTTTCGTTCTCAAAGAATTGCTGCTAGACGTGCCAGAAAACATCTTTATGTGGATGATGAAAATGATGTATTATGAAAGTACGAAGAATATATTGATACAACTAATGTTCCTCACATCAACAACTCAACCTAGAGTGAAGTGGCTGCTATGAAGCTATGAAGCTATTTGAAGGAGTGGATTATCAACTTTATATCTTCAGTCAATTCAATTCTTTTATTTTTTTCATATTATATATTTTTTATTTTGTTAATTCTCTCAATTAATGTAATTAATCGTTTTTTGTTTTGTATATTGTTTGGTTTGATTTTAATTTAATCACAAAATAATTTAAATGGAAATAAAAATGATTTTTGAATCATTGTTTTCATTAAATAATATCCAAGTGTGATTTGCAAAATATGTTGCGTCTCACTAGTGAAGAGGGGAGTCTCAGAAACGTGACCAGCTGTGACAAGGACGGGGGGAAGGTCAAAAAATCATGAAATTCGTGTGATATAGTTTATGTATGACCCCTTATGTCAGCGTTTCTCAACATGTTATCCATATAATAATATATATGTATATCAGTAGAATTTTTTCAATAGTCATTTTAGTTATTAATTCATTTTTCATCCCGCTCGATAACAGATCAATTATCACTGGGGGGGATAACTTACTCTCAATTAAATGTTAGACTCAACAGCCTAACATTTAATTGAAACTTATTACATGGTTACATTAGTCTCAAGACAGTTTATTCCTGCTATAATTAGTGTTTCCAGTGCTAGTTTTCTTAAATTTTCCGCGCTTTTTTTGGATCAACAATCATTTGCCAGACTATACTGGTGTCACTTCCTAGTAAACAGCACGGAGTAGGGATGAGACCGAAGCCGGTCTCCTGTTTCTCTCACACAATAAGCCTTTTCTCACTCCCTCCACAGTTTTAGGTCATTATTATTGTTCATGCATCAAGCATAGTAGTAACGTTTACAATTATCATTTTCCTATCTCAATGTAACTCTCATAATAACTATATTCTCAAATAAATTTATTATTAATTTTCTGGACTATAATTATTTATTCCTATTTTATCAATAATTATTAATGTTGAGTGTAGTTCGCACGATTAGTTAATTAAGTACATAACATAACCTCAAAAGTACTCAACACGTGTCATGAGCTCCCGCCAACAACGGCTATTGTGTTGTAAGTATAAATTATTCTTATACATTTACTACAAAATCCATATTTTTTTTTTATTTTCATTTATCCATATATCGGTGATGGGAAAGTTACTATAGATGAAACTGGATGCGTAAAATTATCGACCGATTTCTGCACAATCATTGATTCGCGAGATGCTCTCATTGAAAAAATATTTCCCGATGTACACACACAATACATAAATCATGAATGGCTTACAGAAAGATCAATATTACCGGCAAAAAATGTGGAAGTTGACGATTTAAGTCTGAAGACACAATAGTTGTTGTTGCCAGGGAACTTGGTATCATACAAATCTATTGATACAGTTTGCGATGCCAGCGAAGCGAACTCTCTGGATTTGCCAGGCATGCCACCGCATAATTTACAATTGAAGGTTGGATCTCCAATTATTTTGCTTCGTAATTTGAACCCGCTACGGCTGTGCAACGGTATGCGATTAGTCTTTCAAAAATTAATGAAAAATGTTGTCGAAGCCAGCATTTCAAATGGCAAGTTCCGAGGTGAAAATTTATTAATACCACGAATCCCTATTATACCTACAGATATGCCAATTCAATTTAAACGTATTCAGTTTCCGATTAGATTGGTATTTGCAATGAGTAACAAGGCCAAATGATGTCTGTTTGTGGCTTAGATTTGAGCACACCATGTTTTTCACACGGACAATTATACTCTCGAGTGAGTTAACCATCCAGTTTGTTTGTTACCTAAAGATGGGCTAACAAAAAATATTGTTCACGCTATATCATTAAGAGATTGATATTATTTGTTAATGTTACCGTCGTAATTAATTAATGATATATATAATTTTTAGGAATAAATTATAATAAATAAAATAGAAAGTTTTAGGTGTTTTCTTATTTTTATATTCTCTCATCGCTCACAGCGTTCTATGCTTCTTCCACTCATATACCACATCCTTACACACTTACAAGTTAGTTATTTTTTTTTACACTAGAAATTCCCTAGAAATAATTTAAATGGCAAAACAACGTTTGCCGGATCAGCTAGTGAAACTATAAAATTATTTGACGAGCAAAAACTATTATTGTAAACAACCAATCCAGCAAATTTCTGGAGTTTAGTATTTGCTAAATAAGTTAAACGAACTTACCTAAATAAACAAAGATATACATTCAACAAACGTAACGATTGTTATTAAACAATTACGACCGAAAAAACAATTTGCACGGGTAGCGGAGTCAGGATCTTCTACAAAATAGACGCTCCTTAAAAAAAAGATTCCCGGGACAAGGGGAGTCAGTCCCGCGATCCAGGGAGTCAGAAAATAGTGCGTTCTTTCGTATTAGTATATTTAGAGTACAAGGAAATGTGCATGTGAGCTGAAAGTTGATTTAGATTTAGGCCGAGTTTTTTTGGCCTAGCATTCAACGACAAAAATTTTATTCTCATAGCTCAATTTTTGATTGAGCATCATATATCAAAATACGTCCGCGTTTATGAACTGGTCTTTCTCGAGTAGTATTTATGTTACGACTATTGAGAAATTAAGTTAGAAGAAAACTTGGAGATTTAATGCTGACAGACTGTAGCACCCGTATATTTATTTAATATTCTTAAATTTATTGAATGAAGGATTCAGATAAAGAAGTAATAAAATTAAATGTAAACAATTGGATGATGTTTATATATTTATAATGGTCTTGTGACTGTTCTTTTCTTAATTTGAGTAGATTTTGTATTGATTGGACTTCATAGAATTCTGATTACTAGACAAATAATTACTATCTGTGCTGATACGAAATTTTCCCTTCCTAGGCGTTTTTATAAATTAGAAAGGAAACAGAGAGCTCAAAGATTCGATTTGGCTCAGATTGATCATATCCTGGGATTAAGATCTCGGTGAAGAAGCGAGTGATTATAGACAATTTTGAATCGCTTCAGGTATTTGTCACATAAAAAAGTTCATGTTATTAGTAGTGAATATGAATCCTGCCCAATTTAAATGTCTCATACGACATTTTCAATAGAAATATTGATTTCTTCATATATTTTCTGTCAAAGAAATAGCGAATACATCCGATTATTTTCCATAAATAAAAATAGTAAATCATTTCGAACATTTTCATTGCTCATCTACAAATTCATTCAATATTTTTGGATTAGGTTTAAATATAACTTTTTCATCAGAAATACATATCACTTCTATATTCAGTTCATGATTGTTTTTGTAGTGGAATATTTTGACTCCCAAAAAAAAACTTTCAAATTAACAATATCATGTACATATACATATGCAATCTTTACCAATTTTGATGAGAAAGAAGCTGCTTATAATATATATTCTTTTTTGAGTATGAACGATTCCACTTGCAACTCTCCAAGTTACTCGAACCAAATCTGTTGTAAATTTTATCGGTAGCACCTCAAAAGTTAACAAAAAATATTACTTAGTTGTGTCATTTACATTTAAAATCGTTTCAATATTTTCACACCAAATTAAAATTTTGCCGTTAAAATCTATAAGTAGTTCAGAGATTTCAATTATTTGTGCGAAGTCACCTTTGGAAGTTAATTGACAGCTAAATGGTTTAAAATCCCATGCAAATATGTTGATTATTTCGACTTATTTTGTTATGTTTGCGGTGAATATACACCTAGAAGCCAAAAAAGGCTATTGTACCTCTAATTAAGACGTGCTATCGTACATATTTCTACCTGGATATTCGTAATCGTGATAAATATTTGGTGCCACACAAGGGTTATATGTCATGTCACAAAAGTTATCACGGTTGGTGTAATTGACAATATTTAGCTTTGCGTTTTGGTGAACCTGTAATATGGAGCAAATCTACCAATCACTCTAATATTAAAAGCTTTTCAAGGAAATCGAAGCATACCATTAAATTATGCGGAGGTATCTCCTGTAACAAATACAATTCTTCATTCTTCAGAAAAAGCTCCTGTGTCTTTTCCAGTTTATGGTGTTGAAGAAAGATTCAGCAGTTCTGAAAACGAAGAAAATAAAACGGAATTTATTGCCACCAAAGACTGTTTACGTGCCTGGGCAAAAAAAGGTGAAAAATGAACCTTCATTTGAGTTTCTGGTTCCTAAAGAACTGGTTTCAAATTTAAAAAACAAAAATTTTCTTCTTTGAACGACGTTATAATGAAGGAAAGTGTATTTGTTAAACCTGAAGTCAAAAAATGAATTAAAAATCTTCCATTCACCACCATATCTCCTTAATATTCTGACCTCACCAAAAAAATGGCCAATGCTTCGATTGGAATGTAATATGTCCTTGGAAATATACAATTCTCGCAATTCTCTCTCTACACAAGGTTTTTTTCCGGTAGATATGAGCGCTTTAAGTGACGAGCACTTTCATCAAGATAAAGTCACAATTGAAAGACGCTACCAAGGCAAATGGGAACCAACAATGTTTGCAGACTACCCTTGTTATCTAATGAGAATCAATTTGGACCCTGAATATAGAACACATTTGAAACGGTCTAAGAGAATATGTTTTTAAGTACTGATGATAAAAGTGGAACTTTGTAAATGGTTTTTTTTTTCAAAACAATAAATTTATTTTTCACAGAAATGTGACATGACTCAAATTTTTATTCACATCACTTGTTTAATTACGAATCACGTAATTTTTTTGTTGTGTGTAGAGTTATATATAGAGTTTTTCACTAATATTCTCAGTTCTCTTTCACATCGTTTATCATCATGCTATCTTGGTATATACGTGAACCTATTATGGACTGCTGCTTCTCTATTCCATGAGATAAAATCTACTTCTGTCGATAATTTTTCTATTTTAATTAGTTTCTCAATAACTGGTTTCATCAATCCCCATTGTACTCACATCTAGTCCTCTTCATATTATTTATAGAGCAATGTTATGATTTTTTTCTTGTTTTATTTGAGAAATTTCAATTTTACGCTTGCCATAATAGGACTGTTTAAATTGCTATACACGGAATAGTTTAATATTAATTATTATCTGTGACATATTGTTGGAATTTTTCAATTACCTCTTCTACTTTTATCACAGTTAACCGCAGATGTACTCGTATCATTCTGGACATAATTTCATTAATTGAAAAACTGAACTATCTGCTCTTAAAATGCAATTCCAACTCCTGCGAACTTAACTTTTGTGTTTCATGGAAAGTTTATGCAGTAATGCTTTAGAAAATTGGAGTCCATAATGGAGTTATTTTGAAATACGTCAGAACATATAACGTGATTTTGAGATTGACATTCTAATTATGGAAGTAAAAAAAGTTCAATGTTACAGCGAAGGTTTAGTTGGAATGATTAGATTTATAAATAATTCGAAACACATTCATAGTTAATCATAGTTAATCATAAAAATGATGAAGTTATGAGTTTAATAGAAAACCTGAAAAACTCGCTTATACAGGGTGTTTCAAAAAAAGTGATTTCCTCTCTAGAATAGATATAAAATTGAAAAATATTTAGGGTTTGCTCAGTAAAAAAATTTCGAAACACACCATCCGTATTCACGATAAAGGGCATTGGAGAAAATAAAATTATACACATTTTTTACGATTTTGCCGCACCTCCTGGCAACATTGTATCGAAATTTTATACGAATATTGTTTGGAAGCTGATACATCAAATAAATTTGTTTTTATGTCTGACTCTCATAGAGAGCGCTAGTTACAAAGTAGGATTGAACGTAACTTTTTCAATATTAAATTCATTGAGCTAAAGTGAACTCAAGCATTTCAATATTACACCAAATATTTTGAATTATATATAAATAAATATTATAACAGATATAATTTTATTCAATTATGTAAAAAATTAGGTTTAGAAGGTGAAGATGAAAGATTGATGATGGTAATTTCTTGTTTAAAATGGCATACAAACACTCAAAAAAATCTAAAAGAACAGTATAGTAGTAGTTTTATAATGATTATGGATTTATCTAGAGCACTGTGGCCTTAACGGACACTTGAAGACTGCAGATAATGTATCCTGCAGATTCTGTTGCACAGAGAACGAATCCTTTATCCACATTCACTTAAAGTGTAATTATATGATACTCTTATATATACGTACGTACAAGTATTTATCAATATATTCATTTTGATTTTTTTGCATGTAATAAAAAACCGTGTTTCTTCTTATTTTTTTGTTCCATTTCTGAATCCCTATTCTTCCCATAATTAAAAATGAGAGTGTATATTTAAGACCAACTTCCGTCCAGTTATTTTTCGAAAAAATTCAATGGAGTTGTATCAACAAAAATCATCGTGATCGTTCCGGTTGATACAACTCCATTAAACTATTTTGACGAATGATTCGAATTTTAAGTATGCCGCCGAGAGTAGAAAGGAAACTATCGTTTCACGTACCCTTAGTAGTGTTCATGAACTAGATGGCGTTGAAACGAGTACTGGAGTTGGCTATCTATAGAATGTGGTTTATCTATGGTCTGAGCTGGTATATTTTAGTGGAGGAGGGAGTAACTCCTGCTTAGGGACTGTTCATAAATTAAGTAACGCTGAAATTTCATGGCCTGTTTGTCTGTAATGCTATCGTAACATTCTACTCTGTCTATCTATCTAGGATAACGTAACAACCTCTCGAAAAAGAAAACGAGTTATATGGACCATAAAAAGCTATTTAAACACGATGCTTTGCTTAAACAAGTTCATTCAACTCAAATATTGCAAGCTAAATTATCTAATATTATACGATTATATTTGCTCTGATACTTTTTTGTCTTATTAAAAATAAATAAATTCCAGAATTCGGATTATTAAACATGTCTTTGGCGTATCTTAAGTTATACACTTATTTTAGATTAATCAGAACAATTATAAAAATCATTTCGTTTCCTCGGTAAAAGGATTTTCCAACCACTCTTCAAGATTATGAAATTTCTGGAACAGAATTTTTCTCAAGTTCATAATAATTGATTATATTCAGATTTTCTATATCAACGTTCTCTTCGTCCACCCACTCGACGTGTTCTGATTCTGCTTTTTCTTTATTCATATTTTTTTGCCTAGTCCCACGTTACGCCGAATTGTCCCAATTCGGTAATTTTTAGGATCGTTCAGTTCAAATTTGAAAAGTGTTACATTACATTTTAAGAAAATCCCCTATGTCTACCCGTAACACTACTGTAACAAGTTGTTCTTAGTCTGTCTGTCTGTCAAGGCGTTACGTAATTTATCGACAGTCCCTTAGGAGTAAGCAGGAGGTAACACTGTTTTGTTGCTACGCGTTGAGTTTCTCTATTTTTATATCTCGTCATATCGGTTTCAATGTAGCTAAATTGTTAAAGCCCTTCTTATAATCTGTTAACATTGTTTGTGTGTTTTTAATTCTGATAGTCTCTATATATACCGTAGAGTCCGTCCAATCCGAACTAAAAGGGGTTGGATGGATGGCAAATTAGTTGAGGAATGGTTTCAAGATCAATTTATGCCGTCTGTTAAATAGTTGAAGAACTTATTTGCGGTAAAATAAAGACAACATTTTTACCACCAAAAGTAACACCTTTACTTTCAAATATTCGACGATACCATCCTTTTGGTACAAAAAATTAAAGAAACAAACATAAAGGATGTTGTCTACTGGGCAGCTGAGTCTTGGAAAAATGTTACAGTTGGAGCATCAAGAAAATCTTGGAGCAAACCATGGAGATCTTCGAAATTTGAACAATCTACAAAAAATGACACCGTTAACATAATTCCACTACTACAGAACATTCCAGGTTGCAAGGATGCATTCGAAGCAGACGTGATTGAATGGATGGCGGCAGATACCGATAGCTCCGAGCCTTTGACATATGATGACATCATCGCAGCCATGATGGATGTGCAGGTTCAGTGCGACCAGAAGAAGTATAGCGGCGATAAGCCAAAGTGAGGGAGAGGAGAAAGTTTCGCATAATCAGACAGCAGCTGCACTTGACCTTGCCCTTCGCTGTTTGGAGCGACAGTTCACTGCCACACCCACGGATGACATGTTCATGAGAAAATGGTGGAGCTACGCATCGAAAACCAGACTGTCAAAGCTGTAACAAATGACGATGAGGGATGTGATGTCCAAAAAATAACGGTTTATTGTTCTTTTTTAGTACGGTAAGTACCTACAATCTTTTTGACTACATATTTCTTTTGTTTGTTTGGATTTTGTCAATTTAGTCTGTACTCATTAAACAAACTATTTTTACTTAATTTTCATTTCTTTTCAACATAATTCACCTTCCCGACTGCTATGTTTACTTTTAATTTTGTGAAATATATTTTTACATTAGTCCAAATTATGTTATGTATCTACAAACAATTTCTGGAATGTATTCGGATTAAGCGGACGTTCGGATTAATCATGTTTGGACTAGCGGGACTCAAGTGTATATATATAATCTACTGCGATAAGTTGTTGCTGTGATTCCGCACTTTTGATGTTATATCGTTGTTTGTTAAAGCATTTTATATTATTGTAAATTTTTTAGTCCTAAGCGGCAACTGGCTCTATGTTCTTCAATTCTAGTCTGTATGGATCATTTTGTAGTACCCACATATACCTTTAGACATGAACAAAGAATGCGATAGACTCTTGGGCTTAAAAAGGGTTCTGGTTTGTCTTTCGCTGACCTTAAGCTTTTACAATTTTTTTTTTGGTTGGTTTGAATACTCTTTACATGTTGTATTTTCTTAGTGAAAAGTTCACGGGATGATTCCTAAGTTGTCTAAAAAATATAGTGGGTGCTTTGTCAGTTCATTTAGGACGAAAATATTTTAAAAACATGTGTGATAAACTTGTAGTTGATGAGATACGGGTTTTCTAATTGTTTGATTATTTTATTGGAAATTACAACATGTGTTGAATATAAAAGAGAAATAGTACATTTCAAAACATATGTTTAAAATATGCACCTCCAGCCGAATACGTTCGAAGATATCAGGATTATTACGTATAACATTACAGCTTTGTATGATACGGTTTTGAAGATCTTCTAAGTTAAATATGGGGGTTGTGTAAATGTAAATTCTACACACAAAAATTCAGAAGATTATGTCCAGGTGACCTAGGGGGCCACAGGTATAAAAATCCTTGTCCGATCCAATGGTCTGGAAAAACGTTACGCGTATTATCACTGTTTAATGAGGAGGAGCTCCGTCCTGTATGAACCAAATGCACCTCCTAATAAATATGATATACATCTTCTCAAAGAACTAGAAGCTCATTTTCTAGAAAATGAAAATATGATAAAAAATTATGCTATTAAATAATCTTCGATATTACTAAACCAAACATTGACCGTGTGATTGCCCATATGTGATCATTATGAAAATTCATAATGCTATGTCTTGAAGAGCGGATAGTCAGAAGGTAGCAAATGTTGAGCACATTTATGCAATAAATTATATCTTAGAATATTCCAAACAGTTATATTACTAACATTTACTCTATCAGAAATTTTTCTGGCACTCGTTTCTGGATATTGGTCAATCATTTAAAGAATTTGGTTTTCTAATTGTGGAGTTCTTACATTTCTGCGCCTTCCAATAATATTCCTTCATTTAGCAAATGTTCTAGTCTCTTGTAACCGAATTTGTATCCTAGTAAATGGATCACAACATGGTAAACTCTTACTTGTATAACGCTAGACATACATACGTCTAGCCTCTAAGGTATTACCATTCGCTAATCCGTACAAAAAGAGCATATCATCCATTTTAGCATTAATAAACGCAGGTATCGTTGTTATCTTAAACCAAAAAAAAAACGTATGATCAAAATTTCTTATTCATTGTTTGTATTAGTTTTCAGGTTTGACTCAGTATTTGACAACATTATTTCAAATGCCACATAGAATAAGCATGTTCTTATGTATTACTTCTAGTAGCGTCACCAGAAAAATAAATTTCACAGTCACAGTTCATTCATTACAAACAATTCAACAGTTTATAGGAACTTTTACTCTTAAAATGAAGTGAGCAAGCGCCCACTAAAATATTTTGGATTACCTAAGAAACACCCTGTTTATTTGTCACTTCTGTGATGTACGAGAGTAATGCTGTGTTACTGTGTTTCCTTTATAATCTGATCTGCGTTGTTGATTCATTACCTTGCTTATTCCAGCTGTTGATTAACTTTTACACAAACGTCAAGTAGTAATAGTTATTTCCAATGACTGGTTAATAGCATAGGAAACATACAAACAATAGAGGACGACCGCCAAAGAACTTACAGAATTAATAAGTTCTAATGTTAGCTCTATATATTTATATAGCTGAATAATTTTGAATTCTCTATATAAGCTACAGTATGACACTGTTATCAAGTGTTATCTGGTAATTGATAATTCGAAAAATCTTTTCTAAAGAATTGATTCTTGACTTAGTTGACATATTAACATAAAGTTTTAGCATCATTTATAATCTAGTGCATTGGTTATGAGCCCTATTCAACATTCTGTTGACTCAGGAGATCTATTTCCAATGCAAAATTCATTCATTTTCTGCATCCATCTTGAAAGTCGAAGGAAATACAACCCAGAGAGAGTAGAAAAAAATAAAATGAGAAAGTTGACTTGTTAAATTTTCTCTACCAATCAATAGTATTGGTGCGAAATATAGAGAAGGAAATCTTGTATAAACTGCACGTAATTGTTACTTTTCCATTTGGAAATAAACTTCTTCAACCACCGGAAGTTATTAACTGAGGTACAACTTTGTATGTTCGGTTACATTGTCACAAATTGAGTATTATATTCTCTTCTCTTTATTAATGTGGTTCGGAGACTTGATAACACATAAAACTCATCACTTAAAAGTTTTAATTTCCATTTCAAACAATTGTTTGTGGTTTACATAACATAAACATCAATAGATCAGGACAGTAGTTTTTGAACTCTGGACAAAGGTCCTGCCAATGGAAAATGATTGTTCAAAGTTATTGAAATAATACTGTAGCCAAAAATTTAATTAGATGAAATTGACAGTATTTAAGTATAAACCAACATATTCTCTCCGAAGAAGTTTGAATTGGAGAAAAGAAAGGAACTCCAATTTTTTATTGAAAAATATCTATCAAAAAAAATCTTCATATCAAATGATTATTGAAAAGTGTATACAGGTATCTTGGAAATTATAATCGGCATTGGAATCGCGCGATATTGCCGACCTGCAGTACAGTTTCTACTGTATACCTACAAACCCTTAAATCCTCAGAAATGCAAATTCAATATTCTCATAATCACCGATTCTATTTGTTCACCAAATATCATTAAAGAAGTTTATAATAATCACCATTTTTCCTTTGAAACAAGGTAAACTAAATAAATATCAAATTAACGTTCATACCTTATCACACTGGTTCTAGGATGGAGAAGTAGCAGATTAATAGGCCAAAAGGCAGTAGAAAGTCATAATTCGGTTGTAATAAAGGCGTCAACTGTCAATGAAATTGAAAAAAAAGCCGTGAGCAGCAGAGCTCCATCACGAAATTCGAATTTTTCGTCGAATGAAGAATTTAACTAATACACAAACAAATATTTCCATAAAATGAATTTCTTGGAAATGATATCAATTCTCAATCTTATTTATTTATATGGAAACTTTGCTATTCCTCAATAACTTTTCATTTCACAAGTTAACTCTCTCTCTCTCGAATGAAAATTCATAATTTCAATAGACCCTGTGGTCTCGAACCCTCTTGTTCAATTCCAATTGACAACAAAGAGAAAATTGTCATAATGACAAGAAATTTCGGAAATGGGAAAGAAAAAAATCACCCTAGCAACGATCATACTCGTATTATTCATTAAATAGGAGGCGGTCCAGTTCAACAATTACAACGATCAACATGATTTCAGGCGTTGTGTGCTAGAAGAACTGAAGAAGAAAACTTTGAACTTGACAAATACAATTTCTAGTTAAAAATAAAAAAATATAACAAAAATGACCATAAAATGGGGAGGGGTGGAAATGGAAAGTTTGGACATTAGACAGGATATCATCTTGCGACTAATTGAACCTACATGTGAAATTTCATTTTTCAGCCGCTTTTCGTTTGACCTGCAGAGGTGAATAAAGGTCAAGAACCACTTTTTTTGCACTACGACCCTTCGAAATATTCATTTGTTTTCAACCAAACTCTAATAACATCAATCCGCCGCCAAAAAAGCCATGTATGCTAATTTTGAACCAAATCGGACCCATAGCAATTGCTCGAGAGACGAAAATAAGAATTGTAGGTTAAACACATATATAGATATATATGTATATATATATATATATATATAGATATATATGTATATATATATATATATATATATATATATATATATATATATATATAAACAGACATTCGAAAAACCATCATAATCGTGTTCAGGAGGTCTCAAAACATGGGAAAAATGATGTGCCCCCCATTTTTCTTCTAGTCATGCATACCGTAATAATCTAATTTTTCCTTGAAAAATTCGACTAATTAAGGAAAGTTAAGTATAGTGTAAAATTCTGGAATATTATACCAAGCATGTGGTTCAACTGAGAACTACCTACTCACAAGACTGAGCGATTTCATACTAAAATAGACTTTTAAATATTCACTTCCCAAAGTATGAAACACCTCAGTGTACTATACATGAAGAAGTAATAAAAAGGAACAATAAAATTAAGCACAATGTAATCTGTTAATGAATATTGACATCTTTACGAGAGAACAACATCCTAAATAAAGAGTAATCAAAATCAATAAACTTCGTTACATCCTAGTCTCCAATCACTCAGTAATATCTGAGATACCTGGGCACGCTCGTCAACCAATAATACGACCCAAAACTCGTAATCAGATCAAGAATTGAGCAAGCGCGGAAAACTCTGAACAGCATGAGGACACTTCTGGCAAACCGCAACCTCAGCCTGGAACACCGGAATGCTTCGCTGTTACATTTTTCCTGTTCTTCTGTACGGATGTGAAAGTTGGACCATGAACGCGGCCACAGAGAAGAAAATTGATGCATTCGAAATGTACGCCTACAGGTGATTGCTGCGGATATCTTGATGAACATAGAAGTCCTACAGCAAATGGGCAAACATAAAGAACTTCCCACGATAATCAAGGAGAGAAAGTTGCAGTACCTAGGACATATAATAAGAGACGAGCGATATGAGATTCTCCGTTTGATAATAGAAGGGAAGATCGAAGGAAAATGGTCGGTCGGCCGTAACCAAAATTCATGGCTGAAAGACTTGCGCAGATGGCTCGGACAGACGTCTACGGTATCGCCAACCTCCGTTGGGAGACGGCGTCGTAAGAAGAAGAAGGTCGCAAGATTTACATTCGATGCATTGTTCCACTACTTTCCAAGGATAACTTCGATATCCCAGTCCACGGTTTTTTGTTGATGCCTCGTGGCCATGAATGAATTCACCTACTACACTTCGGTCTTCATGAGATTTTAATGAATAGATATCTTATATTAAGATAGATTTCACGAAGAGTTTCATATATTTTCTCGACAAAAATTGGAAAATGGATAACTTTCATTTTATAACAATAAATACATAATTGTTACTTTTGTATCGAAAGAGGTTAATTCTCTTATTGTAGAGATAATCTAGTAGGTTTTTCTTGGGATGCTTTCTATATAATCCCAAATTCCCATGCCAATAGTTATAAATCCATAACAAAGGCTTTGACTAAATATAAGATAAACTTTTATATTGTTTTGAATAGTATGTATTCGTTAATTGAACCACCGGAGGTAGATTGGAAATTCATCTCATAGTTATCTAGATTCCATAAGTATCGCGTTTGAAGGAAATTTGTCAATTAAAATTAACGATTTGATAGATAGAGGAGTTAACGGGAAGTAACAAACGATGTTCTACTGAATGATCTTCAGTGAAGATCACCATCATTTGTCCGCAGAAAGCTTATTGGCATCTAGATAGTGTTGTAATGTTTTTCTTATTTCCTAACTTATTTAAACTGTTTTCTAACAGTGCGGTGGGGTAAATTTATATACACTGTCTTTTACGTACTTAATTTTTTTAAATACTTACATTAGACTCATATAATACTCAACTAATACTTAACGTATACAATTTATTCAAATTCACCCGTTACTTTCCTATGTGTTTCTGTTCATTAAGACTTTTAATTATAACCTAACTCTCGCTGTTAAACAAGCAACAAATATATATCAGAATGATATTTCTAGAATTCTAAAAAGTGAAGAAAGAGAAAAACAAATCAATAAAAGGAACTTCGTAGAAATTAGTTTTGAAAAAACACACAGAAACAACTCGCCACTGTTTATGAAAAACATACATAGAAGGTAATATCAAAGGCGCCGACAAACATAAAATGGGATAACTGAACCGGACCAGCTTCACGGCCCATGTTTGGACGAGTTCGTAACAGTATTCTTGCTAAGGGTAGCTCATTGTGCTGAAGATACTACAATAATGAGACTTTCAGAAGAAAGGAATCTTGGTGGACATTTGATGTAGTTGGCTAGTTTAACTATTCTGTTCCTAGTTTAACGCAGCTACGGGAATTCATAGGCGCCCGAGGAATCGAAATAAAATGTCGTAGTACGGCCAGACTATCGGCAGTTATTGCCCATTAAGCTTTCTATACCCACACATATATGTTTAGCAATAAATATGGAGGAATAAAAGTTATTTCAATCATATTAGCAAAAATCGAGATAGCGAGAAACAAAAAAGCAAAAATAAGTGAAGATGTGTAATCGATATGATGCAGAGAAAAAATTGTCATGTTGGAAGAGAGTGAATAAATGGTCCACGTGGTTAAATGTTTGTTCACTTATTGTGACACAGTAGTCACTTCTGTTTTGTTTATTCTAATATTCGAGTTTGTGAAGAAATTAATTTTTGATCGACCTCCCACTTCATTCTTTCTCTGTTCACCTTCTCTTAGATTCAAAGTAAATTTCAGTAAATTTATGGTGATTCCATTCTTTATATTTGCTGGTAAGTTTTTCCATGTTCTTTTTTATCATCGTCCTCACAAAAATTTCGCCGCTTGATGGATTTCCTTCAGTTTTAAGCAAATTTAGTATAATAGTTCCCATATAAATTTGTATTGTCCCTTCTTTTGGGGAACAGAATGAATAGAACAGAACAGATTCCTGTCGAGTTATATCTTAAAAAATATTATTTCAGTTTTTTTATATGTTAGGACATAAGCTCCTTTTGTTCAAATCTGTTCTTCCTACTCGTTCCTTCTTCCATATGTTTCATCTGTGGTCCCGTTTCCTTCCTCATTTTATTTTTTCCTTGCAGTTCTATAGCTGCAATTTCAACTATAAAGGATACAACCACCAAACTACAAGTTCAACTCACTCCAACATCTAGGAATCCAGTTGAGGGCTGCAGTCATCCCGGATTTTCATCGATAAGTCACAACCTAGTCTTAAATATATAAATAAATCTGGGTTGTTTCTAATCCATAACTGCTTTTGTTCATTGTGCTATTTTGGATAGTTGAGCGAATTTAGTTGTTTCTTTCAATAAATTCATTTGTTGTGAAATTTTCTTTATTGTTCTTTTAGATTCTTTAATTTTTATTTTTGATTCAATTAATAAAGTGTTTTCAGCTTATTTATACTCCTTTTTTATTGTTAAAGTCGTTCGTTAAAAAGTGGATGGCGTCCAATTTAATATTGATTGTTCACCCCGTCTGAGTACCAGTTAATTATATACTTCAACTGATGCCGAATAACATTTCCTGAGGAAGAGTCCTGCCGGGGAAGTAAGCTTATAAGTATAAAAAGTATTTATTTATCCAAAATTATCCTATAACGGAGCTTCATTGGACCTACTTCATGTACGTGAAACTTTTTAATAAATAATGAATTAAATTTTATGGATATCAAGTAAAATCTGAAGTAAAAACTTGATTGCCTGAAGTTTAAGGCATTAAAAGTTTTTTACAGAACAAGAAAGATAAACCAGTCAACGAATACCTTCTTAGAAAATTATGAAAAAATTCAAAGTGTGTTCATAGTAATAATTTCACGAATATGTCTTGGTTGATAAAATTTTTATTTCATGGAGATATTCACTTCTAGAGAGATATTATGAGAAGAACTTTTTTTACATGAAAAGTCGTTCCCTTGTTTTTCTTCGTCAACTGTTCTGATATTAAGTAAAAATCCAAAGTACATAACTTTGTCAGCATATATTTGGATATTTGCTATGTTTGAAGGTATTCAGCACACTTATAAAGTCGATTCAAAAATATTCACGCGTTACCGTCAACCGACGGCCGTTGGTATTCGCTAGGTCTTTCTCTTTGGATTATATTTTTGAAATTTATTAAAAGTGGTAATTGTCTTACTTGAGAAAAAAGTATGAGGAAACTGAAACTCCGAGGATGCAGAGAAAAAGGATTGGGCTAATACAGTATGAAAATAAAAAACCTTTGACAAAAACTGCAGTTAATGGCACCTTCTGTATGCTTCAGGTTTGTGCCCACTCTTGTTTCTATTTTTCTCTAGGAGTTCTCTGAATACAGAAAGCTTTCAATAAACTATTGAATGGAAAACATTGTTTTGAAGTATTTGAAGCGATTAGTAAATATTCTCTGATTTCTAACAGTAAAAAATTCGCTGCGACGACTTGTTACTTGTTCGCCTATATATGGAAAGCATGATCTATTCTTATCAATAGCCTTCACAGTTTTAAAAAGCCCAGCTTGATATGAAGTTCAACTAATGGATTGTTGATGATATTTTTTCTTCGACATCCATGCTTTCTCTCTTAGGCTACTTATTTCTACCCCAGTGATATGCTTGATATTCAGTGCAGCTACTATGTCGAAAAAGGAGAATGTTGATTATTTTTCACTCGTAACAGATTGTATATTTATATTAATGGTATTTCTTCTTTTCCAGTATCAAAGCTATAGTGTATAATACCTTTTTCATTTTTGTTAAATGAGCAATAGAGATTAAGCCATTTCTGTTCTCATTTCAAACTTCGCATAGAGATATCAAGGAATAGCCACAACTCAGCAGTATTCAGAAACACCAATTGGTTGAAGAACTACTCTAATTTCATAAGAAAATACAAGATTTTCTTCTTGAGAAAAGAAAGACGAACGGTCCTTCTATCATGTTCGGTGAAAAGTGATATAAGTTCATCTATTTCAACACTTTCCCTCCATTCTGGAAGCTTGTGACTATAAAGCTTCTTTTCACAAGTTGAGATCTCTGGTGGAATCATTTAATTCACTTTGGATAGGTTAGGTTGAGGAATTGATGACATTCCTTCACAATCACTGTCTCCTCTTTGTAAATTAGGATAGTTCCATTTGAAACGATTGTTCGGATTAATCCCACTAATATTTACTAGACACAAATAGAAGTCATCGATGTCGGTCACTACAAAACATCAGTATACCAAATTTTGAACAGTTTCCTTTTCCAGTACTCCACGATCTTAAGTGGTTTAGACCAGTTTTGCATATTTGATGCGGTGCCCAGGTTTTATCTTGATCACAAAGCCGAACGCCTGAATATACAAGATAAGATTTCTTGACAAAGTTTTTCTGTTATTTTTAAATGTGTATTCTCCACATATGGAATTAAAAACCTCGAGATGATTGACGCAACTTCCATTTGAACTCATTTCATTTGTATTTAGTGGACCAAATACAACAATTTCCAAAGCAATTCGTTTTATCAGTGTCCGCTATGCACCGCACCATTGATCGTTTTTTGGTCAGAGATAATGTGAAATCCAGAAAGTTATCGACTATGATTCAAGCAAAGGAACTCAATTTGGAAGACCCATTAAGTACTTTACTATGATTTTGCTGAAACATTGGCGAAACCTTAGATAGTATTGGTCCAATAATTCATGAAATGCTCGGTTAAAGCAAATTTTCGCCAAATTGGTGGCAAGCAAGCAAGCATGCTACTCCTGCAGCGATATGACGAGGAACGAAAAAATTCATTGCAATGAATATTCACCACAGAAGAGATTTGGGTGCATCACGTAGAATATACGCGCGTCTTAGGAGTCGAGGAAAAAAGATGATGGCGCACTAGATAAAGCGAGGGTTACGTTGATGATTGGGGAAGGTATTGTGTATCATGTTTAGGGACATGAGAGGAGTAATTTTGATTGATTATCTCAATAAACAATGTAATGTGACAACGCAGTCTTATAGCAACCTCCTGCGGAACATAGCGAAACCTTTAAACAGATCAAAATGACGTGATATAAAATCCATACTGCGATATTTCTGCAAGACAATGCTTACGACGAAAAAGTGGGAAGAATTGAACTGAGAAATACTAAACTACCAACCTTATAGTCCCAATTTGTCGCCATACGACTATTACTCATTTGGTCCATCGAAAGAGGAGCATGGCGGCCGACTGCGATTCGAGAGCAATGTAGAGGTAGAATCCTTCATGCGCGAACGCTTACGTGACAAGCCGAGAGATTTTTACGAAAAAGGCATCCGAAAGCTTCTAACAAGGTGGCAGAAGTGTGTATAGTGTGAGGGAGACTATCTACAAAAACTGTAAATAAATTCGGCTTTGTAATTTAATAATAAAATCTCTCGGAGCAAACTTCCGATTGAAATTTAAACCACCCTCGTAAATAGCGAGCGGGGTGAGAAAATGATCTTTGTCTCATGAAAATGAATCACAAACAGAACTCAATTTGTGACGGTTTTTTACACTGCCTGTATGGGTAAGTGTCATCAGAGTGAACATGTGCAAACCGGATTTCTTCTTGTTTATCTCCTTTTTCATGGTCTCCATAAATTTGTTAGTTTTTCAAACATTTTTACAAGTTGCGACCGGCGCAGGTGCGAAAATCCGATCTTGAGACTTCCGGTCACTTCCTCTCTTCAATTTTCTTCATATATCTAAAGAAGTTGACCTTGTAGAGGAGAACTGATTTCATAATTTGATTCAATACCATAAATATAACCGAAATCAGTACCAAAAAAAATTATGTATGTATTTATTTTATATATTTTCCAAGTTATTTACTGGTAACAGCAATTGAGTATTTATACTGTTTTTTAAATTCGATTTACACTTCTCTTGTCGTAAACGGCGAATAAAGAAAGACGGATTTTCTTGACTAAATGTCTATGATTTATAAAATAAAAGTGATACTACTATGTTCTTCTCAGCACTGGAATTATGGTTGAAAAAGAGAATATTTTCACAAGAAATATTACTCATACCTTTTAATAAATCTCCTTGCTCGAAATTGAGATCAGGATGCTTCACCAAAAGCGTTAAATATTAAATATTATTGTATTTAATTTTAATACGCTCAGCTTGTGCATAAAACGAAAACAGATTGCATGATTTGTCTTTCATTTTATGATACTGCTTGTTGATTTCAATTTCCTCGAATTGGGTGGTATTAAGCTATCTACTTTTTTCTAAACTATCTTTTCGAAAAGGCAACATTTTCGTTTCACAATTAAAACTTTAATGGGATTCTAAGACTTGTTGATTTAGCGTCACATGAAAAGGTCATGTCAGCAGCCTCAATATATATGGTCACCAAACATCAAATCAAAATAAGCACTCATTAATATGTTAAAAATTTTATTTGTTATTCAATATTTTCAGTATAAAATTTCCACGAGTTTGGATTAATCTTTTTTTTTTACGAGAATTCTTATGTCGAAAAAATTGTCGGAACTAATTTAAGCTCTAGGAAGATTATAAGTGGAAGTTCATACTCAAGTGTTCAACCGACCGTTTCGGACTATATTAGGTATATGTGAGATTCGAAGAAATCGTCTTCATATAAATAGATTTATATCCTCATCCGTTCCTAAATCACCCCATCGAACTCCATTCCTCTTTTATCGTATCTTGTTACATTACTATTCTGGATAAATAACCGCAACTTCCTTTCCTCTATCATCTACTCGTGTCAATATGAATACAAATATTTTTTCTATATTTTGGACTGGCTGTAACAAGGATTTCTCCAAATTAATGATATAACTTCACTCCAATATGATAATCGTACTTATAATGATAATTAATAAAAAGGAACAGTCAACTGGAAAAATTGTGATTCGTCATCAAAAGGATAATTATCACCAGAATTATAATTCATATAACAGCGGTAATGAATATTTAATCAACCAAAAATTTGAGAAATTGAATAATTATTTTTTTTTATATGCAGATTCTCAAAGCTCTTCTGCTTTTCTAAATTTCCAATTCATTCCTTTGAATAAATATACTTATTTGCGGTTGAAAATACTTTCAAAGAAAATAAATTGCCTCTCACAGTACATTTTTTCAAGAGCGAAAAAAGGAGAGACAAGATGGGATCTGATACTTCTAAAGAGATATTAAAGAGATTTACACTAAAGTTTCGCATCTTCCGGTATACAGGGTGATTCGTGAAGGGTGATAACCAGCTAAACAATTTTTTTGATATTATGGTTTTAAATAATATTTGAGCAGAAGGCACAATCTATCATAATTGCAATTTTCACAGATATATAGTATTAGTAACTAATTCTCCTATTTCAAAACCGTTTTGCTTCATGAACGATTGTTTAATAAGTGAATGGTTGTGTGGACAAAATTTCATAATTATGAGCTCAAATTTGATGTACTGAAGATACTGTTTACACCACCATAACACCAACAATTATACTTTCTGACGCGCGTTTCTATAACCAAGTTATCGTCTTCAGAGACTGAGGGTAAACAGTGTTGGTGTAGTGGTGTTAATAGTATATTCAGTATGAATATCGCCAACGGTTCCAGAAATTCCAAATTAGTTCAGATTTGATGCCTCAACTAGAAAGTAACGCTTGATATTTTTAGATATAAGAAACCTACAAGTATTTTCAGGAAAATTATATTACGAGTATTTATGTTCAAAGTAATCACTACCTAGAACAATACCCTCTTATATCCAAACCTTCTAGAACTTAAGACTTTAAGTCCAGTCATTTTTCAAATTTTTATGAAAAAATGAGTAAACTTTTCCATATATCTCATCTATAATCGTAGACCTCGTGAATAGTCTTTTAGATTAAACATTAACCAGAAATCACACGGGAACACAGCATTTTCAGTGACTGTTATAGTATTTTCACGTGTCTGCTGTGCACTGTATTACGATGCAGTATCGTGATGCAGCATTAGCCCACGAATATTGACTGACTACAGAACTGCAGGTCAACAGTGTATGGTGTTCTAGTTTCCTGAAACGGTACGTTGATTTTCAAGATTAATTGCTTTTACCAATCTTGTACTACAAGAATAGTATACATAACTTTCTCAACAGACTTTTGATTTTTCGCCATTGCTGGTGAATCTTCGTGAATCCACACACGGCTTTCTGGTGATCCTGGTGATCTGGTGATCCAATGCCAAAAGTTCCTTCAATCACTTGATGGACGCTTCTTGAATCTTCTTCTATCGTAAACCATCACTTAATAAGTCGTATGATTAACTGAAAAAACATAAATTCTATTGATCAATGTAATCTCCTTTAAGAGCAGTGGAATCATTTCAACGTTTCTTTAATTTCTTCTTCATTTTTGGTGAATTTTTCACCGGCAAGCATTTTTTGAGATCAGCTAATAGCGTGTAGTCACTGGAGACCAGATCTGAACTCCCCGGTGGATGAGGAAGCAACTAGAAGTATAATTCGTTCAATATAACCATCGTTGCCATGGATTTGAGGATCAGTACATTGTCTTGGTGAAACAGTAGTCTTTTCTTCGACTTATAAGGCAGATTTTCCTTGATTTCTGCATTTAAACAATCCAACAACTCTATGTGGTGTATTAATTATCGATTGTCTCTCCCTTTTGGAGATAATCGATATAATATTCCTTACGCATCCCAAAATACTGTAGCCATATCCTTCCTAGCTGACTGTTGTGTCTTTAGACGCTTCGGACGTGGTTCATAGACTGCAGTTCAATTAGATGATAGTCAATTTTATTCTGGAGTGAAGTAATGGATTCATGTTTCATTATTTGTAACATATCCACGCAAAAATTCTATTTACTACATCCATCTATTTACTGCTCTAAATCATCCACACATTAATCGACTGTGATTAAACGCGGTACCCACTTTGAAAAAAGCTTTCTCGTGGTCAAATGTTCATGCATGTAAAAACATTGCCTTCTTATAACTTTATGGCGAAAACTATCTCACGCAATTTCAATTTATGATTAGATATAACCAATTTGTGAACTTTTTTGATGTTTTCTGAAGTAATCACCTCAATTGGACGACCAGATCGTTCACCATCATCGGTGTCGTACGACCACGTTTGAATACAGCAAAGTAATAACGAATGGTTCTTTTCGATGGAGCAGATTCCGTATAACATCTTTTAAGCCATTACTTGTAGAATATTTTTTTTTCTTCAAGAAGCAATAGATAATATTGTATAATTTCGTTCAAGTGTAAGTGCTTAAGTGAGAGATAGTGTATATAAATTTAGCCCACTGTCGAAAATCATTTTTAATGAATTGATAATAGTAATAAGAAGTTTTGCACGGGACAGTTATTCTATATTATACTTTCCTCTCCCAAATTGTAGTAGTATATTATTACAGTTTAATAAGATCTGAATAAATATGTTCCAATACTATAAATTGTATTTAGTTTTTGTAGTTGAGATCTAGATCTTTTCATACAAAAAAAGATAGCAGTTATTTCAATATGGATTTTCTTTCCAAGAAAACGAAATTACTGTAAAATAAAGACGTTATTACTACTATATCTTTATATGGACCAATACACGAAATGCCTAACTTTATAGCCGTTAAGAGCTCCTACAGTGACCCATAAATTCGTTCCAAATAATACTAGAGTACAGCCTTATACTTTTTTACGACCCATAATAAAGAAATAATGACGTCAACTAATATTGTGAATAAAACTGTATGTTTAACTATCTTACTATATAAATGTAATTATTGTAAATCACGGAGTAAAGATTCATTTTCAGATAATTGGCTATTATAAGCTTGTTTACAGAGTATTAAATAAACAAATATAGAATAGTGTTTTTCGTATTTATTTTGACTCTTTTTATTAGTGGGGTGAATTCTCTCTTATGTTCTTAGTTTATTCACACGTTATGCAATACACTTAACTTATGATAATTTACTTAAAAATATCACTTAAATAATTTCTGCAATTACTTTTACTAATTGGTTCTTTCCACTACTATTTATTTGAAACTGCGTTTACATAGGTAATTTATATACCTAATAAAATTCTACAAACTTCTAGAGCAAAAAGTAACAAACCAAATAAATAAAGAGACTTTTTGAAAAATTATTTAGAATTATTACTGTGAATAAACCACCTGCTATAATAAAAAGTCCGCAACTTATAAAAAACAGACGAAAAACGCCGCACGAATTCGCCGAATGTTTTAAAGTCCATTGTAGCTGAACAGGACCGGCCTAAGACCCATTTCGCGAGTTTGTTCGTAGCAATAGCGAAATATCGTTATAAATATTGTCAATAAACGAAAAGAAGGAATTAGGAATATAATTCCAAATTAGATATAGGTAGTATTTATCAACGAGTTAGAATCAGAATGAGTTAGAAGAAATCAAAACAGTTCTGTGCAAAGGAAAGATGGCAATTTAAGTCTATTCCTACCAGTCACTTGTCACATTAACTAACACACAAATGATGGATCCAGAGAAACACGAAAGATTGAGTTCAGTATTTATAAAATATTCAAACGTCTATTCCAAGTTGAGTCTAATTGGAAACTAACCATAAAAACTGAAGCATAATGTGTAGCTGCAAGAAAATTTCGGTTATTCTTTCAAATACCCTCTCTTCCAAAGTTAATATTCCATATAACCATGGTTCCTTAAGTTAACAACTATGCTATAAGCCATAAGATAGGAAAGAGAGATTGAACCGATAGGATTCTTTATAGGTGTATATGGCAGTTTTTATATGGGAGATTTAAATTTGGAAATCTCCTTGATATAGAACGCATACCAATTTTCTACCCCCCTTCCCTTTCTCAAGTTTCTCTAGGACCATAGTTTCTTATTTGGTCAACTACGCACCACAAGAGGACAATTTGAATGAAAGGGGGGCAATTAGACATGTGCTTAACCCCATTGCTGTGGGTCATTTAAATACAATACTAAATTTCGATGCCAAAATTGAAAGAAAAGGGCAAATTCTCAAATATATGCGGTCAATGTATAATATAAAAGCGATTGACGAGACCAAAATATCAACTGAGATTTGGGCATCGTCAAGCAACCTTCTCTGCGGCAGATGTTAGGTTCCGTGTGGACCTCTGGATCTTTTAAAATCTATATACTTCATACTAACAAAAAACGAAGCTCACAGGGATGCTGCAGCCAGTAATAGTGGATTTGTCCAATATATCAAATTTGCAGTATCAAGAAGAACTTTCAGAGATGCAAAATGAAACCTAACATAATATATTTATGCAGCAAGCATCCAACGCAAGAATTTCACTTAATGTAAAATTTTAAATTATTATAGGAAAAATATTCATTACAATTATTTAGAATTTGAATTTTAGCTTTTAATTATATATTTTGAAAATTTACTTTCTGCGTTTCGTTAACAATTTCGTAGTGATAGTGAGTTTCTCATTTGATCAATTCAATGTTAAATATTAAAAATTAAGTATATGTTACATAGGAGGTATAAGAATTTTAGAAGGGCTTGTGGGGCATGGCACAAAAAAGGCTGGGAAATACTGACTCTATATTGTAATATTGTAATGATTTTCTCAGTTATTCATACCCGGTGCCCCGGTAATTGAACAACGTTGTATCCATTGGTATTGATATGAGGGTTATTTTGTTCCACGTTTAAATCTACCGCAAACTATTTGACCAAAATATTGAGATATCCAGTCAGTTAATTCAATTCCTCTATCATACTTTTACTTATATAAAAATTCTGAATTGAATTCGGCTATTTTCTATACTGAGGTGACGCAGATACTTTTATATCTCTATATATTGTCTGTAATTTTTTATGCGCCCTTATTGACGTTTGAATATATTTTATTTTGAATATATACAGTCTAGACAGTTCAATTACCAAGTTCTTTGGCTCTTGTTGACTTCAGGTCTCTAATTTGTTTTTTATCTTTATAAAAATATTTCGTATCTACAGCTCAAGCAACTGTTGATTGGTCATAAATTCAGATACAGAAATTATTAGAAACAAGTTAACTTATACAGATGAACAGCAAATTATAAATTTAGTGTACTATTATATATTATATTGCAACACTCTTCTATTCATGGGGTGAATTAACATTGTCTCTTACGTTTTTAATTTATTTACACACTGTACAAATCACTTCACGACTATTTATGTAAAACTAACCTAATTGCACTACATAAACTTTTTTGTATACCACAAATAGAATTGTACAAAGTTCTATGACGAAAATAAAAACAAGAGATAGAGAAATTATTTAGAAGAAATACTGTAATTTACTGCATTCTATAATAACAAGCTCATCAAAAGCGCGTCCACCGTTTATAAAGAAAATATTGAAGGCACCGCGTGAATTCGCCAAATTTTAAAATTCCATTGCAGCTGATCAGGTCCGGCCTGAGGACACATTTCGCAAGCTGTTTCGTAAAAATAATTATTAGTGAACACACAATTTTATAACGGTTTCTAGTAAGATTTGTACCGTAAGGGTTACTTGAAATAAAATGTATTTATACTATTAAAATACAAAACTCTCTCTGTAATAAGAATATTTTTGAAAAATAGAAATTTTGTTGATAGTATTACAAAATATATTTATTGAGTATTAATTTTAATTCAATTTAATCGCTGAAATTACTTAATTCATGCAATTTCTAAATGTTAAAATTTGTAGATAAATTTTTTTGAAAAATAATTATTCCGTTTGTATAGGTATATTGTGGCAACTGATGATTTGAATTTTTTTTATAATCAATATTGGCTCTTTAGTGTATATCAAATAGAATACAGTGTCTCTTATTCATGATATAGATGTGAATAATATTAATATAAACCATATTGATCGAACTTTATCACAATGCCTCTAGAAAAACTCTTTTGAAAAAATACTACTGAGCACATACCACGCATCCTATAAACATTTTTCATAGAATCAATTAGGAAGGAGCTGCCCTATTGTATATTAAAAGGCTCCTCTCACATCTTTAGATCAGTATAATACTTGTGTTATGTAGATAACACGACTCACTAAATTTTTACGAACTTCATATTGTCAATTTTTAATAAATTAGTGCTGGAACTGATTAAAAATTTGGTTTTAGTGGTTTTAATGTATATAATATAAGAAACTACTTTGATAAAGCTCAGGGATATTCAGAGGACTTGGATTCCACTTACCTCACAGACAGAACCCAATTGAAGGAACTATATATATTTGTATACAACGAGATGAAAATCAATGAATAAAGGAGTGAAAATGACATGTAGGTATTCAATGTATTGTAATGTAGTCGTTCAGCACCGGCTAACTATAATTTGCTTGCCTTTAGAGTCGTCCATTGTAGATTCTTTTATTAAAATAAGAGGAAAGCAACTACTTTCCTGGCTAATGCCTCCACGAATATTGAATTACATCTCCTCTGAAGAGCTTCATGTTATCGTTATTTTTTTAGATATTAATTTCCATATTGGCTCGCAATTGCAAGAAGAGTTTTGTAACCACTGACTAGTTACGACTTTATTACGTCTCCTCGGAGAGGTATAACAACTCTCGTTCGGGTTTAAGACCCGAACTGGAGAAAACATCAAAGAGCGTTGATATTTGGTTCATGTTTTTAAACATTCCCCAGCGAACGCGAACTGGCGCCATCTTCACTTCCAATTGCGAACCACTGATCAGGTGGGAATCTAGCATATTCGCCGATAATATAGATTCCGATAGTGAATGAGGTGTGTTAAATATATCAAAATAAATGATTACCAATTACCATTTACCAATTTCGAAATTTAATGTTTCGAAAATGTTTTCTGCCGTTTTTGAAAGGAGAAAGCAGCTCTTCAGAGAAAATGTAATTCAATATTCATCGAGGCTAGAATGGTAGCTCCTAATCATCTTCATTACCAAAAAAATAATTACACGACGTTCCAATGTAAAACTTGGCCGTTCCTACCAGCTTCGTGGAGCCCCTTCTGGAGAAGCCTCATTCCTTCTTAAAACTTTAGCTGGTTTATTATTTGAAGTGATTCATTTCTAGTTTCTCCTATTCATTCCGCTTAAGCCAAATCTAAATTCATCTGTTCCAATTATATTTTCGGTCTTCCTCTTCTTTTATCCAGCTTTGGTGCACCACTCAATATGTATCCTAGTAATATTAATTCCGCTTTTTAATCATACACAGCACATCATCTTTCCCCAGCACCCCTTTTTTTATTTGGGTTTGTGCAGTATATTCATATTGATTCTTCAACTCTTCTTTATTTGAACCGTTCTATTTCCATCGTTCACTATTATTACACCTTTGTACTTGATATTTTCCACCACCTGCTACATTCCATATACTTTATTAACTAAGAATTGTTATAGACCTTATATTCCATAATGTGCAGAATAATAGTATCATGAATTACTTATTTGAACTCTATAGCTATAATATAAATAAGTAAGAACTCATTATTATCATCTCGTAAATAATAAAAATGGATTGTTAAAAATTTTCACACTAAACTAAAATATTTCACAAGTCTAGGACAGGTAGCAATAATCTCAAAATTTTAGAAAAAAATTTATTCACGTGCACACTCTAAAACTAATCAAATACAATGTTCCAAAATAATGGCTGTTATTCAGAAACATATGAGAATCTATACTTTCAGGTCTGACACGCTAAATAGAAAACTCAAAGAGTCAACTCACTGGAACAACATAAACTTCACTCGAATCACCATCCCCCGATTTGTCAGATGCACTGTAACTACCGCAACTATTATCTTTATTATTGTTAATATTTGTTTCAATCCGGTTGTGTAGAACCAACATTTTTTCTTCTATCAAAACAGTTGATACGTAAAAAACTATATTCCTGATACTAAAGTGTTTATACTGGTATAATTAATTCCCTACAGGCCATATCATTTTAATATTCACAGGTTAAGTTCTTTTAACTCGAAAAGTGAACATGTCCTTCTAAAGATCTCTTGGTTGGTTAGAATGCAACTTTTTTGTCAACGTGTGAGGTTTGTATAGAGAAACATGATGTTCCAATATAACAAATAGCATGTACGAGGATATATTGAAAAATTCTTAGCCTACTATAAAACCAAACCAAATTTCAATGTCAAATATTTTATTGTTCAGCATATTCTTCTCTTAATTGGATACATTTATTACAGCGAAAATGCAACGTCTCTAGACCTTTAAAAAAAAAACGTTTCTTCTTGCTGTGCAAACCAGACCTCCACAGCTTTTAGTACCTCCTCGTTGGGAGAAAATTTACGACCTTACAACAAACTTCTTTTCAGTTTAGGAAAGAGATGATAGTCGGACGGAGCCAAATCTGGTGAATAAAGGGGTGCCTTAGTAATTCAAACAATAAATCACTGAATTTTTTGCATGGAACAGGAGATTTGTGTGCAGGGGCGTTGTCCTGCAAAAACAAAACACCTTTGGATAGCTTTCCGCGTCTTTTCTCTTTAATTTTTCCCGTAGACTGGTCAGTAATGTCGAATAGTAATATCCAATTATTGTTCTACCCTTATCCAGAAAATCAATCATGATTACTCCATGGCAATCCCAAAAAACTGTAGCAAGAACTTTTCCAGGAGATTTTTGGATACGAAGCTTCTTAGGTCTTGGAGAACCAGAGTGTCACCATTCTATCGATTGTTGCTTTGTTTCTGGATCGTAGAAATGTACCCAAGTCTTATTCATTCGGTTTGAGAAGTCTACATCGTTTTCAAATTGAGCACAGATCGAACGCGTTGCTTCTACCCTTGCACGCTTTTGGTCAACATTCAAACATTTGGGGATCCATTTTGCAGTGATTTTTCTCATGTCCATATTGACGTGAGCTATATGTGATAAACGCGTTCGTATCAAATAATCAGTGCTTCAGATATCTCAAGCACTTAGCTCAATTCGACGGTCTGATAAAATCATGACATGAACTGCATCGATATTTTCGAGGACTGTCACAAAAATTGGCCTTCCCGATCGGTCATTATCTTACAGTTACTTGATGATGACGCGATACTCCAATTTTTCGATTTTCACAATATCGGTGGACATCTGTTTTCTTTTAATTCATTGTGTAACTCTGGTTTACTTTTTTGACGTCAAACTTTACACAGTCACTTCTAATAAGTTATTGTTCGTTGCTATAGTAACGCAATATTTCTGCAAAAAAACACGTAACCTCGCATTAGCTTATCATAACCAACAATAACTACGTCACTAACAGAACAACTAATATGCTATCACTGCTATGACAGTGCTATAGTGATACCAATCGTTATTTGAGTCGCCTATTTCAAATGAACCATCACCTTACTTCTATAGTTGTTTTAGGATCTTCGGCTCTATGTACTTTGCAATATCTTTAAATGGAATTGGTGATCACAGTTGTTACTTGTAATATTCAGCTTCAAGTTATTTGAAACTACATTTCAAATGCTTGTAAACGTGATCTTATCTTGTGGAAAGTTTCACGAGCCCATTCAATCCTGTATCTAATTTACTCAATCTGGTCTAGTTGATAATGTAGCATTCTAGGTTTTTATAATTTGAGACATTCTCAACATTCTGTCTATTTATTTATAATGACGCATTTAGGTATGGATGGCGGCTGAAAACCATAAATTGTAATATTTTCCAAACGTTTATATTCCCTATTTATGTCTCACTGCAATAATATAATTTATAAGATTTAGGAGACCCAAGAGATCATCACAAAAAACAGCAGTATAGTCAACATAACGAATGGTGTTAATTAGTACACTATTGATTTTTTCCATTTGAAGCATTCTCAAGGACTTTGACGGAATATAGCTTAAACTGAAACGGGAGACATCCTTGTTAAACACCCTGTTGAATTTGCCGATTTGGCATATAAATTTAAGAATAAAAATAGAAAACCGAGTATGAGTATTGAATTTATAGTGAAAAATGATAAAATATAGCTTTTCCTTTCTAGATACACCCATATTTCAATACGAGAAATATCTTGATTAAATTATCAGTTATCACACTTTGTCGAATAGAATGTTTTTGTAGACAATTCCTTATTTCATAACAGAAATTCTTCGCTTGAATAAATAAGTTCTTAAATGCGAAAAATACTTGAAAATTGAGAATGATTTCTGTTGAAATGATTAATATTTTCGTATTTATCAACAAACAACAGGTAGTAGAAATTCAATTTAGAAATTGTCTTCGTCCAATGAATTTTCCCCTTCGAATATCCTTGTCGTTACTAAGGATCAATATTAATTACTACCCACCGTAATAACTCCACTAAATAACGGTTTCAGTTTTTATTACACCCCAGGGTGACATTATCATTAGCTCCAAGCTCACTCCAAATAATGCATCTAGATCTTGAAATGGAACTTTGCTATTTGATTTGAACATATAATCTAAATAGAAACTGCTATTAAATATAGGGTGTTACAAAAGAAGGAGATCCCGACTCTAGGAAATCATTTGTATGCGAGATAAAGTGCATTAGAGAAAAAAATGATATAATGTAATTTAAAAATAAATTGTCCTAAAAATACTACCGTTAAATCAACAATAAGTAGATTTTCGAGACCTTGTTATTTTCAAAATTAGATATTGTCAATCAAAAGTACTCAATTGTTCAATACACCGACATGTTAATAACCTAAGATGATTAGGAAATCTTATTGCAGCTGTTAAGCTCTTTGCAGAAAAAAATCCTATAAGAAACATATATATAAACCGATTAATGACGTTCTACGAAAACAGGGAATGTGAAACCAAAAAAAAAAACAAAGAATTTAGTGGAAAACCACAAGAGCCATTGATAATAAAAAACTTATGTTAAGTTATCCATATTATTCCAGACAAGTTCTAGGGCTTTTGCCAAGCGATCTACCGTTTAGAATTGATTATTGTGGAACATCACAAGAAAGAACAAATGTATAATTTATAATTGACAAAACAGGGGAGTATCGTATTCACAACGTATTGGTTATTATTTATAATTTTCAAATCAAAAGGATACTTTTTCCTGTAAAATTGTATGATGTTAAGATAACTTGATCAATAAATCGAGCCTTGAGAAAGTTATGATCTATACTACTTGATACTCACCTCAATGTTGTTATTAGTTTCAGAAAAATTATAAAAATGTGTATAAACGCCCTTAATCCTGAGTACACATAGCGTAATGAGCATTTTTCACCTATTCTAGAGATTTTAATAAGCAAAAAAAATATGTGAATATATGGATTATCTGGTAGAATTTGTAAAACACCACGATTATAGTGGGCGCATGGTGACAATATAAATCTTTTATAATGGATCTATGCCTCGAAGCATGTTAGAATGAAAATACAACAATAAAGGTCGATTCAAAGAGTCTTTGTAACTTTTAAAAATATCATGCGTTTTTGCATTACTTTACGCATGTTTACTTCCTATGTTCTATGTCAACGGTATGGAAAACACATAAAAATCATACATCATTGAAAATTTTGTTCGATGAATGTCGTCAATATAATTGCAAAGAACTGGTAGGCATAGAATAAATTTCCAGACGTAGAAGACTTCAACTTCATGACCGGTCAGGAATAAAAGAGTTGTAGGAGAGAGACATTCAATTTCGCAAAGTAATTTGACCTTCGAAACAAATAGTAACATCTGAACTTTAAAACACATGTTACTATAGATGGTAATGAGAAATCCCTCGTTTCAGCCGTTCTCAAAAATGTAAATGTCAGGTGTTCGTTCATAGATAGCAATTTTAAAGACTCAACTACACTTCCCTGCACTCCAATCATTCCAATTTATTTGAATTAAAAATTTTACTCAGGAGAGATACGAGGGCATATTTTTTAAGTAAGTACCGTTTTGCGATTCCGCCGCCGCAACTTCAAGATCGGCGTTCCGCACATGCGCGCTGGTTACCTACATCTCTTGTCTACGCACTGATGCCATTACAGTCTGATTCTTCATTGTGTACGTTGTTTACTGAGTGTTTAAGATGCCTCCGTCAATCATGAGTCCCGCCGATTGTGAAGTACGGGCTGTTATACGATTTCTTAGTGGTAAAGGAGTAAAACCGATCGATATTCATCGTGAAATCTGTGAGGTTTACAGAAAAAACATTATGAGTGATGGAGTGGTAAGGAAACGGGTGAGAGCATTTAAAGATGGCCGCACAAATGTGCATTATGAAGAACGGAGTGGGCGTCCTTCGGCCGTTAATGAAGATTTGGTGCAGAAAGTGGACGAAAGATGAGAGAGAACAGACGCTTTACAATTTCATCATTGTGCGACTACTTTCCTCAATATTCTCGTAGTATATTTATCGCATTGTGACTGAGAACTTGAAATACCGGAAATTGTGATCACGTTGGGTTCCAAGAATGTTGACGTATATGCACAAAACCCAACGTTTAGGTAGTGCATTGACTTTCCTTGAGCGGTACCACAATGAAGGAGAAGATTTTTTAGACCAAATTGTTACTGGTGACGAAACATGGGTGGCCTTCGTCACACCAGAATCGAAACAACAATTCATGGAATGGCGGCATTCATCATCACCCAAAAAAGTGAGGTTTAAGCAAACAATTTCTGCCCGAAAAATCGTATGCTCAGTTTTTTGGGACAGAAAAGGAGTATTGCTAGTGGAGTTTCGACCTCGTAATGAGACAATCAATGCAGCGTCTTATTGTTAGACATTGAACAATCCGCGTCGTGCAATCCAGAACAAAAGACGTGGCAATTTGAGTGAGGGTATCGTTTTGCGGCATGACAATGCCCGTCCACATGTGACTAATCGGACTAAGGATGTCATCAAATCTTTTCAATGGGAAACTCTAGAACATCCTCCTTACAGCCCTGATCTGGCGCCCAGCGACTACCATTTGTTCCTGCACTTGAAGAAACACCTGGGCGGACGATAACGAAGTCAAAACAGTTGTGATACAGTGGTTAACAAGTCAGGCGGCAGAATTTTATGAGAAGGGTATTCAAAAACTGGTGCCACGTTATGACAAGTGCCTCAATATTCACGAAAATTATGTAGAAAAGTATATCTTTGCACTTCGTTTTTTAATTCCAAAACGGTACTTACTTAAAAAATACGTATAATGAAATGATAGGAAATGTCTTGTTGTCTAAAGGTTACTGACTGGTTTGACATCCTGTGTATCCTGTATAGTAAAGTTGATTATCATTATTTGAGAAAGGTGTAGCCGAGTCGTACCCAGGACAACTAAATGTGTCTTCTGTAGTACACATAAAATTTATTAAAAATTTTGTAAAAAAAGCAACCACCAATAACTAGCTCTTCATTAATTTAGCAACTTGTTTCCAATGTACCGTCATATATAAAACTCCAGAGAAAGAATTTTACAAAATGTTTGATGGAGCAGTAGCATAAGAATCGTTTCAAAGTTTAATTCACATCTCTGGAGGTAACCATAAATCACCAAACAAAAGCAAGTAATCACCAGTTTGTCGCTCAATTTATGGAATATTTCGAAAACCAAAACTACTTCTAAGCTGATCGGATGCAGTTTTCAGTTATTCCATTATTTCCATGGTAATTATTAGATCCTTAATTTATACGTGGTTTGCTTCACACATCTTCATCTACAAGTACGCTTTCTTTGGAATAATTCTGAATTTTTCAAATTCTCTGTCCAATTTGTCAGAATTATTCAATTTACTACTCATAAACATCGTAGAAATTTGTTCGAATATAGGGAAGCAAATTTGTGAGACACGAAAACTTTAGTTTCCTGCAAATAAAAGTGGCAGACATATTTTTCCTATCGGCGATATATTTTTCCTATTGACATATGAATACTGTTCATCTTGTTTTGTTTGAAGTCGATATTTACTTCCTATCTCTGAGTTTTGGCATGCAACCCAAAGTGGAAGTTCCCTATTGGTACAGGTAATAAATCGTCTTTTATTTGGATCTTTCCCGAAACATAAATATAACGTTTATCTATTAGTATGCTCAGTTACGATGGTTGCTATTCAAGTTTTCAGATAAGCTAATAGTGATGTGATCATGTCAAATCTGAAATTGCCATTCTAAAGTTTGATATTTTTAATGGTGAACGTACTGTTTACATATACTCGAAACATTCATCTTCGTTAAAAATGAAATTAAATCGCATTAAACATTTCCGTGCGATGATTTTCTGACCAACAGCAGTGTCCCGATCAACTCGCTACGACTTTTGGTAATTAGGGACCATCTTAATATTGACAACTGACATTGACAGTAATGATACAATTTCATTACACAAGCGCCACGATTGGTAAGTGGCAGAACTAAATTTGTGTGGCTGAAATTTAGATGCAAGTTCTCATTGGATATGTTTTGTCTTATTATTGGTGCATATCCACTCTAGTTTCTTTTTTCACCAAGATGTAATATCAACTTAGTATTCATAACCTCTCCACGTATAAACTATTATTCGTAGTTCACAGTTTATCCCTGAACTTTTCATATTATTGGAAATTTCTTTTATGAGACAAAGTAGTATTCGCACGACCCAAATCCTTCTCGCGAAAATTGGTTTTTTTTTGGAATATGATTCTGAACAGTTGCGGGAAACTACTAGTATCGAAGAGTAATATTTTTATACTATTGGATATAGTTACGATATGTTGGTTCCAGAAAATTTCTGGTTATTTTATTTCAAAGTATCAGTATCACATGTACGTAATTTCTATACCTGAGAATTAACTTCCGGAGTAAAACATAATAGTGCAATAAAATTCCTGATTCTGTAATCATAAAACTAGAAAATTGAATTCATTCATAGATAAAATGAGAAAATATTATGCCTTACTGCTTTTCTGAACTGGAAAGAACTATTTCAATATTGCAAATAACAATTTTGTAGCGATAATAGATACATTTCTTTTTAATTTTCAATCTAGCGCTTAACAAAAAATAGTATTGAACATTATGTATAATTTCAGTTCACGTTTTCTGCATATTTCAAAATTGTTTCCAGCATAAATCGAAAGTGATTCTTCCCAAACAAAACGGAATATTATAGAGAAAAGAAGAGGAAAAACCGCACATGATTTAATTGGATAGTTATAAATTTTGAATAAAGTAAATTAGATGTGTGCGATTAGAACACTCTACTTAATAGAGAAACGCACTTGAAGCGAACCATCTTCAGTGCTAGCATGAAAAATATTCACTCGTTGCCTCCTTGAGTAAGGAATATTCAAGACACAATTTTCAGAATCATTAACTACGTTGTGTAGATTAAATCAGGTTGTCCAAATACACCAAATTGTTGTTTGAGTCTAGATAGACCTTAATTCTTCAAAATTCAGAAATACTATTTGATTGAATTTCAACCACTCCGTTGGCAAGTCTTATATTTTCAAAATCACACTTATTAAAACCCACTCAAGTGTCTCTGACCATGACCAGTTGACACTAAATTGGATTCATATAAGTCACACACTACTAGTAGAATAACATCTTTATTGGTATCATCATTTTTTAGCAGTTTTTGGTAAATTTTCTTCTGTTGTATCGATTATATGTATGTATTTATCACTACAATGCGAGAGATGGTAGAATATGACAAAAAACTTAATTATTACTTCGACAAAAGCATTGTTTGATTTATCTTCCTATTCTCATTATAGGACCTCACACCGTTTACTTGTCTGTCCCGAGAAGTTCAGGATGACTTCGTATTATTTACTGACTTCCTTGTAGATAAAAAAACGCCTATTTATACAAAAAGATAAATTCTCGATCATTCGATTCTAGAAATATTGATTCTAGAAAAGAGTATAAACAAATCGCCGCTGTATATAAAAACATGTAAATATACTTGTGACAAGAGCAAATGTGAAAAAAGGAAAATCTAGAACAATAATGTATTAATAAAATGTCACAGAAGTTCTAGTTGGAGATCGGAACTGGAAATGTAATTGCCCACTTTCTATTCCTATCGTTGCGAGTTTTTTAATTGAACATGATTTTGTTTGCAGCATGCCAATTAGTAAAGTAATAGATTATTAATTTATTTAAACATACCGTTTACTTGTCTGTCCTGATAAGTTCAGGATGACATCGGATTTTTTACTGACTTCGCTAATAAACAATCGCATATTTATACATAGGGATGAATTCTCATTAATTCGATTCTAGAAAGTGAACAACTGATTCTAGGAAAACAATATAAACAAATCGCCGCTGTGTATATAAAAACATAAATAGACGTTTTCTGAGAATTGTCGCATCCGCTCTTCGAAAATACGCCGCGCATCCACCAAATTTTATCTGGACATTTAGAACTAGTTTGTATCTGGACAAATTCAATTCGAAGTTTCAAACAATAAAAAATTTTAGTGTGGATCGATGTAGAAAAAAAATCCATTTGTTGGATGCGCATCATCTGAAATTGATAAAAGAGATAAATTTGTTCTGTTCACTACAAAGATTCTTGAGAAAGAGGTTTTTGAAGATAAGAATATGTCTTCATTTCTTAATCCTTCCCATATATTTATCAACAGTATATAGATATGATTATTATTAAATCCATCCATTATAAAAATGCGAGGGAAACAGGATCGCTCATAAATGAAATATTGCGTTTCAGGAATTTGTTTCCGAACGCATTCTATAAATTGCAAATTTAGATGATTTATTTATTCAGATCTAAATCCTTGTTAAGAGGCTCGATTATTGGGAAATATATGGTTGTTTTTTCAGAAAATCTATTTATATCAATTAAATTTTTACTATTCAAGATGTACGTAATTCTTGTAATATATAACAAGAGGGGAATGCATCTCCCGCCCTTGGATATACGAGGGCGTATCTTTTAGTCAGTATAGTCGTGAAGACGAGAATATGTAACAGTCTTAGTTCGACTGTTACAAATATACATCAATAAACAAAATATAAACTAAATACAGTCCAAATCATTTCTTGAAAATCGATTCTTCGAATACGAGCAGCTCAAGATTAATATAATATTTAAATGTATATGTAAATAGAATTTACTGTTGTATTACAATTCAATTCCCAATTTGCACACTTTGTGACAAGAACAAATGTGAGAAACGGAAAATCTGGAACAATACTGTATAAATAAAATGTCACAGAAGTTCTGGTTGGAGATCGGATGAGTAAAACCATCCTTCTGGAAATGTAATTGCCCGTCTTCTATTTCTATCGTTCCGAAAAACGTTTAATCCGATCAATTGATTACATAAGCTCTTCATCCTGCGATATATCGTCAGCTTAATTACGAGTATCACCAGATAACAAAAATGCAATAAGTTAGATCGTAAGCAATAAATGCCTTTATATAAGATTTAAGTGGATAGGGATGAATTCGATGTTTTTGATTTGAGCAGGATTTTGTTTGCAGCATGCCAATCAGTAATGTTGTAAGTTAACAGGAGGATTTGAACTTTTGAAGGGACTAGGAGACAGAGCCTGACTATTGCGTCACAATAATCAATTAGCAAAATAGGAAAATATAATATTCGACGAAAACCGTAAAATTTTAGTTTGTAAAAGTTGTTGGGAAAGAAGCATTTGTCATATTATGTTGAAACGGAAGAGAGAAATATAAGTGAGAATAAAACAGAAAAAAGGAGATTGATAGAAGTTAATTTATTAGTAACATATTATCACGTTGAGCAAAAAAGTGATTAAAAAGGTTACACTTCATCCAAGTAAGGTAAAAACACTAATGGTTGACAGAACCTTAATGGTTGACAATCTGATATTATATTCTAAATAATAAGATTTTCGTGTGTTACAGAAATATTTTGAACTGATCTAGGGAAACCTAACTCCATCTATTTTCTAACTCTCAATCCACCTTTTTACACTACTTACCAAACTGTCATGACTTTGCAGGTGATTGACCTTGCATGTTAAATTTTATTAATTTTGTAGTCATTTTTTTTTAAGAAGGTGATTGAGAAATATAGTTGGCAATTAGGTTTTAAGTAAATGTGTAAAAGCTACAAATCACTGAAAGTTAATCAAGGACCAAAGAATCAATACTAACGTTACTCTTGTTTTCTGAAGTTAGTTTAGGTATGTGTTAATTATTGGTTACGCAACTCCGCGAAATTCCATTAATTAACAGGAGTGTCAGCCATTAGTTCCTAACCTTCATTTAAGGATTTTGTATTGCCTTCCTCACTTGTCTCGTCAGCATCACTTTGCTATGAATATCATCAAAATACAAAAACAGAAACCAATAATCAACATCCGTGTCAATAAATGGGTAACATGGTGTAAACTATATGGTTAGAGCTCCAGTAAGTTTCTTTTCCCAGAAAATGCCAAAAACAAAATTGTTTTCCAAATGCATGGAACTTCAAATGAATGAAGCTATAGCTGATGTACGAAGGCAACCGCTGCAAAAAAATATGAGGTGCCGTGGGTTACTTCGATGTATAGAGTCAAAGGGAAAGCACAGGGTTGTGATAAGAAGAGAAAATCCCTTTTTAAACAATAGACTCAGGAAGAACTGGTATCGCAGTTTTTCACTTAGAAATTCAAAATTCAGCCAAAGGGTACCACAAAATCTAAGAATTACCAGAGCTTCGGTAACTAGTGATGGAAAGGAATGATTGACATTATTAATTTCAGCAAATTCAGAAGGTGATCACGCTCCTCCAATGCTAATATTTAAGTAAGAAAGAATTCCTAAGGAATTAACGTGGAAGTCGGGAACCAGCTAGATGGATGGCAACACTTATTTTTGAATTTTTGAATTTATTTCAAATATATTCTATCAATGGATTGTTCTAAATGGGATGAAATTTTTAAATGTAGCACAAATGAAAAGTTCCAAATTATAAAATTGTTGGCTCTTTCAAAAATGTGTGCAGCTGAGGATGGATTGAAATACGAATTTTTCGAAGATCATGACTTGGATGGTTGAAAAAATCTTCTGAATATCAAATTTTTATTGAATTTTTGACTTTTATTACTATCATAAATCAAGACCTGTTGAATATTGGAAATTTTTCTGTCAATTAATGGTACCTCAGACGACATTTCAAAAATTTCTTCCCAATTAATCAGTAAAATGTGAATAAAGAAGCATTACCAACCATTAGGAAAAAATCACATTTCATTATCGATGCCACGATTTTTAAGTACTAGAATATAAAGTATTATTTCAAATGTAATATCAATTATTGGTTGAAGAATATTGGTTTCTCCATTTTTGTGTAAGTACATATAATTTTTTTGTTTTATTAAAATTAATAATACATGCTATATTAGCATAATATAGAATTTTAAACGCATTAATTCGATTTCCCATCTCTTATTGTTTTCGAAAAAATCGGGATTTTCAAAAGAAAACGAATTTAATTGTGTCAACCATTGGTGCCCTTATTGTTTTTTCTGGTATTTCAAGTATCCCAACATTGAAACTATGACAGAAAGCATTAAAGTTCTATTTCGGAATGGCTTTCAACTGCTCTGTCATGGTAAACCAAGAATGATGACAAAACGTTTCTCTCTCAATACGTTTTTCATTTTCGAAAAGGGTCAAAAGTCACATGAAGTCTGGTTAATAATGTAGATGAGTCTGTTTTCAGGGTTATAGCAATATGGAGAGATTTCAACATATCGTTTATATTTAAACTTGAAACAAATCTCTTATTTGGAAAAACGCACAAAAACAAACACCATACAGAGTGTAATTGCATACCAGTAATTTTGTTTATTTAGACGAGCTAACGAAAGTGTCTAATAAATCTTAAATGAAGAGCAAATGTAACAGTTTTGTGATGGAATCAGTCTCTCACATGTTTATATTCAAAATGAAGGCAAATAAATATTTTTAAATTCTCTGGCATTCATTCATGACGTAACAGTGATTTTATTTATAAATTCAACACAACACTAGGTACATGATACCAAAGACTTGAACTTTTTCGGAAGTTTACAGATTACTGGAGGAAACTATATACAAGTATTCAATTAGGTATGAAAAACTTTTTTGAAACATGAATTGAACTTTCGGTGGAATGAAACTGAAAATAAACTTAAGTCGTAACTGTGATGTTTCATTTTAAACATTCAACAAAATAATTGAGGAAAGTATAAGGCTAGAAATTATTATTAAGAAGAATGTAATTTTCCTAAACCAGAACTTCTTTGTAGTCCAGTGGTACATTTCATTTACGTATAACATAAACTGTTCTTAAAATATTTTCTATTTACTAGTCATTTCCAGTATCATTTTTTACAGTTGACATAACGAAATTATTTTTGTAATGGGAAAAGTAGAAGAACATCGACAAAGTTCAATGAAAAAATACGAATAGTAATTTGAATCATGGATAAGTATTAAAGTTGATAACTAAATTTAGAGAAACTGGTTCCATTACTAAGAAAAAAGAAAATGTGTGTCTCATCATATGGAGTAAAGAACAGTAAACTTATAAATACAATCAGATACGCAGATAATTGATTCAGTTGTACTGTGTGACTTGAATGGACTGCAATGTCTCTTAATCAACAAACGATTCAAAGACTGTCCAGTTTCAAATATCTTGGTTGCTACATTACTGAATAACTGGACCCCTAATGAGGAAATAAAATGTGGAATTGAGGTAGCTCGTGCAACACTTTTTAAAATATCATTTCTCTTATATACTATCGAACCATGGACTTTAAAAATATCTATCATCAATCGCTTAGAGGCTTTTGAATTGTGGTTATATAGACGCATGCTCAAGATACCGTGGACAGCTATGCAAACAAACGATGCAGTCCTTAACAGAGCAAATGCGGTTCGTGAGTTGGTAGATAACATTAAATGCAGGAAAATAGCTTATTTGGGACACATAATGCGTGGTAGCCGGTTTAGTATCCTCCAGTTGATTATGAAGGATAAAGTTGAAAGTCGTGGAGGAATTGGTTGAAGAATACTAGGGAATAGACTGGGATGAGAGAAGCAGGACAGCTAATTAGACTAGGACAAGGGTACTTGATACGGCATGCTAAGAAGAAGAAGAACAAATAGAAATCGGAGCTACGTCTACTTTAAAACCCTCGCTTTTTGTCGCGCTAAATAGGAGCACGACATAGTTGAGTGAGCACCAGCATAAAGCAATTTTTGAGGATAATTCGATAAATTACGATTGTCATAAATAAAAACTATGTATATATATATATATATATATATATATATATATATATATACAAATTTATATTTATAAATATTTTACAATATTTGCTTCACCAATGAATGTATGTTTTCTCTTAATGGGCATGTTAACAATCAAATTTGTCGCAGCTGAGTTTATTCAAATCTACTACTTTTAGAGGATAGTTCTAGTATCCATCTAAAATGACCATTTGTGAACCCTCACATGGGCCTCAATACCCATTGAGGCCCATTGAGAAAAATCTAACTAGGGAGGTCCACTTATATTTGACTTCAGAAATAATAATCTCATTACAACATCTAGTTCAAATATGGACCTCTAGATTTATTATTGTGAACAGATTACCAATAAATCAATGCTGCATGTAAAAAGCTCCAGTCAATTTTTTTGTAATTGTTATAAAGAAGTTTAAAAGCAAAATGTTGAAAGTTGGTAAGCTTTTAAATTAATACCTTATATATATTTGAGCGTTTTCGTAGTTGGATAGAGGCAAAATTGAACACCATAGTGTACTATATACACTAATATACTTGCCAGTTTTCCAATACTTATGGATTCATCATCAGGGAAATAATTAGTTTAGAATTGCGGTGTATCAAATTTTGTTATTTCTTTACAAAAAATTACAAATTGACGCTTGATAGAAAACGTTAATATTTGATATGGTGATAATTCTTCTCCTCAATATATGAGTCGTAATCCGAAACTATATTAATTTTTCTGGTGCTCCTAACCAATTTAGAGCAGTTGTCATGAAAATACATTCTAGTTAGAAAGGGTATCAATTTTATACTATTATTGTTATGAAATTGAAGGTTCTCCTATACAAATATATAAAGCCATCCATAGCTTAACAATAGTACAAAATCTCTTTTTCAATCTTTTGATACTGAACTATAAATTATTGCGTGTACTATACGAAGCAGTAACTCAATCCTTCTATAATTAAAATGGTGATTATGTAATATTACGTTTGTAATACCCGTAATTACAATCTTATGTAAGTTGAGTGTACATCTTTGAAAGTTGGAGCAACTCAGTTAATCGTAATCATGAATTGATTCGCTCACTAACTTACACTCAGACAAAGTTTAGGAAATTCTCAATTTCATGAATGAGATAAACGTATAGGACTTAACCAAGTAATTACCGTTTCTAAATGAACTTTGTGTAGTTTCTCTGGTAAACTCTATATTCGATAATTGATGTATTCTTGAAAAACCCTCTATTCAATCTTTCATATCTTCTTATTCACATAATGAGAGAATAGAATTTTTGTTCATCTAGAATTACCTTAAATCTGTTACAATATATACTGAGGTTCTGAGGTTGAGTTGGTAGGAAAATCAGAAAAATTGTCATAACAGGAATCCGTGAATGGAAGAAGTTGACTGAGATACATTTACTAAGATATAATAAAAATACAATCGATAAAATATCTCAAAAATGCAATCGATAAAATATCTCAAAAATTTTCTAATATCGATTTCAGAGTTGCGGATACTTTGTATGACGCTAAAAAAACAGAAGCTTCAAAATATACAATAATGTATCAGTAGTATATAAGTGAATAATTGAAATATAATTCCTACAGTGATTCTTAAAAACCCCCCAGCACTTGTTTTAAACAGTAATACTTAGAATTATGAAATTCTGAGTGTGAAAGTGAACTATTGTAAACATCTTTACTAGTAGTAACACGTATCCTAAGAGGCGTTTAGATTTGAATATTTCCACAGCAAAAAAATCTAAAGGTGTTAAGTCCTGTGAACGAGCTTGTCATTCCATTAGACAGCGTCGTCCAATCCATCTGCAAGGACATTCCTCATTTAGATAACGTCTTAGTGCAAAGTATTAGTGAGGAACATTATTTCCAGGTTACTGAATTAGTTATCTTCGAGAATTTGAAGAATTAACGGTTGAATTCCGTTTTCTAACATCTCGACATATAAGGTTAAATTAGAGTTCCAAAAAAGAGACCCGACTATGTGGTTTCCCCAAATTTCTGCCAAGACATTTGCTTTTAATGGGAACTGTGTATGTTTTTCACGAAACATGTGAGGATTTCTATCATTGCAATACCTCACATTTTAAGTATTAACATATGTATTGAGGAATTTTAGAAAACATATTTTCACAAATTTGCAGTCTTCCATCGAGATCATAATCTGAAAATTGATGCACCATTGTCAATTTGTATGTGTACTTTACTGCGACTGACTCCACAGGTAGAATCTACTCGGGGTGTAAAAGAAAAAAGATTCACTACAACTCTGAAACTATATGAATTTGTTCATAAATACTTATATTTGGTCGACCTCATCGTTTGAACACTACCTATTTTTTAATTTATGAAAAAGCTCCCTCTAATATCCACTCGGTATAGGGCGAGCGGGGTATCTCCCATCAAAAATATGTTCTGCCACATGAAAATTATTTCCACTCTCACACAACCATAAGTGGACTTTGGAAGTCTAAGAACTCAAATGCAAAGAAATGTGATGATTTCAAACTAATAAGCTTGATGAGCCAAATGTTTAAGATCCTATTTAAAATTATACAAGCCAGAATCTACCATGAATGTGAAGCCGATGAAAGCGAAACCCCATTTGGATTTCGCGAAGGTCTAGAAACAAGGCAAGCACTAGCCAACTCATTAATACTCTTCCAAAAATGTTGATATATGAGGAAATATGTATATGCTTGTTTCATAGACTACGAGAAAGCCTTCTATCGGGGTAATCATACCGTCCTTCTGACATTACTACAGAAAAAACGGTTAGAGAAACAAGACATCGTGTTTATTGGAAATCTTTATTGGAACCAAGAAGCAACGGTTGGGTATGGATAAACGACATCAGAACCGGTGTATATAGAAAAGGGGGTACGACAAGGTTGTGCTTTGTCGCCAAGCGATGGCGAGGATGGAATAAAAATTAACTGCAGGACACGGTTATCATTGCAGACAATCCAGAAGCCCTTCAACGCCTAATCAATAAAGTTGTAGAAGTGGGAGATTAACTAGACATCAACGTTAATGTAACAAAAACAAAAGTAATGGCCATAACAAGACTTCCAAACCCACAACTCAATATAAACATCTATGACTACGCAATAGAGAAAGTTGAGAAATTTAAATATCTCAGCAGCGCAATAACGACAAATTTATACCCTGACGTACAGTACAAGCTAGAGCCATATTTCTGAAGCTGTAAAACCTATTATGAAACGCAACCTTGAACTTAATCTTAAGATACCGTTTTGTTAAGGTGTACGTTCACTCAGTTCTCTTGTATGGAGCAGACTCGAGGCTTTTGAAATGATCTTCCGTAGACTACTAAAAATATCAGGGACTCACCATATATCTAACGATGAAGTGCTTAGACGTATGAGAAAGAAAAGAGAGTTACTTATAACAAGAAAGAAAATAAAGGCCTCTTATCTGGGCCCCATATACCGTAACAACAAGTATGATATACTGAAATTAATAATAGAAGGAAAAATCGAAGGAAAACGTGAAACTGGTCGCAGACAACATTCATATTTAAACATACCGAAATAAGTATGGCGAAATTGTCGCCAACTTTCATTAAAAGGAGATGAAGAAAAAGAAAAAGAACTTTTGAATCTCTTTGAAGTTCAGTGTTTATTTATGGTAACCATCAAAAACATCGTACATCCAAAAAAATTAATTTGATTCAGTAGATATTCCAAATACCTTCCACAAGAGGTATCAGAAGCCTTAAGGTCCAATTAAATATTATTGGTTTCAGATACTTGGTGATGTCGCTGATTCCTATTACGTACGTCATCTGTTAATACCAGTAATGAGGAGATTACAACACTTTATTTTATTTTTACACTTAAATTATATCATTCTGTATCACTGTTCAAAAAAAGTAGAGCTTTCGAGACGCACTATAAATTAAGCAGCAATTCAAATAAAATCGTGGATATTTGGATTTGAAAGAAACAAGGAGTGATTGTTTTCAAAGTACTAAGAACTTGCATATTATGGAAAAATGTGATCAGGAATGCGACGAAATGCCATAACAACACTCATTAGGGTAGATAAATGAGTATTTTTCTTTGAAATGGTGAATTAAATATAGTCTTTTCAAATTGAGTCATGGATAATGACTGTTAGTTGCTCACTTTTGGCGCGGCCATCTTGAAATGTTCTAACCCATTTTATTACCCTCACAGCACCAGACACATCACTGATTTGAAGCTTTTAGTACCGAGCAAACGCAGCCACGGAATTCTCAGTGGGATTTTAAAATATAAAGACTTGATCGAATGGTATCGTAACGTCGCGTCGCATATAGCCCATATTGTCCAAAACTGCGACCGTAGAGATGCTATCCTTTATTACGATGACTATATTTTCAAGTTTAATTATAAAAACTTAGTATGTAGTTTATTATCATCAGATCTATAAAAAGTGTTCATTAGTTGCGGTTATTTTGACTACACCTTCAAAAATGATAAACTGGAGATAACAATTCATAAGGTAGGACGATTTACGTTTGACAAATGGATATGTTCCAGCTATTCCTGGATTTATTTGCTCTCAATTTCTTCCTTCACAAATACTTATTTCTGCAAACTTATAGCGACTTAATACATTGGAGATTACTTTCGATTTATTTATGTAATTGGGTTCTTTGAGATGGTACTATATAAACTAATATTTTTTTATTATTTGAAAGTCTGATTTATTTATTCATTGTAGAAATGACTCATCAGATATTTTTATAGAAATTTGGAAGTTTAGTTTGGAAGAATTAGAGTTTTTTTAACTTATACTTATCTATTGTCTGTTTCGACACACAGGGATGAGTAAAATGTTTAATAACACTCCATCTAATACATTAGACCATATTTAGGAAATGAATTTCTGTACTGTACGCAAAATTGTTCAATAACTGTGAAAGCAGCATTTGAGAATTATTCTATTGATTTTCAATTGTAGTTGATTAATTGCCTTACTTTGTGATCGGTTATATGAATTTGAATCGATTCTCCATGATTGGACCAATATTACAAAGCTTTTGATTAAATTTCAGATTCATCTATTCGTCTATTATTAGTTACTTTGAATTGCTTCTTCAACATCGTTTAGAAGAATATCAATTAACTTTTGATTGCATTCAACGAAATCAAATTCAGTAATTTTAAGAGTTTGTCACAAGTTACCAAAAATTTTTATTGGGAATATTGAACAATAATTATTTATATAGCTTCTCAATAGTACAGCGGAGGTATAAAATTGCCATGATAAAGGGAGAACGCATTCTAATCAAACAATTTAAAATAGAAGACATAAAATTGAATCATTTTCTTATTTATCGTGTGAGTGGCCGTCATCTTACCAGTAGCATTCCTAGAGCCTGATCCTTACATTTTCGAAATGACTTTTGAGAAAACTTCATGTATATAAATCAGCCGGAGATAGGTCAGGGCTGTAGGAAGGCCATAAAATAACATCAATGTGTGAGAACAATTTATTTAGGAACATTTCTCTATCCACAGCTCTCTTATGAGGTATGATTGCGCCATCTTGCTATATCCATGCTCTCTTATTGTAACCCTCAAAATTATGAAACTCTGATTAACAGTATTGTTAAAGAAGTTCGGGCCAATTAGGTTCTTTGAAGATATTACTACAATTAAACTGTCTGAAGCGCGTATTTGGATACATATGAAGATATTATTTTTCAATTCCCTGTCTCTGACTCCAGAAAATTTTGTTATGAAGCTTATCTTTCTTCATTCATGACTTTGGCAAAATTTTTTTTCACTGCTGAAGGTTCTTCAATCACATTGTTAACTCCACGATCAAATACAAAAAACAAATCGGTTTATTCGCCTTGCAGTTCTGTTAAGATTGCTCTAACTTCTAGATTAGCCCAAATATTACGGCCGGTTTCATAATACGTTCAAAGGAAGCTTTAAATTGAAATTTTTCATTAAATTGAGTCGTGTGTTTTATAATTAATATTTAGCCTGAATGTTCTTCTAATTTTAACTTTAAGAAAAAGTCAGAAATGTTTTACTTTAGCACATTAAAGTCTACTCTAGCGGCAAACGTCAAATACAAACATATGTATGTTTGAATTCTAAGCTGACCCAGACGTCTCTTTAATTAATAAGTTTTGCAAAATAAAAGGTTTATGATACAATGTCTAGATATCATGAAACTTCAAGCTCATGCGATGATAAAAAATATATCGATATAGATAAAAACGTACCAACTGTATCCGATGCTCGGTATCGGATTCGTAACATTATTTACGGCCAGATAATATTCAATAACAGTGCTTCGAGAAGGGATTTTGAGGAATGACACTTTGGAAGATATCTTTTAGGCGGTGACAGCGAATATCGCATTCAGAGATACCTCATGACAAAATTAGGAAACGTGAGAACAAACGCTGAAAACTAGAGAGAGAATTGTTTTACTGTCAAAAAATTATCACAATTTGTAGACAGAAGCTTATAAAAACTGAAAAACCAACATAAAAATATCTAAATAAAGATATAAATGAAATGAAATGAAATTTCAATATACAAAAGAAAACCATAATAAGTAACAAAATTATAGGTAATAGTAATAATATAGGTAATAATGGTGATAATTTGTACATAAGCATATCCTGAATTGAATATTACTATTAAAATAGAGTCGTTTACAGTGTAGAAGGCACTTTCCAGTAAAAATTCCCTCAAATTATTACGGAATGCGGGAAAAGATAATATTGATATAATTTCAATTAACAAGTGATTGTGCATTTTTTTGCATTGTAAAATATTGAGTCCTTAACCAATTCTGAACGTATATTAGGTAGGTAAAGGCCGTGCTCCACGTTCCTAAATGGATAGCCGTTCACTTTTCTGATACTGGAGAAACGTGCTTATGAATTAGGCAAACGGATTCAAAGATAAATAAGGAAAGAGTCAGAATTTTCAATCTTTTGAAGAAGTCCTACTGTTTAGTCCAAGTAAATGTCTAACGTCTCTCTTTTGTAGTTGGAGAATTTACTCAAATTGAGTTTTTTTTATATGATAAAACTTTGGCTTAAAAAACGTTGAGACAGAGAAGATTAGAATCGCACCATGATTTAAAGGTGATTAGGTCACCAAATATGGTCCTATGAAGTGCCGTGAGATCAGGGTTGCTCCAAAAGGAAAATCACAAAAAGTTGTTGCGGTGAAGTGATGACTATTTAGGATACAGTAGACATTATTTAGGAGAAAGAATATAGCATCATTTGTGCATTTTTTACTCCAAAACTCGAGTATTTTACATTCAGACAGAAATGATAAAAGCCTCTTTTTGACCAATCTTCCTATGATCTTGGATAACATAGGAAGAGGTGCAATTGGGCGATAGTTCGATGCTTGATTTTTATCTTCTCCTCTATGAAAACGTATAATTATAGCCGTCTTAAGGCAATTGGAAAAAGTGCCAGTTTGAAATGAAACATATGCAATTGGATAGACTCAAAATACTTTTAATGTAAGTCAATCAGTTCCAGAAGAGTTTATATTTTGGATGTCATCAATTGTATTGCGAAGCTTTCTTAAAACTACGGGCATAAAGAAGACGAGAAGAAGAAGGAGATATGAAAGCGGATCATGAGAAGGAGTTATAGAATCTGATAAATTTTTTGCTATAATCACAGAGTAATTATTGAGTTTATCAGCCGAAGTAGAAATTATGCTCGATGAAGAAGCCTTATTTCCTAGACACAATGGACCATGTTTCTTTAGAAACGTTACGAGAAGATCGCATATTATTTGCTGATATACCTTTAGTGGACCTGGACTTATTTTGCTTTTTTTCAATACACCTGAAGGGGAAAAGAATTGGATGCTAATGTTTTTATGAATCTAGAAGATTCGAAGTTCACAACACCAGAGAGCATGTTCCAGTCAGTTAACAACGCTTTTGAAAACTTTTTTCCTAAAAGATACGGCTTGATTTGGGAGAAGCATTTTCAGTATTATATTTCATCGAAAATTACTGCTTCATGATCGGAGAGACCTGAATTAAAGGCAGTACAGTCGATGGATTCTGGATTATACGATGATATTTATACAATGAATCTATTATAAAAACAAAAAAAGTCGTAGAAATGAGAATTGTACATCAATCATACAAAATCTTCAATACTTACAATTACAAATTATAAAAATTATCATTGAATGGAATAATTCGAATGAAAAATTGAAGCGCACGCCACCAAAGATCAAGCCAAAAGAAATGTTAACTACAAAATAACACTCAATTCTACGTTTCATTTTATTTCTTTTTCTAACGATACATATTGTAAAAGGACAAAGTATTGTCAACCATTTTGGTTGAAGGAGTCTTCACTTGAGAGACCGTCACATATCTATTATGGGGTCACTTCACTTAAACAACTAAGTCAAAGGGCTCTTTACTTTAAAGGAACCCTTAGTTAAAGTGCCAGTGAGGGTGGGATTATGAAACCGGTCGTTATAATTATACTGTAAATAATTTCAATAACCTTGGAACGGTATCTGAAGAATAAGGTAAAATATTTCATCAGGACATGTCAGGACATTGAGAGGTGCTGTACCGGATAACGGTCGGAAGCAATGCTTACCGATTTTTGTTAGTTGATTTGCAAGAAAACTCTATCACAAAACGTAGAAAGAAAAAAAGTGGAAAGATATCAAACATATGGTATTAAATTGTATTATTTGGAATAATTGTAATAATTATTAAAACAATTATTTATTTGTTGCATCCGATCTATAATAATTTTGTGAAAAGATAACGAGGACAAAAAAAGATCGTTGTTATTTATCTGTTTAGAAATATTCATTGGTAAAACGTTACGTACAGATATTGAAAGACGTACATCAATTATTAGTATTTCAAGGAAGTTAATGGGTTTCATATAATAATTTTATCATCATAAATTACGTAAACTTTGAAGACAAAAATGAAACAGTTCACCACTGCTCCAAATGAATATTCCCTAGACGTCACAGCAAAATTATTGTACCTACTATATCATGAAAAACAGAAAGAAGCGAATCTTATTATTAGCTTGAAATAAAAAGAATTAAATAGATGGATTCAAAAAAATCATTAGTTTCAATTATCGCGTTGAAAATATTGAGCTGAAAAATGATTTTAAAAAATTGTTTCTATGGCAATTTTTATCGAAAAATGTAAAGCTAGTATATATTTATATTAATGGAACACAATAATCTCAGCATTTTATGAGCATCAAAACAAGAGCGAAAGGTACAAAAAACTTTTTAAACAACAACTTATTGAGCTAAAAGATTATTGGTCACAAATATTAAAAAAATTGTCCACCCATCTCATAGCTATATCAAACTCTATTAATCAAAAATGTTTGTAATATTTTTGTTTCAAATAACCAAAAAAGAAAAAATAATTATTTGGAGATAAATCCCCACAAAGTTAACAGGAAATGTTCTGTGGAATCTTCGTTTCCATTAATCCAGATAGGGCTTACAACATAACTCAAGTAAATCCCATTGAATTAAAACAGGCGTAAATTAAAGGAGCAGTTGTTCGAAGGGATATATCCGCCGTATGGATTCATAATTTATAGATATCACACTTGAGGACTTTTCGGAAACTATGATCCAGGATCCCATAGATGACCGATGAACTGATTGCGTATCCGAAATGTTTGACCGAGTTTTTGAACAAATTACTCGATACTTGATAATATTATAGTAAACAGAATTGTTCATTACACGAATGAATTATTTCGAAAATGACAACTAATTTCTCCATATCCGTGAAAATATTTGTCGTATAACTCATTATTATGCCAATAATAATTAATAAAGGATTTATAAAAGTTACTTAAGAAAATCTAATTTAAAAACAGAATACCTTCAAAATATAAAAGTTATTCATTTATGAGGTATTTTCTTATGAGTAAACATCTACCCAAAAATTTCAGTGGAACCTGGTGATACAATTTTAATTATTTTCCAAATTGATTTTTTCACGTATTTGTGAATTCTGATTGAGTAACTAGAACATTTACTGAACACATACTTGATTTTTATAATTATTAATTAAGAAAATATGCATTTAATCATCTAAATATTATATATACCTCTTTATGCATTTTAATTCTATTTCAACATCATAGCATATACGTTTGTATATACTTATGAACTAAAAATCAATAAATTTCAAATACATACAAGTAACTTTATCTGCATAACATATTTTTGTAATGAATTTCCAAGTAGCCTAGTAAAGTATTTCTTAAGTACATATTATTGCATTTGATCTTTGATCATTTCACTAAAAATGTATTTATTCTTATAATATTATGATATAAATGTTAGGTCCCATACTCAACACTCATGGTGATCATATAAAGACTGTTCACAACTTTACTAGGCAGCTCAAACTTTACCAAACCCAATAGCTAACATTTTCATAACAATTAGATTTATGAATGAAACATTCTGTCTCTACCCTTCAATCTCTTTGAAAATGTATGAACTATTGTATGGTTATTTCAAGAGAGATGATTTTCCAAGAAGTCTATACTGAGATCTCAAAAAGTCGATCGGTTACATGTAAGGTTTTGATCGATAAGAAACAAAAAAAGAGTGAATTATATCTGGAATTGGTAATTCTAGAGTTGAACTCTATGCAACAAAGTGGATGTTGAACAAAACCGGATTCAACAAATCCGTACAAAAAAAGACATAGCAGGACTAGTTTTCTCGATTGAGTTTCTTTGTACCTAAGATCAGGAGAATTTGTTTTATCTGATAGTTTATAGTATTCTGATATCGCACATTTCACAATTATGGATATTCAATTGAAAATTTGAAAAAGAAACGTATCAATACCTGAAGTAGATGGAGTTAGATCTGAAACAAAAAAAAAATATTTCATTAAATTGGTATTACAATAAATTTTTTGACAGATAATGATTGAGTATTGTTTATTTATACCATTTCATGCAGCATTAAGGTACTTGTTTCCACTAAATTTCACCAGATGTGGCGAAATGAAAGTACTGGGAGTACCGGGATAAAGTGAGAGTCATTTTCGAACAAACGCAAATTGAATTTAGACATTTTAATGTCGAGTCAGTCTAGTTGCCCGAAGCATAGTATACGTACAACAACTGAGTCTCTACGACTCATGGGAGGTAGGTTTCTGATGTCGATGAATCGTTGAATTTCATGTAGCTTAGTGTTGCAGCTTTACCAGTGGTTTGCCCATCAGTCGTGTATGGAACGTCTTATGCTATGACATAATTGTGGATTTGTATTCAGTCACGAAGCCGAAGCTTCTTTTGCAGCTTGATCTGTAAGTTCGTTCCCTTCCATGTATGCCAGTATGAGACGGTAACCAGATTGAAGTAATGGTAACACCAGAGCTTCCAAGACGGTCAATGGAGTCATTAATTTTCTAAATGGTAGGGTATACTGGATATATTTGTCTAAAGGAGTTTATTCATATGAGCGAGTCAGTGCATTTAGCTAATTGTTTGTCGTCAGGAAATAGGGAGTTAAAGGCTTGGATGATTGCATTTGATTCTCCTGTGTGGATGCTAGCAAAAGTTGGAAGACGATATCGGTTGATTATTTGATGTGAAGTGGCTACGGCACCACCTATGCCGACCTCAGATTTAGATGCATCAGTATACAGAATATTCTTATAGTGAGTGGAATTGGTAATATTTTGAAATCTTCATTTCAGTATATCGTTGTGTGTTTCATGTTCAGGGAATATGTTGAGATTAATACCATTTTGGTTGTTACCTTTTCCAAGGAGGATAGGATGGGATAGGAATGTGTTTCATATTGTGATTGGAATTGAGAGGCAAAATTATTGTTGTTACATTAACGATTTTTCGAAGGATAAACTGGATTTTTGGGTTGTGATGAAACTTATTACTATTTATATATTATTACTATTGGATCACCTCAAAATGCATAAATATATTCATGAATTAAGAATTATGGAATATGATCATGAGTTTAAGATTCATGTTATAAGAGGGAATGTCTACAAGCTAACGTCGTTCAAAAATCGAAATAGTTGTGTACTACACGAATTTATAATAGAAGGTAACAATCTAAAAACGTTGATATGAGAAATAAAAATACTTTGATAAATTCACTTTTATATCATTTGAGTTTAGTAATATATATTTGCATTCATTTATTTGAATTTAAGATAAAAAACTTTCTACTCGATTTATCGTGAACTGATAAAATAATATTTTTGAGAAGGTAACCAGCCTCAAATTATCATCTTCAAATGTAACAGGTAATTTCTAATTTTTTGAATATAGTTTAGAATTTCTTGTAATGTAAACTAAAATTTTCCATGATTAAGAATTTAGTCGACAACATGCTAAGCAAAATTTTAATATTTGGAATATTCTAGTAGACAATTTCAGCTTCGAGACTTACAAAACCATGTGATTTCGTAGCTTTAACTTCAATTTATGAACACATTTAAAAAATTCAGTTGCTCAGGTTTATTTTGGGTTTAAAATATTTTTTTATCTATGTTTCTAATAATGTAAAAAGGCAAATTAATTTATAGTGAAAACGCCAATACAAGAAACGTACGGATTTTATGTTTGTATTTTGAATCTCAGGAAATTGGATTTGATGTGAGAGTATATAATGCTCAGTAAATATTTCTCGCGAATCATCTATCTCCAGATCATTCAGAATATGTTTATAAACGATCAAATGGTGTCTTCTTGATAAATAACGGGGAAAAGTGATTTATATTTAGAAATATATCCGATTTGATAAATTAGGATGACAAAAACCATAGTTCAATAACAACAAATGTCACAGTGTTATTCTATCATAGTATATCATTCAATAAAAAAAATGAATGAAAATCAGTCAACCGGAATTGATTGTTTAGATGAACGACGAAATCACAATATCGTTCGTTTTATATGAAGTTTCATTTGATAAGCTACATCCAATTTTCCATTTTGTTTGTTAAAGAGTTTTCTAATTATCTTTTGAACGGTAAAGGTGGTCCAGAACTTTGAACTTTGACAAAGCTGGTTCTCAAACTCTGTTTATAAATTATATATCAGTATGTCTAGTTAGTTTCTGAAATGATTAATTTTTCTTTGAAACTGACTGCTTACAATCTCATATATAGTCCAATTACAGGAATAATAATTTTTCTCTAGAGATGATTTTTAAAATGTATAAAAAGTATAACAACATAAGGAGGTAAAACATAAAATAAATAGAAAACTATATACACACACATAGAATGTGTAAAAAATATTGATAGTTCTTTTATGTTATGAATGTTTTTATATTTATAACATTGAACGTAATTCTTTTAGTAAGTATTTTTGCAGATTTCTGTTTACAACAAATTGATTTTATAATGCATTGGAACTTAATATTCTTTGATCCTTCTTAAACACGAGTCTTTGAAAAATATGTTTTCGTTTTTACACGTTTATATTACCTATATTCCTTTTCAAATACACGTGTATATTCAAAATTTCTGCTTAAAGTTTCAGGGGCGAGAGGGCTTTCGAGCTGAAATCTCTCCCCAAAACATATAAATTTTTCTTGTAAGAACATAAATTGTATACCAATATATTAGTACAACTAGTTTCTTATAAAACCTCATAACCAGAGGGGGATTTTGAAAAAAAAGCAAAATTAATTTTTTAAATCTACAAAGAAATTTTGGAAAATTTTTATAACCTGTTTTGATAGAATTCCAATACAACTTATTATTTTAATAATGGGACGTTCCTAAATGCGACAGAACCCGTATTACTTTATTTCCAAATTTTTTGCTTTCTCAAATTAGAACGAATTTACATCTCATTAACTTATTGAATTTATTCAGAGTTTATTATCTGCTCCTGTAATAATTTAAAGCTAAAATGATTATTGTAGTATTTATGTTGCGCACTGAAAATATTTCTTATATTCAAGCTTAAACTCACATCATTTATAAAACATTTAAAAATTGTCACCAACATGTTTCTCCTGGCGTTTTACAAAATATATTTCACCAAGTGCATCAATCTTTTCACATTCAAACACATGTTCTCTATTCCTTGAATAGATCCATAATTTATAATAAACACTTCAATAGTTAGTATACTGATAAGAGAGTGATTTACCGACTTCGATAACGATGCATATTCATTTATCTTTATGATTAAAAGCTGGTGTATATATATGCATCTGAATGTTCTCGATTTTAGGTATTTTCTATTTTAAAACTAGTTTTTTTGATAAATTGAAAAAAATATTATTATTATATTATTTATTTTATTGATAAAAATCAAAGAAAACTGTGAAATCAGTATGATGAATGAATATTGTGTTTACAATTACATTGTGGGCAACAATTGTGAAAATTGTTACTCCAAATTATGAAAAATGATGTAATAGATTGCTATCAAACTCTAAATCTTATTTCCAACCTGTAGTGGTAATGACATGAAGTTAATTATCTAAATGTCTCACAATCACTCCTAAAATTTTTTTCAGTAATCAAACTTCTTTAGTAGATGTTTGCAAGAAGGAAGATGTAAAAATAGAAGTGTATGTGAGAACATATCCTTATTTTTATACATACTGCCAGCTGTAGATATCCAAGAACTTTCTGTACCACAATTTTTCATGTTATTTTTTTGAATGTTATTCGATAGATTTTTATAACGTAGACGAAGAACTCAATCATTAACTTACTTCATTTTCCGTATCCTACCCTCTTTAAACGTCAAAACTTCTATCCAGATGTTTGATGACTCTCCCTAAATTGAGAGCTGTACCCATTTGATTCGTATGTTTATAAAACGGAATTTCCGAATTGATAATTGTGAGATTGACTTAATGATTTCAAACAATTGATTACGGTTAAGTTATTTTAGATGTTTTAGAAGAGGTTATAAAGTAGTTATTTATGCAACAAGTGAGTAAAGTAATACGTTTTTTCACGAGTAGGCGAATGCGGCAATTCCTACGAGTGAAACAAAGTTACTTTACTCTCGAGTTTCCTAAAAAAAATTTTCTACATAGACTTAAACAAATGTGACAAAACTCTTATCAATTTTCATTTTGTAATAGTAATATTAAAAATACACCAGTGACCATTATTAATTTGAAGTGCAGAAGAAGTTACATTACTATTGGTACTTGGTCTATAATTGTATTAGTACTTATTTGATTGTTAGTAGGATTGTGAACATTTAAAATGTTGCTTGATTTTTATTGAGTCCTTTACGTAATCTTCCGCAACTGAGTTGGATTTCCACCCAACGTGCTTCTTTAGTTGAATTATATTACCACCGGAATCCACTAATAGAGACACCAAAGAGCGTCCAAATGTATGCCCAGTGTATTTTTTTGGATTAGGTAAATTCAAATATGTTGCGATATGCGAGGGAATTTTTGGAAAGGTACTTACAACTTGGATTTTGTATTTTTCTTTTTTGTACTGCATAAATAAATGATGTGTTTTGGCATTTGTGGGTCGTCGGTATTTATAGTTTTTATAGATTTTTACCAAGTTCAATCTATTTTATTTCACAAGTAACAGTAAATCGACGTTGAACTTGGCTTTTTGTATCAGGTACTGTGATAACTAAAACATATCTGGTATTATTAATATCGTCACATTTAATTTTAGATAATTCCTCCTTCCACAGAGCTCCTGCGATTCTGGATATTGAAGCAAGCTGAAAGATATTACAAATAATATATAAGCTTACATTAAAATTTTTTGGTGCACACCTCCATGCTTGCTGGAGCTTGCAACAGAAACTTATCAATTTCTTCACGGGCAAATGTAGGTCTGTAGACAACCGATTTATTTTTCAAATATGCAATGAATATCGAAGATTTACTGATGTCTACGTGGCTATTTACCATTATGGTGCCTTTCAGTTTTGAATAAGTCGACCAAAGTGTTGAGTACTTCCACATTTTGGATTTAGTTTCAGAGTAAGCTAGTAACTTTCTTTCTGTGAAGGTGTTCATGCGTTTTTTAATACGCCACTCCATAAAAGAATGATATTTCTATAAATACTGTTCCCAGGATTTCTCAGGGAGAAAATTCACAGTTGCTACAGTTGCAGTTTCAACAACGTCTTCTGGTGTGCAGTTTAAACTTTCTTCGCTATTAATTTCCATCAATAATAATAATACTACTCTCCTTTTAATTAGACACAAAACGGATTTTCTTGAACGAATATCAAGAAATAGAAATGTGACTGTTTATCGGAAAAACGAATTGATATAAGAAAGAAAGTGTTCACAGCCCACTATTTTGTAAAAACTTTTTTATAATTGCGTTAAAACCGATTCAGAAATTACATTCTGTATAAATGCAAATGAATGAAAAAAGTAAACGTGATAATTATGACTGACGTAGAAAAAATATATTTCTAACCACTGATTTTTAGCGTGAATAATTTTCGATCCATTTAAAACAAAGTTTTACGACTATTATCTGACTACTGTTTTCTCTGTCAGATTCCACTTTTACAATCTAAACTTAGAAGCGAGAACTTTGAGGATATATAGGGTCTATAAATATATCTTTAAGAAATTTACCTAAAAAAATTGAGTTTACGCTTGTCTAACTCTACGCATTTTTCGATTTCGCTAGTATCCAGTGTTTATCCTATTGGGGATTTATTGGATTACATACGTAATAGATTCTGGAACTGCGTTTGACATTTGAATAGTCGATTTATGTTCCAGCTATAATACTTCACAGAAGATTCACAAGGAGTTCAAGGATAAGAGAATAATAATCCTGGCATCATTGATAATGGATGAAGTGAAGAAAGTACAAAATTTTAACATAAATTCTTCATCTATAGATGTCCACTTAGATTTGTCGTAACTATTTGAACAATACTACATATATACAAGGCTATACATTCTATTCTATATCTAACCGTTCAAACTCAGCTTTTTTTAACCTGTATGTTTTGGGTGGTCAACATTTTTTCCCTATTTAAATACAGCTTATCACATGTTTTTGACGCATCGACTATTGTTGTCCATTTCTTCTTGCCCTGCATCTGTTTATTCCAGTCACGTACTCCCAGATATTGCGTTTTTTGCACAATTTGATCTTTTCCCCTCAATTTTCTGGTCTACCAGACCATCATTTCTCGTTTGGACTCCATTCTGTTATTTTTCATGTATCCTACCGTTTTTCCATTCTTTTAATCAGTTCGTACCATTGTGTTATTTTTGCTGTAGTTGTATTTACCATATCCTCATTATCCAATATATTTATTCCAACTTTCTATGGTCCATAAATTTTCCTAATTATTCTTCTCTCATATAACCTTGGTTGGTCTTCGTCCATATTTGTTAGGCTCAGTTTCAGCGGCGTATGTAACTATTGGTTTTATCTCAGTCTTATAGATATATAGAAATAGAATGATTTAACGATAATAATTGGAAACCAGTTCGACTATCTTTTGGAATAACTCTGGCAACAAAATTATAATATACAAGGGCCAGACCCATCAATAAATCCAACCGATTATTTATCATCATTTAACATTGTAGCCTATTTCTCATTCGCGCCGATAAGGCTAAACGTGTTGAACCGCAATTTTAGTAGAAACCCGAATTTAATATGTCACATCTTGGTTCAAAATGAATTGTGTCGGGAAACGCAGGGTGTTTAAATAGTGAAAAAAAGAATTGACTTTCATAAGACAGTAAAAAAGTAGTATCGTGTTTTCAAATGTGGAAGACAGTCGTATGCAGATAAACATGTACGTGGAGCTGCCACAACCGCCAATATATTCGGAAATGTTAAGTCCATGATCTTGTTTTACCAAATTGACACATGACTATTAGATAAATAATTCAAGAAAGTGGTCTCTCATATCATGAGGTGGATAATAAATTGAATTTAAAACTGAACTTGAGTAAATTGTCTTCACGTTGAATATCACGTGAAAAGATATTTGCAGTCGTCTATCAACGCATAGTAGATGAGACCATAAAAATTTTCCAGCAAGATTTATGACAAATGAGGAGGTATGGATCACTATGAAATAGATCATAAAAAGTAGTCAGAATCCTATATGCAAATTTTTTACTAACCGTAATTTCGGTCGATGAAGGCACATTTTTAGGAGGTCGTCTGCAAAAAAGAGCCACAATAATAGGTGCTTACGAGGATTTATTGATATCTAGTTAGCCTAGACCAGTTCCATGCATAAACAAAATATTGCGTTGCCATAGCAACGAACAATAACAAAGTAAACCAGAATTACGCAATAAATTAAAAGATAAAATATGTTCACCGGATTTGTAAAAATTGAAAAATTAGGAGTATCGAGCCATGATCAAGTACCTGTATTTAGAAGGTTTAAGAGGTAAGCAGATTTACGAAGATATGCTTAATACCCTTGGTGATCAATGTCCTTCGTATACGACCGTGAAAAATTGGACTGCAAGCTTCAAAAGAGGTAAATTTTCCATTGAAGATGATGACCAATCAGGAAGGCCAGTTTCTGTGTCAGTCCCCGCAAATATCGATGCAATTCATGACATGATTTCATCAGACCGTCGAATTGGGCCAAAACGGATATCTGAAGCACTGAATATTCCATACGAACACGTTCATCATATAGTTCACGTCAATTTGGACATGAGAAAAAGTGCTGCAAAATGGATTTGAATGTTGATCAAAAGCGTGCAAAGGTAGAAGCATCGCGTTCGATTTGTAGACTTCTTAATCCGAATTCTTACTATGGATGAGACTTGGCACATTTCTACGATCCAGAAACAAAACAACAATCGATGGAATGGCGACACTCTGGAACCTAAGAAGTTTCGTGTCCAAAAATCTGTTGAAAAAGTTCTTTCTTCTGTTTTACCGGATTAGCATTGAGTAATTGATTTTATGGATATGGGTAGAACAATAACGGGAGATTATTAATATTCCACATCACTGACCACTCTACGGGAGACAATTAAAGAGAAAAGACGCGGAAAGTTATACTAAGGTGTTTTGTTTTTGCAGGACAACGCCCCTGCATACAAATCTCATGTTACCATACAAAAAATTCGTGATTTAGGGTTTGAATTACTACACCCCTCTTATTCACCAGATTTGGCTCCATCCGACTAACATTTTTTTAAAGGCTCAGAGACGTTGCCGGTTCGCTGTAATAAATGTATCCAATTAAGGGGAAAATATGTTGAGTAATAAAATATTTTGACATTGAAATTTTGTATGGTTCTATAGTAGGCTGAGAATTTTTCAATATATCCTCGTAATAGTGAGAAAAGGGAGAATGAAAATTTCCACTAAGAGCTGAGAAAAATCATTCAATGATGTAATTTTGAATAATACAAACTCTTCTACAATTATTTTCATCAAATTTTCCATTTTATATTTGAATATTATTCATTCCATGAATAATTGATTACAATAAAAACTTTCATGTTGCGGCTTGCAGGGGATGATCAAAACGAAAATCTGAGAAAAAACTAAAACTAAATTTGCGAAATTTTACTATACTTCCGTATCGGCCCGATTAAGGATCATAATGAAAACACGTTAGTATAGTATTTTCTTGGGTTTACCAATAATTGGATTGGATTAATCCTTGGTGGTCAATTTTTAGAAATGTAGAAGCATCGCGTTCGATCTGTACTCGATTTGAAAACGATTTAGACATCTTAAACCGAATTGTTGGTATGGATGGGACTTGGGTACATTTCTACGATCCATAAACAAAGCAGCAATCGATGGAATGGCGACATTCTGTTTCTCCAAAACCTAAGAAGTTTCGTATCCAAAAATCTGCTGGAAAAGTTCTTGCTTCAGTTTTTTGGGATTGCCATGAAGTAATCATGATTGATTGTTTGGATAAGGATAGAACAATAACTCGGGATCACTATTCGACATTACTGACCACTCTACGGGAAAAAATTAAAAGAAAAAACGCCTAAAGCTATCCAAAGGTGTTTTGTTTTTGCAGAACAACGCTCATGCAACCAAATCTCATGTTGCCATGAAAAAAAATCATGATTTAGGGTTTGAATTACTAGAACACCCCCCTTATTTGCCATATTTGGCTCCGTCCCACTATCATCTTTCCTTAACTGAAAAAAAGTTTGAAAGGTCGTAAATTTTCTTCCAACGAGGAGGTAATAAAAGCTGTGGAGGTCTGGTTTGCAGAGCAAGAAGAAACATTTTTTTTGGAATCTCTAGAGGCGTTGCAGGTTCGCTGTAATAAATGTATCCAATTAAGGGGCGAGTATGCTGTGAAATAAAATATTTTGTTATTGATATTTTGTTTGGTTCTATAGTAGGCTAAGAATTCTCTCTCTCTCTCTCTCTCTCTCTATATATATATATATATATATATATATATATATATATATATATATATATATATATATATATATATCCTCGTATACGCCAATTTAGCTCAAAAATTACGTGAACTATTGCCTTTGCAGCTGTTTCAATAGCAAGAATGGCTTCGAATCAGTTAGACATCTACAATATTCTTCATATCCAGAACGATTGCCTTCGAATCAAATATGTGATAAGTCAGTGGCTTGTGAAGTTTGAATTTTAAAATGTTACATTAAAAGTGGCGAATATTTTGATACTTTTTGTAGTTTCTCTTTAAAGAATTACGAGGTACATCCATCACTCCTCCACTTTTATTCGTATACAAAAATGAACATAATTCAAACGAAATAGAGAGGAATTCATGCAGTTCTAATTTATTTTACATTTTTTCACAAACGAATTTTATCTATTTTCTGCAGAACTACTACTAGAACTGGTCAGGCTTTGTCTCAGTTTTTGTACACTTTTCTCACGTTTCACTTCTGCTACCGTTACTTAGCACAAATTAAAAGCACCAGGTATCACGGCATCCCCTCTAGAACGTGTTAAGTTTGAAATTGCTCAACGATTTCCCCTTTTGGAATGTGACCATTGCTTTGTACTTTATGTAACATGATCTTGAGTTGACTTGTTCCCTCATAAACTTTCCAAATAAATTCATTTTGATTTCTCCGTGGATAGAAAAGAACATTTTATCAGGCCTCTGACATCACCAGCAAAACTTCGTATCAAATAGAAAGTTATAAAATTGGAGTTTTTTCACCGTTAATATATCACTTTATTGCGAAAAACTATATAAACATTGAATAGTTGACTCTAGCTACGCCATTTGCATTTATGCTTGAGTCGAGAACACTTAAGCCTGTTACTATTAAATAATTGCGGTGAGTTTTTAATTTTGAGGGAGGATTCTACAATCAAAAATATCGTTATATCTAAAACATAATAGCTTGTCAAGTTAATTTAGTGGTATAGTTACAACACTGCATAGTATATTCACTAAATATTTTTATGATAAATCCTTGAAAAAAATTGGAAAATTATGAAGTTGAATTACTAATAAAATTTCTTATAGGATACTGGTGAATAAATTTCATGAAATATTTTGTGACTTCTTAAACTGAATGGAATTTTGGTTCAGTAGATATATAAAATTATTTAGCGTTAAAACTTTCTAGACATTACCGAAGAAATTTTTAACAGTGTATATTCAAACCAAATAATATACTCAAAACACAAAAGTACCATAAAAAACCTGAAAATAAGATGAAAGCTTTTTTTCTTGTTACAAAATTTGTAATATTTGATATAATATTAGGAATATGGAGTATTCCACATTCTCATTTCCAATTTCAATAAACTTTGTTGGCACACAATGATTCTTAGCCATTTTTTATCAATTTGAATCGAGTTGTCGCAATAGCAACGGGTATATTGAAAACTAACTGAGATGAAATAATCTCATTTGGTTATATAATTTATGAAGCCTAGCCAATTTTATATATTTACTTGATATACATAGCAAAATTACTTGATTTATCTAGGAATATTAGGCGATTAGGGGATAGTTTCCAAGAGTTTGATTGCAGTATCTACTTGATATTTGTTTCAATAATAATTTAAATGATCTTTCAGCATGTCTCCAACATCTGAGGACGTTGCTTAGCAAGCTTCTGTTCTCTTTTCAAAAGTTGATATTTTTAAAAAGAGCTTCCAATATGTATATATGTCTAAGACGCAGAATGACCAAGAAAATGCTCCAAATATCTACAAATTATTGTTGATTTTAATATTATTTTATTTTGATCCAAACTTTGAGCGAAGCACATCTTTCAATGCTGTGACCAGAAATATATATAGTGTCACTTAATTAGATTATAGTTGAGTAGTGATAGATGATAGTAACTAGTGAGGTACAAAGAATCTCGAAAAATCTGATACAAAATAAACTGTCAAAATCGACAAAAAACTCATTATAAATTGATAATAATTGAATATCACTTACTGGTAGTAATCAGAATAGACAATATTATACAAAAAATTTATAATTGGTTATAGTTTCATAGTTCTTCAAAATACTTTCCTTTAAGATCAACACACATTTGATTGCGTTTGAACCAATTGTCATGTAGGGAACCATGGACCTCACAATTTATTTTTGATCTGCTGATCTAAGGGAATAAGAAGTAATCATTTGATGATTCGTCATCTGCAATTGGTTTCCATGATTTTTTCGAACACTCCTTGCAAACGTTACTCTTATGGAACGGTGGCAACAAAAAACAGGAGACCATTTGATTCGAAGTTCTTCGTGCGTAAACTTTCTTTGCACCAATCGACAAGAGTTTTTTTGATCAACTGTGAACTTATGCGGTATCCAACGCCAAAAATCTTTTCAACAACCAAATACTGATGCAATATTGTTTATACGCAAATGGAATAATCAAGTTTGCCTCAATTTCACGGTGAGTCATGACGATCCTGCAATATTAGCTTACTCAAAGCATCGAGTTTTCAGCGAATTTTGAACGACCTAGTTGAATGGCATACTGCTATTCAATTCCGTTTTTTATGACTGTTTCGTATCTATAAATAATTCAAAAAGCACTCGTATGACAACACGTTCTAAGTACGTTCATCATTAAAAATGTCAAACTTTCTTTCGCCACTGCGAACCCAAATTCCATGTGTTATCTAACTTATAAAGAAATATTTTGAGTATTTGGAATAAGATATGAAGATCGTCCTAATATTAACTGTGGTATGGTTAACAAATCATGGAAAAAATTTAATTAGAATGGTTGGTTTTCAAAACTCATTGTAAAGATTATGAGAATTAGTAACTTGTCATACCGATGTTTTGCAATAATTCATAGTGGACTTGGTCTATCATAATAACAGCAAGAAAATATCATTCCTCACTGCGTGAGTTTTCCAATTTGAACGTATGTAAGCGATGATAGAGGAAACATTTTATAATTTCTAATATCTAAAAATTATGGTTTCAAATATTCATACTTTATTTTGAAGTAGATGTTTCGTCATTTGACATGGAAAAATTGATAGAATAATTGCAGTGTTTCCAGTATGATTATCTGATTATATATTTCCATGAAAGAAGTGTAAAAGTACCTTATTTCTTCAACATTTTTGACTATGTCATTACTAAATTCAAATTGTGAGCTGGACAATACACATAAGGTGGTAGTTTCATATTTCAACTTGAGCACCTTCGTAGACATCACACTCATTCGCTACTTTTTACATCCGTATCCACAAAGCTTTTTCAGCGTCAGATAATTATCATTTAAAATGCAAAGCAGTCACCACAAATCCGCCATTTTAATTCAAATGGAAATGTTTTATGAATCATGACTTCTAAATTAGTTAATTTTTGTTACATTATAATTAATTGTGATTTAATTTACTTCTAAGGTGACATAGGCGTTAAGTTTCTTTTTAAAGAGGTGTTACACTCTACATTGAGATTTTTTTGCAGAGTTGGTGTGAATATCCGATAAAATGGTTTGTTATATTATTCTTTTCATAATAAGTAATAATGGGGTTTGATAGAAAAATATTATAGTGTGTACATGTATCTCCTTTACAACCCAAACCGACAAGTATTAGTATTGTCCTAAAATCTAATAAATATAGCTAATAATTATCAGAATGGACTGTTTTCTTTGGGCCATTCAGTATAAATTGATGATGCACTCACCAATTGAATATCAGAAAACAATCTGCTTCAATAATTCAAAAACTTTCCTTCCTTAATTTACCCTAATAATTGTTAGATGGCTCACAATTTTGACTTGGAAAAGTTGGAAGGAAGATGACTTATTATAGTTCCTGTTGTTATTTTGAAACATTATTAAGTCCATTTCTCTCGTATCCCAATGGGAATAAAGCTCAAAAACAAGAGGAGAAATGAATTCCGTTAATAGTTTGAGAAATGTTCGATACAATTTCCTGATGTAAAGAAAACAAAAACTTATTCATATCTCTCATAAACTTTTACAGCAAAAATAAGGTTCATGTACTAAATATGCTTTAGTGTTACTTGAACAAACATTAATTTGAATTTTCTTCTCAGTCGATAAAGAGTTGAGCTAAAAAATGGAAGTCCAATCAAGTGATTATTAACGGATGCATTTTCCGATTAGTTCGTCTTAATATAAAAATTTATATGGAGTTTTCAATATGGAAGCAGGAAAAAACTGAAACTGCCCAAAAAACCACTTTTTAATATGAGAAAAATATCTCTAAAAAAATATCTTGTGACTGTCTGAGATTAATATAATAAAAGTATGATATCTATATTAATTTATTGTTTGGGTTATAGGAACAATTTGCATTCAGATGTTCAAAAGCTCATCGGTCAGCCTATATAATTATTTTTAACTTATTACTTGGAAAGATACTTCGAACATGTGAAAAGAGCTGAACATAGCTTTCAAAATGCAACTTACATTGCAATTGAATATTTTTGTTTGAGAGTTGGCTTCTAGCTATTATTTCCAGAGTTAGAGCGTGTTATTAAAGATAGATTATTCTGAAAATCGATAAATTCCATTTCAACTGGAACCTGATTTCCACCCACAGAAATTTTTTCTAACAGAAACTAACAAATCTTCTGCCAATAGAGATGACAAATTGTACTACAATGAAAAAAATCTTGTAATTGTTGTCTTGGTCAAAAAGGATTCAACGTATTCTTAGTTATTGTTATAGTACTTTGGAGGATTTTGTTTGTCAACTATTTTTTTCATATAAGGAAAGTGCTTACCTATATTAAAACCGAATAATATCCTTTCACACAGTTACATCTTTTTGAAAAATTCTGTTATATATGGAATAAGTCCAGTAACGTTTCAATCTTTGTGTTGAAAGTTCAAATCGTTCAACCTTTCGGTTAAAGTGAGAAAGGTAGGATCTTGTAAACAACTTGGAATCTTCAATTTCAGTGATGTGCGTATCTAGTTCTTTGAAGAATTTTATCAATGCTTAATGCTGCTAAGTTCTACCGGTCATTAGTTAAATAATTCTAAATGATGTAATAAATTACCATACTGACACTATTATTCTTTTGTTAGTTCTCTGACAATATTCTTAGAAGTGCTTGCGCTCTTATATTATTTACTACTTTTTCCACTGTTTTCATGACATTATCCGTTATTAAACACAAATTTTAGTCTGTCACTGTCTTCACCAAGCAAGGTAATAAAACCCTTTTCAACCGCTACACGCAAGGAGCTACATTCGTAACTAAGTCTATCAATATCTACATAATTTTTTAAGTCTAGACGCTTTTAAATGCTGAAAATATATCAATGCCAGTAATATATTCTGTAAATGGCACAACCTTTATCACCTTGGCTCCTGTTTCAAAAACTATCCTCACAAAACCGTCCAGCTGAGCTAACTATATCACTTGATTCGTCAAATTGTATGGGAAAAAAACTAGAATGATCAAACTCAGTTATGAGGTGGGAAGCAGAGAGCTGGAAAAAATTAATACCAGACATAAATTCAACTTTGATCTTGAAGTTATCAAGTAATCTGCAGATTCTGAAGAAGCAACTTCAATCATTTCAACATTTTAGTACGGTTTCCAATGTTGGGCGATAACTTTGGAAACGAGGAACCATGATTTGTCGGGTGCAGCCAGATCACAAGCAAGTCAGAAATCAAAGCGTGGCCGTGAGCTACCCACAATGACCACGCGAGATACCAGGAATTCGCAATTTGTGTTGGGATGCTAGCATCCCGGACTGCTATTTTATTTTAATTTTTTGCCAGTCGTCAATATGGCCCCAACAGATGAAGAGATATTGTTGCTGATGTCACTAATTAAGATTTAGATGCATCAATGTATCAAAAGTTCGAAGAAATAAGAAATTAAGAAATTTAAGAGAATTGTGGTATATATATATATATATATATATATATATATATATATATATATTATATCCATCCTCTCTTTCTTTTTCTGTGAATTTTCTGCTGTTTGATTTTCGATCATTTCTTCTGTTTCAGTTCTCTCTGTTTCTTCATTATGGTCTTGTTCCATATAATGTACTTGGAAATCACCCATTCTATGTCTCCTTTCGTCTTCATCTGATTCTCCTTCTGCTCTTATTTGTTTCCCATCTCTGAGTGTCATTCCTTTTTCCATTTTTCTTGTTTAAATTTGTTATTACTGTAAACTCTTCAATGCCAAATTTTGTTATGTCCAATTTTTTTTTATGCCCAATTTTTTATATATGCCCCACGTTGGGCGCCATTATTGTTATGGTATGATAATGTGTAATGTTTATTTTTATATATTTTTTTTAATAAAATCAGATTTTAATTTGGGCGCCATTAATAATTATTTGAATTTCTGTATTCTATTATGTTATTTTTATTTTTTTTTATTCTCAGGGTATTATATTGCGAGGTCAAATTAAAAAATTTTATTGCGATAAATTGTTATGGTTATAAGGTCAGATGATAATAGTTTTAAGACCGGGTCTGTTCTTTATAATGAATAAAATATTCAAAATATACACTTTCTTAACTAGCTATTACAATTATTTTATTTTACAAACATTCCTTCATTCATTCATACTCGTAATTACACTCATAAAACTAAATTATATGGAAATGTGAACTCAAATATTATATACAAAAAGAAATACTTAAACTTAATAGAAACAGTACCTTAAGTGTTTGTTATGTTGTATTTTTATTTTTTTTTTTAAATTGGAAATTGTCACGGCCTTGCAGAATAAACGGATACTCCGCTGTAGTTCCACTCCTGTTCTTTTCCTTTTCACAACTTCTTTATCTTGGAAATTGTCCCTTTGTGAGTATTCTCACTTATTTCACTTTACTTAATTGTTTTCACTAATTTCTTATTACTACACTTATACAATTATTAATTATCAATCCTTTGAATATTTTATGCTTTTTTTATCAAGATTTTAATTTTTTAAATTTCAATTAAAATCATTTTACTCTTTTTCTTTCTTGCCAAAAATTTTTTCTCCTTGTTGATTCTCTTCTTCCTTCTTTTTTTTTATTCATTTTTTTTATTTAACCAATGATATTTATTTTAAAAGTTAGTTACTAAATTGTCATTTCTAAATTTTCAAATTATTGTGACTTTATTCAAATAATATTATTCTATAATTTCTTTGTTGTATTTATTTCATTCCTATGTTATTAATTTTATCATTGCAGTTGTCAAAATTTTTATATTTTATCATTTATAACCTTAAAATTTATGTTGGTATGTCACACAAATTTTTGAAGTTGGTGCTCCTGTTTTTATCTGTCAATTTATGGATTAATTTCTTTTATTATACAGGATTTGTCAAAATTAAATAATAATTTAGAATATAGTGTTGGCCAAAACTTAATATAAAGAATGTTATTTATTTTATTGTGATAAACTGCTCTAAATAACCGAATAACAGAACTGAACTTATTGCTTTATTTATATCTTATTATTTTGGATATATTTATACCATAACAATATATATATATATATATATATATATATATATATATATATATATATATATATATACCATAATCCGCAGCTTTATTTAAGTGATTAACATTGTTGCTTCTAAAATTAGATAATAAACGAGAGCACACTCTCTGGTCATCAATTTCGAAAGGATATGATTCTAAAAAACAAGTCATATGGTTGCCAAATCTCATGAAAATGAAAAAAAATATTAACAGGTATTGGTGTTGACAGAGAAAAAATATATGAATCCGCACAACCTTTTTTTAAGTGTAAAGTCAATTTTTTATTTATCTGGAAATAGTTTGTTCAGGTTCGGTTTCAAGAAATTTTACGACTGTTTTGATCCGAATATTTCGAATGGTTTGCAATTGAATTATTTTGAAAATATTGATTCAAATTTATTGATGTGTTATAACATCTTCGAATTAGAAGAATAGTGTCAACGCAGAATTTATCATCAACAGGAAATAGAACAAATTTAATTTTAAATAGAGAAAGGAAATACAAAATGCGGGGTAAAATATAAAGACTCAAAGTGGAATAAATACATTTTATTTTGTATTAAGTTAACCACTATATTCTCATTAGGCATTCGAGTTTCGAATTAGATATATTTTGTACCTCTACGGTAAGTCAAAAAAATTAAATATTACGTGACAAGAAATCCTGATTTTTTCGTTCGTCGTGCAAAATAAAACTACATATTTTCATTTTGTTAAAAAATTATGGAAATGTCAATACTAAATATTGAAATTTTTCAAAACTTCACGAACACATATTTATCATGCCATGCTCCACTTTTATTAATTAATTTGAAATATATTGTCGAAAATATTTCATAATTATTTTCATCTTTCTCACTTTTTTTTATCTTATTCCTTTGTACGTGTGTTTTCGTAGTTTCGATATGGGTATATCAACAGAGGATGCCTAGTCAAAGTTCCTATCCTCATAAGTATAATTTTTCTATTGATTTTTATCTATATACTACAAATCATTTATGTTGTATAATAGACTGATTTTTTCTGCGCTTCTGATGAACTGAAGCAACTAACCATCTAACGCAGTGAGCTCACTCTATCCATACAATCTTCTTCCAGGAATATGCGATGATTAGTTGTCTCTCAGTGTGTTTTATTTATGTATGCTAGAGGTGGTCGTCACAAAAAAGAGAAGCGAAATCTTGAGGAATGGATCTGTATCAAATTTACATTTATATTTGGTGATAATTCTAAATATCGTACACAAGTGTTTGGAATAATAAAGAGGGGGAATAATGAACAAACTAAATATCAACCGCGAAGCAAACAGGCAGATTTTAACTCAAAATTGCACTATTAGAAATCTCTATTCAAACATTATTCCATAAAACATTTCAGAAGAACAAAACCATCATGAAAAATAAATCGCAGAACACTGTGTAAAACAGACAGAAAATAATCCTACTTGAGTAAACGGTGGCTATCACGAAATGATACAAGAGCAACGTCATTTGCTTCTTCGAAAGCTGCAGGTGGTAAATTATAGTAAGCTTCGCTTATACAGACAGTGAGGCAAATATTCTATCGTGGGCTATCTGATACACTAAAGGACATTCAAGTAACTGTGTCAAAGACTTCCAGAAACGCTATAACGTCTAAAAAAAAATAATCGTGGCCGATCTATTACTGCTGAAGGGAATTACCTTTGAAAAGAATTATATTTTTACCGAATAATTTTATAATTAATAATTTTACACCATCAGTCTCGTAAAGTGAATCGTTAATGAGAAGATACCCTGGTTGGAAGGATGGAGGATTAGATTCGCGTACCTAATGTTTTTGAAGAATAGCAGTTCTGTGTTACGGGCTCAGATATAAAAGTTAGACTGTGGTGAGTACGAAGAAGTATTTTCAAGTGACTTCCCCTTGATGGATGATCAATTATGACATATCTTTTGGAGATCGCATGGTGTCTTTATGCAAAATGGCATGTTCATGCGCACTAACAGAGGCTATAGAAGACCATGCTGTGCCATTCACGGTTATTCTTGGAAAACCAAGTAACCCATGCATTTTAATGTACAAATTCTCGAATGATAACTGGCCGTCAATAATGCAAGAGAGCTTTGCGACTTGATATTCACAAGATATTAATGCTACCAGAAGAGGAAATACTCGTTTTTTCTGAAGTAAAATTCTAATAAAACAATCTTCTTAAAGAAAACACAACAAGATCCTTGTACTAAGCTAGTTATAGAATTGTGTTACGACCGCAAAAATTTTGAAAAAACTAATACACTGTAAGGTGCTGTGTACAGTATACATTAATAAAAAAAACATGATAAATCGTGTACTGTGCGACTTGATATATACAATTATTGTTATCTAATCCTATCTACCCGACTGAAAGTAAGGCTGTTTTAGTTTTGTAAAATAACATATTACATTTTACTCAAGATTTATTTTTAGCACACACTCAACTCAATACCGCATTCAACAGGTGGAAGTTTCCCAAAATATCTCCTAAACAAATAACAAACGTGCTTATTCTTATTTAAAGCGCTTGTATCGTGGGTTTATTATAATGTTCGTAAACATCTATGTAAATTATTTGGCTGTGAAATATCATTAAGATGAAATAATACCAAATAGTAAATTTAGAATATTAGATTCCAAGGATACTTGTACCTTCATGGTTTGTTAACTCAATGTATTTTCATCCATGACGATTTCTGTTAACGTTAAAAGTGTTTGCAATTGATTGATCCTTCTAATGAGAATAAATGAAACAAATAAAAAAGCCAACTTAGAATGTCAGTGTTTGTCATTACACTTAAGGGAATGCGGCCTATTACTGCATAAAGATTCATGGGACGCATTTTCTCACCATACTCCGTAGAAAAACCTTTGACGGTGGTTTGAAAGATTGGTCGACAGGTATTTCATCGGCCGAGAATGTGTTAAAACAAATAATTTATTATCAAAACTGCATCATACATATTTGGAATATGTGTCAGGAGTTGGGATGTTTCTGGAACCGTATTCATATTGAATACATTATTTACTAATTCAACTATAACAATATTGACAATTAAACTGTATGTCATGCATTTCGATAGCCAAGTTTTTGTTTTTAAATCTCAAGGTTAAATGTTCACCTTCAATCTCTGAAGACACTCTTCATTTGCTTCAAAATTAATCAGATGTCACTCAACATTGTTCTATGATAACATAAGATTATTTTATGAAATATCCCTCACTCTCTTTGTTCCTCTCCTAAGTCGTGAGGATCGTGAACTCTTTTAAATGTCTGTATTCCTTCCATATTTCTAGATCTTCAACTTGGTGTAACGATACGTTAGGGGATTGGTCTGTTGTCTAGTTTGATCTGATCAGACCATCTCATAGGTGATTGGCCTCTACTTCGCTGCACCTCACATTACTATAAACCTATATTGTCATCTTATCTTCTAGCTACGTGTTAACAATATTGATGTATTTTTTTCACACATGATGATGATTTTCTGGTAGTTACACTTAACTCCTACAGTTTTGACTAATCAGTTCTCTTCGCAATCAAGGGAATTCTAAAAAATCTCCAATATGAAATATATTGAAGAGTAAATCATTATCAAGCAAAAAATGATGTTTTTGGAAGTATTTCAGCTTCCTATCCAGAATATACTGATACTTTAGATCCTCATGGTCAAATTTCTAAGTGGTTTTTCTTACTACTACTCATCTTACTGCCACTTTCTCTTTAATTTACAAAATACTTACGAATCTAACAACTTGCAGTTAGTTCAAAAAATAAAGTGAAAACTGCGAATGATCAATTCATATTTTATTTATTAGATATCAGTCGACCCACGAAAACCGATATTATTGATTCTGTCTCAATCAAGTTAATATTATTACTCTGCATCTGCAAATCAACTTTGTCAAAAATATCAGTGAAGTAATGAATATCTTTGTTACAATCACTCATATTTTTCTTATTTCTGATATTTTCTATCAAAAAATATCTGGAATTATCTTGATATCCACTCAGCTTTGGTGTGCAGTAGTAACCAAGTGTAGTTTTTCTCATATAGGTAAGCAAATAACCGATAACATAAATAATTGTACGTAGTATTCATAATTGGTGCACTCTACGACTGGGAAATTTTGCTACAAAATGATGTCTGTTGTCTGAATTCTACAAAACTCTCGAAAATCGCTTCTTTGCAGGTGGTAACTATAACGCCGAGCACGTATACTGAAGATCAAGATTAACAATCCCTGACAACGTTGTAAAACAATGAAACATAACAACATGAAACACCTATCAACAGGCCAACCAATATACTGGCCAAGTGGCAGACATAAGATACCAGATCTACTTGATTTTAATGTCGTAAAAGGTATTTATGTCGTATTTAGTCAAAGCTACTCCTTGCTCTGATCTTTCTTTTGACCACTCTCCTGTATTGTTTGTTATTAACACAGAAATAATAGTTAAGGAATCTGCTCTAGCTTCACACCACAAATTCACCAACTGGAACAATTTTACAAAAAAAAATAAACAAAAGCCTGAACGTCAATGTCTGAAAACAGAAGCTTCCTAGCAAAATATCCACTCACTCAGTTGAAAACGGAGACTTACCTAATTTAATAAAAAATACTATAAACGAAAAGTTTGTAAAATATGGCAAAATACAACATCACCCGCAGATAAAACACAATTAAATAGGAGCATTAAAAGGATATCAAATAACCATAAAAATTATTCTATTCATCAGTATCCAAGGATTTCAATGACAAAAGAAGCAACATAATATTTATTATGAAAGGCTACAAAAAATTAGACCGTCTCCAAATTCCAAATGCACCATTAGCAACTTTGAATGTCACTGATTAAAAAGCAACAGCGAGAAAGCAATAGCCTTTCTCTCAGTATGTCACATATTGAAAAACCCGTACCAAAGGCAGTTATAGCTTTGAGATCCAGCCATAGATAATGCCCCAATTACAATAGAAATAATGTTCTTCCATGGAATAGTTTTATTGGGAATAAAACGTTACACGGGCTGACAAATCATTTTCTCGTACTCTATTATTTTCCATTAACTGTAGGAATTGATGGTAACGCTATCAACGGGAGTGTATGCATCGAATACAAAGTGTCTGAATTCACTTTTGATTGATACTACACTATAGTACTAGTTATTTTATAACACGTTAACATACAGGGTCCTTCACGACGAGCTGAATCGATATGTATATGGGAAAGTACTGGAACTAGTATTCTGAAAATTTGCTTGCTTAAGTCCACTTAATTTATAGCGTAGTTTTTAGATAGCGCTATTCGGCACCATTTTCTGAACACCCTATATAAATTTTTTTCAAGGCTTTCACAGATTCTGGAAGTTGTAAGTGTTATTTGTCCAAATCCCAAATAGATTAGACCTGACTCACTTAAACTTAGAAATATAATTTTTTAGTGGAGGAGTAGAGCTGGAAAAATGTCACTCAACGCCCTTTGGATATTTTTGATGTGATATTAGACATTTTTAGATATATTGGAATAATTTTTTTTCAAGATATTTCAATGAGAAGAAGCAAAATTTTTCAATTTATCTCTGGAGGCTTTTAAAAACATAAGTATGCAAATATTTAGAAACCATTAGAGGGTGTGATTTATTAATTCCAATCGAACTTCTTCGAAATTTTGAACCTCTCAAGATTCATTTACAAATTTAGTTTTGCGCTGGAATGATGGACAAACACCACCTTATGATTTTTGGGAATTCTTAATCTAGGAAATGAGACATTTAGTGCCAAATTATCACAGTAGGTTCTATAGGTAGCCAAACATTGAAAACAAAAAATTTGGTCTGCTGCGATTGACGGTATGAGTGTTATATGGGCTTGAAAGTTTTTTCGTGTAAGTGCCCTGTTGATATTGGATATAAGATTACTTTCAGTCTAAAGAGAAATATTCCATGTCATTAAGTTTTTAATCATTAGTTACGTTCTTAAACAGAATTTGGTTGATTAGTTTCCTTAGAAGCTTTTTCTCCGCAACAACTATCAAGTTATAATTGCTAGGACGCCTCTTTTTTAATAGCTTAGACTCTGTTCTTCTTTTCATATATTTAATACATTGGATGCATTAGATTCTTCTCATAAAATTTAATTTCGTTCAACCCTGATGGTGAACGGTTGTCTCTGTTTTGATAGTATTCCATAATCATCTTCCGATTATTACTACTTTGCAATTTGACACAAAATCCTTTCCTACTATCGCCTCGATATGGATATGTCAGAAACGATTCACAGCCTGTCGGCTCCAGGATTGATACACAAGTAAATTCCAACCCTGAATATATTGAACGAGTTGATATCATATGTAATATAAAACTGTTATTTGGGAACATTCATAAACGTTCATAAACTATTTTTTTAATAATCGGACTTCCGGACTTCCATTAGTATTTCTAATTTTTCACATACAATAATAATGTAAGAAGGGTGGAAAATTTAGAAGTATGACTTCATCGTGAATTCTGTCACATTATCATTTTGATGGCTACTTTCATAGGGTGTGTATAATTGTCTATAACTGCAATATATAAAATTCTCATTCTTTATCAATGACAAGATGCATTAAACTGGAAAATATCAGATCTTTCACAACTTGCATAAATTATCATTTTATAAAATAAATAATCTATTTAACTGAAATTCCACCCTCACCGCAAAATACTTTCAGCTAAATAATGATACAATATAGGAGAGACGACCAGTGAGTAAAACTAGTAAGTACTTATTACCAAATTGCGTTTAGTCAAAATATTGAATTACTATAAGAAAATTTAGTACATGCTGATTTCCCGAATGGAAACATTCGGTTGCTGGTTACCATTTCGCTGATCACGAGTATCTCGATGCTGTGTTTCCAGGCAAACAGATAAATAGAAAGCGACAGACTGAATGGTCACCGAGATCCAAAGATCTCAATCATTTGGACTTCTTTCCATGAGGATTATTAAAAACTTCTAATCGGTACATCTTGAAGAGCTGACAGAATGGAAAACAAATCTAAATTAATTGAGTCATTAGAAAACGAATTTCGATTATGTTTCTTGATACAATCGAATCATTTTATTATTTTTTTTCCACGACTTTGATTCTTTATATTATCAGATATCAAAATAAGAGAATTTTAATTTCACCAAATAAAAACTGACGTCAAATCTCTGAATTGTGAAAAGCTGTATACATTGTTATGGTATATGGTACTAGAGATAGAAAATCATTGGTTCCAGGATTTTTTAACAAAAATTGAATTCAAGCTAATCCAATTACAAATTATATATTCTCTCTATATACGTTTTGATGATACCAATATTGTAGGTACAATACGACATTTTGTATCTCATGAAATCATTTTTTTTCTGCGAATGATGAATTAATAGTAGTTTACGTAACAAGTTCCGAAAGTTGGCTGTTAGTTGACAAGTGAGCAAATTGCATGGCGAGCCGCAGGCGATTCCTGCAATTCTGAGAGTCCAGTGAAACACCACTTTCGGGACGTATTACGCACAATATTTTTTTATAGCGGGCATTGTTGTACCAGACACTTCATATTATTCAGTATACATTTTTATAACAAAAACACATATCGTGTCCGGGACTTCGACGGTAATAAATCAAACGTTGCTTAGGTGGCCGCCTTAACAATTTCATCTGGTATAATTTCATCTTTCATTAATTCAAATGCATCATTTTGAATATACATTCTATAATAAATGTCACGTTTTCAAATAAACGTCAAAATATGTCAAGTTATTTTATAGTTTTAAATAATCAAAATTCGGTTACTATAGAAACCAATTGACCACTATCTTAGACTAACTATTTTATTATTTTTTCATTAGGATAGGCCGGAAAGTGAATAAAAATTAGTTCGGTAATAGTATATTATATTATAAGAATTAAAAGTGCATACTTTTTTACGAGCAACATTTGCAGTTGCGAGGCGGAGCGCAGCGCAGCCGAGTGAATGTAAAATTACGAGTAAAAATAGGCACTTTTAGTCCGTATGATATATAATATTTTTTCTCTAACCAAGTCAAAATTAAAATGAAGTTAGTTTGATTCAAAAATCGTTAATAATTTGGTAATAAATTTGAACACCTATTAATTATAACAGCGATAGCAAGTCGGTAGTCATGGATATCTGGTATTGTTGGTAAATATCCATTGTCAAGTAGACGTACTAATCATATAATTTTTGTAGTAGTTTTTACGCTGCTTTCAAAATGAATCCCGAACACGATGAAAATATATAGTTGCCCAATTAGTTTGTTTTACTTACGTTAGTAAGAGACAATGTTTTTTTCTTCAAATTTCAATTAGAGAGCTCAAATGCAATTACTTTTAGTCCTAGGATTAAAAGTAGCGTTTTTAATCCTAGGATTAAAAGTGTTGCTAAGCAACGAGCAAATTTTTGTACAGTAAGAGAATTGATGTCTTTTGCACCTGAAATAAGTCCAAAAATGTCAACATTCTCTGATGGTTGGAGAAAAAAGCTTTTACTGGACTATCACAATAATTTTCTGGCTCGGTCCGACAAAATGAGATTTTTTTACCTAAAAATAAATAGGAAAGTACTAATTTCCAGCCGGTTTTAAAAAACATAATAAAACGTTTGTTTCCAGATTACAGTATTGTCTACATTTTTTAATAAAACAATCAGCAATCGAAGTCTTCAATTCCAAATAACTCTTCCTATACATGGTTAACTATTGAAAAAAATTTATTTTCTATATATCTAACACCCCCTTTATATAGTGATAATTATTCTAATCAATTCAAAAGATTTGACGCCAAAAATTGAGACAGGAACCGATATGAATTAAACGATATGGTAAGATGCATAAGGATACAAATCAAAAGAACATAGTAACAAAAAAAATATGGAGTAAATCTCCTACCAACTAAATCAAAATCTAATTGTGTACTATATTAACAACGGAGATGAATCAGTAGAAAAAAGAGCATCAAAGCGATGGAATGAATATTTTTCTTCAAGGAAGATACTTTTAAGTTAAACAAGCGATTCCCAGTAGCTGAAATGTGCAAGTAGATATTTGCAATACTTGTGTCTATTTACCTTATTGCGTATATTGTTGGAAAAGCCGATTGCCTTCTCGATTTAAAACTATACTGAGTCAACTTTCTAGAAATAGATATTTCATTATTTATAGAAAAGATAATAATCTCAATGTTATTTAAATGTAATGACTGAGCAATTCATGAAAAAAATCTACTTTTTTTGTTTGAAGATTAATTTGATTCATTATTACAAATGACAACTTTCAGTTATTAAATAAATGGAGTGACAAGTTAGATGAAGTACCTTTGGCTAAAAACAACATCCGTTATATGATAGAATTTATAAACTGGCACGATATCGTTGTCCAAATACGCATTCAGGATAATAATTATGAATGGAGAAAGCATGGTTAACTTAGTTGAGAAAATAGCAGACTCCTTTGTTCCCATTGAGTTGTCCTGTAAAATTGATATGAGCTGGAATTATATTAGCACAGTTTGCAAAATAGTGATTTTCCAAGCAATTTCATATTTATCAGCAGAACGTTTACATTCCGTTTTTTAAGTAAATACTTTATACAAATTAAGCAAACAACAAATACGGCATAGATGCTTGGCATTCTCAATATTTCATTTGATCACCACAGAATTAATATTTAGAATTCCTATTTGGTTTGATTTTCCGCTTTCTAAAAGATGAACATTCTATAGAACAACTATCTAGCCCGTAGCAAGCCTGGATTCAGCTAAATAAAACATATTTCTCTGCTTTTGAATATTCTTTATACAGTTTCATTAGAGTTATCTTCTCTCTCGAATAAACTTAAATGGAAAAGAAAATATTTTCTGTACAAAAACAAAACACTCTTTCATATTTCAGCTTTTTGGATTTAATAAGCCTACTAAATTATTAAAGTATCCAACTACAAAAGAAACTAGAACTCGGCTTAATATTTGCTTTCGTGTTTTTCAGCTGATAAGATTTCAAATTACCGAATATTATACAGATATGTATGGGTAATATTGACTTATATCAAATAATAGTTTCCCAATTTTTCCACTTTTTGATCGGTAATAAATAAATAATTTGTCGGTGTCATCACTGTTATCTTATTAGGTTCTAGTTAGGAATGGACTCGTCATTTTGTGAGAATTTTGTACAGTAGAGTAAAAAGGTTAATACTAGAACGTGATAAAATAAAAGTAGTTTTATCATAGTGAGAAATACATAACCTTTCGAAATGGTTTCAGTTTGAGAAAGTCTACTCATCCTAACATTTTTCTTATTTTTTGTGAGGTGTATGTCCCGAAAAAGCAACGAAGGTTTATACCAAGATTTATGAAAGACGTCTATTGTGATTACCTAGCCAAATTTATTGCGAATCAGAACAAGTCATGAACTTTTTACTCAATATGCTCAATTCACATAAAATAATTGCGTTAGTGGTATGAGTAAAATAAAATTTAGATCGACGACACCAATTATTTGGATGGTTACTTTTTCTGTACTTATATAAAAGGATTCAATAGGGGAAACACAGAAAAAATTCAGTACTCTCTAGTTCAGTCCGCAACTAAGCCCACACCTCATGACCCTGCAGTTACTGTACCTATACTTCGAAGAGTTCATTCTGAAACTGATGAGTCTGATACATCATTTGAAGAAATAAAAGAAATAAAAAAATGAAAAAAATAAAAAAAAATTCACTATTCGCAAACTACGCTACTGTTATTTACATAACCCGAATTGGACATAGTCGTAAGTGAGTTCTAAAATAACAATTAAACTTATAGGATCTCGACTTGAAGAATATTAATTACGGACTTTTCCATGGCATAGATAAAAATAAATAGCTTTTGTCCTATTTTTCGCCTAAGACGGCGATTTTAGTAAAATTTAAAGTTATAAACGGGTTATAGTTTAAGAGCTGGTCGCCACTTCTACTAAGGTACTCGCCACAAAGTCACAATTTTTTGTTTAATTGATTCAAATATATTTAAGTATCAAAACGTCTGGAGTGGCGTGGTTGCAAAAATACCCGCTTTAGTTTTATAATTGTACTTTTTTTCAAATATTGTTTCACACGTCTAATGTGTCTAATGTTCCTCCCAGCTGCAAGTACCTGCCAGGTGAGTTTGATGTTGTGAGAAACGAACGTATTTTATAATATACTTTAACAAGTCTACCGTTTAAGCATGTGTGTATGTTTAGGTATGTTTCAATCCACACTATTTTAAGCGTGTGAAAAAATTGGCAGATTTTCTTGGTTGTAAATATTTCTAAAATTAATCTAAACAGGATGATGCATCCGTGTTCAAACTCCACATACATACACTTCTCTTAAATATTGAAGAAGTATAATCAAAGAGTATGTAAAAAAATGTTTTATCATTTATTTTGTAATAGTAACATTAGAAGTACAACTGTGAGCATTATTAATTTGAAGTGAAGGAGAAGTTACATTACTTTCGGTAATTGAATTGGCAACATTTGTCGAGTTCAATGAAATAACATCGTCTGTAGTTGTATTTGTAGTTATTGGATTTGTTGATAGGATCGTGAACATTTACAATGTTGCTTAAGTCGAAATAGTTGTTCCTGTTAAAATTTTCACTGCGGAATCCATTTTGTTTTTTATTGAGTCGACTATGTAACCCTCCGCAACTGTGTTGGATTTCCACCCAACGAGCTTCTTTAGTTGAATTATCACCACCGGAATCCACTGATAGAGACGCCAAATTGTGTCGAAATGTAGGTATTGATACCTACAACTTGGGTTTTGCATTTTCCATTTCTATACTGAAAAAAGAAATGATCTGTTTTGACATTTTTGGGTCATTGGTTTTAATTTTTTTTAACGTTCACAAAGTTTAATCTATTGTCACTTATTTCACCAATAACTAGTAACAAGTAAATCGATGTTGAACATGAGTTTTTGTATCAGGTTCTTTGATAATTGAAACATTTCAGCTATTATTAATATCGTCACGTTTCATTTCATATAATTCCTCCCTCCGCAGAACTCCTACGATTTCGGATATCAAGGCAACCTGAAAGATGTTAGAAATAATATATTAGCTTAAATTAAAATTTTTTGCTGTCACACCTTATGCAGGAGATAATAATTGTCTGGAGCTTGTAACAGAAACTCATTAATTTCTTCACGGGCAAATGTTTTAGATGTTCTGGGTCTATAGCCCACTGATATATTTCCAAATGTACAATGAGTTTTGGGTGCCTTTCAGTTTTGAAGTCGACCAAAGTGTTGAGGACTTCCACATTTTGGATTTATTTTTAAAGTAAGCTAATAACATTCTTTCTGTGAAGCTTTTTATGCCTTTTCTAGTACACCACTCCTTAAAAGAATTATATTCCTCAAATACTGTTTCCGGATTTCTGAGAGACATCTTCTAATGTGCGGTTTAAACTTTCTTGACTATTACTCTCCATCACTAATAATAATAATACCACATTCCTTTTAATTACACACCAAACGGATCTTCTTGACGAATATCGAGTAATAAAAGTGTGACAGCTCACTATTTTGATATAACAATTTTCTAATAGCTTTAAAAAATGACTCGTTACGGCACTTTTTTTAACGCTAAATGGCGAAAAAATGAACGGCTACGGTACTTTTTCCACGCTTTTTGACCGATTCAGGAATTACAGTCTTTATGAATGGAAAACAAATGAAGAAAGATCATTCAAAGGTTCCCTCCTCATAGACGATATCATTTTCTGAATTGAGTGCATCTTCATCTATTGTACCTTCACTCTCTGAAAAATGTAAATGTATAATTCAAGTTTTAAGGGTGATTATACAATATATACAGAAGTTTCTGATTGATTTGATTTCAGCAATACGTCGTAAATAGTTATATTCATTTTCATCCATTAACCATCCATAATCTTCTGGTATCAGTGTTGTGGGACACTTTAAATTTTCATTCCGCCATATGCTTGCAATATGTCCGTAGAGGTTCTTGCTTCAATTCTGCTTCACAGGGTGGTAAATTTGATGCATCATAATCAACATATTTTTTGAAAAGGTTCATTTTCATTTTTTAATTACATGTTGATATGATTTTGTAGTATTGTATTATAGTTATTATTAACACGTTCACATTAACATTTACTTGTAAGAAAATTTTTACATAGCTTTAACAACAGAACTTATTATCTCTCATTTCTTCAATTCGCTCAGTCATCGGTTGGTAGGACAGCGTTGCCAGTTTTCATGAGTTTTGAATTAATTCTGCGTGAACATACTCCCCGCGTTGAAAGCATAAGGATGGCTTTCAAAGGTCAACTGGAAGGGGGCAGATTTTTTGAAAGCTTCTTTTGATGATTTCTCCAGAGGGAATTCTTATAGAAGCGACCCTAGCGATGCCGTCAGGGCCTCTATGGAGCTTGCTGATTCTACCTAATAACCACTGAGTGGGCATAGTGTTCTCGCCTTTCACTAAAACGAGAGAATCTTCTACTAGATGGCCTTGGTTGGACTTCCATTTGGTGCGTCGTTGGAGCTCCGCAATGTACTCAGATTTCCATCTGTTCCAGAAGTGCTGTGCTAATTGTTGTACGAGCTGAAATCTGGAAAGTCGATTCATTTTTATGTCGGTGACATCTTGATCAGGTGCTGCAATTATTGGTCTTCCAATCAAGAAGTGAGCTGGGGTAAGAGGTCCAAAATCGTTGGGATCAGAGCTCAGTGGGCATAAAGGACGCGAATTCAAAATCGCCTCGATTTGTGCGAGAACTGTGGCAAATTCTTCAAATGATAAATGAACTTGGGTCAAAACGCGCCTTAAATGATGCTTTACGCTTTTGACAGCTGCTTCCCACAAACCTCCGAAATGAGGAGAGTAGGGTGGTATAAACCTCCACTCTATATTCTGAGAGCTACATTTCTCGATTATAGTGTTGCTGCCACGTTTTAGAAAATCCTTTAGCTCTCGCTGTGCCCCGACGAAGCTTGTTCCATTGTCGGACAATATTTTTGATGGTTTGCCTCGTCTAGAGACAAAACGATATAGCGCTTGAATAAATGATTCTGAAGAAAGGCTAGAAATCAATTCCAAATGGACTGCTTTAGTTGATAAACAAATAAATACGCCAATATAACATTTACTTAAACGACAACCTCTACCTTTCTTATCGTTAATCATAAATGGCCCCGCGTAATCAACTCCCACTATTGAAAATGCACTAGAAGGATTAGTTCTATCGCGCGGTAAGTTGGCCATAATTGGCTGTATGGTTTTAGCATTGAATTTGAAGCATTTCACACAATTCTTAACAGTCTTTCGTGCAAGATTTCTACCGGATATAACCCAGTAATTTTCTCTTATAGTGCTTAAGAGCAGCTGAGGGCCGCCATGCAATAGGCGTTCATGTTCTTGTAAAAATAGTAGCTTTGAAAAATGATGCTTTGAATTGATCAAAATTGGATGCCTTTTGTCAAAGGAGTAATTTGAATATTTTAGTCGCCCTCCTACGCGTAGCAAACCATCGGGTTCTAGAAAGGGACTAAGACTTAATAGATTACTATGGGAGCTCAAAGGTTTGTTATTTTTCAATGTTTCAATTTCGGTAGAATACGATTGAGATTGACAAATTCGAATGAGACATTTTAGAGAATCACTTAACTCCTGTACTGTAAGAGAACCGCCTCTTCTGCGATTTCTCTGAAGACAATTATCCTTAAATCGTAAAATGTATGCCATTGTTCGTTGCATTCTTGAGAAATTTGAAAAACGTTCAAAGGGAAAACTCAGAGTAGGGGGCGCAACATTGGTCAGAAGACTGGATTTAAGTTCAGGTAAATCATGAACCACCTCCAGCTTGTCATTGGGCCAAAAACTTGGGTCCTTAGCTAGCCAAGTAGGGCCGCGCCACCACAAATCAGAGTTTAAAATTTGACTAGGATATATTCCCCTTGAAGCAATATCTGCTGGATTATCGTGGGTGGGGATGTGCCTCCAATCGGCGTGTTTAGTGAGAGACTGAATTTCTGCCACTCTATGGGCCGTGAATGTTTTTAGCAGATTCGGGCTTGTGCGTACCCAAGCTAGAGTTATAGTTGAGTCCGACCAAAGTGTGAAAGATTTGAATTGAATTTTCAAAGCAGTTTTAGCTTTATCTGTTAGGCGGGCTAGAAGCAATGCTGCGCATAATTCCAACCGCGGGATTGGTATTGTTTTTATAGGTGCCACCTTTGCTTTGGCGCATAACAGGGATACATGAACCTTTTGATCGGAATCAATACTTCTCAAATAAACACAGGCTCCGTAAGCCTTTTCCGAAGCGTCAGCGAAACCATGCAGTTGTAATTCAACAGCATTCTTGCAAATAGCTTGTCTGTTTAACTCAAGATCGTTCAAAATAAGAAGCTCCTTCTCCAACCTTACCCAATTTTCAGATATAGCCTTTGGAATAGCGTCATCCCAAGCTAATTTATTTTCCCATAATTTTTGCATTATCATTTTTGCGATAATAGTACATGGGCTTAGTAAACCAAGGATGTCGAATATTTTTGATATAGTAGATAAAATTGTGCGTTTTGTGACCTTTGTACCTATAGGATTGGTATGAATTTTATATTGCAGCTTATCGTTATTGCAAACCCATATCAAGCCTAATGTTTTTGTTTTGCCATCATGCGCAAATTCTAGTATATCGGATTTTAAATCATTTGAACTTATATTTTTGAGCGCGTTGGTGTCGTTAGAGCACCATTTTCGAAGTGCGAAACATCCCGATTTAAGAGTGTCACTTATCGCTTTACATATGTATTGCGCATGCTCAAGTGTAGGTGCACCTGTTAACAGGTCATCTACATAAAAGTCGTGCTTAATGATTTCGGCTATTTCCGGGTTCATTTCTTGAATATCCTCAGCGAGTTTAGCTAAACAGCGTATTGCAAGATAACTGGCAGAGGCTTGCCCGTATGTAACGGTATTTAGCTTGTAGACTTCCAGGTTATCACTCGGATTTTCGCGCCATACAATTTTTTGCAAATGCCTTTGCTCGAGCGTTATTGAAATTTGCCGGTACATTTTAACTATGTCTGCCGAAACTACATAGTTATGTTTCCTAAACCTTAAGACTATTGATAGTAAATCGTCTTGTAAAACGGGTCCAATGACTTGAATATTGTTGAATGATAGACCGTTGCTAGAGGGCGCTGATGCATCGAAAACTACCCGTAGTTTTGTGGTCAAACTCTCTTCTCTCAAAACTCCGTGATGCGGCATGAAATATTCGAAGCTTGAATCATTGACGTTACAAATTGTCATATGGCCTAGCTCTTTATACTCGTTCATAAATTGTATATATCTGCTGTGCAGCATTGGATCTCTCCAGAATTTTCGTTCTAATGCATAGAAACGTTTTTCGGCTTGAGCTTTCGACTCACCTAAACTAGAAGGTTGTTGTTTCAAAGGTATAGTGACTGTAAAACGTCCGTTCGCGTCTCTGGTAGTAGTTTTGATGAAATTGTCCTCGCAAAATTGTTCATCTGGAGATAGTTGTCGCGTGCTAGATATTTCCTCGATTTCCCAAAATTTGGCTATTGAATTTAATAATTCCTGGTTTATACTTAAATTACAAGAAGCCTTTTCAACGTTGTTAGTACTTATTTGCCCAGATACAACCCAACCTAGCACTGTATCAATTAATAGCGGCATATTTTTTCCTAGCGAAATTTTGTTATTGCTTAAAATTGTCCAAAATAGGTCCGCGCCAATGAGCATGTCTACTGGTCCGGGAATATTGAATTGTGGATCAGCTAGCTTTAGATCACCTGGAATCGCCCAAGATTGCGTGTTGATTCGACAACACGGCATCACACTTGTAATCTCTTTTAGAATATAACAACTGCCATGCGCTTTAAAATTGGTATGTATAGATTTAAATGAAACCTTACACCTTTTACTGACCTTTGAAATATTGTTTGAGATTCCGAAAATTGAAAGATCTGTTTTATGTGTCGCAATATTCAAACGCTTTTGCAAATCCTCCGTTATAAAGGAAGTTTGAGAACCACAATCTAATAACGCTCTTGCTTTGTGAAAATTATTGAAATTGTCTGAAATGAGTAAACAGGCGGTAGATAATAGCACCTGCTCCGCCGCTGGTACCACTACGCCACTGCTTAGTGCTGCGGAACTTGAGCTCGCGTTGTCCGCTATCTCGAGTTTTTCATGCAAAATTGTATTGTGCCAAGCTTTACACACTTTGCAAGGCCCTAATTTACACTGTTTGACAGAGTGACCCGAACGCAAACAGTTATGGCAAAGATTTGATTTTTTGACAAAATCTTTTTTTTGTGTTATTGTTAATCCGAGAAACTCTGCACAACGATATATTGAATGCTCTTTCTTGCAATAGGAGCATGTATATGTACTTGAGGTCAATGACCTTACTCTACTTTGTTTATTGAATTTATTTTCCTCATTACTAAATTTTGAATCTGATTTATTTAAACTGAGGCTGTTCTTTGATTCTAACATATTAAGAAAATTGGAACGTTTTTGTAAAAATTGTAGGAATTTATCTAACTTTGGCAATTCTTCCTGATCTCTATTTTCCCTTTCCCATTCAAGGTTTGAGCTAGTATCTAATTTATTAGTAATCCAAAAAATTAGTAGAGGATCCCAATTAGTTATATTTTGCCCCAATTGTTCAATAGATCCCAAATGTTTGTGAATATCGTCAGCTAAATTTTGTAGTTTTTCAGCTGTCGGTTTTTGTATATTTTCTAATGAAAAAATAGCTCTAATATGTTCATATATTAATTTTTTAGTATTGTCAAATCTTTTTGAAATTGTGGCCCATGCCACTTCATAATTGTCGGCCGTATATTTGATTTTGGAAATGGACGCCGCTGCTGTTCCTCCTAGTGCACTTCGCAAGTAATAAAATTTTTGAATATTATCTAATTTTTTACTATCATGAATAAGGCTTTTATATGTGTCCCTGAATTCTAACCAATCTTCAAAGTTTCCACTGAATTTAGGAAGTGATATATCCGGAAGCTTTATACCCTCGTTTTTACAACAAGCTTTGTCTGAAATCACGCTAAGATTTGTATCATTATCGTGATTATTGTAGCTTTGTAAAATGTTTTTAGCAACAGCGATTGCATCATAATATGAATTTTCAAATCTCTCTCGTTCGATTAATTGCTCATCTAAATTTATATCATCCTGTAACTCTATTTCTAATTGATATGATTTGAATTCGTCAAGATAATTTTCGGCATCTCGTAACCTATCTTTTAATTTTGTAACTTCTGTTTGGCTTAAATTAGATATAGTTGCAAATTCATTTACCGCTTTTGTGAAAATAGTTAACTGAGCTTTAATTACACCTCTTTTCTTTATTAGTTTGCCAAGTTCTGCCATTTTATATTGTCAAATTGTTCAAGCACAAACAGAGAAGCTTTGAAATCGCAAATGGAAAGAAAAATTCGGAAATAAATAATTTGGAACAAACTCACTCTGATTTCGGTCGAACTGCCTGATTCTTGCAATTGAACTAGTCGGCCAGTTGAGTTGATGTCTGGTCGCCGTGATATTGTATCGACTACTTGTTTGGTCGATCACCTTGCACTCGTTGATAGTTGCTTGCAGCACGTGGTAAATTGTTTTTGGGTTATAGTTGTTAATAATATATTGTTTATTGCGAATTTTCACTGGTTTTGTTTATAATCCGCTCGTAAGGACCATTTTTTGTATTATAGTTATTATTAACACGTTCACATTAACATTTACTTGTAAGAAAATTTTTACATAGCTTTAACAACAGAACTTATTATCTCTCATTTCTTCAATTCGCTCAGTCATCGGTTGGTAGGACAGCGTTGCCAGTTTTCATGAGTTTTGAATTAATTCTGCGTGAACAAGTATCTTGTTTCATTTATATTATCAGCTGTAATTCTATATATTTAGCAAATGAATTGCTCTAAACATTTGAATATATCATTACTACATCCTATTATGTAAGCAGTTGAAATGTCCGTTAACGCTTTCTGATAAGGTGGCGTTTATTTTTTAATTTCAAAAGACTTCTTATTTGCTGGATTACAATCGCAGCCCGTCAGCTCATGAAACCCCGGTAGACTTGATGATAGCGATGGTCCTAACTGAACATACTATACCGATATTTTGATGTGTCTTTTCTTGTTCCCGATGCCGTATTCCATGAAAATGTTTGATGATGAGCTTGACAAATGGTCAATCATGTTTCCCAGAATTATTATTGAAATATCTGTATCTGATGATTTAATTGAAATATTGGTTCATTAATCATTTTCAATTTGACATATATGATGGGCGATTTTTGTCTCCATGATCCAGGTTCGATAATTTTCTTTAATCATTGCTAATAAAGAATTATTTTGTGATACATATGGTAATGTAAATAAATTAAGTTTCTGCAGTTCCGATGAAAGGTAATAGATAAATGGTGCTTTAATGCTTCTTTGAACGAAATATTTTTCAGTGCCTTGCCAAAATCGACTGCTCTTACTTGTTCTGGGACAGTGATGATGTAAGGAGTATTTCTGCTTTTTTGACGTTGTTGACGTCTTTTATTGCGTCCGCGATGCTTTCTTAGCTGTAATGCAGTGAATAATATTCAACAATATCAACACAACAATATCAAAATGTTTGGATGATTCTGATTTGTTATGAATTTCTCCAAAACAAAATATACCTTCAATTTTTCTACAGTAAGAATAGTATATGTATGTATGTGGGGTTCGAACACGAATGCATCCGCTCCAGATTAATTTTAAAAGTATTTACAACTTGAAAAATCTTTTGCCAATATTTTTATACGCTTAAAATAGTATAAAGTGAACGGAGACTTGTTAAAGTATATTATAAAATACGTTCGTTTCTCACAATATCAAATTCACCTGGCAGGTACTTGCAACCGCGTGAATCTTCTGCCAATTTTTTTATGGATTCCAGATAACATAAATTGAAACATATGTCAACGACAAATGTGTGAAACAATATTTGAAAAAAGAATTACAATGATAAAAACGAAGAAGGTATTCTTACACCGCGCCACCCTATGCAGCTGTACGTTTTAATAAGTAACTATAATTAAATCAATTATACAAAAAATTGTAGCTTTGTGGCGAGTACCTTAATCAAGGTGATGACCAGCTCTCCAACTATTAATGGAGATGTTTGATGTCAAATAAAATTGGAATAATGTAAACTTAGAGAATCATCTATACCTAGAATTGAAAATATACTGAGGGAAAATTTGGACTATCCAACCAAATTGCCTAACCTAACCTTCACTTCAAGATCAATTTATATATCTATTTCCTTTACTCTCAGATTCCAACTTGAAGAAGAGAGAATTGTTGTCCGCGGTAAGTTTAAAACTTAGAATTATAAATCTCTCGGGTGCAATGAAGATTCATTTATACCGTGAAATAAAGGAAATACAGACAAAACAATGGAAATCTTGGGAATTATTTCTATACTTGATTGATTTAAGAAACTTGAGAAGTCTATAAAAGCGAAACGGATGAAAAAATATTATTCAAAGCTCGAACTTACATTACTCATTGATAAACAATAAATTCCCACAAGCTGGGTATCAGATTAATTTATACGACAAACGTGAAATATTTACGTATTCATTTATTATTATAACGAGTGCAGATATAGAGAAGTACCTATTACACGGTAAATAATGAAATAAGATTGCGAAAAACCACACTGCATATTCTTGGAAAATTTTCCTAAATAGATATTTGCATTGGCATGTTCAAATCGGTTAAGACTAATAAAAATGGAAAGCGGAATACACGATTTACGTCTAATATTTCATATTTTCAACCCCATTTACTTCAAACCGAAGCATAAATCAGTATACATACATTATTTACTAAAGACTTGCTTGAAGATAAACCTTTGCATGGAAACGTTAGCTTTGCATCAATATCAAACATGATTGAATTCTAATACATTTTATTTACAGAATTTGTTTATTTGGGGATATTACGATTTTTTTCTAATAATATTTGAAATGAGAGGATAAGGAACTGAGAATTGAAGAACTGATAATTTTGGAAACTGAGTAGAGGAAAGGGCACAATAGTTTTTATGGTTTTTGAATAGTCACCCTAAGAAAAAAGACTCGTGTATATAATAATATAATAATTAATTCGAATAAGGGTAAGTTAATTTCAGAGAAGAACTAGGATGTAATGGTAGGGTAGCCCAAGATGCTAATTGGAGATTTATTAGAGCGTCATAGAGACCTATTGGGCTGCAAATCTTAGATGGTAAGATGAAAAAAATTTTATATAATGTGTACTTATTCATCGGTTTGATTTTCTAATATTATCTAAAAAAAATTGATAGTATTAATGTCTTACGTTTTATCAAAAATGTTAGGGTTGATGATGAAAAAAAAAATTAAATTCAATCGAACATGTCAGATTTTCCAAGAAGGTATTGAGTGAACCTAAAAAATTAATTCTCCTTAAATAATCTGATGATTTTCATGTGACGGTAATTATTATAGTGTACAGGAAAAATTCGCCAATTTTAAGCAATCAAGTATGTCAGATTAAGATATATATCTATGGTTCACCTTTATATCCTAGAGGTACTGTTTCATAATCTGACGATCATCTAGAAGGATTTGCATAATCTAACAAAAAAATATTTTTATTGTTTAGGAAATAGCATGCTAATAAAAAATGAATGTTTTCAAGTGGAATACTTGTATATAGCAAAGAATAATTATTTTTATCAACTAGTGCACGTACAAGCAGCACGACTGCAAGCATTTAGGAGGAAAACTCACATAAAATGAATAGAACAGATATAATAGCATTGGTTTTTATTTCAATGTGAAGGGAACCAAATTTTTGTGAATTGGAAGCACTGCATCAACTTAAATAAATTTAATAAATCCAAAGTGTAAATAAATGTGAGTACAAACATAGATCTCAATCACGAATTTAAATTAAAGTTATATATAAATTTTGTTCAATTGGATCTAAAAATCACAAATGTGGATTTCCCTGCCGTAAAGAAGATGTCCAAGATACGGTGAAGGAATTTCTGCACCAAAAGCCATTTATTAATAATCGCATTGGCGAGACATGGTATCGAGCTTTTCTTCGAAGGAATCCAAAAGTTACGAATGAAAGGAGCAAATGCAATCGTATCACATACAAATATTAAAAAATAGTTGGATAATCCATGTAGAGTGATGAACGATGATGAAACGTGTTCCAATCTATGCCCTGAGAACAAGTACTCGTTCGAAGAGGTAGAGCATGCTTCTTCTAAGGTTAAGTTAACAGCAATGTTCTCTTTCATGGCTACCGGTCAGGTTACGCCACCAATGATTGTATATCCATATAAAAGGCTACCTACAAATATCGCAAAGTTCTTGCCTCCAGGAGGGGGATTCGGCTTTTCAGATACAGGCTGGATAAAAATGGACTTAATGATTGACTATATAGAAAACATCTTACATCCTCGTTTAAAGTATATCGGTACGATTTTCCCTGTAATTCTCTTTCTATTCGGTCACTTTACACATCTTTCGTATAAGCTTAGTTCTTTATGTGTCAAGATTCAGATAATTTTAGTTTATTTATACCCCAAAGCTCTGCGAATGATGCAACCCGTGGCATTCAAGACCATTTAAAATGGGTGGAAAAAGCGGTTGTTGAGTGAAGAAGAACTCATCCGTTGGAAACTTTGACCAAAGAGCATTTCGCTCCTGCTTTCCAACTTGCTGTAAGACGGTCTGCTAAAATTGAAACAATTAAAAGACACCAAAGATGTAGTGAATGGTACATATTTTAGATTTCGCAAATTTTGTTGGATCTGAGTTATTGCATAAATTTACCTCGCGTGAACAGAAGACTGAGAATGATCCAAACAAGCAATGTTATCTATATAAACTGTGAAAAAATTTTGCGCAACTCAAAGAGGATGTTATAATTGAAGAGATAAAAAAAAGTAACTGGAATTTGATTAATATAAATGATATTCCTATTCTGCTTATGACAGATGAAACTACTGTTAATCAACTTTATATTACATACCCTCCAATGAAGCAAACCGATATACAAGTTACGATGTCGGAAACAGAAAACCAAGAATGTTCAAAGAAGGATTCTGACAAAAATTATGATACGCTGAAACACCTATTAGAAAATGTAAAATAACAAGTGAACGAATACCTTTCGCGATTACCTCTACCCAATGGTTTAGGAAAAAAGATGAAGAAGAGGAAAGAAAAAATCAACATGAAAAAAATGAGAAAAAGAAGGCTAAAGATACCAAAAAGAACAGGAATGTCAGAAAGAAGACAACTAACAAAGCAACCTAAAACTAACCTAAATACACATGTGAAAAAGCACTAGAACAAACGACTATCAAGAATTTCTTGAGGGGCGTCGTGATATATGATAATCAAAAAGATGGATCAAACGCCTTTCAAAAAAGTTGAAGAGTAGAAGATCATATGTAGATTCTAGTAGAGGTTGATGAAAAAATGACTGAGGAAAATGATGTACTTTGTGAAAAGGAAAATCAAATTAACTTTCAGAGTACAACTCAATTTAAAAAAGAAATCTTCTTTTAGTTTCACAAGACAGAAAATATGCAACGGGTTATGTTACTAAAAACTTCAGCTGTCAAAATTCTGGAGTAAAATGTAATTCATGCGGACGTTTTTACTATGACTTATGCATTGAACTGTTGAATTTGCGGAAATGGAATTCCGCTATTTGTATTTGCTTGTCAAACTTGTTTGAAGTATAAAAATATTTAGGTACATACATTATAACTACCCACAAATAATATAAATGAAGAAAAGTTTCGTTTTGAAACCACCTACTTTTGAAAATATATTATATACCTCTTTTTCCAGAATGGAAGAGTTTATTCTAAATAAAAAATAATACCAATTTATATTATTTGCTGCTTGCATTCTGTGGTTAATAACTGGAAAATCGGGGGCCAATCGTTGAGTGAATGACTGGTGTGTCGTATCCATAGAGCTGAATAATTGATTCTGCCCAACTTACTAACAACTAAGTAAAAATAACAAAATTGCATATAATTCGACTAAATTACCTGTTAAAAATGTAAGATGCCGTTTACATTATATCGGACGGTAAAATAAAATGGGCCTTTAAATCTAATTATTAATTTGGAGGTCCATAACTAGGTGGTTCAACCCCTCTATAGTTCTTCTTTGAAAAGTTGAAGAAATGTCAGATTGAAACATATGCAAAAATGCTTTGGAATAATGAACTACTCAAAGTGAAGTGCAATTTTCTTGGCACTTCAAGCAATAAATCAACCATTAAATTCCAACGACTAATTCCCATGTCGGATTAGTGAAGCAGGTAATCAGTTTACCACCGCCGCTATGTTTGACCAGAAGATAATTTTTTTGTCCATTTAATTAGTAATTTCTTCACGCTAGATACGAATAATTAGTTGTTATGGTTTGTCCTACTTTACTGCAGCTCCTGTATCCAATTAGACAAATGGAGTGGTATAGGATAAACAGATAATTAACTGCAACTTAATACATTATTCTATTATATAAAAATACATTGCTACTTTTTTTATTAAATAACACCACCATTGACGTCGTTGAACATGTAAAATTCTTAGGGCTTGTTGTGGAAAATTTCTTGAAATAGAAATTACATATATCAGCCTTAGCAAAAAAATTAACTTCCTCCTGATCAGTTTATTAAGCCATTCTCCAATTTCAGAAAGGTCATTCCACGGCTATCCACTTAGGAACGCCGATCACGATCGTTACCTACCTACTCCACTTTTAGAATTAGTTTGGGAGTCAATATTTTACAATACAAAAAAGTGCACAATCTCTTGGCGATTGAAATCAAATCTATAACATCTTTTCCCGCATTCCGCGATAATTTGACGGCATATTCATTGGAAAGTGTCTTTTACTTTGTGAACGACTTCTTCAATAATAATATTTAATTCCTGGCGTACAGTATACTGGTTTAATTTTGATATGGACTTATACACTAATTATCACCTACATGTTTGTTATTCATTGTTGTTATGCAGTTGGATATTGAAATTTCATTTTATTTGTATCTTTATTTAATTATTTTATGTTTGTTTTTCACATTTTACAAGCTTTTGTCTACGAATTGTAACAATTTTCTGACAAAAATCATTTCTCTGTCTCTCTCCAACATTTTGTTTGTATTATAAAAATTTATTGGAACCTGACATCAGTACATCATGTATAAACTATTGGATGAACGATGGTTACGATTTAGTGACAGTTCGTTAGATTTCCACTGTAACTTTCCCATAGCGACGTTGTGTTACTTTTTAGTTCAATTTTTCTGTAAATTGCGACTCTACATTTTATCTTCTGCTCCGTATTATTGAATGTCAGTAACAGCCTAACGGATTTGCATATTTTTTATCACATATTTTATTTTTATATGAGAAACGTTCTGGTGAATACGTTTTGTTGGATCGTGGCCATTCTATATTATGAAAATAACAATAACTCATGACAAATAATATCATTTATAAATAGTTTTCCTTGTAGTGTTTTGATTTCCACCATTAAAACCTAAGAAAATCTTTTGTTTAGTAATAAAACATGTCAAATAACTCTATTTTCTAGCTGATATCACACAGATTAGTCAGTGTGTTTTGTTGTTATTTTTAAATTACAAGGAATAACCGTGACCGATTCAAAAATTCTGAATCAGGGAGTAACTTCTGAGAGTTACTTTTTCAATCTTACTGATGTATTTATGAATGTTTGTGTGTAATTCAGGGAGTCGTCATATAATCTGCGATCTAGAAAATCTATTTTATCCCCTTTGTTTCCTAAGGTATCGTGGATGTTCAGTATTTACAGCTGATGTATGTATGATAAATTTCAGGTTGTGGGATGACTCTTGCTGCCAAATATCCCTAGCTCCCATTTCATATGCCCCCATAGTAGTCTACCACCCTTCGATTATATGTGGATTAGTAATATTCCGACAGGACTCCTGTAAGTATTCGTCTATCGTTCTTACTCAAGTTGATGCATTCAACAGATCTTCTTTCGTCATATTTTCTCATGAGTATCAATTTACCTTCTATAGTGTTTTCTCTATTCTTCTGTAGCCTATTCTATTAAAGGGTTTCTTTCAACGAAAGACTCATCTACCCCTACGTTACCTTTTCTCCACTTTCAAAAATATTTAGGAATATAACAGTATTCTTTGTGCTTAGCTCATTTAACTTGTTCAGAACTCCTAAATGAACAGATTATAACTTATAAAATTGTAGCTCAGAGCTTTAATGGTTGCTTGGTTATTGGACAACATAAGAATCTCCTGTTTTCGATAATTTATTTCTGAACCAGACCTCGATAATTGAAGAAAACGATGAGCTTTAACGTTTTTGCAAAAGATTCAGGTATTTTGGTATGCGTCTAGATGCTAGCATTTTCTTTTAGAAAGATAAGACCAATACTCAATATGGCCACAATACGTTCACGTCTAATGGCTTTGGGCAATCTTATCAAAGTGAAAATTTCGGAATATGGCGATTAAGGGTGTTTCCACTATTTCTTGGTTTGGGGAAATGAAAATTTTGGAACTAGTAGTATGTGATCGATTAATTAAAATGGAAACGATATGCTTTAAGTTAACCGCAACTTTTATTAGTTCATTATTCGACTTTATTGATTTCTATCAATGAAAAACCAATCAATCTTAGCTACATTGTAGTTTTTTAAATCCCGTCTCCTTATTTCCAAAGAGCGACACCATTTTGCTATATGTTGTCTGCACATTGCTTGATAAACTTCCACGATCTGAATGTTGACATGTCATGCGGAAACATTTTTTTTCGTATAAAAATAAAATCATACCTAACAGTATAACACGAATGAAATTTTTAAGTATCTCCGTATTTCAATCGTTTTGAGATCAGAAATTTCACAATTAGCGACGTCTGTCTTCACTCTGGCGAAAAAAACATTTCCACACAATAAAGATTCTGATTTTTTCTGAATATCTCTCATATATAAGAGGATCATAAAATTTCATAGAGAAACTTTCCTTGGTCTATATAATAATAAATTCTTAGGGTAACGACACCCCAGGACTATTACTAAGGATGAGTAGTTTTCATAATTTGCTTGTATCCTATTTATCCTCTTACACTAATACATGTACTCTCTAAATATAATTATTTGACTTCACTTTACAGGCAGCCACAAATTCGTCCCGAGTAAATAGCAAACAATAATCCTACGCCCAAATGCGTATCATACTAAGTTACAATCAATGATAATCCAACATAATTGTTTATTAGGAATTAGGGATTATAGTAAAACCTGAAAATTTTGAAAAATGATTGATATTGATGTTGATTACGCTGGGAATTGATTGAATGGCTCTAAAGTTAGACCTGTGAGTTGTTAATGCGGCTAATAACCACAAATTGATGTGTTGATAAATGAAAAAACTACTCACCCGAATAAGTGATCGCAGATCAATATTTGGATTATATAAAGCTCCTGAAACAAAGATAATATGGAATAATGAATCGCACAGAGATCAAAAAATAAAGCTGTTGTATTCATTCCTTAATTTTTGTACTAATAACTCTTCTTCTCCCGTCAACTTGCAATGCGATCCAAGCAGCATAAAAATATTTTATAAAGCTCACTTTAAGCATATAAAACGATCTATAATCTGTACCCGCCCCTCTTCTTATTCTATCTTATCTGCGATTTGTATAAGCAAGCCATCTTTCTCATTAACTTCTAGGTTTCACCAGCGACAGCGACAGAAAACATACACGAGCGAGTATAACTAAATAATCATAACTAAAGCCCTACAGGAAGTCTTTTCTCCATTTCTTTCTGTACTACATCTGTTTGTTCGAGTTACGTTGTTCTAGATCCTCCATATTTTGTACTTCCCATCTATTTTTTGGTCTCTTTCTTCCTTCGGTCTCCATTTTATAATTTTACTCTGCCGTTTTTCTATTATTTTAATGTGTCCGTACCATTGTATTATTTTTGCTTTAATCGCATTCACTATATCCTTCATACGTCCTCTTTATTCACTATTTCCAACTTTCACTGAACCATGAACCCTATTATTTTCCTTTCATATATCCTTAGTTGTTCTTTGTCTATATTTGTTAGTCTCATAGTTTGAGCGGCGTATGTAACTACTGGTTTTATCGTCTTGTAGACTCTTAATTTGGTTGCTCGGATCTTGCTCTGCATTACAAGTTTGTACATTCCTCAGATGGTACGTTTTACGTTATTACCTTCCTCCTGGAATTTAGCATAGTCATTTCCACCAATCTTTAGAATTTTTAGGGTACTTGTAGTTTCTCCAAGTCCTTTATAATCGTCCTCCTTTTCAAACTGTCAAATGTTTGTTTGAAGTCGATGAATACCATTTGCATACTAATGTTGTGCTCATAACTGTTTTAGATCACTTGTTTTATGGTATGTATGGCATCTACTGTTGATTTTCCTCGTCTAAAACATTTTTGATATTCCTTTATTTCTGGTTCCACTACCTTTCACAGTCTTTCATTTATAATTATTGTTAATATTTTGTATATATTAGGCAAACTAATACCTCTATAATTGCCTCATATTTTGGGATTTCCTTCTTTTATTATTGATTCAATCAATACAGTAGATCACTCTCTCGGCATTGTTTCTGTTTTCCATATTCTTTCTATGACTGAATATTTGGTATTTTATCTAATCAAAGTATTCAGATGAAAACCATTATATTCTCATTATTTTCATAGCAATGGACAAATTCATACATACATATAATGAAATATAAATTGATGTAGGACAACATTTTTCTTGAAGGAAATAGCAAAACTCTCCAAAAAATCCATTTCAAAAACCTCCCTTTGCGCGGATATATTGAGGCAATATAAAAAATATCCACTGGGGTATTGGAATATAATAATACAATGCATATTAATTTGATTCAATTTGAGTATCTTTCGGACCTCTTCATAATAGAAACAGCACGTACAGACGTGAAGACAGATTAATTTTCTGGATACCTCGGGCGGAAATCGCTATTCTCAACGGTAGACGGACTTGTCCGCTCCCGGCGATAGAGTTCTCAATGAAAAAGATTAAAGGCATCAAGTGGTTAAAAAAAATTATAGTTATATATTTTTAGACGTTATAAACGTATTTGCCGATTCATTTAACTCACAATAATAATCAGATTAAATAGAATTTGATCAGATATCACACAAAATCAAAAATTTCTAAAAAACAATTGAAAACATAATAATGTTAATTCAGAAATCTAACGAATTGTCAAAATCAGCTGATACCCGTGCCACTGTGAAGTAAACAAATGCTTTTGCCGTAACTTTTTGTGGTTTGTGGATTTATTTGATTGATATTAGTCCTCATTATTTCCAGCTTTAGTGCCAAATTGCTAGGAAAAGAAATGTGAAATTTAGTCCCGGAAAATGACTTTGTCGGTTTCTTTCTATAATCTGAAATGCAAGTATATTGGAAACTTGTGGAAAATGAATAAGATTCTGACTAAAGCTCTTTGCACCTAATGAAAAGGAGTTAATCTATCTAAACTTTAAGTTTCTCCTTGTATCTTTCAGCTGCCACTGAGTTATCACTTCGCATGATACTGTTTGCTAAACTCTCATCATTTAAACACAAAATTAGTACATGTATCTTGCATTCTGTATATTGCTTGAAATCTTACTTGTAGACTAATTTAAAACAAAGCTGCAAAAGTATTCGGTTTCAACTGTATTAATACCACTGAAATATATGTGAAATGTAGTTATAGAGTTCTCTTAACACTATGAAACTATGATTCAATACAAAACTCTCAATACCCAAAACTACCTAACCAAAAAAAAAGTAACACGGGTACCTATGAAAAAAATAACTGTTCAACCCAATGCCGCGAGTTTCACGTAAATCAGCTGTTTTCTCAGATTTCTCAATTGAAAAACATTCATTAAAATTAAAAATTTCATTCTGTGATTAGAAACAAATGGTGTACCAATCAACTACGAGTGACGTCACTACATAGTAAACGCCCTATGCGGTTCTTGTTGCATAGAAACAATTTCTTCTTCTTGTAGTTCTTCTTTACTACTCTCGATAAGCACAATTTTTTGTCTTCTGATTGCAAGAAGTTTAGTAATTCTACTTGATATATATCATAATTTAATAACTCAATTAATATAAAACAAAGCCAAAAATCATTATTTTTCATAACTATAATTTCCAAAATACCATACTTTTTTATGAATTTTGAGTAAAAAGTTGAAAAAATTGAATATAAAAATTTATGCTTAAATCAAAATGATCTTCACATATATAAATTGAAGTTAGAGACGAGTAGTTTTTTGGATGTTTTTTTGCAAGTGAATAAAATAGTTCTTGAGAAGTTTTTAGTCAAGGATACGTATACTGGGGAACTATACCCCACTTATAAATTTTAAATGAGACAAAAACGAGTAAACAGTAAGAACAGTAAAGAGTCCTGTTAACTATTTACCAGCTTACTATGTAGTGACGTCAGCAAACCCCCCTTATTGGTAATAATTATGAACCAAAAATTTGAAATCCATATTTTAACTATGATGATAAAATTTGTCTAACAATTGCGAATTTTATCAAGAAGGACGGGACAGTTCAAGATGGATTATCATGTCATTTGTGTGTGTACATGTTAAAGAAGCCAACAATATTTTGGGAAAGTTTAATTATCCTCATTCCAAATAATGATTCAATTTCAAAATGGATGGGATTCGAAAAATCCATTGGATGCAGTAGAAAATATGTAGTTACAGCTGTTGCGATTTTATGCGTATAGTTTTTTGCAATGTGGGATATTGTTCTCTATATTGAGATATAACAATTAGTTTTTATTAGTTAAATTCTCATTTTAATTGTTAGTAGTTGTTACAACACTTATATATGTGAAACAAACATAAATAGCAGAAAAATAACAAAATTTCTTCACAACTTTTTGATGACTATTTGACGAAAGTAGAATTATTTTTGTGCATCTCTCATCTACTTCATTTTTTGTTTCAGTTATGAGTTACGAAAAGTAAGAAGAGCGTCTTCAGAAAACGAGGGATGAGTTCTGAATTAAAGAATATGATTAATACGGATGGTGCTAAAAATTTCAATGCAGGAAACCAAGTCATAGAGAGACTAGAAGATTCTTCTATTATGTAAAGAAAAAATTAGAGATGGTAATTTTCTACGCTTCAATTAAAAAAACCTTGATTCAAATATGATTCGAAGATCTTCCATTCAAAAAGGCATACAACAATTCAACACCTGTCACGTTTATCGCGAATGCGCCTCCAAGATATCATTTGAATGAACTAAGAAAAATCACAAAAGGAAGAACAACTTCACGGCAGGTGTTAGATACGAGTTTGTCCCTTGTAATAAATTTTATGTTCAGAATATGTCCAGTATGTAAATCTAATAGGTGCACAAACTATGTTTTGCATGCCTTCTCAAGATCAAGAAATAAATAAAAATTAGAATTTATGTTCTCAGTTTAAGTGACCATGTTCGTACTCAAGCAAAAAACTCATATTAAGGGATAATGAATATATTAATAAAATCAGTACACAAAGAGAAAATAGTCATATTTAAACTATAATTTGTAGGTATTTACAAAACAAAAATAGTTTTGTTAATGATTGGACATATAGATTAACGAAGCTGCCTGATCTGACAAGTTGCGCATATCATAGAAAAATTATAACCCTGAAACATTTTAAGAGCATCTTATTCTATTATTGTCAATCTTATAATATCAAAATTGCCGGAAAGCAAAACAATTCGATGATAACCTCAAATACCAACAGAAAAGAAAATACACTAAAATCATGAAATTACAATTAACATTAGAATATGATTATTATAAAAGAATTAGGTACCGCAGGAATAATATATTCAGTTTAACAAAAAATATATTGATTATTAAATTGAAGCAGACAACTTGAGTAGTTCATTAAATTGTTTCTGCACCTGCAACTACGTCAAAGTTTCCAATTGTTCCTTTTATACATGAAATAATATGAATATATCCTTGTCTCAAAGTTTCTAAAACTTAAGTTTTATCATATAAAAATACATTGCTGCCTATTTTATTAAATAACACCATCATTGACGTCGTTGAATCTGTAAAATTCGTAGGGCTTGTTGTGGATAATTCCTTAATTCCTTGAAACAAGAGTTACATATTGCCGCCTTATCTAAAAAGTTAAGTTCCTCCTGTTTTGCGCTGAAATCAGTTTCCAAGGAACTGAACTTATCCACTTCCTTTTTTATTCTACTTTGAATCCGTTCAACTAATTTGTAAGCACGCTTCTCAATTTCAGTAAGGTCCTTGCACGGCTATCCACTTAGGAACGCGGAGCACGACCTTTACCTACCTACTACACTTTCAGAATTAGTTAAAGGCTCAATATTTTACAATGCAAAAAATGTACAATCACTTGCCAATTGAAATCAAATCGATATCATCTTTACTCGTATTCCGCAATGATTTGAGGGCACATTTACTGGAAACTGCCTTCTACTTTGTAAACGACTTTTTTAATGATAACATGCATGCTGCATATTGGTTTAATTTTTGCTACGGACTTTTATACGACTTATATACTAATTATTACCTATTACTATCAAAATATAATTTTGTCACTCATTGTGGTTTTCTTGTGTATATTGATATTTTATGTCATTTGTATCTTAATTTTATAATTTTTTTGTTTGTTTTCTAGTTTTTACAAGCTTTCGTCTACAAATTGTAACAATTTTTTGTAACAAAGCATTTTTTCCTCTCTCTCTCAGACTGTGTGTGTGTCTTCCATTAAATATTGATTCAATGTACAAGTACTTTGTTTCTAAAAATAAATTATCTTCTTCTTTTTTCAAATGGGTTAGAATCAAATGAACCGACAAAATAAACATAATATGTATACAGTTAATTTGACCGCAAATCATTAAATCTTTGTTGATCTATTTGTACTGTAATTGAAGCATACATAGTAAATATAACTTTTTGCATTACAATTGAACCATCCACTTCCACTAGATATTTATGAAATAATCAACCAAAATTCAATGAAATTGATGGTTTCATTTAAGATGCGTATATCATTCTAATGAATTTATAGATAGTACAAAAACAAATCAAGTAATTTCACCTACAACATAATCTATCGAGCCCAATTTCAATATTTCTACTTTGATGTTGGCAGCGCTTTATCGTCATATGTTGAGACAAATACTTGAAATTATTGAGAAATAAAACTGTTTTTTGTTCCAAAGTCCAAATTGTTTGTAAATACAATCTTGATAAGAGATACAGTAAATTATTTTCGGACTTTTTCTACCAAAGTAATAATTGTGACTGGTGTGGAATTTTCCAAGTGGACATCCGTAGTTTATTTAAATCCTTGGAATAGAAAATAAATTGTAATAAACTGAATTGAAGTCATATATTTAATCTAGAAACATAAAATACTTATACTTTACTTTTATACTCTTGAAGAATTATGAGAAGTATTAATCGCAAAACTAATAAACCGAGAGAGTTTTTTCTAATAACATAAAATAATCATAAATAATAGAAAACATAATCATTCTAGAGCCAATTAGGTTATAAAATGTTTGATAAGTTAAGTAGAAAAGTAAATGCTTAAGAATAAATAAGAAATACTGATTCCATCAATCATGGACTCATTATGTTTCTAGATCTAGAAATCTGAGTGGAAATCTAGGGATATAAGATAGAGAAACATGGATAACACGATTCGAAAGATATTAATATATACCCTTGCTTCAGAAAGGTCTAGTAGGCATTCATAAAGTTCTACAACAAACTTCGGAGAAGAGGGCTGAATCATTATGATGAATTGGCTTAATATAGTGAACTGACATTTTATTGCAACCACTATCAACATTATCGAAAGATGTGACATAAATGTTAGATATAGTAGAGTAACAAAAAATGGAAAATCATTGAAATGTGAATAATAAAATTTCATATATTCTGATGTAGGGTCAAAGGAATCTTATAGAAAAATTGAAAGAAACAGCTCCGATATGAAGCTTGTTGAGGTATATCATCAGGAAAAATAAATATATGCCAATAAAAATCAAAGGGAGAGTCTACATATGCTTTGTGCTATTACTCATGACTGTTGGAATGACTAGATTCAAAACAACAGTTACAGAAATGCTCGAACTCCGAACAGCTGAGATGGGAAAAAGCAGACCATACTCTAATACTATACGAGACTACAAGAGTAACAATGACAAAAAAGTATAAAAGGAAAACATTCATGCAGACTTCCGAAGAGATAGTACCAAGACAGGGCATCAGCATTCCATGAATGAGATCAAATACTAGCTATAAGAGTGGACATGTTCCGGAAAAAGAAGAGCAAGAATTAAACTTTTTCCATCACTGTCAAAAACCGATTAGGAACAGTTACTATTTTGGTGAAAAAATAGAAGCCAAGTTAGAATTTGTAGACCTGATCCTTTGAAAACTAATACACCAAACAATTCCAAGATCATTACAGATCAATCTCAAAATCCACGTATTGGAATATTGAAATATTTCAAAAATTGATTACTTCACAATTTAAAGAAAAAATATGTGTTGCATATTTCCAAAATAGTTCATATGCTTATACTTATTCAGTAAAGGCGTACTGTAAATTGAATAACGACTAGAAATGAACATATATTTGTGTCATTGTCTATAAATTACTGTACAATCATCAGATATTGAAATATACTCATGATAGTGTTCCATGCAGAGCTAATGATTCATCGCCCTAAGTTGCTTAGATTGAAATGATGACATTTGCATGAGAAGCATTAATTAGTATTCAAGAAAAAAAAATGAATATTCTGTTTATCAAATTTGTAGCCGAATAAATACTTATATACGTTTAGGTATCGATAGAAGGTTACTTCTAAAACATTCTGACTTTGATTTGATTATTTTTACATCACTAATTCCAATTTTTCAAGTTCTATCTCCATCAATATGAAAAAAATTAGCAAGCAAGAAGTGAGTTTCAACCGGGATCTCAAAATGTTAAGTTTATACTCCTTGTAGAGCACAAAAATGTCCTTTTGCCCACCTACTCATTAAACTTTGATTGATAAAAAACTTTGTAAAGGATATGGATAAAGAGAGTGATGGATTCTAATACCTTAGAGAAGTCTTTCCCCAGTTGAGTGATGCCAAATTAAAGGAAAGTAGTTTTAATCGGCCACAAATAGGAAAATTGATGGAATATGATAATTTTGCAAAAAACCTCACCAGACAGGAAGTTACAGCATCAAAGGTATTTGTTAGTTTAGTCAGGGGATTTTTGGGCAACAATATAGATCCAAACTACCAACGGTTAGTTGATGAACTTCTAGGCGCATTCAAATCCCTTAATGCTCGAATGTCATTGAAAAGTCATTTTTCCAATTACCATCTGACATTTTGTCCCGGAAATTTGGGAGTTGTCAGTGATAAGCAGGGTGATATTAAAATAAAGGAAAATCGGTATTAAGGACGATGGGATTCGGTCATGATGGGTGATTACTGTTGGAAAAAGTAGAGCTAATTGATATTTGAAGTGATCTTTATTCAAACTTTTGTAGGCCTGATGTTTTGAAAACAACAAACCAAAATAGTTCATATGCTTATACTTATTTAGTAAAGGCGTACTGTAGATTGAATAACGGCTAGAAATGAACATATCTTTGTGACATTGTCTATAAATTACCGTACAATGATCAGAGATTGAAATATCCATGATAGTGTTCCATGCAGAGCTAATAACTCATCGCCCTTAGCTGCTTATACTGAAATGATGCATAAGCAACATTAAGTACTTAAGAAACAAAATAAATAATGTGTTTGAAGCCCAATACATAATTATATACGTTTAGGTATCGACAGAAGGTTACTTCTAGCACTTTAATTTTTACATTACTAATTCCAATTTTTCAAATTAAATCTCTCAGTAATCTTTATTGAAAATCTTTCCATTTTACAAATCCGTAATATAGTAATGTAACTAGACAGAAAACTATCTTATTTATTGAGTCGTAATTATGACAAAGTGCTTCATATCAATCGAATCAATGTGAATGATCTATAAGAAAACTGCATACATTGTTATTGAATATATTTCCGCAGGAAGACTATCATGCAGGTATAATTAAATATATTATGGTAAATTAACACTAAGATATGCCTCAATCGCTTGACAGTTTAATTTTAATCATGTAGAGCTTTTATCTCCAAATGCGCCCCACACCAGTTCAAGACTCTGTGATAGCAGCGACCCAACTACAGTAAGAGCTTATTACTTGTTTGTTGTATTTAAAATGTACTTTCATCTCAAACTCCTCTAGGTTCGTGGCATCAAAATTTACAGGGTGGCTCCTATAAACTTGTATGCCCAGTTCATAGCTAAAATCTTTCAAATTTGTGTGAAGTTACTTATTTACTATTTAAAATGATAGAGATCAGCAAGTAAAAAAGCCCGAAAGTTGTTTAAAACCACTACTGATTAATTGGTAAAAAATTTCTTCATTTTTGAACCGAATTTAACCATTTTGGATTGTAACTACGTGTCTCAATACGGTTTTCCTATCTCCAGCAAAACGTATTTTCGAATTATTGATTTAAATTTCATATTACCGTAGTGGTCACGTCCCTTGATAGTTCAAAAGTGATCTCGTCTAAAGTCGTTTTGCTCCTCATGCATATAAATGAGCACGCACTTGTGAAGACTGGTCGACCCAACTGTAAATAACTATTGTTGGAGTTCCATGTCAAAACTTTATATTTATTTGACTTTATTTTAAGAGAATTCACAAGAAAAAAGAAGCATCCGGCAAGATTATTCAAGAACTCTGGGAGCAAAGATAGTTTTCGGTCATAAATAAACTGATTAAGCTGAACTCATAGAAATCGAACGATATTTTCAATAATTTACTAGGGTTCTCTGAAAAGTTTCTTATTTAAACAAGGCATTTTTCTCATAATCATTTTTATTTCAACATAATCGCATTTTGTATCTAAATACCACAGCGATGCTCCGGCCTTTTCAACCTAACCAAATAATAATCGCCGTCGTCTTTCTCTTCACAATAGGTGTTTACGTATGTGATAAAGACCTTGTTTAATGAAAATCTCTCGCAAGTGGAACTTCAAAGCTAGGAAAGAGAATTAAATCACTGAGACCTAGAGCTGGTGAGTACGGTGAACCAGACCAGACAGTTCATTTCGGGAATTCCATCATCAAAGTGTGAAACGGTGTGTTCTCCTGATGGAAAACCGATTTCTTTTTCTTCAAATTAAATTCGGTCGCTTTATTCGATTTCCCTATTTACCTCATCCATCAACGATGATTATTACTCTTCTGTTATTATTCTACCTTTTTGAAGAAGTCTATAAATTCCATTACTATTCCAAAATTCATTCGATATCACTTTTCCTGTCAATAAAGCTGTCTTTGTCTTTTTCGGAGCAGGCTCCGTCGTTGCATTTAAGGAGTGTAGAGGTTGATCCAGATTACATCCAAAGGTTTAAACTTATACGGTTGTCACACAGAATTGTCTGAAATAATCTCTCAATGCGTGCACAGATATATTTCACAAATATTATTGATAAGTTTAGGTTGATGTCCGACAATTTTCAGACAACTATCGTATTTAGAGTTTATAGAGTTGTAGAGTTACTTAGATTTAGATTTAGAATGAACCTGAAAACCTTTGTATCGCTTGATTGAGCGTTGTTAAATTATAGAACAAATTCATTGTTTTCCTGATAATTCATTCTTCCTCAAAATTCTCATATAGTTCGGTTTTTAGTTCTAAATGCCGATTTTTTGAGAGTTTGAAATGTAGTTGTTCTAATATATTCTATATATCTACGATTTAAATCAGATCATCTCTCTCATTCTTCTTTGTCCTTGTTGGAACTAATTGATATCAAATTTGAAAAAATATATTATCAATTAAAAAAAATATATCACCCATTTTCCAATTCAACTTGTCTTGACTCACTAACACCCACTCTTATTAATCAAATATTATTTTTGGACCTGAATATTTAGCTAGCCCATCACTTATGAATTACCATGTATATTCCAGTTCACACAAACTTTTTTTAAAACGACTTTCGATACAATTGTAACAGAAGTACTTACTTTGTGTAAATAAAAACCTGTAATTTAATATCTGATAATGGCATTTTGCGTAGTTTATGCAAAACATCAAAGTAATGATATGTTTCACAGCAAAAATTCTGGAAGTTGTTAGTGACATTCTAATTTCCATGTTAGTGTATAGTAAACATTTCATTGTTATTGATAGTCTTCTTTAAATCAGTATTCATGCACATATTGCTTGTTTTGAATTGTAGTTTTGCAGTTATATAGACGTTTCCACAAAATACATATGTTTCATATCTTCAACTTTAACTTCAACTTCTTCATCAGTATTCATACGAGGGATGTCTAATAAGTTTTCAATATTTTCAAGTCAATAATTTTTTCTGTAAAGATCTTTTTGCACTTCCGAATCATAATTTCCGTATTTTTCTTCTAAACAATAGTAAACAATAGGCATTCACATGATAATTCTTCTTGGTTGGATTAAAACTTGGGTCGTCCAAGCATTACGGTTGGGAAATGAAAAAATGTAATCAGCAGACTTCTGGAGAATTTTATTGGTAGATAACTGTATGAAGGGGTAATGCACTTTCTTGTGTTTTGAAAGTTATTTTTTTTTCATAAATTTCTCTCTATGCTTTACTAATGAAATTTGAATGATAAAACTTCTTCTTCATCATTGTACATTAGAACTTAGTCCTGTGTTTGCATCAATGGTTCCCAAGCTGAAGCTGGGATGATGAAGATCAACTTTCATACCATTTGTAGGTGGTCGTCCTGGTGGTCGGGATATATTCAGTTTTTCTTCCTTTGCAATCTTTATCAACCTGTCACCTTGGATGACACAGATCTCCCTTATTTCATCATTTCTCTTGTGGTCAAATAATGTGTGTCCTGCTATTGATCTCATTCTATAGATTTCTATTACTTGTTATGTTCGCTCCTAGATATTTGAATGACATTACTTGTTCACTCTGATCGAATATTGCGCGTTTACATCTTCTTGATTCTCTGGATACTGTAAGAGATTTGGTTTTCATCAGGGATATTTGCATGTCGAAAACTTTGGCTATATGATCAAACCTATACAGTAGTATGAGTATTTAGTTTGAGGCAATTTGATTTATTGAATAAAACCATGATTAACTGTAACAAATACATGCGTGAATTATGTGTTTTGGATATGGAGAACAGCATTGGCTTCAAATCAAGTGTATTATCTTATGATTTTTCACAAAAAAATTAGTTACATATTGACAGAACTCAGTAACCACCAAATCTACGGCTGTATTGATATTAATAAGTAATTAAATTGGAATTTTTCGAGTCGTCGTTGATATTCATACTGAATACACTGCTTATACCACCACTACATCAACACTCACTATTACACTGTCTGACCCGCGTTTCGATAACCAAGTTATCGTCTTCAGAGCTGAAGGTAAAATAGAACCAATTAAATTGACTTACCTATTTTATACTAAATCATCTCATCAATGAATCCTCTCCTGCGGAAAATAATTCCAGAGGGAAAACCTTCGTAGTGAGAATCTTTACATTTAATCCTTAACTAGTAAACTATAGCGTGGGCTGTAAGGGATAGACCCTTTATCCTCATTTAAACTGTCCTAACATTTAACAATCCCAGTGCTTTATATGCATCTAACAATTTATCATTGGATACATTTTTTTACATTACATTTTACATAATTTATTTTCATGGTTATAACTGGCAGCGTGATCTACACTACTCAATTTTACGGTCTGTTCATATTATATATGAGCTATGTGCTTTTTTAAACTGGACATTAAAGGATCTCTTAGACTACCCGACATACTTTCCATCACAATCTTTTTAGCTAATTTCATATAAACCAGTTTTTCCTTTGCTATTTTATTCTTTGGAAATTCCTTCCAAAGAAGGATTGGATTGGAAGGTACCAGAGCAGATTTATCTTTTTTTAATTTTGATTTTGGTGAAAAGTGGTTTCACATAGAGATTTCTTGAGTCTATAATGGTTAATTCACTTATTTAAAATTCTCTCATAACTGTTGACTTCAGTTACATCCACGATAAAAGATTTTTTCTAATTGTATCTATATTGAATGGAAAGTGAGTTGAACGATGTACCAGGAAATTGAGACTGGCCATCTTATGCTGGGTACCATTGAAAGAATCGGCCAGGATGTGCATACACGTAGCGGTTTTTTTAACTTTTTAATTGATTTCCAAAATGAAATATTCTACGTTTGCCTTTCTCGTATTGAATATAGCGAAAAATCATCCATATAACTGTACTGTACTTTGGGAAACAACCGAAACTCTCAACCAATTTCCTTTTCAAAATGGATCATGAATAGTTCAGCTATTAACGGTGATAGGCAATTCACTACAGCTATTCTTTCGTCTTGAATATTTCCTCCAAGGAGGTTTTCCCGATAGAATTATTTTTCATGGAATAGGGTTCATTAGTAGGGAAATTTGGTATGGAATAGGTAAGTCAAATTAATGGGTTTCATTTTATCTTCAGTAATAAGTTATTATCGCCATAATCTACAGTCAAAATTCGAGAAAAGCGTTCTTCGCATTGAAGCTTCCCTGATACTTTCCGATCAGCTCGAGTCTCGATTTTTTCAATTTTCATTTTCATTTTTTCCAAACAACGAAACATGCAAAATAACTGAAATTTCATGTTAAAATGAACCAAGAAAATTGGCGAATTTCGTGTAGTTTCGCATACCGATAAGTGAATACAGCTTTCACTTCATTTTTTTTTTCTCATTCTAGTTCCTAATTATAGTTCTATTGATGAAATAGGCCATGAAATTAATAAGAGTTTGAAAACAGAAAATATCACAAAAACACATAAGTATGTCTGCAAACTAAATATTTTCAGACACATTTTTTTTTTAAATATTAATTTTGGATTGCTGCTTTCTCAATGTACATAATGCATGAATTAATTTGTTCCATCGTTTGTTCAACGACCCTTAACTGTTAAAGTTTCTACAGAAAGTTCTCTCAACATTAATCGACCAGCAAACTATTGTGTATAATAATATGAACTTGTTCGAGACACAAAAACTTTGTATAGTGTCTTTCAGAATTTATTCATTTGTTTTTGTTTGATTATCTGAAAATTTTATAGATGGTATAATTATCATGCACCTCATTTAACGTTCCGTTCGCTATAACATACAAACTTCAACTGATGCTGCAAAAATTTAAACAGGGTTTTTCTAATATTCTCATTTAATATAGAAATATCAAAACATTTCAGACTTGAACTTAGGACGACCATTAAATTACTTAGAATCATTCCAAACTTTGAAGTTATATTCGATATGGATATTTCTAAGTCAGTGAATCTCTGATAATGTCCCGAAGCAAGATACGAGTATATGTGGATTTTTAGTATTCAGTTCCGCAGATTGTGTAAAATTGGATTCGTAAAAAATTTTTAATAATCGATAAAAATTATTTTTGCAAGGCTGTAACTGATATAAAAAGTTTTATTAATACAGAAATTATTTTAAAAAGAATAGAAGAGAAGCGAGGAATATTCTTGGAGCAGAAAAATGATACAATGAAACATGGGTAACATACTTCAAGAATTTACTATTTAATAAAGTGATATAAGATGATATTTATATGATAATAAGCAGAAAAAAAAATGAACCAATATAGTGGAAGTAAAAGATATGCTGGAACAGAAAATCAGCTAAAATGGATGAAATAAATGAATAGAGTGATATTTCTTTCAATTTTTAATTAAATTATAACTAATATTTTCATGATTTCCTTCCTTTTTCCTATTAGAATTCTAATTATAAGACAGATTGAGGGCTTGTTAGCAATCAAAAAGGGTGATAATCAGCTGAAAAGGGTAATTTCTTTGCGTGGACTAGGAATATTTAACCAAGTTCCCGTTAACCAATCATCACGAAATTTTGCATGCTGACTTACTCCCGATAACAATACATAAACAAATTAATAATTCACTAATTTATCGACCAATTAGTAGTAACTGATTAAATATTTCATATGGTGAAATTTGTTCATTATTCCACCAATACATGGCGCTAGTAACAATTAAAATTTCTATGTATATTACAATATATGGCGTTATTATTATTATTAATTGAAATACAAATTTCGGTAATAACATTTTCAATAATTACTTCTGATACGAATAATTATAATTAATTCTTGGAGCTGGCTCATTGGAAAAATTCAAATTAGCTATTGAACACGTGGGATTTATTATCGTAATTGAAATGAAAATTTTGCCAAATACAAATATAGGAAACAATATATTATATATTATAGTATATATATTATAAAAAAATTGAAAACCACCCTTTAAAAAGGTTTAAAATTGCATTAAAAAGTAAAAAGATAAGGATAGGGGTCGTAGTAGACGAAGTTTGTACGTATGACGTAGGTGTTTTCTTTTTCAACGAAAATAAGTACAACTTAATTTTACAAAAATAATGTTATTTTTAATTTGATAGGATCAGTATTAACAATTTTTAAAGATTATCATAATCTCTGTCGATAAAAGAAAAATTACTAAGGTACATGCTTCAATTATATTGTAATTATATTCTCATTTACACTAATAGCACTCGAAGTACAAAATAATTGTTTATCGCATTTATTATCAAATTCAAACTTGTTAAGGGCATGATCTAGAACCCCAGGAATAGGGTTGGTGTTGGCGTAACGGATTCCTGGAACCTATCATGATTATTTTACCATCTGCACCAGATGCATTACTCGATACAAAATTCTGTAACTGCAAAAATAGATGTGGCTCAAGATGTGGATACAGGAAAGCGGGGTTTCAGTTCTCTTCATTTTGCGAACAGTGTAATGGACAATGCTGTACCATATCAGACCGATACTAATGATAATAGAACCTTTGACTTAGAAATCATGATTGACTTCGAGATAAACGTCGTTGAAGACGGTAGTGAAGAGGAATTTGAAATTCTGCACAGGAGAGATGATAACGACAATGATGAAGAAGAAGAAGAATAAAAAGGAGAATAATAATAATAAGAAGAAGAACAGAATTGAAATTTCTTCTCGAAATTTTTATTAATTTCGACAATAATAAATCTATAAAATGACACGTTTAATAAAAACATCAATTGAATATTTCTTTCTTTCCTTCTCTATTTATGTAGAAAGTCATTAGTTTAAATTAAATTAGAATTAAAATAGAATTGAAGTATTTTCCGCAATAATTTCTTAATTACATGGCAAGGTGAGTGTGATTAAATAAATTGATACTCAATTAAAAAAAGGTAAGTAACCAAGAAGAAATGGATTCAATCTAAAAGTTGATGAAAAGTGATAATTATATAATTAGCAATAAATTATAACCTAGTTCTGGATCGGGACTACCAAGTGACCTCAGATAATTCCGCGCGCTTTATGCCCTCTCTTCTCGAAAACTGTTCAAGATATACAGAAATGCTGGATGAAAAAGCTATTGGGACTTGCATTCTCTACGAAATTGATAAGAAATACCATGAGCCTAAAACCCATAGAAAACAAGATATTTGCAGAAAATGTAAAAAAAGATCGATTTTTGAGACCTTTGACCATTGACTTTAAAAGTAGCAATCATCCAATTATATGTGAAATTTGAGAATAGTTTTAGGATGCCAAGATACAAGTTTTCACGTGGTAATATACTGGATATGTCGATTTTCCGAAATATTTACCTAATTTCGCCTAAGATAATTGGACTTTATTTACGTATTTGTTGATGAAAATGGGGTAGGGTTGTTTTCGTAGTTCTTTAGAAAACTTACCCCAAATAATGATTACGCAACTATTAAAATCTGCGGCAAGAACCAGATGAACAGACATATTCATGGCGCAAAAACAAGATTTCATGTGCATGGGACCACTTAATTTTTAGATACGGAAAGTTGAAGATTGAACAAATATATCACTTTCAATTTGGAGCAAATTCGTCTCCGTTTTTGTTGGATTGACGTACGACATTATGAAGATCTCGTCATTTCAATTTTCTACTTAAAAAAATACTCTGATAGTGAAATTTTCTCCATGCTAAACGTTAATTTTAAAAATTATTGGTTCTGAAAAACCGTTGGTGTCTCTTTTTTTCTTCAACAATATTCAGATCAGATCTCATACGGATGCCACATCGATGTAAAAAAAATCACAAGTTACACCTCATTGTAACAATATTACGTAAGGCTATCCTGTATCGTAAGTTGCAAGTTTTTAATATTACTTCATTGCATCACACAATTTTTTCTATAATTTCTGTGCCCTACGAGTACTTAAAAATATTTCATATAGTGCAGTAATAGTGGTGTTGAAACATTTTAATACAATACAATATTTATATCGAAATTTGTCGATTCATGCTTACATGTCCTGACAAAATATACGACTAATACGATACGACGCGGTAGGATGGTGAAATTAGGTGGTGTTAATACCGTCGTAGTTGGGTTGGCGAAGCTCGATCGGCGCAGGTGACGTAAGCAAGCGATTGACGCGTTGCACGATAAATTGAGGGTAAAGTAAAAATATTTTACTCTAAAAATTTATATCAGCGCTATTATGAGTGCTAGAGACGTGTGGTAAACTGCAAAATTTATGTTACGTTAAGCCCAATCATTTAAAAATATAAACCCGACACAGTTTTTAGACCCATTGTATCCTATTATTTGAAGTTTGATTCATTTGCTTCCATTCTGAATCGATTATGTAGAAATACTTCTGCTTTGTTTTTTTTATTATTTTCAGTGAATAAACATACACGAGTTATGACATTTTATAATCAACAATTCTTTTATAATTTGAATTCAATTTTTCATAACGATATTCATTTGATTCTATGAGTGGAAAATTATGCAAAGATTGGAACAAACGATAAATTGAATTTATTTCGAGACAATTTAATCCTAAAGTACTGAGTTTGAATGAAATCTTGTTGACTGAATTGTACTGAAAATTAAAGAAACGAACTATTCCGAATAAACTTTCTGGTGATTTTTTATTGTGATTTTAATGAAACAAGTTGGAAACTTTTATCTAAATACTTAATTTGAAAACTTTATTTTATCAAGGAATGTGGCTCATGAATTATCAGTTTAGTTTGAACCGAGCTAGTCGTCAAAGTTTTTTAACTTCATGAGATAAATAATGAAACTTTTCCTTTTTATACCGCTGAAGCTGTTTAATCGTCTTGACAGAAGTCGCCTTTCAAACGTCTTTTTAGATATGGAGATCGATAAATTGTCATATAAATGAAAAATGTGTTGACCATATAAGATATATTTGAAGAGAGCTGAATTTCATAACTCCAAATCTGTTTTTGTGCAAATTATTTGGAAAATAAAAAGCTTTCTATTTTATAATGGTTCCTTCAATAAGTATATTCAATTTAGTGCCCAGCAAGAGACTCTTCATTAAATATTTTGTTTGAAAATTAACATTAGATATAAAGAGAGGAAAGTCATTTTCCAATTAATTTCTATTTTCATATTTATGTCATTTAGGGAGTTCGAGGGGGTGAAATTCAATTACCAATTCATTTGCTAATTAGGTAAACAATGTCAGTAAATCATTCCGATCAAGAAAGTTGAGTGTTTGCGATTTGGTAATTATTGAATTTCTGAGATTCTGGAAAATTATTGAGATTATCAGAATAAGCTTAATTTGGAATCTTGCGATTCCGTTGAGAATTCCAATTTTCCAATTACATCTTCCTAATCTTTCGAATTTATTCTGTTAATTTTTCGTTAATTTTCTTGACGTTTTGAATAATCCATAACCAACTTCAAACCCAGTCATTCGATAATAATAACATTTCCTTGGTAAATTTACGTGAATAAAAAATAGACGCCAAAACTTTGATTCATAATTGTAAATAACTTGTTAAATATATTTAATTTATATCAAAGGATTAAGTTGGTAGGTGGAGCATATCAATAAATTAAACAAATGGTTGAAAAAGTCTTACATTGGGAGCAAATCCAATAATGTCTACCAACTTTCTTCCTTCATTACAGTTTATAAGGTGTTTACCTCTGTAGTGAACAAGGACATTTACAATATTCGAAACTTATCAAAACGCAAAATATTTAAGATCTAAGAGGAGCCAGGTACCAACAAAAGAAGATATGATGAATGAAGAAAACAGGCAAAAGCAGAATGCAGAAAAATACTTGAGGAAAAATTGGAAGCAACAGAAGAAAAGTATGTGGGTGAAAAAATGAGAAATCTTCATCAGAAGGTAAGAAGAGCACAAGATAAAAACCAGAAAACGAGTCCAGCACTTGAGATTAAAAACGTGGGCCGAATATTTCAATAATCTACTCGTACTGAACAACAGCGAAAATTTCATTATCATGTAACAACAGGAGCAGAATGATGGAAGGGAAGTAGAAAAACCTGTAGACAGAGAGATAAAATGTAACAAGAAAACTGGAAGAACTGTAGAAAAGGATCTGCTGATCAGAAAGAAAAATTTAGGAAGACGAGTGGTTTACCAAAAAAATGGAACAATGCTGTAATATGCCATATCTATTAGAAAACTGAGAGAACCTGCTGGAAAATCTACAGGGGCATAGCACAACTGGATGTGACCTACAGAGTTTTGGCCAGGATAATAAGAAACAAACTGGAACCAATTCATTTGAGAAGTCGGTGAATAGTAATGAGAATATCATTTTAGAAATGCTGAGTCATTCGATTATCTAGGTATTATGAATATTGATAAAGAGACGAAAGAGCTAGAAAATTTTATAGTAAAGGGAAATATAATGATGAAGTCCTTCAATAACATTCTCAAAGCGAAAGTAATCTCCAAAGCAGCAAAGATAGGATTTCACAAAACAATGATAAGGCTGATTGTACTGTATAGATGTGAGTCCTGGTTCCTAACCCAGAAGAGTACTGAAAAATAGAAGTGTGGGAGAGGAAAGTACTCCTAAAATACTGGGTGGTGTGAAAATAGAAGAGAACACAAATGGACACACTTGGGCCGAAAAAGAAGAATATTAGGAAAGGTAACATCAGATTTGAGAAGAGTGGGAGTAACTGAATGGAGAGGAACGGAGAGAAAAAGTTGGAGAATTATAGTAAAAGAATAGGAGAATAAGAGCAAAACAGAGCTTAACCCAAATAAATATTTTGTAAATTTTTGTAATTTTAAAAATAAAATAATCTAGCCATAGGTCTTCAAGGTCTGAAATGCTGAAATGCTGCTATATATATATATATATATATATATATATATATATATATATATATATATATATATATATATATTTCAAATACTCCCAGCATATTCGTTAATCTATATCATGACAGGAAAGCGGTGCGGTGGTATCAGAAGTATGCTCCTCGAATAGCTGGGAAGCCGCAGTCGCTTGACATGAACTATGTGAAATTATTAAATTAAGGTGAAACGATAGATAATACAGGCACACAAAATACCTAGCACTAGATTGTTTTTGAACTTGCAATTTTATGAATATAATTTCAACAAATAAAGTAGTTTTAAAATGTTAACAATAAATTGAGTTGAACAAATTTCTTCGTGTATACTTTGTAACTCGATGTATTGATCATTGGGCAACGGAACTAATATAAGCATACACTAGTCTACCAATAATTACATTCATGATAATATCGAATTATGTTATTTTAGGTTTCAATGAACCAAATGGTGAAAAAGTTACCTAGAATTTTTGTTAAGAAATTGGTGGTTAATTCAATTGAGGATCAATTTGTTTCTTCAAGAAGTTTGAGTGGTCGAAAATATCAATATAAAATTTCGATTCAATGTAGATACAATATAATAATTTAAGCGACAATGATTGAGTAAATAGACGGCGAAATATGAAAATAAGATACTAAGACCTCAAAAATATAAACATCGTAGACCTCATTTTATGTTTTGTCAATAAACCGTGTTGATGTTTCTCGTTTAAGTACATCGCTTGACGCTTAGAAATATTTTGGTTTCTATCAAAATATTTGACATTGACATTCTATATAATTATAATGATCAATATATCATGTACAACATGGTCGATAAACGCCGTCGGTCGTGTACAGCGTCACGCCGTACGCCTCGTCACTATGCTTATTATAGAAATGTAGTGCATAGTCTGATAGGCTGACGTTGGCGTGTGGACACCGTAGGCCCCATTCAAATGCTTTGCGCCGCGTCTCTAGTTATTTCGAACCATTGTAGCGTAAACTTCATATTTGGCGACAGCACAAAATGTCGCAATTCGATAAAGAAAAAGACGAATTATTGATTGAATTGTCCATTATACAATAATAGTGACTAGCAACTTTTTGTTTGGGTGATATGGGTTGAGGATGCTATTTTCTGGCAGTTTTATTATGTATTCCCGCGCAAGTTCCACGATATGTTAGAGTTGTTCTTGATTGACAGAAAAATATTCAATAAATTTTATAGTGTTTCATTATCAATATATTCTTTCTTCCTCTATGCGGCCATCTTGTGCCTTTCCAAGTAACACAAGCGCCGCCAAACTGTCGACTACTGTTGTAAACGAGACGTCGGTCGTCGATCTCGTTTGGGATGTATTGAGCCTGGCGTTCAGACGTCGATCGGAACGTTTAAGCTCAAGTTGGATGCGGCATATAGTATTTAATGAGAGACCGAAGCCTTAATTGTCATATTTTCAAAACAACTAACAACCTTTAATCAATTTATTCATAGTTGCATTGAAATTTTTAGAATATGATCATAAATGTTCCGTTTTTTATTTTGGATCAATCCGTATTTTTTTATTTAGTACTTATTTATGCTATAGAGTGGCTTTTTCACATTACTCCACTCTCTTCTGTCTCATCTCCTTCCAATTCGGACTTCGATATTCAATTCTATTCCAAGCAAACTTATCAAAAATATTCCATTCTTTTTCCAATATGTAGATAAGTATATTACTGCTATACCATATAATGACATTGGAAATAATAGTAGAAAATTTAATCTCTACAAGTTAAATAATTTAATTGCTGCTTATTTTTAAGATATAACACCTTAGATAAGATATACACGTTGTAAATGATCTATTGATTAATATAATTATGAAAATAGTCAATATCAAATTATATTTTGAGAAAGACCACTATAAGTGTGTTGTCAAAATTTATATATATTTTCATACGAATCTTCAATTAAAGGAGACATAAAATCAGGACAACTTGTTCCCAAAATAAACTTAAAAAATGTGAAAATGATCTGGTGGAATGATGTTTTTTTTGGAGAGAAAATTTAGTAAAAAATGGTATTAATATTTAATTTACTATCAATTCACGACGAATAAAATTTAGTTATCGAAAAACGAGTCGAAACAGTATAATAGTGATTATTGATGTAATGATATCAAGATAAAATATCAATTGGGTTGGATTTCAGCTAACAACAAACATTAACTTCTTGATATTTGGAATAACTACAACTACATATTAGGCAATAAATGAAGGAAATTATTACAAACCGATTGATAAGCCATTGATCACTTGAACTAACCGCTTTAAGCTTCGTTCCAGCGAAAGGAACTAACTGACTTGTACAATAATTTTACAAGTGTATGCAAAAATAACCTCTGAAGCTCTAATCATAAAATTGATATTTTTAGCGATGACCTTACTCAAAACATGTTGTCATACGAATGCCTTATTAGTTGTGTACATATACTTAAAACATTAATCTTGGTCTAAAAATGGAATTAAATCCCGGAATCATTCTTCGCCACGGCAATCCGAGCTTTCACATATCTGTTTGAACAAAAACGTTTTTGAACAGTCAAAACATCGATAATGAATCATCCGCCAGTCCACATTCTTTTTCTAGCAGATCAAAAATAAATTGTTCTACACTTGAAAAAGCGGTTGATGCGTTTAAATCACCTGTTTTGGATGTAACTCAATCAAATATACTTCGACAATTGTTTCACACAGATACAAAAATGTATTATAGTATTGAAGGAGAAAAACAATGCAACTATATCCAATGCTAAAAATTTTTCTTAATTGTTTATCTCAAAATTCAAATAGCTACTTTCGTAGATGGATTTATTTAAGTTTATAGTTAGTTGATTTCGTACGTTTAAAGTTTTTTGTGTTTTGTGTTTTTTGACATTCTTCAACTTTTGAAATCATTACTATGATTTTTTTAATTGAGGTGACAGCTATTTAGAAGCATTTTGAAACAAGTCGTATGAATATTATTTGGTGAACAGATCCCTAATAATATTTTTTCATCAACTACTAGAAAATATCATCGAATACCCTGAAATTTGATTCATATTGAAATTTTGTCCCGCGATAGTTATCTCATTCAACATTAATTATAATTGGTTAGAAAAAGCCAATTTTTCATATGTGTTTTCAATTTAAATGATTCAAATTTTAGTAATTCAGAGGGAGAGTCATATGAATCTACTATTTATATAAAAATATTAATCATCATTTCACTGGCAGTTATTATAGCAAAAATCGGTTGAGATATAATTTCGGCACATATGCTTGTTAAATTATTGTGAAGCATATTTATTCATTCAACTGTTCTCTAAATCATTATTGATGAAATTTTGAATCTCTTCAATAATACGGCTACTTGTAATTTAGGAAATCTGTTAGGATCACTCTCATTCGTTTGAAAGCCACTGATGTTATAACATCAAATGAAGCACGTTTTCTATCACGTGAAGTCGTTTCTAATTTGTATCCTTATTGGATTTATTTTTGTTTTCGGTTTAAAGATAAGTTATACGAATACTTCGACTCATTGGTTGAACGTTTATTCAATATTCTAGAGAAATGTCCCACTGCTATAATGGAATGATGAAAATTACACCAAACTCTAGAACATGTGAATATTTTTACAATGAGAAAGTGTAGAAAGTATACCATGAACCAGTTATGACAATAAAATATTTGCACTAACAAAAATAATATATTTACAAAAAAATAGAGTAGCTGCAATATATAGGAGATTAGATTAGAGTAATAGTAGAGACAGAACGTAGTTGTTAAAGTCCATTATTGGCTAAAGCCGACTAACCTTAGTTCTATCCATAACAACTAGATAAAGTTGACAAGAATGACGAATTTATGGTATTAGCCGGTTAACACCAGCGTTTTCCAAGCACCATTGGATGAAGTTAAGATTATCAGGGTTGTGAATGATTATACACAAACCGAAAGTCAAATGTAGCGAGTTTTAGTGTATGAAAATGTCCAATACTAAGCAATATATTTTTTAAAAAAGTATTACAACAATTTTGCTGAATTTTTGAAACAAAAAGAATCACAAAGCTGTTATATGAACTACTAAGAGTTAAAAATTTATTTTCAAAAAGTTAAAAGTGCGAATGAAGGCAAAATTTGACAATGTTACAGCGCCGACGACTGCTGCGATTTGATACCATTGGAGGAAAATTAATTGGTCAAGTGGAAGAAGGTGATTGTTTGATCTTGTTGAAAAGTAGAAATTATGGTCTCTCAACTGAAACCTTATCATAACTGTTAAACATAATGATTACAGGGGGAAACATGCATTAAATATGATGTTACAAATGAAGGAATCTAAAATGTCTTGTATTAAGCTCACATTTATAGTATAAGTATAGAAATTGTACACAAGATATAATACTCTTGTTAGTAGTAATATGTTTCACGTCAAAAGAAACAGAAATTCACCAAAAACAGTGTAATTGTTTTTTCAAACATGAACAGTAGATGTCAAAATGATCTGGTAGATATTCAATCAAGTGCGGATAGTGTGGTCAAATTGACTAGATCATCAGACTGAGTTCAATCAACTACGAACCTTAAAGTCTAGAAGAGCAGCTGTGGTGACAAAACATTTACCGGAAATTTTTGGTATTTTCGGAGCGCCAAATATTTCACAATCCGATGAATGCAGAGAATCCTTCGATTGCATTAAAAGAACTATTAACTGTGCTACGTGGACAGCAGATTGTTCATAAAGAGCCAATCACAATGAAGCGTGGAAGGAGCGAATTCAGACATACGAAACATGCTTATGATTTGCATGGTGAAGAAAAACTGTAACCAATGTTCCGAGGAATTACATATTGTTCAATGTATAGAGAACGGGTAATTCTCAATGTACTAAAACATCAAAATTTTTTTAATACGAATAAATATTGAATTTGTTGTTTTTCTTATCATGGCGGTATACAACGATCTCCGTTCCATGCAATGGTTGGTTTAAACGCGAAATTAGGACTAAGTATAATATAATTACCAAAAGAAGTTTAGTTCACATTAATTTCTATAAGGAACTACAAAAATGATTGGAGCTAAACGATATAAAATGTAGAAAAATTGCTGAAGGAAAAATTTTGATAAAAAAGGAATTGATACGCAAATAAACGGAGTGTGTTACAAATTTAGAAGCTCGAAAATATACTTTCACACTAATTGTGAGAAGAGGCTGATATCCAATATAGAGTCGATGCACAAAAATGTTTGATGTGACAAGCTAAAAAATAAGAGTTCAATGAAATTTCTTTAGTCTTGTTGAATATTTATGTTCAATTATGCTCCTGTTTTTGTGACTATTCTAAAAATTATAACTGTCTTGGATTTATAATTTCCATTAGTCAAATAATAGTTCAATGGAGTTTTCCATACGTAATTGTGATACTATATTTTTGCGATATTCCTAAATTCCTTAAATAACAACTAAGAATACCACCCGATTGAAAGAAACCGTGTAAATTTATTGATGCAAGTATTTTCAAGTGTGGCAAATCAGAAAACTTTTTTGGGTATACAAATATGTATATGAGAATCTTTAATATTTCTGGTACTTCGTTACTATGTTCTATCTCAAATGATGATCAATAAAGTTCTTAAGATATTCAACTTTTTCTGATAATAAATTAGAAAGTTGAGTAAGTTTTCTTGAATAAAGGAAGTCCCGAAATAGTAAAAATGACAAGAAAACAGTTTATCAAGATTAAGTGATTAAGTTTTTTATACAATTCTGCTATTTCTTTCAAGGTTTCTGAAAAAGTGTATTATGTCCCGGATTAGTGGAACAACTTTAAAATAAAAAGAATCCTCGATTTTAATTTCCATTTTTAAAGTCAAGCCTTGCTTGCTGAAAGACAAATATTAACACGTTGAGCCCCGCAGTCCATAGGCCCGCAACTGAACTTTCCTCACAACCCAGAGTGGGCCTATGGACCGGACGATGTAATTTATTTTAAACCTTCTCCAAAACCCAAGAGACCGCATTTTTATCGGTTTTACAGTTGGGTTGGACCGCCCTGGGTCCTTGAAACATTACCTTACACTTGGGTGAAACATTACCTTACACTTGGGCCGTTTGATTTTTTTTCCTGATTTTCTACTCCATCGTAAACCCAAAGAGGTTACTTTCACATTTTCGTTAGGTTTTTTCGACATTATTCAAATAAACTAGGATTTTAACATTAAATACTTGAAATGTTTACATTACCTGTACTACATATTTTCATAAGACTTACAAGCAGCAGCTAATGCTAATTGCACTAATCTTCTTCCGCGTGAAGTTATTGGCTTATTCATATTTGTCGAGAGGTTGTTCTTTCAATACTGAAGAAAACCTCTAGTTATTTGGAAAGTAAGAGGCTGACAGGATTGCAAAGAAGGAGTGACATTACTACAAAGAAGGAATAACATCCGTTATGAGGACAATAGAAAACCTGGTCAAGTTATAAACCACCCATTAAGGGAAGCTTGAGCAGGGTATAAAAATACAAATACATACAAAGACATTGAAAATAAGTAAATTTTTGGAATAGTGAAATATCAATTCTCCAGTGCCAAATGAGCATGCCCAAAAGCATTATTTTTGTAATTTTTTATATGAAATATAATTTTTCATTTTACACATCGTATTTTTTTATGCTTTGTTGTACCGATAAACTTTCCCTCGGGCCCAGAGCGGGTCTATGGAACGCACACAAAAAACATGATTTTTTCGCACTTTTTGTTTCAAATAAATTTTTTCATTATTTTTTCTTGAAATTACACCCCATATGGAGACTAAAATAAGGCAAAAGAATTATTGGTCCAGGGGGAAATTTCATCCATTTTGGTTGGGGCTCAACGTATGAATTCTGAGAAATTGAGTATTTATTTATACTTATTTATTCCCACAGTTTATTTAAGGAGACTACTGCGCGAAACGTCGTGACACTTGGTATTTTTTAATAGTGTATGAGGTATGAGGTATCCAACAGTTCCCTTCATCATATGTTTTATCGATCAAAATCTAAAGAAATTTGAGTTCAAAGGTCGTTTGCTTGACATGAGCTCTTATGGGAGTCATAGTTAAATTCTTCAATGAATATCTAGTAACTGAGCGGAAATTAGAAAAACGGCCATACTGTTTCTGTCACTCAATGAAAGCGCGCGTAATTTATATTTTTTTATAGTTTCCTTTTGATTATTGCTCATTTTTACTTTCACGAATTGTAAAACTGTAACAAACAACTATAATAACCGATGCCGTTATAGAACGACTGTTATTCGTATACATACACAAGAGATAAAAAAAAGAGAGAGAGAGAAATTCGAAAGGTATTTTTAAGTAGGATGAGAGAATTTTTTTATGTTGGAAGGTTTATTGGAATTGGCCCTGATAAGGAGCTGCTCCTTTAGAGGGCTGGAGTTGTGGTGATTGTATTTTGGTTGTGTTGTCCTGAATGAATAGGAGGAATAGCACGTAAGTCTTGTTTTATTTGGGCTGGTTTCGTGGGCAGTTTAATTTTTTATAATAAAAATCGTGGACTATATTTATTAACAACTACGTGCTACCACGTGTAGAGCTGATGGAAGACTTGTTACCCTACCGCTAGAACTATACAACAATGTTGCCACATATACAAACTTTTATTAATAAAGACATCAAACTTAACAAGGCTTATAAACAAGAGATCTCTGTGTATATAAGTACCTATGTGTGTAGCAATACTCGACGCTTATTGAATGTTTTGAAAAAAATCAAATGAGCGACTATTTATGAAATATTAACGCTTAATTCAGCATTTTTTTAGTTCATGATTAATTAATTCAAGATTTTAAAGCATAACTATAGATTCTAATTTCAATATGACTAGTTTTAAAGACGCGGAAACCTCCTCGACGAAAATTTATTTCTTTAAAAAACACACAACCTATATTTTTGAATAAAGATTCGATGGAAGGACAGTTTTATCCATAATAGTATAAATCTGTTGGAATGAACTGTTAAGCACTACTTTCTTAAAGTGAAACTTCTTCAAATAGAATGTTAACATCGAAAGAAGATTATATATTCAATATATGTATTCAATATTATGTAGTTGGCGTGAGATCAATAATTATGCATCCATTATACAAGAATAACAAAGATACAAAAGCTTACGATGAAATTGATACAGGTACTTCAGTTGCTTGAAATTCAATAGATGTAAATCTCAAAATGTCACTCAGAAATCGAAGCGTGATTACAAAATTAAATAACCAAAACACTTTTACACAGAAATGAATAATCAGAATTTATTCGAACAAAGTTAAAATTTGTTAAACTTTAAAAGAAGGTGACGAAGCAAGGTGATTTAAGTTCTGTTTATCTTTAACGAAGCTAATTTTAGGAGCTGAAAATTTTTCATACGAAAGTAATTTTAAGACAAATGGTGTTCCGTCTTTCCAAAATTGTCTATACTGGAGCGAAGTATAGAGGGTTTATCAAAGGTAAACAATTTTTATATATGAAAAAGTGTTTGTCGTAATGCGTTAAGTAAAGGTGGCGCCACATTAGAATTTGGGTAAGTTTGAAAGGAAGCACCATTTAACTTTAACTAGGATAATTTTTAAACTTTTATACAACGTAATTTTCAATCAATAACTATGATATTAATTTTCTCAGTTTCGCATATTTTGATTCATCTACAATTGCAACATTCATACTTTACTTTTTATCAACACCAGCGCCATTCTGGAAGGAATTTAAACTGTTATTTATTGTATACAACACCATCGTAGAGCGAAGGCAATACCTATTACGTAATTGAAGCGCAAAAAGGCAGTATTCTAGAAAAAAGTATGTTTGGTGTACCCTGTTTTACCTCAATTCATATATTTAAAGGAAGTTTGTAAATAAATGAGTAAATTGTACTCATTTATGAACTCTGTGAAGATTTATTCACAAATTTCCTTTAAATATTCGACAGACTCATTTTTCTCAGTAGGACGGCTACCCTGCTTATAGTATTCAAATTATTACTTACTAAATAACCAGCTTGGTTAGAGATTATTTGGAAGAATGAGTGCGAAATATTGACCTGTAGATGCGCAAACTTGCAATAATAGCATATTTTATGGGAAAATGTAAGACCAATAATTTATAAGGAACACATCCCGAATGATGGTGAAATATTAAGAAATAGAATAAGTCTCGCATTTCGAACAATTACTAGTGAAGAAGTACAGGCAGCATTTGGATAGTTTCAAAAATTATAAAAAAATGTTGAGTTATAGCGATTAATGGAGCTTAATATTCAATCTGAGGTTTTTAATTCTTTTTAATTCAATTATCACTAATTAATGATGAACCAATAGTAATATTCGAAGTGCAGAGGTTTTATTATAATAAAAATTGAAAATTTCAGTAGGCAACTTTTTTCAGAATTTAGTATGCGAGCCTTGATATTTATTCTTAACAAACTTTTCTCGATAATGGTTTTCTCGCATTTATTACATAAATTATACTTCACAATACATAAAAATAAGTTTTTTCAAAAATTTTCGAAACATGTTTGATTTTGGATAATTCCAAAAATTATAGAAAAATGTTGAGATATAGCGATTAATGGAGCTTGATATTCAATCTGAGGTTTTTAACTCTTTTTAATTCAATTATCACTAATTAATGATGAACCAATGGTAATATTCGAAGTGCAGAGGTTTTCAGAATTTAGTATGCAAGTCTTGATGTTTATTCTTAGCAAACTTTTCTCGATAATGGTTTTCTCGCATTTATTACATAAATTATACTTCACAATACATAAAAATAAGTTTTTTCAAAAATTTTCGAAACATGTTTGATTTTGGATAATTCCAAAAATTATAGAAAAATGTTGAGATATAGCGATTAATGGAGCTTGATATTCAATCTGAGGTTTTTAACTCTTTTTAATTCAATTATCACTTATTAATGATGAACCAATAGTAATATTCGAAGTGCAGAGGTTTTCAGAATTTAGTATGCAAGTCTTGATGTTTATTCTTAGCAAACTTTTCTCGATAATGGTTTTCTCGCATTTATTACATAAATTATACTTCACAATACATAAAAATAAGTTTTTTCAAAAATTTTCGAAACATGTTTGATTTTGGATAATTCCAAAAATTATAGAAAAATGTTGAGATATAGCGATTAATGGAGCTTGATATTCAATCTGAGGTTTTTAACTCTTTTTAATTCAATTATCACTAATTAATGATGAACCAATGGTAATATTCGAAGTGCAGAGGTTTTCAGAATTTAGTATGCAAGTCTTGATGTTTATTCTTAGCAAACTTTTCTCGATAATGGTTTTCTCGCATTTATTACATAAATTATACTTCACAATACATAAAAATAAGTTTTTTCTAAAATTTTCGAAACATGTTTGATTTTGGATAATTCCAAAAATTATAGAAAAATGTTGAGATATAGCGATTAATGGAGCTTGATATTCAATCTGAGGTTTTTAACTCTTTTTAATTCAATTATCACTAATTAATGATGAACCAATAGTAATATTCGAAGTGCAGAGGTTTTCAGAATTTAGTATGCAAGCCTTGATATTTATTCTTAACAAACTTTCCTCGATAATGGTTTTCTCGCATTTATTACATAAATTATACTTCACAATACATAAAAATAAGTTTTTTCTAAAATTTTCGAAACATGTTTGATTTTGGATAATTCCAAAAATTATAGAAAAATGTTGAGATATAGCGATTAATGGAGCTTAATATTCAATCTGAGGTTTTTAACTCTTTTTAATTCAATTATCACTAATTAATGATGAACCAATAGTAATATTCGAGGTGCAGAGGTTTACAGAATTTAGTATGCAAGTCTTGATGTTTATTCTTAACAACCTTTTCTCGATAATGGTTTTCTCGTATTTATTACATAAATTATACTTCACAATACATAAAAATAAGTTTTTTCAAAAATTTTCGAAGCATGCTTGAGTTTGGAGCAATCATAGAAATTATGTCTTCTGTCAAACCAGACCAAACTTAACGAAATAAAAATTGGAATCAAGAGTTTCTTGTTACTTTTGTTACATGCGTCGTTTCACATTGTATCTAAAAAATAACGTTATCATCTTTCTAGATAAGTATTTTCCAACAATTTTCATAGAGATAAAGTATTCATAAATATGATTAGATTTTTAGATAATGGCACAAATTATTTAGTATATTGTCATCGGTCCTTGATAATTATACGAAATTTTGAAATTTTCAGATCGACTCCAAAAATGCTTACCTCAGTGATCCAGGTAAGGATGATGCTATAAATAGGGTACTTGCATAGTATGAAAAAAAATAGTTTTGTATAGTTTACAAACAATTTTCTATATAATCACTTTTCTAATTCTTTGATCAATATTTATACAGAAAAATTACGGAAAATTCAAAAATTGTGTGGGTATATTATAACATTTCGGTAAGGCCCCCATATTGCGGGACATCATAGGTATAAAATAAACACTGAACATATGATACAAACTAAATACGACAGTTATTCTCACGCTCACTCTGAAATAATAGTAATTCATGCAACAAGTGAGTAAAGTAATACTTTTTTTTCATAAGTAAGACGGTTTGACATCTCAAGCCAAAGGCAATTCCTGTAATTTTTTCTTCATTCGTAGACATAAAATATTTCCATAAAACTTTCATCAATTTTTATTTTGTAATAGTAATATTAAAAATACAACAGTGACCATTATTAATTTGAAGTGCAGAAGAAGTTACATTACTATTGGTACTTGGTCTATAGTTGTATTAGTATTTATTTGATTGTTGGTAGGATCGTGAACATTTAAAATAATGCTTGAAGTCGTACTAGTTGTTCTCGTTAAAATTTTCACTACGGAATTCATTTTGATTTTTATTGACTCGTCTACGTAACCCTCCGCAACTGTGTTGGATTTCTACCCATTGTGCTTCTTTAGTTGAATTATATCACCACCGGAATCTACTAATAGGACGCCAAAGACCGTCCACTGTAGTTTTTTGGATTAGGTAAATTCAAATATGTTGCGATAAGCGAGGGAATTTTTGAAAAGGTATTGATAACTATAGCTACATTTTCCATTTCTATATTTCAAAAAGAAATTATCTGTTCTGACATATGTCATTGGTTTTTATTTTTTTAAAAATGTTTACCAAGCTTAAACTATTGTCAGATATTTCATTTTATATAACCCCTTCCTTCGCAGAACTCCTGCGATTTCAAATGTCTAAGCAACCTGAAAGATGTTACAAATAATATCTAAGCTTACATAACATTTTTTTCCTGTCATACCTTATGCATGAGATAATGATCGTCTGGAGCTTGCAATAGAAATTTCTTCACGGGCAAATGTTTTAGATAATTTGGGTCTATAGTCTATATATTTTTCAAATATGCAATGAGTATCGAGTATATACTGATGTCTACGTCGTTATTTACCATCAGTTTTGAATAAGTCGACCAAAGTTTTGAGGACATCCACATTTTGGATTTAGTTTCAAAGTTAGCTAGTAAGACTCTGTAAAGCTGTTTATGCCACTCCATAAAAGAATTATATTCCTTTAAATACTGTGCCCTGGATTTCTTAGGGAGAAATTCATAGTCGCTGCAGTTGCCAATTCAACAACATCTTCTGATGTGAAGTTTCAACTTCCTTCACTATCACTCTCTATCACTAATAATAATACTACAATCCATTTAATTAGACACAAAACGGATTTTCTTGAACAAATATCAAGAAATAAAAAGTGTTTTAGATTATCGGAGGAACGAATTGTCACGAGAAAGAAAGCGTTCACAGCCCACTATGCTTTTAATTCCACTAATTTTTTAAGTGATTATGTAATAATGTGAGAGCTTATATATAGAAACATTTTTCATTTATACGTTACTAATAAATATAAACTGTATTATAACAGCACACGCTATGTTGCCGGCAAGGATAACCTTCATCATCAAGCAGACAACTGCTCAAAAAAAGGATTTCTCAGTTTAATTATGATACGTATGAGGCTGAATTATCAAATATTTTGGGACAATTCGAAATGCGTTTTTATGATTGCAGTAAATTGGAAAAAACATTGAGAAATAGCAAGTCAGTTTAATATGAACTCATGTTCTGTTGAAGATGAGTTGGTGCAGATTATATCAGATATACATCTCAAAGCTACAGCATCTGATACAAATTTCTAGTATTTTATATCTGAAGATAAATATCAGAAACTAAGGCAAATCGCCCTTCAACTGACGGCATTGTTTGGGTCAACTTACTTGTGCGAGTCTGCATTTTCTGAAATGAAGATAATTAAGTCAAAATATCGTAATCGACTGACTAACGATCATATGTCATCATGCTTGCGATTAGCACTCAGTGGTTACGTACCATCTTATGAAAAGTATGCTGAGGACATGCAGTGCCACGCTTCAACATCCAAAGCCACTCTTTAGTTAGGTTTAACAACATATGTAACTCTTTTGTTTTGTAACTCGCAATTTTGAATAGCTATGAGTTTTTTCATTGATATTGTAGAGAAAAGCCTAACTAAACCTAACCCAAACCTTTGACTAAAATAATGTACCTATATTGTGCAGAAAGCTAATATCTATATATGCTACGGTACACCCTACCTAGGTAGGTAGGGTGTATCGTGTATGTACGACAACCCTGCATCACACATACTTGCAGCCTCTCAGAGTCGATCGTAAGTAGTCTAAAAATATTGAGGTAGATCGCCAGCAGTTCAAGTTTCAGCACCCCTGCTATACATGAAATTATTGAATTGTCATTAGTCTTTAATAATTATGTCAAATTCTGAACCAATCTGAAGTTTGGCTGCACTCGAAAATCAAATTGAAATCAACTAAAATGTGAAACAATCGAAAACTTACCTATATTTGTCGAAAGACCAAATAACCTACAGATTTATCACAAAAATATCACATTCGTCTCCAATGGAACAATATATTTCCATTAGAAGATTTCTTTTCAAACATTTATAGAAAAAAAAAATAAACGTCTTACACTTTTTTATCAAAGCCTTATTATAGCTCCTAAATCACCACCCACATGGCAGAGAATTTGGCTACAAATTCATATTCTAAAATTAATTCTTCTGCAAGATTTATCGCTAACACTGGTTTTGATTTATGTTGTTTCTAACGGTGTGCCCTTCGAAATCGTCGTTCTCCTGTCAACTAAGAATTATGTGACGCAAATGAAAGCACTATCTTAACCCATGGTTTTATTACCAATTTTGAATTAGACGATTGATGTTAATTTCCTGTAGAGATTCATCGTGAGCAATGTTGATGTACCCGTTATCCTATCAGGTTCTACCTAATTGGCGTACATGATAATTGATAGTTTCACATTATTCAAAATTAAAGGTTTCACCAAACCCTTCCGCAAAACAGCTCTAAAATTCTTCAATATCCTCAATAACAGAATAACAAGTGATTATGAATTTTCTACGAATGAATCAATTTCATTGTTTTGAACTATATTCAGAAACATCAAATTTAGAGAAGCAAGGCTAGTGAAAAATACCAGTCATTTTTATTATCCACAAGGATAAGTTTGAATTTGAGGAAGAAATATATGTCATAATAAGTTTGTCTAGAAGAACCTCAAAAAAGTTCATTATACTGCGACACTCAATCTAGCACGGAGTTAGGTACACAAAATAAAAAAGGATAAGAAATCGAATAGTAATCTAGTTGAAGGAATTGGATGAAGGCCGATTTTTTCCAAAATCAGCCAGGAGGAAGCTCAAACATTATCAAACAATTAGTGATTGAAGCCTGATCGAAATAATCTTCATATCGGTACGGCGAGATTATATAAAAAGCTTATGTCCAAACACGCAATTAAAATAACATTAGACCGTTTATGGCTAATTAAAATATTAGAGAAGGTAGAAAAACAAGTTAAAGTTGCTTTGGGGACACACAATGTGGTTTTGAGTTGGAAGGAGCCCAAACGAGTAAATATTCACAAGTAGAGTTTGGATGAGGAATTGATAAATAAAGCTAATGGAATTCATTTATGCTAAGTGGATTTGGCGAAAGCCTTTGACTCAGTAATGCGGGAAGTTATATCGATGTAAAGACAATGGTAATCATAAAATCAATGTTCAAAAAGAATACAAACGGAGGAATTCTCCATAAACATAATATGTGTTAAACAAGCATGTATACTGAGCCCACTACTTTTCTCAATGATGGTTAAGCAATAGAAAGAGTAAAGAGTCAAAAGAAAGAATTCAATGAAGGGTCCTGGAGGATGGAACCAACATATACGAAGGAATTGATTTTGACAGATGATTCAGTATTATCAGCGAAACCGGAATAAATACAGGCAAAACTAAGCACATGATAACAGACAAAGAAGATAGAGTATATAATATACGAATACAGGGAATAAGTTGAACTAGTGAAAAAATATAAACTTTCAGGTGTAATTATGAAAAGTCAAGTTAATTATCGAAAGAAATGAGTATTCTTTTGGGAAAATAGTTGTGAGGCTCAGTACGCTGTACAGCTGCGTATATATATGCAATGGAAATGACATTCCTCAGCAAAATTGGAGGTAGAACAGAAAAGGATAGAATGAGTTATGAAACATATAACGAAACAGTTAAATATGAAATATATGAAGCACAATTCAGATGGTTTGTATACATCTGCCAGATTCCTGAGAACAGAATAGCAAGAAGAACGTTTGAAGCCATAATAGCAGGTGTAAATTATAAAGACATAAAAAAAACATGTCTGAAAAGTTGGAAAAGTCGTGGAGACACAAGAGATAAAATGGAAGGGAATGAATATCAAACTAAAGAGAGAAAAATTATATGTCATAACTCCCAATCAAATAGCCATACACCCAATAGTAATCTAGCTTAGGTTTAAACATAAAAAATATGCTTAGAGGTGCTAATCAGATTAGAAATTAAATCAAACAATCCACGAAAGAAATAGGGCTTGCTAATATTACAAGCAAGTTCACCAGTCAGAATCGATCAGGCATCACATAAAATCTTGGTGTAGTCAGAGATTTCAGAAGAACTCTTCATCAGAATAACTGGGTATGACTGTGATTGAGCCACTATTTTCAGTTAGAGGACGAATGTAATCAATAAATCCATCCCAAACCTTCTGAGATTCAAATTACAAGATTTAAACATACTAAAAAATTCATCTACATCAAAAATGAATAATATGAAAAAATCGCACTACTGACATAATATGAATGTATTGTCAATGTTCGTAAAATTGCTGTAACAAGCACTCTAGATTTATCTACTGTCCATCTACTATTTATTATTTTTTATGGATTTCCATGACACCACACTTTTCCTTAGATTCCTTGATTGTTTGCCACAACGATAGTACTCGTACTTAAGCGTGATTCATTAAAATCTATTGATAAATAGCTCACGACATATCCACTCACTAGATTCCTCGATACCGCGACGAAAACAAAAAATTCCATAGAACTAGAGAAATATCTTGAACAAGCTCTTACGTTTTATCAACATTCCAAACTTCTTAATTATTTGTCCTATCAATAAAATTTTCATAAAATTGTGAAAAAGTGGTGGTCAAGCTATTGTTCCTAGCGCTTACGGTTTATCCAATCTATAGATTTCTTGATGGTGTTCCAAGACAATAAAACTTTCTGCTAATTAAGAAAATAAGTCGAGTAAGCATTTATGATTCATCTACTCACTATATTCCTCGAATCAGCGACGACAATACAGTTGGGAAAATCGCTCGAACAAGCTCTCTCTCCAAATCCCTCAATTATTTGCCAAGGCAATAAAATTTTTATACAATCAGAAAAAATTGTTCGTCAAATGATTACGTTTCATCCACTCCCTAGAATCCTCGAATGGGAAAAATTGATTGAGCAACTGCTTTCGATTTATCCATTCTTTAGATTATTCGTTTGATTGTCAGGATTTCGAAACTTGTATTTATATACAATGTAGATATCTCCTATGAGATGGAGAAAGAATATATTGTCTTGAAAAATTTTGTAATTTCATAGACACAGAAAGTGAAGTAGATGAATCACACCAAATAGCAAATACTTGTAACACCGGTCTACAACATTTAAGCGCTTGGGTTATACATTATTTATTTTTATTAATTTTATACCTAGAAATGAGAATTAGAACAAAACATATTTCTGAATAGTTTTTATGAGTATAAAATCATGAAAGTACATAGAAAATGCACAAAGAAATGATTTATTAAAACATTAACAGTTTCAAAATGGAGTAAAGAAATTTGAAAATGAATTTTTTCAGTTTTGCTGTCATGTTCGGTAGAGGTTTCTCTTACTAACCTCCAAATATAGTCTCCCATCATGCTTCCAGTATACTGGCTTTGGTAACGTCTTTTAAATTCCATTTTTTCTTGATGGAAGTGCTCTCTTTGTTTTTTCGAATAAGCTCCCATATTATCTTTAAATTTATCTAGATGATAATATAACATATGCATTTTTAGAGACAATCTATATCCCATGATAGAAAAATTCGTAATCATGTCAGTAATCAGCCCTTCGTACTTTTCAGCTCTGTGGTTTCCAAGAAAACTAATACTCTAAAACTGATCCAAGCTCATATTTCATAATTTTTTTATTTGGGGGCCAACAAAGATTCCAGCTTCAATTTTTGCCGCTTTGGAAAAAAACTTTTCAAATATTTGAAAGCTTTAGACTATTCAATGGTGGCACTAATATAGTTTTGAGATCGACAATTGCTTCCCGTCTTATAATGAATTTTCATTCTTCGGGCTCAATAGGTGCAGGCCAATGTTTTTCTCGGTAGTTGGCGGCATCATTTCTACTATCCCACAGGCATAGATAACAGGAGTCTTTAGTATAACCACCTCGCAATCCTGTCAAAAAACACAGCATCTTGAAATCACTTTAGAGTCTCTTATTATGTCATTGAGATATTAAGAGTGGATGAGGTGTGGTTTTTAGCTCAGATTCAAAACCGAATTTAGAATATACGGATAAAGATGAACTTCGTGATTGCGGGCTGCGTTAAGAGAGTAGTTACTTCTCTGCCCGTGGTATTGGAACAGATGTGGATGATAGGTCAGAATAAGTTGCAATAACCATCAGTGTAATGATCCCTAGGTTCCCTACAAATTCTCGGCACTGCAAACTTTATTACTCTTTTCTCACCTCGGTACAAACCAATAATAAAACTTAACGTAATGTAAACCTATTTTATTATAAAGTAGTTAATAGCGAGGAAACGAGAAAATGACTGGAAGATTGAAGTAAGCCTGATATGCCTCACAAATCTTTGAATCTGTACTTAACTCATACTTTTTGTCCTCTCACTTCAATAAATTGGCCGCAAATATAAGAAAAAGGGGTCAGCATCTCGTTTACAACTTCTTGTAGCTATTTTGCACAGATTGATACAGTGAAAAATGGTATGAGAGATGTTATTTCTCTTTAATACTCCAACACCAACTGTCATACATAACGAGCGATGCAAGAATCACTTCTCACACACCATCTTACTTCTTTTTCTACACCAATAGTGCGCGAAAACAGATATTGATTAGGCGCAAAATTCAAACATTGTCATATCACTGTAAGATCTTAAAAAGCATTTATCTTTCTATTCTAATCACATTTCTTTCTGTGTATATGCATATATAATCAGAATATATTAAGTAAAACCCATACGTATGTAATTACATGTCATAACGCATTTAAAATTAATCATACCGATAAAACACTTAACTATTAAATAAAATAGCTCATCGAGCGAAGTAGTAAAATCATTAAAAAAATTTGGTAGTTAGAGAAATTCAAGTTTTTGAAATAAGTTTTCATTATTACCAAAAAAAAGTTAATTTATAACAATGAATTTTGAGCGTAGTAGTTTTCTATTAACAAATGTCGTCCATTCAGAGTCTTTGCTAAATCACAATGCACTGTTTTCATGAAGTTATTCTGTAACTCAACATTAACCTAAATGTTTCTATTCTCCCTGTAGTTTTAGCGTCTGCCAGCAAACCTCCACTCCAATCTAAGTATTTACGTCGTTCTCTTTGTTTTATACACTGTCTAAAACACACTTTAAGAAGTAGGAGTGGCATTGTTTCAGAAATTTTAACGAATATCATTGTTCGAAGACAAATTTGACTTAATTTTAACGTGTCTCATACTCTCATTCACTCATTTGTGAACTAAAAAAGCCGTTATGACTACAAAGAAAAATGCGGATCTTTCATTATACACGCTGACATTAGATGGATAGAAATATTAGTTTTTATCTGAAAAAGATGTAAATGTATTTTTAATTCTGGAGAGATGATTTAAAATGTGAATTTCGTAATAACAAGTGTGTTCATAAAGCGGGCATAAGTCATTGTCTGCAAAGAAAACACACCTTCTAAAAAGCTACAGAGATTTTTTGATTGTTCATATGTTCAAGTATTTTATATCTGGAGGTAATGCAACTCAAATTAACAAATTTCATGTAGCTCCAATTTTTAGGAAATATAATAAACGCATGAAAATTCACGAATGTATTTGACTCATTGGATGGTTTAAAATCATATCATGGATTAATAACTAAGCAAAGAGAATTTGTAAAGACGGCATGTTTATTTGTATGACCACTGTAATATACAGTTGAAAATTAAATTATTATTTTTCAACAGAATCAGTTGACATCGGTATCTAGAGAAATTTATGTTATCAGCATGATACTAAATGATCGTAACAGATATATCACCAACTCAAAGGTTTTCCTTAGTTAACTAAAACGTGTTCTCCAAACGTTATATTATATTATTCAAAACACATAAATTATATGTAAATTACACCCATATTTATCATGTACATTGCAGAATCTGTTGATGGCAATAACAAAGATTTAATGAAAAATCCATTAACTACCTTACTTCGTAATTCTTTCATCTTTCCAATCTTGGAACAATGTTCGAACTTCCCATTTGTTGGGCTTGGCCAGTTTTCTACTTCAATTAGAACTTCCTTCTGCTTGGCTGCAAGTGAATTACACTTCCATATTTAAAAGTGGATATCTCTATTGAAGTTATGCCCAAACATAACTTAACTAACTCAATTTATGTCTGTTGAAATGGCTGCTACTTTGCTAATTCTGTATTACTGGTCTTGTCTGTGTGTCTTACACATTAGATGTGACAGAATTCCAAAGGAAACACTTTTTTCCGTGGTATTATCCTTTATAGTTATCCAAGTGCTTTGGACTGTCTCTTTTCAACTCATTCATACATATAGATGATTATACTCGTATATAATCTTTGTCTTATCCCCAAACTCCACTTTAACTGAGTAGCATGAATAATTTTTGTATCTAAAGTGTATATTGATGATTTTTTCGATTCTACCAAACTATAGCACTCACCAAATGGGCTTTAATGTTAAGATATTTGGCAAGCACTTTATAGTGTTTAGTACGGACTCTTCTTTTCGAATCTCTCTTGATTCGTTGCGGTTGTCTGCAGTTACCTCCAGTACTATTTTATCAACAATTCATTTATTCTGTTTTCAAGGTTTATGGAAAGGCTTCCCAATGTTTTCTTTCCACTGCTTCATAAATGGATTTTACTTCCTTCGTTTTCCCGCATTTCTACTTGAACTTGTGATTCTCCTTATCGTTTTCTGAAATTTTTTTGTAATAATGTCTCTGTCACGACTGAAAGTAAATATATTTAAATGATAGAATTCGCTTTTAAAATTTCTTTATTGCATTAATGTACAAACATGTAAACTGTTTTATTACAAAAGCTTAGCATCTTACCAAATATATTGTCGGCGCAGAGACCCAAACGTTAACATGCCATTTTAGATAGCTCAATCGTCATAGAATATTCCACGAGAAATTATTCTTGTTAATTTAGTTAATATAAGAGGTGTATCTAAAAAGATCGGTGAATGGTATTAGAAAAAATAAACAAAATATATGATACAAATAAATCTGCCAGAAATCGCGTAGCATATACTATTGAGATATCGCACCATTCATCGAACTTTCAAGACACTTCATGTGAACCACATTTTCAGTTTACTAGAGTATGTTCAATATCACCTTGATTCAATGTTTATCAATACGCAACCTTATTGTCCTAGTGCAAATGATTTCTAATTAATATGAATGAAATAATACATGATGTCACGACCTTGCACAATGTAAATTCAAAGTATAGTTCTAGCACATTAAAAAAGTTCAATTACCTTGAATGATAAATATCCTGGATTTTCTAAAGGTGTAGAAAAAGTTTCAAGCAAGACAACTGTGCTCAGTAGAAAATATTAATCCATAATTGTTGACGTGCTTTTCGCCGAATAAGTATCCAATCTAACATGTTTTTGATTGGAGTTGTGAACAACCTCGATGTTTACTTGACAGAATACGTAAGTATTTTGAAAAAATATTATTCACACATAAGCTTCTTCATCTCATCACCTAGTTAAATTTGGCTACAAACAAATGAAAGTTAACTCTAAGAATAATCGAACAGATACAAGCATAGTCAATCGTTACTACATAAAGAAAAGAAGTGGAACAAGTAGCTTTTCTCTGACGACTGTGTTTTTTTTTGTCTGCATTACCAGTAACAACATATCAATCAATCAATTCGTTCTATTAAGCAAAAACAAGTTTTTTAACTATATTCATAAAACTTTTCCAATCTTTCCATCCCATTTTAATAAAACTTTTCTTCTTTTGGCTTTAATGAATCAATTGGTAGATACTCGTTCATTTTTCTTGGAAGTCTTTTTCTAAGTCTAAAAGAATCAGTGGCTGCTAGGAGCCAGAAGGACACACGGATGATCTGAAAGCAATTCATCTAATTTTACCCTCGTTTCTATAGATTCATAACATGATGTATGAACTTGGTGGAAAATAATTCGTTTCTTCTGCATACGCATACTGTTCCTCACTTTTCTGTATTTGAGCTAAGTAGCTCAAACTAATCATCATTGTTTTCCTTCCATTACAAGAAAACGCAGCTCTCATATAAGCAAGCTCTTTTAATGTGATGTAATCACTTTCACATTCTATCTTCTTAATACCTACCATCTTCATCTATTTCATTTTGTGGTTTCTTATTGCGATTTTCAGGACTCTAGTTTTTCCAGTATAATTGCCGTTTTCAGACGCTTTTAGGGGCAGATATAAACTCTGAATGCCATCAATGATCGGTTTTCTTGTAGCAACGTGAACATAATACTCTAAATTTAGTCTAAATTTTATTTTTGCCGATAAAAAAACAGAGAGAATTTATTTTTTTCTCTTTATCTGAAGCGCGTAATTGGAAAATTCTAATCGACAATTCATTGGAGAGAATGACCTCGAAATTTCATAGATGTCGTTTGAAAGATGATGATTTGTGGTGACCTCTATCTATCAGACAGAATACATATTGATAATGGTACATTTCGGTGTCTATCTTATTGTTTGTGAATTTTCGACTAATCGGAATCAAACTGCGTATGCCATTTCAATTAAGTATGAAACGAACAAATTTTTAATATAGATTAGGATAATTTAAAATTCTCTGCTGAAAAATGCCTAACAGCTCTATTGATGATCGTATATAGATATACATGAGAAGTTTGAATTCCATCTTCCAATTTTCACATTCTATAAACAGTACTATAACAAATTCGACTTTTCATTATTTCACATTCTGACTATTTTAAAAACATATTAATTAATTAGTACATACTCTCTATAGATTAGAAAATGTCAATTGAAGTTTGCGCTCAAATTTAAATTAACTATTATATGAAAATCTATTGAATTGAATTGAAAACTTGGCCAGGATATATTCAAATTTCTCTAGAATTGAAGGGAAGTATCTAATTCTGAATTAGATCAATCACAGTTCCCAACAATAGCTCTTCAACAAGAAACTATTTATAATTAGATAATCGCCACTTTAACTGGAATACATAAAATTGTTTGTTACATTTTCTGTTTCAGTTCCAACATAGGAAGCTGCACAACTGTGGCCCACAATCGTATTAGGGTCAGTGCTAGAATTGTGACTATTTAAGGCATTTATCTCACATTACTGATAAAATGATTCAAGTACGTGATTCGATATGTCCAGTACCACACAGCAATAATAAAATGCCAGTTTTTGACAAATAAACAATAGTCAACTCAGAATTAACCGTTAAATGATTAGACAGAGGTACATAATCATTATTTTGGATAGAAAAATCAAAATATATCAGGAAATAATAATTTCAGGTATAGGAAATGCTTGATAAAAAATAATTATGTTGATAGTCCTTTTCGATACTCACATATAATATAAGCTCATTTATTTGAAAAAACGAACACAATGTATTGGTATTTTGATTCACCCTGTATCATCTGCAATGAATATTAATGGAATAAATATTTTCCTAGTACTTTCACTACTATTTCGAATCATTTGGCGGCAACAATTTCTCTTAAATTGTACAAGATATTGAACTTGTTCCGATTTTTATAGAAAATTGGTTATAACTTTCTGAATACCTCGTAGAATAAATACATCACAATTCTATATTGTTGTGATGGGGAAGTTGAGCTCATTCCAAATATGCAATAGATTATAGGGTGTATCATTCAAAAATATGTAACTTCGATAAATAATTTTGAAATATGGAGACTAATTTTGATATCTCAAATGACAGAAGAGTTACTGAACTTTATCACACTTATCAAACACCCTGCGGTTTCTTATGGGGAACGTGGCAATGAAACCACAAAGTGGTTATGTATTCATCGTCTGGAAAATAATTAATCAAGATTTTCGGTGGTTTCAATAAACAAATTTCTATCAACGTCAATTTGAATATTGAATTTTGGAATCTATGAATTTTAAAATTTGTTACAAGAATTCGATTCAAAACCACCGAAAATCTTAATTAATTATTTCCCAGACGATGAATACAGAATATTTGAAAGCTCAGAAAATGTATTAAAGTTAGTCCACTTGGTGTTTCATTGCCACGTTCCCAATGAGAAATCGCTCATAATATAGCTGGTAAATATTTCTTTACTATTATATATTATATATTATATATTATATATTATATATTATATATTATATATTATATATTATATATTATATATTATATATTATATATTATTTATTATATATTATATATTATATATTAGAATTGTTCACAATTTGCAGACAAGAGCTTATAAATAACTGAAAAGCAAACACACAAATAACTAAATGAAAACAGAAGTAAAATTAGATCTTCATATACAGTATTTACACAGAAGCTACAATGCCTAACGATATTTCCTTTTAAAATGTGTATGTAATAATTTGTATGAGAAATCAAAATTCACATCAAGCCAATTTGTAAAGTGCTCAGAATTTAATTGGAAAATGAGCCCTTAACTAATTCTATACGTGTAGTAGGAAGATAAAGGTCTTGCTCCGCGTTCATAAGTGGATAGCTGTGTAATGAAAGTTTTGAATAGGAGGAGCGTGCTAACGAAATTAGCAAACGGATGTAAAGATGAATAAAGAAGGAAGAGTCAATTTTTGAATCTTTTAAAAAAATTCCGGTAGTCAGTCCTACTGTTTAGTCAGAGTTAATATCTAACAGCTCTCTTTTGTAGTTTGAAGATTCGCTTAAAATGAGTCGCCAAACACGTTCCCAGAAGGGAAGGGAATGTCAATCGTTAATACTCTTACTAGTTTCAATTCTAAATGTAGGGTTAGTTTAAGAAGAATACTGTCTTAGAAAACGTCCAACGTTTTTTCGTCAGTCTTCTTATTCCAATGTAGAGACTCATTCAATACTTTTTAGTTCATTCGAATATCAATGTAGTTTTGCTCAGTCCAATTTATTAGTCATTTCTCATAAATAATTTCGTAATTTGATCATTTTATCTAATGCTTTTCCGTTATAATGTAGTTGATTTTGAGCAATCAATTTCTTCTATTCGTATATCGTCCATAAACGACTCATGATGAATCTATATCAAGGATAATCAGACGCGTTTATATAATAGTATTGTCATCTATCTATGACAATTGTGCATAATTTTAAGTTTATCTGCTCTTAAGTAAACAATTGAGTCCAAAATTCTGTTACATTCTACCCTGGTGATTCTAGTATTGATAATGATACGAATATTGACCATTATACAAAATTTTGAATTTTTCGAGCACGAAACTTACTTTACGGCACGACTTTTTGAAAATATAGTATTATCTTCCTTCATTCCTCAATAAATCTTTGCAAAATTTTGAAAAGAACGTTTGAAAAGACTACTCTGTTATCTATCCATCTATCTATCTTGAATTATAATATTTTTAAATTGTGTCTCTATAAAACTTATTATGAATTGTTTTGATAATATACGAAATTTTATTTTTTTTATTAAATAAATATTAAAACCAAACTCAAAATACATAAAAAATTGTTTACTGTCTTTGCCAAAAAAAGAATATTCTGATAAATTTAAGTTAAAATGGATTATTCATTTGAGGATAAGAACTTCAAACTAACACAAAAAATTAAGCGGATATGACTTTGCCGAGGATAAAGTTACATTAACCTGACATGGTTTCTCTCTATACGGATGAAACCGTTATACACCTTAGGGCTTTTCGGAAACTACCATCCTGTGTCAGATAGATCAACTATCAGTTGATTGCGAATCCTAATCCCGAACGAGATTCTTATCACAGTTTCCGAACGTCGCATACGATTTGGGGTAGAAATTTCAAAAGGGAACCTTTGGTTTCTATTGCTTTTATTTTTTCACTATAATTTTTCCATGATGTTTTATGTTTATATTTTTATAGTTTTTCGGTGTTTGAAGATCTTGATTTAGTTGTATGTATAATAGATTCTAGGTGTTTAGTAATTGTTATTGAGCAATTATTAATAAATATAATAATAATAATAATAGTCAAAGAAATATCAACTGGTTGCAATCACCGACTTGTATAATGGAGAGGAAAGGATTCTATCATATGGCTATATCCAGGTTACTTCGATCAGTTTCTGAACACCAGCGAACGTGATCTGGATTACCTTTCGAACATTCAGATCACGATCGGGTTACCCGATCTTTAGATAGCTTTTTGGCGTCCTTGAATAGCTTATCAAGTTATATACAGAGTGCTTCTAAATTTATGCGTTAAAATTCTGGAGATGATTGCTCGTTTGAAATTAAGATGGGTCTTTCCTATAACAAAATTTTCTCAGCTCACTCCTTTCCGAGATATCATTCTTATGATGTCCAAAATTGAGTTTTAATGTTTTTTCACAAAATTTCCAAAACAGTATTACATTTTAAATCTTTGCTGGTGCTCAAAAATTACAGAATTTCGAGTTTGTAGCATTACAAGAAATTTAAAAAAATTAATTTTAGCTACCATCTTTTAAGGTAATATCTCAGTAAGGGGTGAGCTGAGGAAATTTTCTTATAAGATAGACCCATCTTAATTTCATTCCAGAAATCACCTCCTGATTTGTGTCGCATGAATTTAGAAACACTCCGTACAATTCAAAAAATTCTTAATACAAATATGTCATTTAACAGTTCTCTACAAAACTTCTGAGCTGTTTGTTTACATTTTGTACTAGCATGTTTGAGTTCCAAATTTATCCGTCGAGGCGCTGGCATCTACGCAGAAGCTCCCAATTAGAGATAGTATTTGACATGGGAATAAATTGGGGCAATTAAAAATCATTGTTTCTGAGAAGTCGGAGTTCAGAATTGGAATTGTTCTCAATTAATTGCATTACATTTACATCTAATAACTTTGGAGATATCCAAGCACTTGCTTTAACAAATGTAACGATCTACATCTTTAAATTTTACGTCGATTTACATAATAATGGTGGAATTATAGTTTAGAAAGCATAATATTTTGAACAAACCATTGAAATTTTTCTTCTGTTCCTTTTTTAAATTTCATTTATAAATCAAAATTTTAATACAAGGATTTTCGTTAATTTTATGAAATATTGGTACATTGTGCGGTTCTGAAGAGCTCTTAAAATTTTCTCTTCAGTTATCTTAACTTTATTTTTCAAGACTGATACCCTCACGTCAACATAATTTTTCCAATAAATATGAGGAATTAATAATAAATTCAACAATACATGTATTATGTTAAATTAACACTTCAGTATTCATATTCAAATAAAAGACCATTTTCTAGCGCAATACCAGGAACAGAAGCATAAACTATTCACTTACTATTGCATGAACTATTTGCTCGATTTACTAACATGTGTTTCGCGTTTAAGTTAGCTAGAAAGGATCGTTGCAAATCTCTACTAAACTCCTAAATATATCTTCTACCGCGCACCGCCAGAAATCGTTTTACTAATGTGAAATCGGAATACACTCGCTCCAACAAGTAATTCCAACAGATTTATGCAAAAAATTTATTCGGTGTCAATAGAACCGAGTTCCATATTGAGCAAAACTGTTAAATGTGATACGATTTTATTCGTGGATGACAACAATTTTCAGGCACTATGGCATTACAAACTTTTCAATTCAGGTTTAAATTCGTTAACAAGAGTGTTTACCCCATAATTTCGTAACAATTTTCGCGGGTTCTTAAACGAACCAACTAATAGATGTAACTTGGAAAAACAAAATCTATAAGCTACATAGCAGAAAGTTGTGAAAAAAAATTAGGTATTTGAAATATTAAAAGCTGATAACACTTCCTGGCGCTAATTGGTTCATTCTTGAAATAATATGTGAAAAATTATTTAAATACAAATTCGAACCAGTTTTGGATAACAATTTGCACTGTCATACCAAGTTTATTCCATGAAACAGTCAGTTATCAATTTTTGAAGGTTGAAGCAATTTCAGTAGGAAGGTAATTTCAACTATTGCATGAGTAACGTATTGTGTTCGTCTTCCAAGTATTGAATATACATTAGCACGAAACTTTCCTATACATAAATTATCAGAAATTTCCAAGTACAAAGAAAATTTACCGTGGTGCGGAATAGAACTCCAAGATCAATTTTCAAGTGGAGATGTTAAGAAAAAAATGTCATTTCTTTTATAAAGGATACGACAAACTGTTAATAGATTGAATCAGGAAGGTTCCAAAGAGCTAGTGCATAGGATCATAAAGCTGTGTAAAGTCTCAATTTATTGAATTGTAGAATTCCAAAGTTGCAGCTTCTGCGATTCAATACATCGGAAACAAAAGCGATATATTTCTCAAGAAGAACTCAACTCCAGCCCAAAACTTTATATCTTTATGAAGAATATATGAAACAAGTAAATGATACTTGACCAAAAATTAACATGGATAACACACATTCTGACATTGAAAAAAAAATGCCAACCTGCAATTAACCTACTCAGGACACTAGCATTCAAAAGCTAGGGTGCAGAATATTTTAGTTTCCTACACAAATACAAATCATTGATAAGATGTAAACTTGACTACGGAGCGATCCTCTACCACTTTCTTATCCAAGACAATATCTGAGCACCTCGTACGCAGTCTCTGTATTATCAAATACAAGAAATTCGTTACGTCGTATCTGAAAATCTGTCGAAATCCTTTGTACTCTCACCTATTACATCTATACATTCTGCTGAATTTTTTGCCATTCTGGAAGCACATAAGTAATTTCAGAAAATTGGATCCAAGAATATCTTTACAAAAAAAGATTTTCAAAGTTCACCAACGGCAATCTGTCAACAATATCCCAACCATCCTGTCACCATACATATTAAGAAAAAGCTACTCGAGAAAAATATTAATTTCATGTGGGTTCCATCCAACAGCGGAATAGAGGGAAATGAAAGCAAAAAATGTATGCAACAACGAGCAATCAGTGAAGAGTAACTATATAGTACATACCGATTTCAAAGCATTTTTAAAAAAAAATCCAAGAAAAATGGCAAGGAAAAGCAAATCAGAACCAACACAAACCTTACGAAACCGCTAAGAATTATCACGACTATAATTCCAACAATATATGTAGGAGAGAACAAGTGACTGCCGTCTAAGAATCGGACATACTCGTATGACACAAGACTACCTATTGGCGAGAAATCACAAATCAACGTTCAGGATGTGTAACAGTGAGTTAACAGTGAAATATCTCTTAATTGACTGTTTAAAATATGATAATGAACGAATAATGAATCAATTGCCATATTCACTCTAAAAGCTACCTCAACAAATCCCAAATAAACCTGAAAGACATGTTTTTTGGAACTAGAACAAAAAAAAAACTGATAACACCAGAGCAGACTAGTTTTAGAAAACACAAAAGCACAATCGACAATATTATAGATCTAGAAAGTGATACACATAAGGCTTTAGCAAAGAATCAGAAATGCATAGCTCTATTTTTTGACATAAACAAAGCATTCGACATGGAGGCCTAAGATAGTAAAAATCTTGAAAGAATGGAACATAGATGTACACATGATGGCTTTCAGTCGCAATTTTCTGAATAATAGATGTTTTCTAGTTAGGATAAATGGCTCCATATCTCACCTCAAAACACAACAACATGAAACACCGCAGGGTTCCCTAATTAGTCCTACTCTATTCCTGATAGCTTTCAACAATATTTACAGAAACCAATAAAAGTCAGAAACTATGCAGATGATCTGTTTATGTACATGAAAAGTGCGAATCTAACAACAGTGGAATCAATTTCACAATCACACATAAATGTACTTGAAAATGTTCCAGACACTCCGTTTTTCGCTTCTCTGCAGCGAAAACTAAATGTTTTCTAAAAGAGAGGTATACCAAAAAACACTACTAGAACTAAATGGTATTCCTCTCGGGTATGTATTAAAAATCACATACTTGGGAATGATCTTCGACTCGCAATTAAATTGGAACGAACACATTGAGGACCTTGTCGTCAATGGACTAAACCTATCAAAAGTTCTCTTAAACAGAGACCGTGGATCTGACCAAGAGACTTTACTCTCTACTCTCAATCTACAGGCATGTCCTAAGATCTAGGATCGATTATAGGTTAATCGCCTATGCCTCCGCTTAATACCGATACTAAAATGTTCAAATGTTCAATCAAGAAAACTAGGATTGATATACCTTCTCCATGGCTGATTAAAATTCTGAGCATTGACACAAAATTGAATATGAAACCCCCAATGGAGCACGAAAGCTCTGTATATTCAACAGAAATATATGCTATCCCACAAGCTTTGGTCGAAATTCAATCATCAAAGCCAAAGAAAAACAGAAATAATAACTGAATCCTCAAATGCCTTGGAATATCTATACGAACAACCCTCTTGAACTACAAATTAAAAAACAATTGCATCAAATACAAAACAACAACAACAACTTAAATGTCAGATATTTGTGAGTACCCTCTCATCAAGGAAATGAAGATGCTGACAAGGACGCAAAAGACAATATGGTTTGCAGTGATGTACATACAGTGAAAGCATATATCGAAATGAAAAATAATCTTCCGTGGCAATCTGAGTGAAAAGATCGTTTTAAAAACTAAAACAAATAGAGGAAAGTGTTGAACAGTGGCCGCGAATATGTAGTAATCGCCCCAAAACAAGTAATAGTAACTAGACTAAGAATAGGTCTAAACTTATGAGCGAATATTTACTATAAGACATATACTTTTAGAATGTACATTACACGCGTCGATAAGACAACAATGTTATTTTCCAAATGACATGAAAACCCTAGTAGGAAAGAATTGCGACGTGGATAAGTAACTGTTAAATACTCGCTAATAATCCTGCATGGTTGATGCGTGAAATGTTTTTTATTACTTACACAGCTATCTAAAATAGGATAATGGTAGATATTTATCGATTATATGAAAACTTGGACAATACGATTAACCATCATTCTTATACGCAACGATTTGGACCTTTAATCACACCTACATGGAATACATGTATCTAATATTTTAAGATGTTTAGCTCTGAAGACTAATTTGATTTACCTCAACTCTGGACAAATGTGAAAATTACAATAGTTTGCTGTTGAATGAATTGAACTTTATGATAATAATTGTAATATATTGAATTTTAATGATTTATTATGATTATGGTATAACCCAAACAAAAGGTTAAAGCAACAAATCTTATAAGCAGCATATTGAGAATAATTTTCAATAAACTGTTTGTTATGCGTATTCAACCAAGATAATTATTCACCTCAATTATCAATGGAAATATCAAAACCCTAGCCAAAGGTACCACGCGTGATAAGCATGTGTATTGAGGTCGTATTCCATAATGTTAAACAATTCTGATAATTTCACGTTTATTGTATTCAATAGTTTGAGTTGTATCAAGAGCTAAGTTCTGAAGAATCATTATGAATTTCTAAGCAAATGCATGGATGTCGAATAAATAAATTGACAGAAAAACATGTTGTTTAAATCTAGACCTATAATCATTAGAAACACAGAATTATTGGATGTTCTACGAAAGTTAATTTTTTATTTATAATTTGTTTTACCTGTAGGTAACAATACATTTCACAATATGAGAAATCTGATTTTCATCGTTTCATTTTTTTTAAAAAAAAAACGACAAAATATAAGAAAAAGAAAGTTTCGAGGTTAGTTGAAATTTTCATGTACTCATTTTGTCCATTTTTCTTCCAAATCAGCTTTATCGAAACCGCTAAGAATTTCGCATAAATAACAACAATTATGATGAAAGTTAAAATAATAAAACTTATGAAATTATTAACATCGACAAACCTTACTAGTTTATGGATATTTTCAATCATTTAATAATAATAATAATTTAATTAGGTTATCATTCACTTTATTTACTTAGAAACAATGATAAGCAACAAAAATGACACAAATAATGAAACAAGAAAATTTATGCACGATATAGGGTAAATAATGAGTACAAAAACATAATGCAGAGCAAGAGAACAAACTGAGAACCAAATTGAGAGTCTACAAGACTGCGATAAAACCAGTAGTTGCACACTCCGCTGAAACTATGAGACTAACAAATATGGACAAAGAACAACTAAGGATATAAGGAGAGGAGGAGGAAAATTCATGAACCAGTAAAAGTTGGTAATAATTAGTGTAGATGACTTATGAACTATATAATTGAAAATATATCAGAAAATGAGAATATAGAACAATTGAAGCAAAAAGAATACAATGGTACGAACACTTTAAAAGAATGGAAAAAAACGGCAGAGTACAAGGGAACAAGGGATTACGGAGTTGAGACCAAACGAGGAAAGAATACCAGGAAGCAAAAAAATAGATGGAAAGATCAGATATGTAACGTATAGGAGTATATGATAGGAAAAAACTGATGCAGGATAGAAAGAAATGGAGAACAATAGTCGATGTATCAAACATATGTGTTAAGCTGTAATTATTAAGTAGTGATAAAATGTTGGCTTACCACCCACATAAAATACAGGGTCAAAAGAGTCCAATCTGATTTTATTCATAGTCTGGAAATCAATTACTTAAGAATTAGGGCTTCTCAAATGTAGTTGATTATTTCAAAAAACAATAAATTAATCGATTTCAAAAAGCAAATTGATGCTTGATAGAAATATTACTGTTATTGATAATTGAAACGATGAATACAAAAGTATTCAGAAACTTGGAAATATATATGATGTAATACACTTAATTTTGCCCCAATCCCACCACTAATACTCTCATATTTGATTTATAAATCTTTTAAATCAAATTGATATCAGCATAGACGGAGATTAGTAATTTTAATTAAGTAAAAGTTGAGAAAAGTTATGTAGATCTAGATCGAGGGCAATTTTGTTCAAAATGAGTTCGATTTCAAATCCCATCTTTCCAACTAATATTTGTCCTGATATAACTTGATACAAGTAAATTGAATATTGAATCATCAAATCAAATATTAAATAACATCTGAAACGAAAATGTTATTACTATTAAAACTATTCACTTCCTTATTTATTGCAACATTCATTTCCTTTTGCATTACGGATAATTGAAATAAATTTTTTCAACTCAACAGTATTCTTTCATAGTTATTGCAGTTGCGTATAAACGCTTCCTGATAGACCCTACGTGATCCACTTAAAACTATCCAATGTCGATGTCGGTTAAGAGTATTGAGTACTCACCGATGATCGTCCTTGATGCCTATTAAATAAAGTAGCGTCCCAAGTCGCATTTTGTCAAACAGTTGATTGGTAAGACAGACAAAAGGTTCACCTATCTGTAACTTAGCTTGTTTCATGACAGGTGTTTCCTTTTATCTCCGTAGACTGTCTTGTGATTATACTTCTAAAAGATGTGATAGCTACACCAAGAATAGGCACCATATCACACGCTTATAGTACAGTAGCTTAGCCTTTATGACTTTTATAGTAGCTCTCATATCCGAGCAGATGTAAATTCCTGTATTTCTCTTTCTTCGACTAACTACAGCCCGAGCATATTCCACCGCAACAAATACTTTAGCTAGAAAGACCGTTATGTGTTTTGCAAGCGAGGAGAATTCGGTTATTTTCGAATGTCCTCTGAATAATTTTGCATTGGCCAAGCCATTTATCTTGGAGACATGTTTGAACCTTGTGACTCCATTATTTAGTATTGTGGGCCATAGAGTTCATATTATCAACTTTTACAGGCATCATTCGATTACGGTCTATTAAAATGATAGGAAATTCACCCACAGCCTGCGTCATGCATAGCCAGTTATTCTAGATAGTAATATTTCAATAATTTTTGTCCTAGATATATAATGGCAAAGAAACCAGTTTGACATGAAGTAAAGAATCGCGCCTCTACACTTTTTTAGTAGCGAATGGCTGCGGAAACTGCGGTTTTTCATTATGAATGTTTGGCGGTCCTGCTAATGACATTTTTAAATGCTGTCATGTTGACTTTCATGTTTCCGATTTACTTGTAATTTGAATTTATTTTGTCAAGTAACTGAAAAAAGGTTTCTCTAGATTAGAACATTAAAATCTCATCATCAAGTCTCTTTGATTGCGCTAAACTCCTGCTGCACTCTAATTTCCATTTTTTCTCCTGCATGTCCACCACACGATGGTAGTGTACCTACAACAACGACTACATTACTTGAAATTTTAATCACTGAATGATTTACACCCACAACCACTGAGTAATTTGTTATATTCATGTTATATATCTGTGTAACCAACCCTGAAGACTTCTGATATATTTGTTGAATTGAAACATCTAATGAAAACATGTGAAGCTCATTCATCAAGACTCTCTCGTCGTTAACTAATTCAACACAAATATTGAAATTGATGAGTCTCCAGCAGTACACACATCATTCAACACTATTTTTTTAGATGAACTGAATTGAACTTGAGGCTTATAATAAATTTTTGAGACTCGGAACTGAATATTGTGAATGATATAGTTCATACAAAAAATTACAAATTATATCATCTGAAAAATGATTCGCATTTTTGTCATTATAATTTGAGCATATTCTCCTGATCGTTTTCCCCCTATTCTTTGTCAATTGTGAAATGTCTCACATGATTTTTTCTGAAAATCTCCAGTTTAGTAGTTGCTCGAAGCTATTGCTTCCAATTTTCTTCAATTTTTGTCTATTTTAATATTTTAATCTGTTGATTGAGGCATGCCTAGTCTTAATAATCATATGATCTTTTGTTTGACTATTTGGGATATCCATGTATGCTTATAAACATATATAAATATATGTTTTGAGTTAGGAATAAGTCGAAGTAATTACCGAATTATACTAAGAGGGATTAACAACCAATGAGAGTTCTCGAAATACTTAGAGCATCAAATCCTGCAGCTGTTAATTGAGGAACAAGTCGATAATATACGTCACAAAGAATAGAGAAATAATGGAAAATGTTATAGCAAATATCCATTAATGGATTGCATTAGAATAAGAAGGAGAATCATCAAATCAATGCTACTAATGAAATCTACAGTCAATTCTCATTACACAATTCTTGTAAACTAAAGTTACAAATTATAGGTTTGAGGCTAATTTCTCTCCAAATTTTTCTATTGGTCTATTATCATATTCTTTTAGCAGAACGTCAGAAATTTATTCTCATTAGCTTTCTCTGTTGGTACAAGAATCTATAAAAATGATATATAGAATAATGTTTTTCTCAACTTTGTTATGTTAATCCTTTGATTGACAGGTTATAAATCAATACTATCTCATCCATGACCTTACTGAGAAACATATCCAGTTCCTTGAGTATGTTTTTATGTACTTGCACTTCTCATAAAAAACGTATAGATATACTTCTACTCTATCTGATCCCGTAAACAACCGAAAAGTCTAACTTATATCCATCCGCATCTGTAACTGTTTCAATGCCCAAGATACGATTTCCATATACCTTATCCGCTTCCCAGTCGTCGCCGAGTCATCAGTCTATATTCTTTTGTAACAAAAGTTTTTTTTTCAGTGTGGGGTTGTTAGCATAATATTAGCTATCATCCAACTCTTTTGATAAACATCAAAATGGCTTAAGTCTAGGTATATTGATGGCATTTCAATGGTATCACGTCGTCCGATTCATTAATTTGCAAGTATTTTATCGAGATATACTCTAATAATAATAGCAGAATATGGGGGAGCACAGTTTCCTTGGTATAATATTCGTTTTGAAACCAGTCTTAGTATATTCTTCCTATAAATTCATCATCTTATCACTCAGGAACTGTCCTCTCCTAAATAGAAGTTTAACTCAAATCCCACTTGCTACTTACATTTCTCCAAATGATTGAATGTACTTTTACGATATTCAAATCAGACAAAAAGTAGTTTGGTGAGATGTGCTTTTATTTCTCAGGGTTTTGAAAAAACTGATTATTTAAATTTTAAATTCATGATTTGCTCGTGAAACTTTGGAAAAGTGTCGCTTTCCGTACAAATTACACAATAATGATTCAGCTTCATTGTTTTCCATGGAATATAGTTAAGAGTTCGGTACAGTAAAAACAAAACTTTTAATTCGAAACTTGTCATTATTGTGAGGCTATCGGAGTTTTCTCACTACATATAACTACATTCTAAAGTGAAATTCTCTTGGTATACGTTTGCATCTATTGTTATCTGAAAACAACAGCTTCTCATTATGAAACATTTCAAAATCATCCAATATGTATGCCGATATAATGATTTTTGTTACATCATATTCAACCTATGTATTGAAACTTCATGGCAAATTATTACCCTAATCAAATGGAATATGTCAAGAACATACCATTGAAATCAAACTTAAACGCCGAAACTCAAACAATTTAGACTCTTTGGCATGAATATATTTTTTTCTTAATAAAATGAGCATAATTAGTTTTCAGGAATGTCCTTCGACAAAATGATATATCAACTAAAATTTTTTGTTGAACTATTTGCCGAGCATAATGTTGAGTTGACTGGGAAGATATTTACAAATCCAAATACAAGATTAAATAATGAATCTAGTAATGAAATTAATGCTGTGATACATATATATATATATATATATATATATATATATATATATATACATATATATATATATATACATATATATATATATATATATACATATATATACAGTGCTTTTCAGATAAAAGTATCCACCTTTAATAACTTTTGTAATACTGGTATTTAGAAAAATTCCAAAAACACGTCAATTTATGTTGGAAGGGGCAAGCATTATGGCTTATTTAAACTTACTGGATAAGCCACCCCCTCATCCCTAGCAGCATCCCCTTTATTTTTTTAAATTACTTTTCATATTTTTTATGTAAAATTTGGATACTCCTCTTTGAGCTGATTTCAAAAATGTATAATACTTGTAGGTTAAAGTGGTTAGTTTATGAGATAAACAATTTTTCTTTTAAGAGCACAAATTTTACTTATTATTTACTTTCACCTTATTTGCCTGTACTAAAATGGATTGTACAACAGTTCAAACTCTTTAATCTTTTTAACTGTGCTATTTATTCTACTTAAAAAATCCAAACAACAAAAAACTCTACTTTTTATTAAAGTTTGACATTGTCAACTAGAATTTGTAGTCACTATTGATAGTGTAATTTGATACATTATTTATTTTGTTTCTCTGAAATGGTTTACTCTTTGCAAGAAAGAATTGAAATTGTAGGTTTATACTACCAAAATAATAATTGTGCAAGAGCTGCTGCTAGAATATTTAACGAATTACATGACGGAAGACATGCAACTCATAAGTATGTAATTCAACTGATGTAGAAATTTACCACAATAGGGTCTGTTTGCAATAAAGTGCATAAGCGAGAGGGACTCGTAAATAACGAAGCAATCCAAGTGGCAATTTTAGGGCAAGTCAGCTTAGAGGCTCAACAACCCCAATCGTTGTCAACAATAAGTAGAGCGATCGGTGTTTCATCTTCTACAGTTTTCCGAGTTCTACATAAATTCAAGTACCACCCATACAAAGTTAAGTTGGTGCACGAGTTTAATGAAGATGATTTTGATCGTCGTTTAGAGTTTTGCGAATCAATGACGCAAATTATCAATAACAATCCACAATTGTTAAACAATATTTGCTTTTCTGATGAATGCTCATGGTCATTAAATGGCTTAGTAAGTAGGCATAATTGTAGATATTGGGCTGAAAGTGATCCACATATTATGCGTGAATTCCATACACAACATCCCCAAAAGTTAAACGTTTGGTGTGGTATCCTAGGTGACCACATTGTCGGACCTTTCTTCATCAACGGAAATTTAAATGGTGAATCATATCTTGAGTTACTCAGGGAAGGGGTTGACCCACGTATTACAACAATAATAGAAAATGATGATAACCTTTCCGAAGATTTACTGGTATTTCAACAAGACGGAGCTCCCCCACACTATGCTATGCCTGTCCGACAATTTTTAAACGAAACATTCCCCGCTCGTTGGATAGGTAGAAGGGGGCAGATGATGGAGTGGCCACCTAGGTCACCGGATTTAACACCCCTAGACTTCTTTTTATGGGGGTATTTAAAAACAAAAGTTTATGCTACCCAACCAGAATCTCTGGATGATTTACGAGAGAGGATAGAAAATGAATGTCGACAATTAAATCCAGCCGTATTAAGCAATGTCAGAGAGGCATTTCAAAATAGATTATACCATTGTATGGAAGTGAATGGTACTCATTTTGAACACTTATTGTAACTTCATAATAAATAGCACAGTTAAAAAGATTAAAGAGTTTGAACTGTTGTACAACCCATTTTAGTACAGGCAAATAAGGTGAAAGTAAATAATAAGTAAAATTTGTGCTCTTAAAAGAAAAATTGTTTATCTCATAAACTAACCAGTTTAACCTACAAGTATTATACATTTTTGAAATCAGCTCAAAGAGGAGTATCCAAATTTTACATAAAAAATATGAAAAGTAATTTAAAAAAATAAAGGGGATGCTGCTAGGGGTGAGGGGGTGGCTTTTCCAGTAAGTTTGAATTAGCCATAATGCTTGCCCCTTCCAACACAAATTGACGTGTTTTTGGATTTTTTCTAAATACCAGTATTACAAAAGTTATTAAAGGTGGATACTTTTATCTGAAAAGCACTGTACTATATAAAGCATGCTTGCGATAACTTAAAATTTTTAGAAAAAACTATTTGCAATCAATGCAGTCATTTGGTTAGATCCAGAAATTCGAAAAATGGTTTCTTACTTAAATAAATAGACATCGAACGCCATTAGTGCGTCATGATTAATAGTTCGCTTCTCCATTTACTGATAAAAAAACTAGTGCTTGATAATAATCTAAAAACAATGTTTGTACAAAAGCGGTTTGCTGTAACCCACGCCAAAGCTTATGAAGTGTATAGTGTACAATTGGATATGCTAGACGGAGCTTTAAAAGAAAAACAAACGACGATGACTAATTAATAGTACGTATTTTTTCATTAGAATGACGCACGACAGTCGCAAGTTAGAACAGTAGAAAAGCGATCGCGAATCCTCCAACAACCTGGATCTTCTTCTTATATACGAATAACATTTGTTTGTTTCTTGCAAAATTCCATTTGTGGAAATAATGAAGAAAGCCTCACAACGTCTTGACCGGATATTTTGTACCAAAATAATTTCTACACGAGGGATTAAGATAATAGTTGTTAAGCATAAGAGGTTGTAAACGACTGTATCGCTTTAATTAAATTTTATTTCATTCAAAGGACTTAAATCTATTAGAAAACCATATAAATTATTATTACACCAAACAAATAAAACCTGCCGTAGATTAACAAGTAAAAGATGAAATTTTCCGAGGTAGAAATGAACTTTTATTGACAATAAACTTTTATTAAGCCGGTATATTAGAATTTTCGTCTGCTAATATAAGAATGTTTACATTATCTTTCACACGAATGAACGGCAAAATTAGGTCCAGAGAAAGAACTCTATCAATTTGAAAAACAAGGAAAATTTATATTAGAAGCAATACAAATTGTTCTTTTCGGGAAGAAACCGAAAATACACCAATCTTTTTCACGATCAAATGAAAAAAGTGTTTAATAAGGTACTTAAATAATTTTTACTTACCAGAGTTAATTCACGGGTATATGAAAGACGGTTTATTTCAAAGTCAAATCAGAACTAAAGAAGACATGAGATTCTTCTGCCTAAATATAGTGTGGATAAAGTCAGTAGAAGTACTTCAAAAAGTTACAATTGTTGATGATTCTGATTGATTGGCTATGATTTATATATTTCCAATGATATACAGTGGGGTCCTGCAACAACTAAATTTCTCCAAAGAATATTAACTGAGCTGTGATTTTATACAGAAATTTCGAATACCTAGCTGAAGAAAACTTTATCTGGTAATGTTAACCTCGCAGACATTAATATGAATATAAGATAGACGTAGCCACCACGTTCCTATAGTCTAACTTTCCGGGGATATTTTGGCATCATCAATTATTGAATATATCAAATATTTCAAAGTTGATTTTCTTTGTTCAAACATCCAATATATGGATGAAGGATCCAATTGCTGGATTAAGGAACTTTCTTAAACTCGATATCACTACCTAATTCCTCTTCAATTAAATTTTTCATAGGTGTAAATACGAGAACTGCTACTTATGTTATGAGATATGGCAACACCAAATCTGACATTACCATCATGAAGTGTAACATTTCTGATACTAATGATTATTCATGCCTAGGACTTGGATTAAACCAATAGCAGTGTGCCGATCAGATTGCTTCAAATTTTGGTGATGAAGCACCATCTAGAGCCACCGTATTTCGCAGGATTTCCAAATTCAATCGTGGTCGCACTTCGTTACAGGATGTATTTCGTGAAGGTCGTCTAAAATCGACCGTTATGCCGCACTTTGAATGCCGCATAATTTGACAGTCGCTCAAAAAATGCTTGTGTCTATTGGGACAACGAAATGCTCAAATGCAATCGTGGTACTTCAAAAGATGTCTATCAGATCATGGATCTATGCATATGAACGGAAACTAAATAACAATCGTTTGTATGGGTCTCACAGGACGAGCTATATTCAACAAAGTTGTTCGCACACGAATAAAATGGTACCCTGTTTTTTCGGAATAACTGGGCATTTGTCACCGTTTCATTAAAGGAATCTAGAGCGGTGAATTCTAAATGGTATATCAGTATTTGTTTGCCAGAAGTTTCGAAAAAATCAGGGAAACCAATTGCAGAGGACGAATCATTCTTCACCACAACAATGCGAGCTCTCACACAATTCAAACAAAAACGTGTTCAAATAGTCAAAACATCCAATTGATAGGAGAGATATATTAGGTTACAAGTTAAACGTTTTTCTTCAGCTGGAGAAGCGGTTGATGCGTTCAAATCACATGTTTTGGGAGTATCTCAATCGTTATGGAAACAATGGCTTCGTCAATTGATACAAATAGATGCAAATGTGTATTGATCTTAATTGAGAATATTTTGAAAAACTATGAAGCAATATCAAATTATGAATATTTGTTTTTATATTTATTTAAATTTCAAAACTTGAGCATCAACCCTCCTATCACCCTTAGATTTCTTTCCTATTCCACCAACTGGTCTAACTGGTCTAAAAAGGCCCTTTCATTGAACGAAGAGTGTTACTGGTAAGCTCACTGTACAATGTCCGGTAAAGTACCATCTAAAGAACATCGGAGAAACTCCCGACAGCTCTTATGGCTTCTATAGAGAATCAAAGAAAACCACGTAATCCTTAAGCAAAGTCTACGGTACTTACAACATGGAACAGTCCGAGTTACACGGTAGATCAATAGGCCAAAGTCTTGGCGAGGTAAATTCACGACCTCCGCCCTAATCCAATTCAAGTTAATCACCCTCAGAAAGTTGAAATGGGTTTCAATTGCATCTAACATATAATTATGTCGAATATATCGGCCACTATACAATTTTACTGTATAACATTTCTGTAACAAAATCTTAATTGCGTAGGATTTTTCTCATGTATCGTTTTTTTGTGTTTCTAGTACGTGTATGGGGTGTATGGAAAAATTATTCATCATCCTAAAAAGTCGAACGAAGTTTTATCCTCTTCAACCGCTCTATTTTCATTGTTCCAGTTGGGAATTCAACACATATCTGTTTCAATATGCTACGTAAATTAATGTTATCTTTCAAATAGAAGCTTCCTTATACACATGAGGTCCTGAATCCCATTATGAGTTCAAAAGTGAGAGTTGTCGTGTTCTCCTAATAATTGCAAATTGAACCATGCACAAACTCCATTAAACTAGTTAACAAGTATGATCGGTATCGGAATTAAAAGGTTCAAATGCTTACAGGTCTTGATATTAATCACTACATCATCGAATAATATAATATTGAACCTTTATTACCATCTCAAAGTCGCTTGTGTGTTGTGCTGACCAGTCACCACAGATAGAAGGAACGAACATATTAGCGACAGATTCAAATGTCTATATTTAGCGAGAATACTATGCACAATACTGTCAGAGGTCGGTTTGCCTCTCTATATCCATAATCGAAGCTAGGAAAGTGGAAATTGTTATTAAATTGTTAAAAAAAAGAGAGACTGAAGAAACCATTCGCATCCCAGGGTCTACTCAGCTTTGTAGCTACCAAACAGGACCATAAACTAAAAACAAGAAAGAAAAAGCTATTGCTATTGTAACAAAATTAAAATTTTGACGTTTTTTGGGTAAAAATTTCCGTTTGCTAGTCAATGAATAAATAAATAATAATAATCAGCGAAATAAAGCCATTGATCGACGGAGGTGGAGCAATTTATTGAAATAGATACAGGAATTAAGAGCTCGAGGTCGGAGGCAGCGTAAGGCGAGGCCCATCCCCAAGGCCTCGCGCCTCACAGCCGAAAATAAATTTAAAAAGGTATGGAAAATTCAAAAAAACACGCCACAAGGATGTTCTTATTCTAGAGTATCTGGTAGATGCTCGGAGCCAAACACGCATTCACCCCACTACCACACGAGCACTACCTCCTGTGTCCGCGGAGCCACCAGACTAGAAAATCTTTGGATGTCAATACCTCCGTAATTACTGTATATTATGCATTCATATTTTACAGGTAATCAATATCGAAAATAAGCTTGCGATTGGCTGTAAAAAAATTCAAGTTCCAGCAAACGCTGGGAAATAATAAGAGATAAATTAAAGATTATTATGAAGCCTTTATCAGATACAAGATGAGAAAGCGGAATCCAGGCGGTGAAGGCTGCATTATTGCAATTTGATGATGTTGTTGAATGCATAGAAAACTTAAAATATCGAGAAAAGCGTAGCCTAAAAGAAAAGGTTGTTTGATTATGAAGGCAGCGATCAATATATAGAGACTTTTAAAAGCCGGTATGAAACAGAGTTTTTTAACACCATGATTGATTCTGTGAAAAGTAACATGGAATCGAGATTTATGTCTTTAAATCAACATTTTGAAAATTTTGGTTTTCTCTATGACTTAAACAAGTTAAAGAAGATTCCAAAAGAGGAAATACTGAAAAGTTATCAGGATTTACATACAGTCCTGTAAATAGGTGAAAACAGTGACTTCCAACCTTATGTGTTGTATGAGGAGTTACAACATATGATCCCAAATTCAGCCAACACGTGAAACATCTGCTCCAATATATCATAGAGTACGATTTGAAAGATATTTACCCAAATATTAGCATTGTCCTTGGAATTTTGTTAACACTACTTCCACTGAAAGGAGCTTTTTCAAATTAAAACTAATTAAAAATTATTCAAGAAATGGGCCAAGAAAGACTTAAAGCTTTGGCAGTATTATCTATTAAAGCAGATCATTAAGAAGTTCAATAAAATCAAAAGTAGAAAATTTCTGTTTCTTTAATTATTTCTTTTTTTTTTTTCATTTTTGTTCCAAACAAATATAAGTAAAAATTAGGTTTTTTTAATGAATAGAAAGCTGTCAACTTTCAAGTGATTTTTTATTTTATATTCCCTCCTTTTTGCACCATCAGAGAGTCTCGCGAAATGTAGCTTGCCCACATTAAGTTTAAGTCTTGCACCGCCACTGCTCGAGGTAGTAACTTTAAGTTAATTTAGATGGATAATACCTAGTGAATAAGGAAATTTTTTTACTGCTAATGTAGACTCAAGAATATTTCATTGGATCAAAAAGTACCACAAATTTCATTCATGTGAAATATGAGGGCTAAACATCGGTTTAAATTCTGTGGGATTTCTATAAAACTCATACAAGGTAATACAAGTCTGCTATATAATATATTTCAGATTACTGTTTGTACTGTGCTTTAAAAGTGAGTGAGGTTTAAAGGTGAAAAGTTGTGTCATCTAAAAAATGCAAAATGAGACTGTGGTAAAGTGTGTACTCCGTGGATTCAATTACTACAGCCAAAATAATGTAATTAAGATCAGTGACAGAATTTCGATTGATTGATGGAGTGAACAGACAATATTACTTTTATTGTCTCGAAGTGACATATAAATCACATTTATTTATGGAGTGTCATGCCCAATGACAATATAATTTAGGTTTATATTTTCACACGTATTTTTGGGTAACATATTATAAGGCAATTCTTTGTATCCTTAGTAATCTATCGATGAGAGTTATTTATATATTGCAAAATCACACCGATCCAATGATTTTACCCGAATTATTGAAAATGACAACAACCTTTTGGAGTACTTACTACCCAATCGGTTATCTGATTCAAACCTTTGACATTTTTTGATATCATCAGAAATGTATGTTATTTTTCACGGCATAAGATTTTAATTTTTATAGAATTGAAACTAGAATTTGTGTTTCGTCAACCCTTATTTTCAAGACAAAGAAATAGAACAAAGTTTCAAAGTTATATAAAACACAGTGTTGAAAATTGACTGAATATATCTTTTCAGACACTAGCTCTGAACGTTTTACTTGAAATATAAAAAAAATATTTACCAAAAGCTGGATTAAACAAATTTATTCCAAAATTAATATAGAGCAACGAAATTATTTCAATAGAAGAAAAGGATTCATGCAATTTCAACTGAATGTAAAGTAACATTCTGTCAGAATATAAGTGCTTTGTAGTCACAAACACAATGAACAATATTATGACAAACTAAGAACCTTAGATAACGTTACACTGCTAATAACGACAGAAGATAAATATAAACCATAAACAATTAGCGTGGAATTAATTTTACTGACAGTTGAATTCATTTTGAGACAGTTGAGAGACGATAGAAACAATTCTTCATTATAGAAAACAGTTGGGTATTATCAGACAGTATTAAATAGTTTTTTCATTTCATTTTATTCCCATTCCACCTTCATTTTGTGAAAAAATGAGAAATTCGATTATAATCATAGTCTTGTTTGATTGTGAATCAATTTCATACGTTTCTCTAATATATTGAATATTTGTTCATACAGAAGTAGGATCAAGTCAGGGGTTACTGAAAGTGTTTAAATTGATGTCCATCTTGATAGATGCATTTACGGTAACGTTTCTAAACGGAGAGGCAGTTATCATGAAAAGTTTCAAATTCTTCTTCACTTATACCTACCTCTGTATAATTTTTACATTTTCGTATTCTATGATCATTATTCAAGAATTCAATCGTCCGTGTATATTCCCTGCTGCGCTAGTCATATCATACATACACACAGTTCTCCGATCTTTCTACTAATGAACATTTGTGTTATCTTCAACTCATACACAGAGAATTTGTAGGTTTCCACAAACAAACAAAAATTTTAATAGAATAGACATAGATTGTTGGCACAGGCGTAGAATAAATATGTTTATGACACTATACTAGAGCGATTCTATATAATTTTGTTACTAAATTTTCAAAAGAAACTACTTTACACTTTGAATATCGGAATATTCTCCTCCTAAAATCTCCTAAAAATCCACAAAAATACTTGTTCAAAAAAAGGTCACGTATATCGAATATAAAAAAAATGATTTTTTTTCGACCTTTTAGCATAGTCGGAATTAACATTTGAACATTTGTGAAGTCGTGGCATCAGCTTATAAATCCCATCATCAAAAACCATTTGCTGCTTAGCCGTTAAAGCAATTGGTAACAGTTAAAACTTGTTTTTCCAAGCTTAAAACTTTAGATCCTGAAACTTATTGAAGTTTCTTATGACGCTCGTCAATAGTGAAGCTCTGTTTTATTTTTTGTTTCAAGTCTTCATTCATGAAGAGTGTCCAGAACATTTGTCCTCATTTCAATCAAAAACCTACAGCATCTACCTACGCACATTTCCATCATTCACTACACCTTCACCGTAAACTTCAACAACCTCCCAGTGAATTTCAAGAAACTTCACTGTCTATGAGATTACTGATTGTCAGTATTAGCTTGCTTTGACACAATGCGCGGACAAGAGTGAGTAAGTGTGAAAGAATATGGCTTGGAAGAGAATTCATCAAGCACAGAATTGTTTAATGGTTATACCAAAATATTAATTTAAATATCCTTGATTAAATTCACTATTAGATCTGAAGTATCACGGTTATCTATGTTTGAAAGCTGAGTGAGTTTTAAAGGTAGAAAGTAGTTGTGTTCAACAAGTGACTGTAATAAATTGATTGTTCTGTTAATGTGATTGCTGTAGCCAACGAAAATGTGGAATATTACCGTAAGAATTGATCATCGTAGGAACTGGTTGATGATTGTATGATACCCAACTTGGTAAAATGGATATCTCCCATGAGGACTCTTAGATCTAAATATACTTGTTGAATGAAATTTCGGAGTTGTGTAATTGGTAATTGAGAATATAGTTTACAGGTGATGTAAGGTAGGATAAATTTGTAAATAGAGTTATTTGAGGATCATACATCGGGAGCTGCCAATGCTGCCGTGTGTAGTGGTAGTCTTATGTATTTTCAGCCGCTGAATCCAAATGTGCCCGGCGTTTTTGCGAAAAACTGGTACGTTTTGTTTAAATCGCAATTGTGAAACAAATTATGAACAAATGGTTTTCTCCGGTTCGGACAATTTTTTTCATGCACTGCAACGTTGAGAAAGCGCTTAATTGTCAATCGGGATAAGTACCAAACGCCGGACCTGCACTAATATCGAAGTATACCAATTTGTAGAGTGAGGTTTAAAGAACAAGTACGATTTTTCCATTTAAAAATATGTTCAGTTGGTCAAAAGTTATTAACATCAAAAGTTAGTAAAAATCCAAAAAATAGTTTTGAAGTGACAAAAAATAGGACATTTCATTCTTTCGAGATGAGTCTCTTTTATAGCACACAATGCTGATCTAGAGTCAGATATAATCATACCCCCATCTGCAATCGGTTCTTACTTTGAACAATGAACCTCGTAATGAATAATGGTTCTGTTACATCGACACAATATGAAGTTGATGAAGTTTAATATTATTTTATTCCTAGTTTCCTTCATAAGTGCTGCAGAAAGTCTCTACAAAGTGAATTTCATTATTTTATTTTATATCATTTTATTTGTTGAATAAAACAGATTTATAGTGCAACTTTTTGATGTTAATTGTGAAAAATTCTACTGAAATTTCAGTTCTACATAGAGAGATACAATTATCATAAAGTTTAAAACAGCTTATCGAAATATTTTAGTAATGTAAAATCAGAGTCTAGAAAGTTTGGGTTATGGTTGAAATAATATAGGAATATTTCAAAACAAATATATGAACAATAGAATATAAAATGCGTACTTAATGTGTGAGTACACTGTATTTTTTGAAATGTGAAATGTACCAAGGTAAAATTAGAACTATTCAAAAAACTAATAGGCGTCATTAGGAAACAAATACGATCTATATATTTTCACTAAATACGAAAAACCTGTGATAATACCAATAAATGGAAAGAAAAAAGATACATATATATTCTTTCATCAGTTGCAATTGTTAAAAAAAGTGTTTTCAGAGCACACAATTCATATTCAATGTAGAATATGATTTAACAAAATAATACAGTTCTTAAAGATACATTTTTATTATAAATATTCATATACAATTATTTTATTGATTCTTTTATTTATTATTATTCTTCTTTCTGATAGATTATCTTGACTTCTGATCTTTTTCATATATTTTTTGAAATTATGGATGGATTTCTTAATAAATAATATTTTTATATTTATTAAAGTATATATATATAATTGAAAGAGGCTTAAAGTCAAAACCATCCATCACATTTTAGCTATGCTCAAAATTGTTTTATCAGAAAAAAAGGTAAATATGTAAATTGGAATTTGAGTTGATATCTTTAAAAGTACAATTCTTGGCTATTATTACACTTACTTCAAAATTCGTGAGTAAGAGTATTTGTGGTAGGCTTCTACCAAAAAGAGTTTCACCTGCTAGAGAGTGTCATTGTAAATAAAATAAATGGTGTCATATTTTCTATTTTTGCAAAGAGCTAGAAGTTATATAGTGTTGAATATTTGTAGTGAATAAGGCAAATCTAGATAGAAAAAAGGCTCTTATCAGTGAAAAACTCGAAAATCAAAAACAAGACAACGCGTTATTTTTACATGTTTTAATCAAAGTTCTGAATAAATTTATTGGAACTTAGACTAGGAAAATAACCACCCGTTTCATACTAAAAACACGCTAATTTGGTGTTCTCAAGGTCACAGAGTCCTTTTATTGATGTCCCAAATTCGGAAAATAAATTTTATCAGTTTGTAAATGAATGTGGAGTTAATGAAAAACGTGAACAACAATCTATCTTTCCCCCTACAACCTAGTGACCGTTTTCTAGAAATTGACCACCAAAGATTAAACCAATCCAATTATTGGTCGAGCCAAGAAAATACTATACTAACGTGTTTTCATTATGGTATAGTAAAATTTCGCAATTTTAGTTATAGTTTTTACTTAGATTTTCGTTTTGATCATCCCCTGCAAGCCGTAACACGAAAGTTTTTATTGTAATCAATTATTCATGGAATGAATAATATTTAAATATAAAATGGGAAATTTGATGAAAATAATTGTAGAAGAGTTTGTAGTGGCAATTTTCATTCTCCCTTCTCTCACTATTACGAGGATATAATGAAAAATAATTCTTAGCCTACTATAGAACCTACTATAGAATATAAACAAAATTTCAATGTCAAAATATTTTATTACTCGGCATATTCTCGCCTTAATTGGATACATTTATTACAGCGAACCGGCAACGCTCTTTAGACCTTTAAAAAAATTGTTAGTCGGACGGAGTCAGATCTGGTGAATAAGAGGGGTGATCTAGTAATTCAAACCCTAAATCACGAATTTTTAGCATGGCAACATGAGATTTTTGTGCAGAGGCGTTGTCCTGCAAAAACAAAACACCTTAGTAAAGCTTTCCGCGTCTTTTCTCTTTAATTTTCTCCCGTAGAGTGTTCAGTAATGTCAAATAGTAATAATCTCCAGTTATTGTTCTACCCATATCCAAAAAATCAATCATGATTACTCAATGGTAATCCGAAAAAACTGAAGCAAGAACTTTTCCAACAGATTGTTGGACACGAAACTTCTTAGATCTTGGAGAACCCGAATGTAGTCATTCCATCGATTGTTACTTTGTTTCTGGATCGTAGAAATGTACTCAAGTCTCATCCATAGTAACAATTCGGATTAAGAAGTCTACAAATCAAACGCGATGATTCTGCCCTTGCACGCTTTTGGTCAACATTCAAACATTTGGGGATCCGTTTTGCAGCAATTTTTCTCATGTCCAAATTGTCGTGAACTATATGATGAATGCGTTCGAATGAAATATTCAGTGCTTCAGATATCCGTTTTAGACCAATTCGACGGTCTGATAAAATCATGTCATGAACTGCATCGATATTTTCGGGGACTGACACAGAAACTGGCCTTCCCGATCGGTCATCAACTTCAATGGAAAATTTACCTCTTTTGACGCTTGCTGTCGAATGTTTCATGGTCTCATACGAAGGACATTGTTTAACAAGGGTATTAAGCATATCTTCGTAAATATGCTTACCTCTTAACTCTTTTAAATACAGGTACTTGATGATGGCTCGATACTCCAATTTTTCGATTTTCACAATTTCGGTTGACATTTTTTTTCTTTCAATTTATTGCCTAACTCTGATTCACTTTTTCGACGTCAAAATTTACACTGACACTTCTAATAAGTTATTGTTCGTTGCTATGGTAACGCAATATTTTGGTTATGCATAAAATTGGTCTAGGCTCACTAGATATCAATACATCCTTGTATATATCTATCATACTTATATTTTACTTTCGATTTTGAGTATGTGTTTGTATATATCCTACTCCAAATAATCTTCTCAAATTCAGCAAAAACGTTTTGGTTTCAAAATCGTCTGTTTGGTCGAACAAGTTTGTCCACTTTTTGCATATTCTTAATTATTTTAAAGGATCAAAGGATATTGCGATATCATCGTCCTTAACTGGATTATTCTTCATTTAAGACGCTCATACCACTAGAAAACTCAAAGTTATTATTTTATCACTCCAATAAATTTTATAACTTCATAAGCGTCCTTCGCCCTATTTTTTGACCTAAAGAAATCTTAATGTTAAGCGTGAAGATATTACAGATATTGCAATCAAGATCTTACTGAATAGTCTAAAGTAGCAGATTGACAAGCCAGAAAATTTTAAAACAGACGCAGCGTGATCATTTATAATATAACAATTTATTCTACGTAGTTTTTACCATTGCCTCAATATCTACAAGCATTAAAATATATTTTGTTGAAAAATATTTCATAGTAGAATGTAACTAACAATGTAACAGTTTGAGATAAATACATGTGCAATTAAGATTATAAAGAAAAGTAATTTATTCAATTCTACTAAGACTATAATTCATTAAATTAAATTTAATCTCATTTCCTGCATTATCTCCAACATCTCATTTCGTCTAGTTCCTAAAGTTGGTATATCTGAACAAAGCCCGCCTCTTAAAACCGATGTCATTTCTTGAATAAACTGATTGTTCTAGACTTAAATTTATGTAATGTGAAATGCATTGCAAACGACAGCAAACCCGGAGACTACAAACTCTGCGGGTGCCATGACCCAATTTTTGGATTGTTTTTAGAAAAAAATTTTGGGTCAGTGACAGAATTGACTTTATCTCTCTACACAAATTCATGATTCAATATGTGGTACGAATAAATTAAAAAATTAGACTACATTTATTTCCATTTTCATGCGGCTAGACAAATATACCAGATATTGCTCACGAACAAATGTTCGATGTACAAACGCTCGATGTACGAGAAATATGGAATAAAGCACCCCATGCTTTTTTTTCACATTACTTTAAGCTTATGTCGAAAATTATTTTTACTTCATAGTTTGATGTGCTTGAAAGCGAATTTTTTAGTTCTCTAAAACTATATTCATTCTTCACTTTTCAGTTTATTATTTATTCAATTGATACCACCTTCGTATAATGGTTTCGCTACTTCAATACCCACATCTCGTCGAAACTTGAATTGACCTTTAACAGTATAGTTGGTGAGGTTGTCGAAGGGCTTGATTACCAACACGGAGATCGGAGATTTGAATACTCTGTCAAACAAAATTTTTATTACATTAGCCAATTGCTCTTAGTCCAAAGGAGAGTTACAAACGAACAAACCCATCTATAGTTAAAGAAATATAAGCGTGTTGAAATAAGGAAGTTTCCTAAAAAATTGATCCTAAAACTACATTACAGCATGATGTTAGTATAAGATTCCTTTGTACCATTATTAGAAAGAAGTTTCACCGTAACGCTAGTATAAGTTTTATCTAAAGATGATTATGACCGCAGAATGATATTTTGTGAAACCATAACGCCATATATTATACAATTAGTTTACTAGTAAGGAGTCATGTTAATGTGAAATAGTACAGGTGATTGCCACAATTTTGTAAATAAAAATACTAAATGATTGCAGGAATATTGACTGGACCTTTTAACCTATCCAGATTTGTCAATAAATCACATAGCTCTTGCATTAAAAATTACAGATGTTATAATCTTAATGACATTTGGTTTCAGCACAATAACCATACTTTAATGTTGCTTATAGGGATAAAATTTTGCGGGACAATAGGGTGTGATAGCATCTCCGTTGTCATTTTATAACATCCAGTTGCTTCATGTTTCTTTAGTATCTTATAACTGTTTTCATTTCTTTAACCGAAAATGTACTAGCTCATGATCTTCTTTTGTTTTGGTTATGTCATATCTAGTTGTTTATCGACGTATTATTTCCACGTTTCCATCGCACTTATTATCGATTCGATGGTGAGTATCGATCTGTCTATCAAGAGTTTCAAATTCTTGGTTGCAATGTAGGTCTTACTTCATTTATGTCCCAAACTTCTCCCATTTCCCTTGATATGCTTTATTTTGCTATGCATCAACGATACCCATCATTTATCAATTGACTTCTCACCTCTTCCTGAATGTTTTTAATTAGAGAGAAGCTGTGACAATGAACAGACGTATTAACCACACCAAACGGTCATTTTATGTTATCAGAGATTTATCCCATCTGTCAATATTATCACATTCCATTGTCCGTCAACCACATTCTCACTTTCACAATCATTTTCCACATAGAAATCAATAAACAATTTGAATTAAGAAGAATAGCTCAGAAATACGATCTTCCAGTATTAAATTTTAGCTTTTGAATGTGTTTTTGTGTTAATTTAAGAATTTTAGGTATAATTCCAATTTCATACTATTTTATGGTTCAAGAAAAATTGTAATGTTCGTCGCCGTTAGTTTTAAAATAGTTGACTATTAATAATTCTAATTCAGATACACCTCTCGTACTATCGTACTTGTGTGCTCTTTCGACTGCATGTATACAGTTCAATTGTTTTCAACTATATCTATATCCGGATTTAGATAGCGTTCTTTATTTCAAACTCATGAAATCCGTGCTCTTTTAATTGTTTCGTGTAAGCGAATCTTTTCAAAATAGATTAGAAGATATTTCTAGGAAAATAAGTTCACTATCATCGCTTGAATAATTACAAAAGTTTCTTGTTTAAGGAGTCTACAAAGTATAACTTACTTTATTGCATTTTCGTTTTTCTGTTCAAGATAAATGTTTGTCTTATATATGCAATTAAGATTCACTTTGTTCAGAAATATTATAGTTCGAAGCGTTTACCACGCTTGAATATTATATCAAAAGTTTCGAATACGATAATAAGAAGCATGTTCGAAAAACATTATGTATTAAAGGTGCATACAGCGTTTCCGTAGCTTCTGCTTCAAGCCAATGTTTTTCCACTGTGCGACAGCGGAAATTCTTTTAATTCGTCACAATATTGTGAGAGAACAGACGACAGAAAACTGTCTCATGCATTAGGTGAATTTAACACGATTGTGGCTTCACAGAGATTGGCCTCTTTCGTCTATTTTCGGTTCGCAAAGCTGAAAGTCGAGTTAAGAAGTAAAAGATTTAACAGCGACGATGAAATGGAACAGGCAGTGTACGAAAATTTTGACTTTAACACGTTGAGCCCCTGTGCGGTCCATAGGTTCGCAACTGAACTTTTCCCACAACCCAAAGCGGTCCTATGGATTGCAAGACGTATTTTATTTGAAATCCTCTCCAAGGTTCAAACGACTGTATTCAAATGAGTTTTACAATTTGGTTGGTCCATCCTGGGTCTTTAACTCAATTGTAAAACAATTGCTCTTCATGTTGTTTTCTTCAACATAATTCAAATTATATTTGAATAGAATTTTTCATTATTGTCACCTTCACGTTATCTTGATTTCATATAATATTTTTCACAACACATAACACATTTTTGTGCACTTTGCATAGAAGCATATCATTGTTCAAAGGATAAAAAACAAACCTTTTTAATGAAACGATTTATTTCGAGTGAAAAGTGCAAAATATGTTTTTTGTATACAGTCCATAGGACCTCTCCAGGCCCTTGAGGAAAGTTTTTGTGGTAAAGTTTTTATTTCAAATATCCCCATATAGAGTGTAACAACAACAACAAAAATTTTGGGTCCAGGGGATAGTTTATCAAGTATGGTTGGGGCTTAATGTGTTTAAGATGCATTATAGTAGCCTAAATTTATCGCAGTCTTATAATAGGAATTGACATAATTAATTGCTCCACAATGTAACTTGTTTTGTTTTCACTCAAATGCTGTTTTTTTGTATATCCTTTGACTAACATCGTATAAAAACCTTAATCTTTATGGTGCCTTGAAAAATTTGGAACTTTGGCTTTCCCGCAATCACTTTATTCAAACAAACAAATGTTTTATAGAAGAAAGCCAAGAGATGTTGTTTCTCAACTCGCAAATGTTTAATGTCCTACCATTTAAGTTGATTTTTATCCTTATTGAAATAATCACGCCTAGCTTCCTGTAGTATTTTAAGTTTATAAAAATCTTCTGATGTGAGTTCTTTAAATACTTTGGCTTTTCTGTTTTTTTTTTTGACGAAGTACGAATTAAAGTAGCCTGTGAGCAATAAATAGGGCCAGATCTCAAGTATCGTTTAATTTGTTTTTCTTTTACACTATTTTGTTAATGTCTACGGATCAAAAATTTATGGTACTGAATTAACTTTTAAATTATTGACGGCATAAGTGTAGACGGATGAGTATTTATTTTTTGCTGCCCGCAGCAATTATCGCTATAAAATATAATGTCGACGTTAGAATCAAGTACACTTTTTTAAAGTACCATCTTAGTGTTTTTCACTTCACGATTATATCTTGCCTGTTCTTTTCGGCCACCTTCTTTAATCTGGATAATTCTTTTTCTTTGAGGTGGTTATCATGATGTCCTCATCAATGGCATTTTTAAAACTTTCACACAAATCACATGGACCTTTTTAGGTATATAAAAAACTTCTAATTGAATATCCTACTGAAAGCTGAAGCTGCAGCAGCTCTCGATACAAATCTGCTAAACATTTATCATCTGAAATATATTCTCTTGTTGTTTGAAGTCTCAATGTTGAGTATAGAATTTAAGTTAAGCTATCTCTTATTTCAGAGCCTATTTTTTAGCGATTATCATGCTTTCCACGTCCATCAGATTACATGAGGCCTCCATTTTTTGTTTTTTTTTTTTTTTCTTTAAAATAGTTGTCTCACTATATCTGTCTTAAATGCTTAGCATAAGAGAGATTTTCAAACAAAAGAAAACTTTGAATAGAATTTAAATACAAATTTCCATGAAAATCGGTGTTGTTTCTCAAAATTCTACGGCTTTACAGTTTTTATCGCTAATGACTGTTATTTGATGTACCTCTTTCTTACGATGTAATAAATTTTCTTGTTAACAGTTTTGTATGTGTTGAGATGGAATTTAAGTGTTAAACTCATAATAAAGTTTTAAGTGGCCGAGCCGTGAGATAGACAGTGAATTAATAAAATTTATAAAGTAAGAAATAGATCTAATGAAACATTTATACCGTTTAAGAGTATATATCAACTTTCTAGATTTTTCAATTAATACTTCCATTATGAACTATAAAAAATTGCTTTCTTATGAATATTATATTTTGAACCTTCACATTGTCCCACATTTGCCAAATTCGTTGTGGTTCTCTAGAAAACAGATTTCAAACTAGAGTTCAAACTAGAGTTCAAACTAGAGTTCAAACTAGAGTTCAAACTAGAGTTCAAACTAGAGTTCAAACTAGAGTTCAAACTAGAGTTCAAACTAGAGTTCAAACTAGAGTTCAAACTAGAGTTCAAACTAGAGTTCAAACTAGAGTTCAAACTAGAGTTCAAACTAGAGTTCAAACTAGAGTTCAAACTAGAGTTCAAACTAGAGTTCAAACTATAGTTCAAACTAGAGCTCAAACTAGAGTTCAAACTAGAGTTCAAACTAGAGTTCAAACTAGAGTTCAAACTAGAGTTCAAACTAGAGTTCAAACTAGAGTTCAAACTAGAGTTCAAACTAGAGTTCAAACTAGAGTTCAAACTAGAGTTCAAACTAGAGTTCAAACTAGAGTTCAAACTAGAGTTCAAACTAGAGTTCAAACTAGAGTTCAAACTAGAGTTCAAACTAGAGTTCAAACTAGAGTTCAAACTAGAGTTCAAACTAGAGTTCAAACTAGAGTTCAAACTAGAGTTCAAACTAGAGTTCAAACTAGAGTTCAAACTAGAGTTCAAACTAGAGTTCAAACTAGAGTTCAAACTAGAGTTCAAACTAGAGTTCAAACTAGAGTTCAAACTAGAGTTCAAACTAGAGTTCAAACTAGAGTTCAAACTAGAGTTCAAACTAGAGTTCAAACTAGAGTTCAAACTATAGTTCAAACTAGAGTTCAAACTAGAGTTCAAACTAGAGTTCAAACTAGAGTTCAAACTAGAGTTCAAACTAGAGTTCAAACTTGAGTTCAAACTAGAGTTCAAAATAGAGTTCAAACTAGAGTTCAAACTAGAGTTCAAACTAGAGTTCAAACTAGAGTTCAAACTAGAGTTCAAACTAGAGTTCAAACTAGAGTTCAAACTAGAGTTCAAACTAGAGTTCAAACTATAGTTCAAACTAGAGTTCAAACTAGAGTTCAAACTAGAGTTCAAACTAGAGTTCAAACTAGAGTTCAAACTAGAGTTCAAACTTGAGTTCAAACTAGAGTTCAAAATAGAGTTCAAACTAAAGTACAAACCAGAGTTTAAGCTTAAGTTCAATATCCAGTTTTACAGTACATTGATTACTACAAATGAATGAAAGCAGAAGATATTTACGATAAGTTGCTAGGCTCTATAAAAAGTATAGAAAAGACCAAGTGGTACAAGAAAACTTTATTGAATATCTTGGATATGGTTGCATATTACCACGAAAAATGGACAAAATTTCAAAACGTGAAAAAATACTCACATTCAAGACCTAAAAACAGACTGAAATGCCGGATTTTCTGAAAACATAAGAAATGATGATTAAACAGACCACTATTTCAAAAATGCAATTTTGCAAACATAAACAACATAATCAGTTTAAATTTTTTGAAAATTTTTCTGTAAAAATATGTAAATCAATTAATGTCATGAAATTGGGATAGTAATATAACTGAAAATGGCCACTTCTAAATTTTATTATTAATGATTATATTATTAGTCATAATTAGTCCGAATTCTGATATTTGGTTAATTTAATTTTAGACGCATCAGCAGATAGTCTCTGGCCCCGTCTTGTTCTCCTACTACACATCATTAGTTAAGTATAACAAACCGTCATTATAATTTAAAATAAAATCTCATGTCTAGCTCGTTTATTCACTAAACGTTATTCCTCGGTTAGAGATAGACGCTCAGAAAATATGCCAGTTGTCACATTAGATGAATGTTTAATGCTTACTTAGAAAAAGGAATAACACATATTGTGCATATTATCACGAACAGGTTGTCTAAATTGTACATTCTTCAGCTCCGGATAATCTGGGCTTCTGATGTTCGTAGGCTATGAAAAGGCTTCTAATACAGTGAACCAACACAAAATACTAGACTCTAGATTAGAATAGACTATATATAATAAGCATAGAGACATAGGATATGAATAGGAGTAGGGCAAGGTGACGCAATTTTACCTAAACTATTCACTACCCTACTGGACAAATAAAACATAGAGTTGAATACAAATAGATCGAAAATAAAATACATGACAAACTCTGTGTTAAGTGAAACACTACGTGTAAAAAAGGAAACATTATTGAACAAACAAGCTCCTACAAATACCAGAGACAGGAAATCCACATTGGAAGAGATAATCAGACCGGTGGGATAAGCACAAGCATAGATTTAACATAGGCCGTCGTTGGTAAGCTTAATCATGCCTTCAGATTCGACATCTCTGTTTCTTTGAAGGGAAAGGTGTTCGACCAATGCGTTCTACAAGTTCTAGCCTACTAAGGTGCTGGAACTCTAGCCTTAAATAAAGCTACCTTAAATAAAATCCAGGTAATGCACCGAAGAATGGAACGAACGAAGTTTATCTTCAAGAGACAGATGGCAAGACATGACGCAAGACGGCAGGTGTAACGGATTCGATAGGAAGAATAAATGACTTAAAGTGAAACTGGGCAGAACATGTGGCCAGAAGAACAAACAAGTAGTGGACCAAAACTTAGTTAAATGGCAGCTGCTAGGAATAGCACAGTGGCAAAGATTAAGGTTGGCCTACATCCAGTTGTGGATGCAACTGGCTGATGACGATGATGAGAGTGAGAGTTCTGAAGAGATGAACAATATCAAATCCTGATTATACCTCACTCTTTACAATTACGAGCCATTACAAACGTCGATTATGACTAACATGGAGTCGTGTCACTTGAACACGCTTCTATAATGATCGCTGACTATCACAGCTCTCCTATTTTATCATATTCCCATGACTTGGTATCAATCTCTTAAGAAATTATAGCCGTTTCATTGAGCTTTAAAGATTGTCGCAGATTTAGGTAAAACTAAATATTTTGTGGACAATTCATATGGCATCCCAACATAGTTTTTTGCATCTAATTCTTTTTGATTAATCCCGAACTGTCTGCCAGTCCATGCTCAGTTCATCAGCAATGTTCCAATATATGCCATTCTATCGTTAACACCTGCAAAATTTCATCGGCTATTTTAGTGAAACGCTATTTGGAACAAGACAATCTTTCACAACCAAATAGCAATCCAGGAAACTAATTGAACACGATACGATCAGTTACGACATCGTCATCGTGACAGCATATTTTGTATATCTTAGATCCGTTTAGACCTTTCTTTATAGCATCACCAAACGTATTTAGTCAGAAATTTCATTCATATTGAAACTTTCAACAAAACTCTTCAAGAAAATGTGACCTGGAATGCTACCTGTAAAGAGAACATCAAATGAGCTGAATTGAACTAGAGGTTTTAGATATACCTACACGAATACCAATTTATAAATACCATTTAATCTTTTAACAAAAACAGTGAAACAAGATCTTCACAGAAATATGACCTGACATGCTATCTGCGATATAAACTTAAACTTTTTTGAGTAGAGTGGCTAACAAAGGAAAGCACATACTCATTCTCTCCGATAGCTAATCCCTGAAGTCTATTGATTGCAGAAACTCTGGAAGCACTAGCCAAGAGAAGCAAAGTAACCTTTATGTGGTAACCAAACTACCAAGGTATACCAATTATAAGAAAGCAGATAGCTAGAGAATCAAATAGAATCTCACTGGAGAAATACTCCAGGTAAAATTTTAAGCATTCATAGACACAATTTCAGCTGAGGAGTTTCAGAAACTCTCGTGATGTCCAGAACAGACATTAGATCTATCATTTGACAGGTCACCATCAAATACCACCTGGAGACGATAGGTATGACAGAGGCTGACTACTGTAGATTCTGCGAACAATTCATGGAAATAGCAAAGTATTGATGCTTCCAGAATGTACAAAATTTATTCAAAAACAATAATAAACTTCATGACACTTGGTAAACATCAAAAATATTTGTCGTCGAACAAAAAATTCATATTTATTCAGCAGCAATATTGAATTACAGCTGTGAAACATGGACTTTCTCTAATAGACAAAAAAGTCGAACGTTACGTTCTGTAGAGATGTAATTTCATATTCGTTCCGGTAGTCAGGAAAGTAGTTGTTTTCTCAATCAATAACAGATCTATTTTTCAATCACTACAATTCAAAAAAAAATCAGAAGTGAACATCTTTTCAGAAAATTTCATGTACTATATTTAGTAATTTTCACATCTTCTTTGTTCCGAAACCAATGTTGTTCCGAAGCAATGCTGAAATTTAACGCATCAGAACATCAAACTTCTACTTGAAAATCATTTATATCCTTCAACGGCTTATTAATTAGGCAAATTTAGCACATGAAAGGAATTAATTACTTCCGTAATAACACATAATTTGTTTTTGTGCGTAATGGATAGTTCATAAAATGATTGAGAGTAATTCGTCCATAGTTGTATAGTTGCAAATTCGAATTTCATTGAATGTAAAATCCATATATTAGGTAATCGAATTCAAAAGGGAGTTCGCCAAGGCTGCGTTATTTCTCCACAACTAATCAATCTAAATTCTCAGTTAGTATTTCAGAAAGTGCTGGATGGGTTATACTTCAGAGTAATATTAATAAAAAATTTAAGATTCGCCGATGATACTACTATAATGGTTGAGAGTGAAGAAGACCTTCAAATCCTATTAGAGAGAATCAACCGAAAATGTGAAAATGTAGGGTTCACTATAAATGTTGAAAAAACTATTTTCATGGTTATAGAATAGGTGCAAAAATACAAGTACCTTGGTTCAGTCAGAAATGCTCTAATGGATCCAGACGAAGAAATCAAAATCAGAATTGAAATGACTCGAAAGTACTGAATTGTCAAGTACTCCTGAATGTTTGCAAACAGAAATCTAAACCTCCACGTCAGAGTAGGATTCATGGAATATTATGTGTGGTCAGTACTGCTGTATGGAGTGGAAACCTGGATCTTGAAAGCTCAAATGATAAAAAAACTTGAGGCATTTAAGATGTGGCTCTATAGGCGCATTCTGAAGATACTCTGGGTTTACCTAGGACACATCTTACGCAACGACAAATACCTACTGCTACAGAACATAATTCAGGGTAGAGTAAAGGGAACGAAAGGCATCGGCAGGAAGAAGAAATCCTGGCTCCGTAACATAAGAGAATGGACAAATCTCAGCTTCAGTGAATTGTTTCATGTTGCGAGGGACAGAGACGCATTTAAAAAACGTGGTCGTCAAAAGTCGTCAAAAAAAGTATCACTACAAATTTTCGATTCTAGATAGAATACGCAATTAATCTATACACAACAGAAAAATTGATTATTAAAATGGACTCAAAAAGCTTTTATTCTGTCAATTATCGTAATTCTTACGAATCACATGTAAAGTACAACCAGTATAATCATCATAGAAAAAATACTGGATTGAAAACTTTTGTGAGCAAGCTATTTACTAAGAACTAATGAATTAATTTTCTTATCGATAAATACGTGTTAATGGAAGTTTCAATGTCATGGCAAATATTGGAGAATCAAGGAAGTGGAAAATCATAAAAAATTTTCCTACTAACCTATGCTAAATGACTAATAAATAGGTATATGTTCTAATATGTATTTATCTAATAGGAAGAAATGTTTAAAAGCTAGAAAGACTAATTTACTACTAGATTATAATATTATGGTAAATAATTCAATGAGAAAGTAATATCTATTATTCAAGACACAACTATCCGGAAAAAAACAACACCTTATTAATTTTGGTCAACATGATAATAATTTTATCTATCGAAGAATATATTGATTATAGCGAAATTGACAATTATCTCATTATCTAAACAGACAATTGAGTCATTATTTTAATGCAATAACATTCATGAACATTAGAAATCACAATATTAAAGACACAGTTATTTGAAGTAAGTTCATTTTCTGGGTGAATATTCTCTTGAACTTCTTGTCTAGTGTTGATTTCATTTGAAGCTGTGATATCTACATGTATGCCATGAGTTTGGTCACAATATTTTCTGAAATTCAGAAATATCAAATCTTTGCGTATTGATTTTCATAAAAAAGGTATTTGTGTGGTATTTCTCATTCAACGTTTGAACTTCACGAATATTACTGTTAACTGATATGTGGCAAATGCCTTCAACTGAAATTGAGAAGATTGAAATTTTATACATAATTGCTGTTGCAACAACAGGCGAAATCAAAAGAGGTATGCAGATTATTCCATAATATGCTCTAAGATCGTTAATCTATTCCACATTCTACTATGAGCAGAATGAGGTAACAAGGCAAACCAAACAATCGGAATATGTGAATGGTATACAAACACAATGGAGACCTAAAATTCGAAACAAGATATACAGTTTTGATTATTAATGAGATAAAAATTTGACATAAATGAAGTATTCTTATTTTAATATTTTCAAAATGAAATATTAAAAACTATTCAGTTAATGTTAACAATCCAAAATATGTGATAAATATTTGGGACATCTGGTTTCTTGTTCTAAGAAAAAGTTGAATAAATTAAACTTATTAAAACATATCAAAAAAACATCTAATTACATAGATTACGTATTACATCAATTCATCACTATGGTTGGCATTCATTTCAGATTCAATCGAAAAAACATATTTTTTCTCCAGCCATCAAAAAATTTTGTACTATTTTCAGGTGCAAAAGCCATCAATTCATACAAAAATTTGTTCGTACCTTAGCAACACTTTTAATCCTAGGATTAAAAAAGCTACTTTTAATCCTAAGACTAAAAGTACTACTAAACTACTACAAAAATTATATGATTAGTACATCTACTGACGTCTACTTGATAATCGATATTTACCAACAATACTAGATATCCATGACTACCTACTTGCTCTCGCTGTTATAATTAATAGGTGCTCAAATTTATTACCAAGTTATTAACGATTTTTGAATAAAACTAACTTTATTTTAATTTTGACATGGTTGGAGAAAAAATAGTATATATCATACGGACTAAAAGTGCAATTTTGCATTCACTCGGCTGAACTTCGCTCCGCCTCGCAACTGCAAATATTGCTCGTAGAAAAAATATGCACTTTTAATCCTTATAATATAATATACTATCAAGGGTAGGTACAGGTAATTTAAAGGCTAGATCGATTTTATTCATCTATTGATGCATTGCAGATCAAGTCCCTTAATGTAATTCTTGAATTCATCTCTAACCATGAATTTGCAATATTCAAATTCACATATCATGGCAACACTATATTTCAAAGGAGTACTAGGTTTCTTTTTTTCATAAAAAATCGTCTTGTAAAGGTCTATTCAAAAACTTGACGTTCCGTACGCAGTCTACCGTCGAGCAAGTCGACCAATTTTCGCCGTCCATAGATTAATGTGTTATTTTACCTTTCATACATTTTGTATTGTACGCTCTAAAATTGAGTAAAAGCTAGTACTATGTATGAATTTATTTTCATTCTACTACTAAGACCCAAAAAGACCTTTCATTACAGCAAAAACTAAGGAGAATAACTAGAATCCTCACTTGGTACATTGAACTGAATTAGAACCTAAATAACATTGAAAACCAAGAAAACAACTGAGCACCTCTTCTGTGAGGGCGAAGATATCCATTGAAATTTTTTAATACATGTTTTTAAAACCCAAAAAAGGTAAGCCGCATAGCCCCCAAATAGGTATACAATAGGACAATAAGTCAACTAATTAGCGAAGTCGATTTACGGCCTAGTTCATCTCTAAAATAAGCCTACTCTTCTCCGTTATTTAGATAAACTGTATCAAAAATAGTCTCATCATATTATCTGTACCTATATTCATTGTTTATTTATTGTTATATTTGTACATCATGTAAACGAAACAATTAGCATAATAGTATCATCATCTCGCCATGAAATAGAAATTTTGGAAATAGTATTTCTGAAAGCTTTTAGAGGTGCCCCTATTTTCGATGAGAGAACGATGCTCGGAGAACGGTAAGGGCGACACAGACCGAATGATGCCGTTCCAAATGAAAGTGCTAGAAACTGATCAATCGTGAAGATTGCCGAAAATATTTGAGTCAAATCAATGAAAGTGACATGCTTTCGATTGAGGGCACACACATGTTCTTAAATACATTTCAGTTGCTATTCTCGAAACAAGTTTAGTTCTAGCCGAATAATTAGCAAATTTGAGCGAAGACAAAACCGTAGAGAAATAGAATTTGGGTTAGCGATACAAGCGGTTTCAAAGAACCTTCTTTGTGAACAGAAAATGAGAAGTCCTGGAGATTATAAAAATTTTCTTTGATTACAGTTCCATTACTTGGTTAAACTTAAAATCGATAAACATGTTCTTTAATGTGTGAAGACCTTTCGCCTATCATAAAACTAGAAATAACTTTACGATGTCTAGCGTCAAGTGAATTGGAATGATATTCATTTTTACAATACTTACTACCACAATACCAGCACTGACATACGGTTCAATAACCAAGTTTTCAGAGACTGTAGATAGTTTAGCATCAGGTGATTCATTGAAAAGCTGATAATACCTATACTTCTTCTTTCCCTTTTCTCAAGACTTAGTATTGTATCTTCTACTATTCAGAAATAGAATTCAAACAGTCATGCCATATCTTCGGAGATCGACCAGGAGGTCTCTTCGAAGTTGTTTTTCCATCTTTCACCCATTTAGACCATCGATCTTCTATAATTCTGTCGACGTGGTCTCTCAAATATCGGCCGGTATCAAACAAGGAGTAGCCTCAGCCCGATCTTGTTTAGCTTCATAATGGATGAGATAATAAACGAGGTAAAGCAAGCTGGAAGAGAATACCTAATGGGAAACAAAGAAATAAAAATATTATGTTATGCTGATGACGCAGTGATCATAATAGAAGACCTACAAAGGCTACTGTATAGGTTTGAACAAATAGCGAAAGTTTTTAACATGCAAATATCCCTAAAGAAAACCAAATCTTTTACAGAGAACAGAGAAGATGTAAACTCGCAACATACGATCAGAGTGTAGAACAAGTGATGTCATTATAGAAATAGAAATCTAAAGAATGAAGTGAAACTCAAACAACAAAGGCGTCATTAATATCAGGGTACCTGAGAGATGTAATTTGACGGAATAAATGTATGACTACCAGGAGCAAAAGCAGAATGTACAAGACCTGTTTGAGACCAGTAATGACATACGCTATAGAGACCAGAGAAATGATGAAATAAGGGAGATATATGACATTCCAGAGGTAGTGAGATGAGTGCGAAATCAGCAAAGGTAATGGAGAGACCACGTGGACAGAATGTCAGATGACAAGTTGGCAAAGATTGCAAAGGAAGAAAAACCGAATAGATCCCGACCACCTACAAAATGGTATGAAAGCTAGTCTTCATCATCCCAGCTGCAGCTAGGCAACCATTGATCCAAACACATGACTAAGTCCTAACGTACGATGAAGAAGAAAGAAGAAGATCCTTCTTCCGCTCGTGCTTGAATTTGAATTCAGCGATAATATATCTTAGTAATTCTATTTTTTGGTTAATTATTATTTTAATTACCACCATAGATGATTATGATTGACATTTAAGTTGGGTGACTGTACATGTTTTAAATTGAATGTCACATTACCCGTGACAAAATTCTTCTACAGACGTTCATGTGTTTATTAAAGTTATCTTCGAAAAATGTGCTTTCAATACCCGCTGGAACAATTTTGGGGATCATATTTATCCTTAGATAAAACCGCCGTTCTTTTTGTAATGAAGTACGTAATAGCCTCGGAAATTGACACGAAAATAGAAAGTAATAACTTATTATGCTAATGCCTGGATTCTGAAATGAGAAAAGTTAAATTTAAAAACGAGTAACACCTTCATAAAGTGATTTAGTATCGATTTGAATATACGCTGCTTGTCATCAGACCTGATATCTGTATTTCAGTTGTTGCTTCACTCTGGTTACTGAACACAATGTGTAATATTGTTTTTCCTTATGATAAAAATATTAAATTTCTATAAAAGTATTATTTGCTGTAATCGGAAAGTGCATCGGAAAGAATGTTGGACAAACTAGTTGGTGCATCAATATACGGTTTGGTTTGAAGAGCACCTACCTCATTTGAAATATGGGAAGACAAAGTCTCGTGGATTGCCGAATACACCGACATTCACAATCAGTATAAATAGTATAAAATACTATAATTCTAGAAAGTACACAAACACACAAATAAATAAAAAGGATATTCCTAGAAATTGGTTTAAAAAAATAATATAAAGTAAGTGCCCTTGTATATATAAAAACAAGTATAAAAACAATATCAAAGGCCTGCGCCTCACTTCCACGAAATCCGCACCCAGCGCGTTACTTAATTTTCGATTATATTGAAATGATAAAACAGGATCGCCTTCACGGTCCATGTTGTTGAGGAATTAATAACAATAGCTTCAAATAAATAGTTATTTATACTAGAAGAAATATAAGTAACATTCAAGAGTCGAGAACGATTTGGCGCCTGAGCGAAAATGAAGTTCGAGACTAGTACTTACTTATTAATTCTTGAATCGGGAAATGGAATTATTTCTTTGTTTTACAGCCAAATTGAGAAAGAATAATCATCCAATATTGCTTGTCTGTCGCTTCTGCAAGAAAAATAAAGTTTGTTGACAATTATTTTTAACAACGTATGGCATAATATCATATAATATTGTATTTGATTAATAGATGAAAAAAATAATTTTGTAATGTCTATAAATAATTTTAGAATACTAAATGCTGTCACACAAAAGATGGTAGAACTAAGAATTTATAAAATTTATATCATATCATAAAACTATCACTTTTGATCGTAATACATATTTTCAAAATATATTCCAAACAACTGAAACATTTCAATGTTTAATAGCTGCTTTTACACTAAACTTTTAATGAAATTCAAATTTTTTGCGCAATATTAATAATATCGTTTTCTATATTCCACAAGCTACAAACTGGACAGACTTGACCTATTTTCAGATTTTCCTTTTGGAAATATAATTAAATAGAAAATGAATATAACCTTCTCTCGAACATTTCACTATAAAAATAATCATTCGGCATACAACTTATACTATAATTTTTTTCACTTTTTCTCAATTATAAATAATCACCTTGTTACACAGGTGATTATTTATTTTTTGTTCAAGTTATTATTTTTAAATTGCTCTCTCAATTTTCCAATTAAACAAAGTCTTGTTGTTGCTCATGTCTGTCGTATCAGCATAAAAATTCTAAATATTATTATTCATTTAAGAGTTTAAAGATACATCAAGAATACCCATCTATTTTTTCAGTTTACACTTAGTGCGGAATTGAGTATTACAATTTCTCATCACAAACATTCAGGGTTCATTCATAAGTAATGACAAAATTTTAAGGTAGGAAAAGATAAAACATTAAAAATAATGAATTAAAGTCTATACACAGGTGACATAATGAGGAATTTGAAAAAATAATAGATTTTTCTTATTAGAACAGCTATTGTTAAACAAAATTACCTGAAAATAGGTATAAACTAGTTCCAATAAAGTCAACAAGGATATGTGAAACAATTAAATGTTATCTGCCTTCAATTTGCAATTGTGCATTGATTTATAACTCACTTATTCAATTAAGATAGCCTCATTATTATAATAGAAAACAGTATACCTAATACCTCAAATTCTGCAATGATTAACCCCGCGAGATATTTAAATTTCACTCAATGCATGGCTCAATAGTTGGGCTTCACCGAACCGTAATTAAATAATTAATGAAATTTGTGCTAGTGAAATACTACACGTTGGTTAATATAAAGATTAGAACAGACCACGCCCAAGTGCTTTAATATCTGAAACCTACATTATAAAGTATTCTAGTCTATACTTCGTCTCGTATCTTTTAGAACCAGAATAAACTATTGATTTTATGTAACTTTGTATATCAAAATCCATCGGATTGGACTGGAACTGCGTTGTGGCAAATGAAGTTCACTACCTCTCCCAATCCAACGGATCATTCAGATGTTAACTGTCAGAAAGTGGAAAATGTGGAAGAGGTCCGTCTAGCATGGACCATGTATTGCTTCTCAGTTGTAATATCCATATTTACAAAGGGTCTGGTGAGTCATTATTCGAAAAATTGAAATAAAACTTTTTATTAGAATTAGGAGTTAATTCTGGATCTGGTAATATCTTGCATACTACACTACCCAACATATAATTTCTACCACATTTTGTTTTTAAAGCGGGTTTTCAATTTCCATGCATTATTAATTTGTTAAAAAAAACTGCACATCTGGTAAACGACTGGTAATCCCTTGGAAGTGAATTGTGTACTGGTGATAAATCTAATCACGGACAGTTGGCTTACTTCATTAGCTGCAATGATTATTTTATGACTTGAATCGAATAGCGATCCAAAATGAACCATTTCCAGAGTACAATCATACAATCAAAAACAAACTAATGTGATCAAATTTTACCTAGATTGAAACATAAATCTCTATTATCTCTTCATAATAAGCTCCTCTCGAGCCAATACAAGAATGCCAATGCTCAATCAAATTTACCATGCACACATTGAGCGAAATCTAGTGAATACGATTGCTGACCCAAAATCTGTCATAATCATAATGGGATAAAAATTTCAGCCCACATATCCATTTTTTACGACGCATAGACGCGTAAGAAAGGCCAATTTGTAATCTTTATTGACTTTTAACCTCTTAAACCAAATCATAGTGTCCACACCTCTGTAGTCGAAGAAAACGGTAGACCCCGAGGTGTTCTTCTGTGTCGGCTCATTTTACCAAATCATCTATTTGATGTAGGGTTCTCAGTTACGTTGTTAAGCATATTTTTTGCGTTCACTACTCGACGTTGTTTTTGCAAAAGACATTGCTTAAAATATCTTTAGTTGATCCATAAAAGATGTTAAGAGCCTCTGGTGTCTCTCACATACCGACAATGCTATATCGAGTATAATTTCCTAAAGTTTTTTGATGTTATCGTTGTTAACAGAGGTGGAAGGACGACTCGCATGAGTATAGTTTTCAACGACTTCTCGATCTTCGCTAAAGGCTTTGTGCCACTTAAACACTTGAGTTCGCGATAAATAGACTTTACACGACGCTTCTACAACTTTTTTAACGATTCCGTAGCCGTTATCCTATTGTAGATACAAACTCAATGCTCATTTTTTTTCCATAGTCAACATAGCCAGACAAACTTTTCGCTTCGTAAGCAAACATCTGACAAACATTCACTAATTGAGATATGGTGCTCAAACTTCACACGAACACGAAAACATTTATGTCAAAATTTAGTATTTGCAGCATATTTAGAAAAAAAAACGTGCATAAAAAGAAGAGATTTTAAGTACATTTCGACACAACATATTCGTCATCAAAAATTTCAAAATAGCGGATACAAATTTTTGGATATGATGATAGTTGTAGAGTATCTTAATAGTATCTTCTTTGTGGTTGACTGTATATATTTATTCATATGTATAACTCAAGAAAATTGTTATCTTCCTCTTCAACCAGGAGGAGATAAAAATAGAATTATCGCATAATTGCACTCCTTCCCACGTTACCTAAGATCTTAGAAAGATTGGTCAAAAAGAGGCTTTTATCATGTCTGTTTAAATATAAAATACCCACTACCCATCAATTTGGGTTTTTAAGTAACGAATGCACAATTGATGCTATATTCTCCCTCCAAAATAATGTCCACTCTAGCTTAAACAGCCATCACTCCACTGCAACAAATTTTGTGATTTTTCAAAGCTTTTGATTGTTTCAGGCGAACACCTGTCGCATTGTTAAAGTCAGCTGGTAAGACTTGATTTAACGATGTCTTCTTGCAAGCCAATAGCCCTAAGGCTCAGTACTAGGCCCCATTTTGTTTCTTCTGTTTATAAACGACATCGCCTACCTAGATATCAGTGGTAAAATATGTCTATTTGCAAACGACACTAGGTTCTTTTGGAGCAGCCTTGATCTCACGGCACTTCTTAAGACCATATCTAGTGACTTAATCACCTTTAATTACATATTGCCGCCTTATCTAAAATATTAAGCTCCTCCTGTTTTGCGCTGAGATCAGTTTCCAAAGAACTAATCCACTTACTTAACAATTTATTATACCCTTTTTGAATTGCATCTCCGATATGTCCTTCCCTTCTGTGGTGCGACTCAATTTGAGTGAATCTGCAAACTATCAAAGATAGATATTTACTCGGGCTAAACAGCTGGGCTTACTGCAGGGACTTCTTTAAAAGATTAAAAATTCTGAATCTTCCATCCTTATTCATCTTTCATAAGCATGCTTTTCCAATTTCAGGAAGGTCGTAGCACGGCTATCCACTTAGGAACGCGGAGCACGACCTTTTCATATCTTTTCCACGTTCAGAATTAGTTAAGGGCTCAATATTTTACAAAGCTAAAAAATGCACAATCATCTTTTCCCGCTTTTCGCAATAATTTGAGGGCATATTTACTGGAAAGTGCATACTACTCTGTAAACGACTTCTATTCTAAGAATAATATTTAATTCTGAGTATGCTGCATACTAGTTTAGTTTTGATGTGGACTTTATTCTCTCTCTATATCTCAAAATCCAAGCTTAATACTTCATTTCTCCATAGCAAAAAATATTTTTTTATGATAGTGGTTGATTGATAGTTCCCTAAATATTAAAATAAATCGTGGGATGTTGCTAAGTTAATTTTTTATATCAAATTCATCATTTCATCTGATGTTTTTTTCTATTATTCATATATTTTAATCATAAATGATAACTCGTAGTTAAAGTAAACTATCTTTCAGTTTTCACATTGTTACTTACTTTACTGCTCAAGCTATGAAATATTCGATTAAAGAATTTATGATATTCTCCTAAAGATAATTGCAACTGTTTTTATTTTTAAAAAGCAAATTGTGATATCGCCCTAAATTTAGTATCTTTACTTCTTATACCTTTATCAGACTCATATTATGTCCTCAAGAGATTCTGAAGGTAAACTTGTGGAGAAGTTTGAGATCAAAGAAGTTATTGATTCATCACATATATAACATAAGTTTGTTAATAATTCCCTATCGTCCTTCTATATATTTTCATTGAAGCGTTGTTTACGCTTGGGATCACTTCGTTACCGACGTGTGCAATTAAAATTTCCCGGGATTATAATCATTATTAAATCTGTAACAGGTATTCTATCATATTTTGAAGTTGATCACAGATGCTCTTGTTTTGGATTATTGTTTTCTGGTGCAGCCATATTTAATTGTTAAAATTTCAATGGTTAATGTACATTCCAAGGACGAAAACACAAATTATTGAACTGAGAATGTAACAATTGAATTCATGAGAAAATCTCCCATAGAGTTTGGAAACAATTTATGAATGATGGTGAAAAGTTACAATGAAAAAATGAAAAGTAAAACTACCTAAGAAATAAGGGATTCTCTCTAATTGTTTGTAAATAATAGTGCTTAATCAGTAGCGACAGTGGGTTGATAGAGACAGCGTGGTCAGATTGAAGGGGCAGCCATGTTCAACCCAAACTACGTCAGAAAATGAATCATTCTCTAATTTTTTTCTGTTTTAAAATTTTTGTTTTTGATTAAGTATTTGAGAACATAAATTACAATTTTATAAGCGTTATTATCGGAAGAACGAATGCTGAATTAGTCGAGTTTGAGTTAAAAATGACGACCACTCTCATATGGCCACACTTGGTGCATCCATTAAGTATACGTTCACGACGACCCTTGTCATGAGGTGGATCGTAGTGAGCGTTGAAAGACAAGCCACCATGAGAAGCTATCTCATTATTTGATGCGGTTTGGAATATCATAATTTCTAAGCATTCTCGTGACGCACCAATAAATATTTTATTATCATCGCAATTAATATGTATTTTGATTTCACTGTTAATCAGTTTAGCACTCCACTAGAAAATTCAATAATCTACAAATAACAACATAAACTCTAAAAGCTTTCGCTTTATTTTTTCTGTTTTGCCATTCGTTAATATTTATCTCCACACTCAAAACGCCTCGTAAGCCATTCTACATGGGTTCACGATTATAACGCTCTGGGCTAAGTGGAACAGGAAAGATCGTGGTCGTGAACGTGATTGTCGTGGGTGCTTGGTGGAATGCACCCACTGTCTCTTTCAAGCCACTGTACCAGTAGCGTAACAAAAAGAGAAATATTTGGAAGCGCAACAAACAAAAAGATGAGAAACAATTATAGAATATTGATGAATATATCTAGTTGTGTAAATTGTCACCTATATAAAAGGAAGCTAGAACAGTAAACAAGATTCAATGATGAATCAACTATTTGAAACGAATTACAGAATCATGTGGTTGAGAGAAAAAAAAGTGAAAAAGGAGACCCATACCAATAAGCAAAAATTTGAGAAAGAAAGACGGAGGTGAGAAATTATGAGAACTGAGAGACAGAACGAGTACGAAACTCTGTTAGAAAATACAATTACCGGAAAAGTTATATATTATCAGTGAGAAATGTTAGTGAGGTTTTATCAACAATTCATTTGTATCCGTGTAAATTTTCTAATAAAAAAGGGGAGTATGAGGTAGACAAGGCACAAAAAACATGTTAAATTGAATAAAAGTAATTATGAATAAACCATTTTTAGTATATTCAAGAATGATAGGTTTATTTTGTAAGGCCTATCGTACTATTGATTCCTTAGAGTGTTATTACTCATCTCCAAGAAATTATGAACCAATACATTAACAGAAATCATACTAATATGATTTGAAATACAAGGATTTAATGCTAAAACTAGAGTTTTTTTTTCAAATCAAAGAGTGAATCATGGATTGTGTCAATCCAAATTACAATCTCAACAAAATAACCTTGAAACAAACACAGGTTTGTATTCTAGGTTCCTAGGTTCCAATGCATGTCACGGAAACGTCAAGTATGATCTACAGATTAATGAGTAAATAAATCATACATCTTTCTCTTCAAAATTAATACTATGGGGAGTGCGTCTGGCATCTTGGAAATCAAAGTCAGCAGAAATAACGTCATATGTCATGCTCGCCATTTTGTATGTGCTGTTATGTATCTGATCACACCTATCATGTATTATCTGGCGTGTTATCTTGGATGTCATCTGTCAACTGTTATGTATGCTGAGTTGTTCATGATCCATCCATTATGTATCATCTGTCGTATCCGTCATCTTAAATGTAAACTCTCGTGTGTGCTGTTGCCTTCCATCATGTATACACACAGTACGTAGCGATCTGAAGTTTTTAAGTGACTCATATTTCTTTGCGGAAGTAATCGAAAAGGCATAAGGATATTTTTTGTTAATTATATGGGTTAGAAAAGATATTATAATGTTTGATTAAATAGGTATTTGAACGTTTTTATACGGTATATTCGTACAGAATTGATAGAAAAAGCATTTCAAAAATAGCGTATCCTCTTATAAACGTGTAATTCCTCGTGTAAAATTTGTCTAACCGCTTCTTTATCGGCGTTTACAGTCTCGGCAATCATCCGGAAGCTCATTTGACGATCTACACGCACAATTTGGTTGATTTTTGTCACTGTTTCCGGAGTTGAAACAGTCACAGGGCGGCCTGGACGCTGGTCATCTTCAGTGCTCTCTCAGCTTTCACTAAAGCGCTTACACTACTCAAAAACACGCGCACGAGATAGAGAATTGTCGCCATCCGCCTCTTGCAACAATTTAGAGTACTCAGTCGAAGTTTTTTCAATTTGAAGAGAAATTTGAGATTGACACATTGCTCCTGTTTTCCGTCACACATGGTTTTCGCCACGAGAAAAAAACACTTTTATTTCAAACGGCTACTGCACTAATACTATAACGTCTCATTATTCACACCTAAAAAAGACCAGTGTGAGATCCAAATGAAAAAGTTGGAAATATAGAAAATTCCAGAGAAACCAAAGATAAATTAAGATGCATGAAAGTAATTAAAATTGGGAGGGGAGCTGCATTTACAATACTTTATAAGACTTCCTATGCCGAAGATAAGTTTAGTGAGCTACAAATAAAAATACTTAGACTATATAAACTGTGGTAACTTTGGTTTAGAGAGATTGTAGAAGAATAAAATAAGAATTTCTGATTGAAATTGTTTATTGGAACCTACTAAGGAAAAATCATATTCCTATCTGCCATGCGTTATATTATAACAATTTATAAGCATGTTCATGTACAATTTTTTGTATGCTTAAAAAAGCGTACAAGAATTAGAATGAGAGATGAGTTTTATTAATTTTGCCTTTTTTATAACATTATCTCATTACATTATAAAAGATGTAATAGGAACAACTAATGAGATTCTTTTCTATCAAAGTTTATTAAAAGTTACCTCCAATAATCATTTAGACAAGCCGGTTTCACGTAAACATAACAAAACTTACCTCTATTTCTAATTTGTATACAACTTTTTTATGAATTGTAGAAAATTTTTTAAATTTACATATTAGGGCTAGAATTTTCTTAAAATTATAATCTTACACAGTTTAATAATTTGAGTAATGCTTAGTTTTTATAAAAAAGTGTCACAACTCGAATAAGGACTTAATTTTTCCCTTTATTTAAGGTATAGCTTATATATTTCAATCAAATATTAAACCATACTAACGAATGCATTATCACTTGGAGTTATAATATGAAAAGGTGTTAAATAAAATATTTTTCATACTTATACCCTACTGAACATTTACTAATTTGACTTGTGTCACTTTTATACCAACAGATCGATGTATGTTTTTCATATAGGTTTTCATGCTAAAATATATTTATTCAAATGAGTACATTGTTGCAGTCAAAAAATCATGATTATGAAAAATATACTTATTATTGAAGTGAATTTTTTTCGCTAAATGTATTTATTCAAATGCGCAATTAAATACATTGTTGCAGTTTAATGATTCTAAGTATGCAATTTTATCATATAAATATTCATGTAAAATGATTGAATAAGTATATGAATTCATTAACTGAAAAAAAGGTTGGTATAAACTGAAGAAAACTAGATTTTTTTGAGTCAATTTATAATTTTTAGTGGTTATAGTAGTAGTAGAAAACTATAATTTTGATGTTGAGTTTGATTGAATTTCGGAAAAGTATTAAACAGCTGCCAGAAAAGAAAGACAATACTTGTCGTGAACCAAGTATTCAACCTTTCTTGTCGAATTGTTGTCCAGAAATAATGTTTAGCACACTATCATAAGCAGATAAACCTACGGAAATCTCTTTCCGCACTAGTTTTTGTTTATTGATATTGTTATTGTTATGATGATTCGTTTCTAAGAAATAAACCACTTCCAGCATTATGTTGAATAGATGGAATTGAACGATAGTTATTTATGATCCAAGTTAATGGATTACGTCATGTACTAGTATCATACAATATTTTATCGACGACCATATTAAAAGATACTTTTGTTGAAAACAGAATTATGAACATATATTTGGCATGAAATTCTACAACAAAAGTTACTTGATCTAACAATCTAACATGAGAACTGATTTTTATTACTCAAATTAATATTTATATTGAAAATTGGGCAATTAGTTTTATCATTAATTATTACATTTGGTAATTTCTTTTCTTTCACTGTAAACTCGAAACTCAAAAATTTTGACGTTATAGCTTCTATTTCTTAGGTTGAAGGCTTCGCAGTATCAAGAGAATCGACAAGTGTCAACTTGAGGTGTGACTCCTTCAGTGCAGAATTCTTTTGGTCGTTTCTTTTTTATTCTTGAGAAAATTTTCTGAATCGACGGGTAGAGAAGCAGACGATCGCCTGAAAAAGTGACCCCTGTAGTCCTTGGGGTTGGGAAATTTAAATATTGTACCAACAAGTTGTTTGGTACAATAGTTCTTGCGATATGTCAATAAAAAACGTTCACTATTTACTTCTGAATGTCGCAAGACATATGTAAATATCTAGGAAACTAGGTTTATGGCTTATTGTCGTTTTATAAAGGTAATAAGTTCATGGAATTTGCTTATATCAATGTTTAAGTTTACATTTATGGTAGTTAAAGTTTGGGACAATTACATTAATAATTTTCATTGACATTGGCTTGACTTTTGACAGAAATAAGCAATAAGAAAATTTTCCGTGTAATTTTTGTTTTTTTCGGTGTTACACCAATCCAAAACATCGCCATATGACTTCCTATATATTTTGGAGTTTTGAGTTACAATGCAAACAATTTCAGGCGTGTAATCATATTCTTCTTCCATGTTTATTTAGCTTGATAATCGGTATTTTATCAATCAAATTTTGAAAAATATCTTGCAAAATGACGATGACGTTTCACACTTCTTAAAGACAGTACAAAATTATTACAATAAAAAAGAGTGTAACGATGATTATCCCATTTAAATAGTATTCTTCTTCTTCGCACACTTTCATAAAGATGATGTTAATCAAATTCTACAATCGTTGTCTAATTCCTTATCGTATTTGTGATCTCTAAATTGTCAATCTTACTATGTAGGTATAGGAATTTGGTTGACATTGTTAAAAATTATGATGTAAATACCAAAAGTAATTTACCTAGATTAGAATTACTGTTTGCAATGTATGAATGTAGTGATAGGTTAAGTTATTCTTTACGGGAGTACATTTATTTTTATAAATATATTATTAATAAATAATTAATTAATAAAATAAATATATATTTTTTACTTACTTAGAAGATAATGTAATAAAATTTTCACTCTCTGGACTTCGTGATGAGAAATTCACTTCTTAAAATTATATCTGTTTGTGATCGACGAAATAATAACACAATATAAACTAAACACTGAGTTTTCACGAAAAATGAAACGACAGATTTTACAAAACAAAAGAACTATTATCACTAGTAGAAAGAAAAATAATTATAAAACACTATAATATCCTCAATGAATCATCCGTTTTTCTAGTGACATTACTCCCTAGAACTTTGTAGCTATACATTTTTGACCGTAATCCAACAAAATTGGTGTCCATTGTCCTCATCTTTCTCCATACTCAAAAGTATTCGAGGTATTATCAGTAGGATGTATCGATTTCATTAATATTTGTAGCAAATATCTGTTTATATGTCGTCACGAATATGTATTTCGTGAATAAAATTATCAGTATCGGTGTTCATTAGCTTACAATTTTCAACTTCTAGGAAGGGAAGCATTAAGTTATAATAAAGAGCATACACGAGGGTTATGAAAATGGAAATAACAGTTCCCACGTATAACGATTTATTGAAAATGAGTTCGAATTATTTCAATTCGATCACAATTGAGGAAAGATAATTATTTGAAACTATTCTATAGTGATAACGTGGACTAGTAATACAATTTCTAGCATCATAACCGCCCTTATGTGAAGGGACCAATTTACAAATTGTTTCCATATGTATTCCATACATTTCCCGAACACCGCATTATTTATTAGTGTCCTCAGATCTTTCGCAAAGTCACTGGTAGTTACAGTCCTTAGTCGATTGTTCAGTTCGAAGCAGGGCTTTAACCATGCAGATTTCTTGAATTGCAAATCATTTGCCAACATTAAATTATGTTCTAATCAAGTTTAACTTATACCTTACCAAAGCTGACACTATTTTTGAAAACATATGTTAAAAGAAGAATATCGCTATATTTTCCAAGTCTTTTCACATGTGAATATTTTGAAAGATTTTTATCATATTCATAATTATCAACAGTTTCGTTCGCATTAATAGACATCGATCGATTTCAATCAACAAAGGTGGATAACAATCGACAACAATAAACATCATCAATTCACATCAATAGACATCCATTAGACTTTAAAAGACATCAATATACAGCAATTAACTTCAACCGACCAAAATCTACAACAATAGACACCAATTGACAATCGACATCAAACGACTTTAATGTATATTAATCGACTTCAATAGATATTAATTGACCACAACAGACATTAACCGACTTTGATGGATATCAATTCACAACAATAGACATCAATCGATATCACTTGACAATCGACATCAATGGATGTCAGTCGACAACAATAGACATTTCGAAATCAATTGATTGGTATTGAACATCTTCATTACCCTGTCCAATAGGTTATATATGCAGTCTAATGCCGTTTATCCCACGAACAATATCTTTATAGCGTCACTGTTGATGGGTAGGTAACTTTTATGAGGGTTCGATATGATTTTCAATCGATAGACACCGTTGAATATATCAGATGGGCAACTATTCTATATCCACTTAATAGAGTAATTGGCTAGACTTATAAAGCAAGCACCATGCGATTGGGGAGAGATTTGAGAATAATGGAATATTGAGAAATATCGAAGTTTGAAGTTTTCCTAAAAATATTCAGATGATAAATAAATGTACCCTTTGGGGGTATTCAGAGATTCACTATAAAGACTGAATATGTAAACTCAGACACAGAAGGGAAAAATTAGATCGTTCCAATAACTATTTTTAGTGACGTAGGTATGTATGTGATCAGGAAATGTTCAGCAATATAGATGAAACTTTAAATGGAACGGCTTGTACATTTTTTAATATAAATAGTCACCAGATTTCTTTAGATTATTTTGCATCAATTGGAAAACGCAGTGCATAATTCAATTGACGAAAGTATCCACATTAAAACTAAAATCTCTTCTATTTTATTCAAGACAGTAGATTTCAACAATGATTAGGCCGTATACAGAAAGAAAGCTGGAAACTTATAAGCGCTTACCGGCGCTTGACAACGCTGGTTCGTTCTACAGAAAGGAAGCAGTTGTTTATCAATTTGAAATGGCAGCGCCCAGCGCTGACCAGCGCGTGTTGAAGCTTCTCGCACCGATCAGTGCTTATCGGCGCGCGTCCATATAATTTCTTGCGCGGGTAACCAGCGCTGTCAAGTACTGATAAGCGCTTATAAGTTTTCAGCTTTCTTTCTGTATACGGCCTTACGTACAAGAAGAAATTAATGAATATATACACATGCAATAGTCAATAAATACAAGAAAAGAACTAGATTAATTTTTTCAATACAGGTATTAAAACTTTTTCTGTAATAAGATACACATATTTGTAATTTCATAAAATATAAAAGTTTAGATCATTAGTTGACATCTGAAGCTAAGAATTCTTCAATATATGGAAAGTATTTCTAACCAATCTCAAGTTATATTCATTTAGAAGGTAAGAGAAACACTATTAAAATGTTTCTTGCCAAAATAATACTATCCTAGAATTTTTGGGAGAACTTTGCCGTACGCTAGATGAAAAAGGGGGTATTGTGCCTAATTTTAAGGTGAATTTCGTTTAAAATAAACTGCACATTCAATTTCTATGAATTACTATCATCAAGTTACTGTTTTTAATCTCATAATTTATTATCCTCTTCACAATTAATGTTTAATCAATTTTTACTTCTAATTTGGCCTTGCTAATATTTTTCTCTCTGCCTTGGCTAATACCACCTTTTCGTACTATCCTTTCTTGTATTTTGGCAAAAGAAATTCACTTTTCCAACAAGTTATTCTTTTCGGAAACATTGTTTGGGTGAAGTGTACTAAATAGTGTATTTGATATTTGTTACACGGGAAAAACAAAATAATGAAACGATAAAATGAAAATGAAAATATTATAAAAGGTACTCAAAAAAGTTCTTAGAGGTTCAAGTCATAAATAAACGAATGAACAAATAAGTTCGCATCTCTTTACCGTTCAAGTTTTACAATGATGAAAAAATGTACTCTTATGAAAGAATGTGTACTAAATGACACAAAAATATTTTTGGTAAAATACTGCTGACCTGAAAAATATAATAAAAATTCGGCCGAGGTACTTTTACAATGAAAATAAGGAGGAGAATGCAGACCCTCATAACCCCCAATTATCAGTTCAGGCAGATAACCAATTTATCTGAATACAGAGCAGCTATTTTTTAACTGTATACTTCAACTTCAAGTAATTTCCGGCTCAAGCTAACGTAAAAGGTAAAAGTAGATTGGATAAAGAATAACCTTGGGGTGACAGCGGTATGGGAAGAATAAAAATATATCCCGAAGGATGAAAGTCGTGCGAAACGAGAATTTCAAAAATCAAAATAAGTCCAAAAGTCAGGGTTTTCGGAAAATTTTTTTTCGGGTGCACGGTACTATCATAGGCCCCTATAACAATATATATTTGAATAAATCGATATATTTTGGAACTAAGCTAAATGGTTGTTTTTCGAAATAAATTTTTTATGATTATCATATACATGTATCTTGTAGTTACGTTTCTCCTGAATGTCATTGTTGCCATTTATGTGAATTATATTCGTCCCAACCGCTACAACTTCAGAACGAAATGCAATATCATGTTCCCGAACTAGTGAGAATGGAAAGATGACATTCCTCACTACCCAAATCCAACCCAAATCCAAAAAGGCTCGTTCGGTACAAGACATCACTGAGGTAAGTAGGAACAAGAGCAGTTTTTTTAGCGATGAGCTGATAACGTAGGAAACTCAAATGCTAGGCTCCCTAGCTACATTTTTTTTTAACACAGATATATACAATTTTGGCCTTTACTGGAGACACTAAAAGCACAATACATCTTTATCGGATATGACAACCAACAATCTCTCGAGTTATTTGATGTGGTTTTTATCTCCATACTGATCCGGCTGGTAAGATGATTTTGCAACAAATTCTTATCCATTTTTAACGATGAAAAGCTACTCTTGATTACTAGTCAGATAGTAGCTAAATAACAGCTTTTCTAGTAGATGATTTGGGCGAAGAGCAGCAATAGAATAGCCACCACGGTCGCCCAATTTAGCGCCTTTTGGGTTGCGAAGTATTCCTTATATCTTTGAAAAATTTTGCAAACTAAGACTTAACTAAATAATTCAATACCTAGATGCGTATAATATATAATACAAGTATAATAATTATTTATAATCTAGGAGAAGCATATAATACACTGAATCGCGGTCCTACGACTAATCTAAAGCTTCCTAGTTATATTAGATGTAGATAAGCAAACACTTTGGCTAAGGTGGAACTCTTAAAATTGGCTCAACAATTACAATAAAATGATTTCACACAAAAACTTGTGGTATACTTGCTTCTTGGTATGATAAATAAAAAATACCAATTGAAATTTTTTCAAAACATACCTTGCATTATTTATATATCGAAAATTTAGTCGAATATTTGTAAGTTACATCGAAAATCATCAGAATCTCAGATACACATTTTGCGGAGATAGTGAAAAGTCGTGAGATTTGTTAAGAACACATTTTTTCTAAAATATGACTTTAATCACGTAACTTTTATTCTCAAATGCAATAGAGGAATAGTGAGAGCGGTGGAAACAGTTAAGCATTAGATTGAAAATAATTTAGTTGAATAAGACCATAAATATGAAGTTATCATAACAAGAGTGGAGAAGGCTTTTCGATTCTGAAACAATCAATAAACCTGAAAGACAAGAAAACCGATTTATTTAGCTAACTATATTCAAAATTGTTTGCGCCAAGAAGCCTTCTCTTTATAAAATAGATGGGGATGTGTCATCGTGCTTGGAGCGGGTATAAATGAGAATAATTACCTCTGTATTTACAACTGTTTATAGAAATGCGTATTGATGTATTGTGGTATTATCAGTGTTTGTTTTGGAGGTAAAAGTTATTAGAGGGGGATCAAGAAACGAGCTAATAATTGAATTTTTTATCACTCTACTGACACTTACTACTGTAGTTGTCACAACAATCAAATTTTTAATCCAGCATGCTTCAACTCATCTAAAACAGATAAGGTCTTATGTACACTAAAACTATTCTAGTGACTTATTAACTGTAATATACAGTATTCTGTTAAAATACTTTTCTCTCATACTGTACTGTAAAGTCGACAGTACTAATTTGAGTCCGGAAAATGGCACTTTACAGTATCCTATTCTTAAATTCTCCCAATCCCAATATTTCCAAAAATTGTCAAATATGACATTTCATATCTTAATATGATTTTGCTTTTTATTTAAAACCGAAAATAGTATAAAAAAAACACATTACGATATAAGTGATTATTATGGTACTCGATTAGATATTCTTGACTCGGCTCCTTCGTCGCCTCGTCCTTAAACATCTATCTCGTACCGTACTAAATCACTTCCCGGACTTATAACGTAAATAACTATCCCAGCTTTTTCCACATATGAGATAGTTCTCTTTACCTCAATCAATTATAATCTTGCGTCAACGTTTACAATCCAAAATGCGCCATCATGGTTTGATCTATGTAACTCTTGGACGAATAAAACGAATAGTAAGACGAGAGAAGAGATTAAAAGAGTCAGGTTAGGAAAATAAATAGAAGATATATGGAATGTTGATTACCTAGGAAGAAACATAGGAAAATCACAATAAGAAAAATTATAAAAGAAATATAGGAAATAATCATATGAGACCAGTTACAAGATCACTATAGTTAGTTCTCTGATAAAAGACAAAGATCGTGAAAGAAATTATAGTATAACAATAGAGATGCCAAATGAAACAAGAAAAGCTAGAATAATCAAAAGTGTGAAGAATTGAAAGACAAGATCAATTCAATTTTATAGAAAAAAATTTAAATGGAAAAATTATGCAAATGAATTATTTTCACTCAAAATCAATAGATAAAATGAAAATTTAGTCATTTTTGTAAGGTTAGGTTAGGTTAGGTTGTGCTGATTAAATGGCAGTCTCTGTCCTACCAGTACACAGTCACTCATAAGTGGAGGGTGGTTTAGTGAGATGAAAGTCCCACACGAACTCTCAGTATTGCACAGACCGCTGAGAGGAAGGCATTAGGTTCCTCCTTACCAATCAACGGTTAAGTTGGCTTAGGTTAGATTAGGTTAGGTTAGGTTGAGTTACAGACAGAAAAAAAGGTAAAAAATAATTTTCTTCAAACAAATATTGCAATTGGAATTAAATCTATAACTTTTACATTTGGAAATCTTCTTTAATTTTTTCTATTTCATGATTCTGTCCTCCCAATCTTCTGAAGGTACATACCTATCGAGGAAGAATGCTCTCAAAGGTCTCCAGCTCAATTCTTTGGGTATGAACACCGCTATCAGAAACTGTACATGCGTCAATCATCATGACTTTTCACACACAGAGAGATCTTGATGATATCTATCGAACAAAGTTATCCAAGGTTCGATATCTGTTTGCCTTCATGAAATAATGGCAACTTCCGGTATCTCCGGAAGTGAATGTTTCCGCATGAAATAGATATTATAAATCGGTTTCTCGTATCATTAATAGTCTATGTATAGAGTTTCATGATGAGCGTCGTGGGGTGGCTTATCTTTCTCTTTCTCTTTCTAAGACATAGATAAATTATCAATTCATAGTCTCAATTTTTCTATGTTTAAAAGGTTTCCAATTTTTTTATACAAGGCGGTAGCTTCGCCGTTTGCGTTTATACTTGAGTCAACACAATTAGAACCCTTTATTTTCAAAGAAATATCAGTAACATATCGATTTAAAGGCGGCGAAGATCAAAAATTAAAACTGAAATATTAATTATAACAGATCATTCTTAATCCTCGAACTTAATAAAATCGTGTTAATGCAGTCTACTGAATATGTAACGTTACAAATTCCTTAGTTATCGAAAAAGGAATTCGAAGTTAGTGAACCATATCAGTACCTTTCTGTTGAATGAGGTATTTTATGATACTTGTTGAAAACAATAGTAATGATTTCAACAAATAAGTAATGTGAGCCATGTAAATGATAATCATGTTCGTAAATAGTTGTTTAAATTACAACAACTATCCTTTCTTATCAGTAGAACATTTATATATTTGAGAAGGAAACTTGACACTTTAGTTCTACTAAAAGTTACCAATTGTCATGCAAAAATATCAATAGCCTCTATTGTAGTTGGTTTTTCACTTGGTTAACTACTCCAGTATACTACAAATAAGATGAGACTAATATATCTAAATTGACATATTATACGTCAAGGTATGAATTATAAAATACGAATGGTGTGTACGGAGAGCAAATAGAATTAAAAAAATGGCTTCAGCAACCGAGGATGAACCAGAACCCATCAAAAAAATTAGGAAAACTCTTAGTGAAATCAAAGAAGATATTTTAACAAAATTTGATGAAATAATGACGCAAACAAGAATCCAAATGGAAAATATCAATGAAGAAATGAGAGTTAATATTGAGGATTCGAAAAAAAAATTGGATGCCGACTTTATAGTAAAAGCAGATAAAATGTATAGAGAAGCTCACAATAAGGTTTGGTCTAGTTACTAGAAGTAGATTAACATAAGTAGTTATAATAAGTGAAAAAATGTATTTACTTGAATTATTATCCAATATTATGAATCTCACCTGTCAACGCTAATTTTGATTAACCATCAGAAAATGATGAATAATAGTAAGTTACACAGATTTACTCTGGTTTTTAAGTGTCGACTATTTCTGATTCGGCTTTATGATAGTGATAAAAACTTTTTGTGCGCTTTTATAAATTTTCAGATAGTTAACTATGTATACTTCATAAATCGAGTCAATAAGGAACAGAAAATGTTTGTATGATTAAAATAGATAAATCCAATAGACACAACAAGATCTGCTGTCAGTAAATTGCTAAGAAACTGCAACAAAACGGCTGCAGTGAGAGATGTTCTTAGATGATGTCACAGAAAACATGCAACAACTGAAAACTAACCTTTAGTTATGGATGTAAGGTTTGAGGAAAGACTATATTTGACTGATAACTGAACTAGGTTTTTTAGAAGCATGTCAAAGCAATGTGATAAATACATAAATGTTATCTATTTACAATGAATCATGCGACTTAAAATTTTCCAATATATTTCATAACATCCTTGGCAGTTCAATTCTACCAATCTGAGAAGTTTTAGACTTGCTAATTACTACTTATCTAAATATTTATGTCAAATGATCATAAGGTTCATACGATAGAACCAGGCCATCTTCTGATAAAAAAATTATTGTATTGCTTCACCTCACGCGCATAAGGAAGTGGAGCTCTTATATTCATTAATGTTTTTTGAAATATTGTTATTGTCTGGAAGACGCAAATTCATATATTAGAAAAACACTGAAAATAATTGTGCTGATTTGGAAGATTTAAGGTATAACAACAAAGTATTACCAATAAGCTGAAATACTACAAACTATTGAATTTTTCTTCAAAACTAAGAGCCGAAAATTTTGTAGTCTTCCTCTCCTTTTCTAGAATTCTTTATGCTCTTTCGAGCGTCAGAGTATTGGGGTTTTAGCTTTCATTCTCCTTCCATCCAGTTTTTCCGATCCTTTGCTACTTTATTCATCTGCTGTATTCTTTTCCTGTCCTGTCCTACTTGTTGTAGCTAAGTTTTCCTGGGTCTTCCTTTCCTCCTTTCCTTATATCTTTTTGCTTCTTTCACTTTTCTAATTAGACTTTTTACATATATGTAATACTCCTATATGGACAATTTCTATAAGTGCAAGGTGTTCCGACTAAGTGAAACAAATAGTGTATCGTTTTCCCTTTCCTGCGAGCGCTTCAGTTAGTTCTGCACATTTTTTGCGCGTATGAAGCATCGCAGTATAAATAAAGTGTCTGGAAAGAGACATCTTTTAGTGTTCAGTAAGCAAGTTTCACCTCCATATATTAACGTGTGTACAGTTGTATTCGTTTGTATTTTTTCGGAAAATTGTCTCATTGAGAGCATAGAATATTTGATTTGCTGTTCTTACTCTGTTCGTTATCTCTATATCAATTTCTTCGTCTTCTGGGGGATTAACTTCCAGATATTCAGAAGTGGTCAATCTATCTATTCGTTGACCTTCCAATATTAAATCTTCTTCATATACTGATCTGTCTATTTTCACTGGTTCTAGGTTTCTGTAGCCAATTATTGTCTCAAAATTATAGTTCTTCCCTTTTATTGTTTTTATTCTTCTATCCATGACAAGTATAAATCGAAAAGGACTAAGGCTATCTCCTTGTTTCACTCTCATCTCCATCTTCGTCTCCGTCAATCTTCTTCCGTCTATTTGAACATTTCCTCTCACATTTTCACTTTTGTTATCTATGTTATTTTTCTAGGGATTCCTATTTTCCTCATACTATCCCATATAATTTTTCTATATATTATGTAGTCTATTATTCTAACCCATAGTAGATATTGGGTATAATATTCTCTCGAAGTAGACAAATATCAAATTTCTTGGATTTTTGGCTGGTATTCATGTGAAAGTGAGTATCGTATTGTAACAAACATCTCATTTTTTCACTTGATACAATATTTCTACTCCCTTATTTCGATAAATCGTTCACAGTACCAATTTGTTTCACTTTATTCACTTCTTACAATTCTATAGGTTTTCGATAAGGATATGAATTATTGAATATATTACACTGGTTTTATCTACTTTCATCCCTATCAGCATTCAGTTAAACGATACTGTATAACTTTCAATAAGCACTAACATTATTGAAACTCAAAGTGTTATTGCAAATGTAGCTATTGACATTATGACAAATATGAGACTCAGAGCAATACCAAAAAAATATATCTCAATTGAAAACTCTGTATATATAGAAATAAAATCTATCTCTTTTTCCATTTTTTATAACTCTTTTTTACGGTTTTGAGTCTAATAAACATTTGAAATAATTGAGTCTTCAATGCGTTGGATAATGTGAAAAATAGACACTCTTTAGCTTTTGAAAATAATTAGATATTTCATTTTTTAAAAACCGGTGCTATTCACTACATCAAAAATATTTTTTCATCTAATGTTGAATACTCGAACTAATTTTTCTAGCCGATTGCGATGATCTTCTATAGCCACCACAATTCGTACTTCAATAAAAAGAATCACGATCCTCACAAACACAGATAAAACTAATAAAAAAACTCCCCATCTCCTGCCTTCAAAGACTTGTATTGGAGGCCCTTTTTATATCAAACACACACAAAAGAACACTGCCTCAATTTAATTTAGCAATCTGTAAATAAGCTTTTGTTGTAATTAAAAAATATCGAGTTCGTTAATATCGTCATTTTATGTTGAGTGATATGTTTAAATGAAGCATATATTTTGGTAAATAGTTTAAACGTTAAAAATTATAGGTAAAAGAAATCGAAGCTGAAACTGAAAGCCAACTTCGGGATCTTTGGAAATCTGCTTCAAGAATTATTATGAATACTGGTGCATCCCTCAATACAATGTTGAGAATTGAAAATATTGAAGCGTTCATAAAAGACCTAATCAATAATATGGAAAAAATGTTATCTGAATTATTAGAGCATCTAAATATTCTCACCACTTATATCATTCAAGAACAGCAAATTTTCATCGAGAAATTGAAAATTAAAATGGAGTCTATTAATTACATTGTAGTTTTCTTTTTAAAAGTATGGGTGGAATAGTTTTGAACATCATGCTATAAATTTTCTGACTGCTATAAGTACATTTAAAATAATTCAAAAGTAAAAATAGCAATGTATGTTATAGACGAATCAATAATACTGAAAGTATAGAGGTTAGAGGTAAGGAGAGCCATCTCTAAGCCACAGATAGTGTCCATCAATCCATCAGTTTTTGCTTTTTGAATAGCTAAGCATCTAAATTCAGAATCTGATAGTTGGATAGATCTATCAGCCAAACTTTTTATCACTAATCTTTTTTGTGACATAGGATAACACGAATTGAATTTAAATATCTTGAGGACTTTTTTATTCAAAAAGCAAAAGCTGCATTGAAAGAAAATAACAATACGGAAAAAATGATAAATAACATATTCAAGAAAAGGATACAGATCCTACAAACAATTTAAAAACAAAACAGAAACGAAACATCAACACAAAACATTTTTCCGTACCATATGTACAAGGACTTTGCCAATAATTATCGAATTACCACAATAAATATGATATTAGTATAAGTCATAAAGGACATAATACATTATCTAAATACTTCACTAAATTTAAATCTAAAACACCATAGAACAAAAAAATTAACGTTGTGCCAAGTGCCTTGTACTAATTGTGACGCTGTCTACATAGGGCAGACATCTCAGACTAAGAAGTCATCAATACGATAACAAAATAGAACTGCTTTAACGAACCATGAAATATCAAAAAAATATAAAATCAATTGTAAAGATTCAAAAACTCTGAAAACGGAATTTAATACACGAAAAAGAGAATTTTTAGAAATGGTTCTCAGTCATAAGAACGTAAAAGCTATAAATGATAAAAAAAACCTAAATAATTTAAGTAAAATTTATAGCTCTATTTTTAAAATTCTAATAAAACTACAAATAATTTAATTGATTACTGCTATATATTTGAGATGTAAGGACTAACGAAAAATCAATATTTCTTATCAGAACAAAGTTCTATTTTTATTTTATTCGTATTTTTATATATCTTAAAAAAATTATAAGAAAAAAAACTGATTTTGAAAACAGAAGAGACCTGAAATCAAGGTCTCTTCTGTTTCAAAATTAGTTTTATTGATAGTTTTTAAAAGAAAGATAAATTTTGACTTCCAAGAACATTTAGATGCATTATTATATCAAAAGGTCTAAGAAATAAGAAATTTATATTAATTTTAAATGATCAATTAGGAAAAACTTATAATAATAAAGGTTTTACATTCTGTGGACTTAAAGAAAGATAATAACTTCGGCGTACTACTTGAGTTATTTTTCATTTTGCGTCCACTTGAACAACTTTTCACTGAGCAAATTTTTCCCATAATGATTCTACTGTCTATTAAAAATTCTTGCACATTCACAATACTTAATTAACATTCAGCGTTATCTCATAGTAGCTTTTCTAGGTTATATTTACATAATTATTTTGGCCTACGTGATTAGTTTGGATTTTGTGTACCAATATTCAATTAACGACTCTAGTTATTTGAAATATTAAATTTTCTAACACTGCATGCTTCACTCTATCTAAAATAACCAAGTTCATATGGTATCTCGTCGGACAGGAGCGCCATCCTGGTCAAATTTTAAATTATAATTTACCGGACAGTTTTTAAGCTAAGGTCCCATATGAGATGGTCCTCCTTACCTCTATTCTCTAAATCAGCTCTTTTTTATTTATATCAGAATTCCATTACTTTAAAAAAGTCATTAACCTCTGATAATTGTATGAGAAAATGAAGCAATTGCTAAGTTGGTACGTTAGTCTTTTCTGGTGGTGTTTAACTATGAAGTATTAAGGCAGTAGAGGTATATGAGAAATAAATATGTATCATGAATTTTGTCACATTTGGATTAAGCTATTCAATTTTCTAAGTGCAGTACTGGATATAGTCGTGAAAAATAATAAATAGGTCAGGATAATTATTGAAATCGTATTTTCCGCACTAATCCAAAATGTAATAAATAGATACGACATTTATTCAGAAAATAATTCCATCTTACGTATAGCTCGGTAGCTGCGTACACGGCATATTAGTAGGTGTCCGAAAATCACAATGAGATTTTGCATATTGGGCATTCAATATTCTAATTTAAAATATGCTCTATAATTGACGATCTTGCCTGTTGTAAAGCGTTGTTTGATATACTGTTTTGACCTGTGTAAGTTCATTGGTAAAAGTGTATAAACTGTACAAAAAGAACTTAATAAATGAAAGTTTCTTCCGGAAATAGTAGTTCTTTTTAAAATGATTAACTTATGTTCACGATGAAAAAAATCGTGAACTTCGTGCATTCGGCGTTAAATTTTATGAAAAGAATTGTGAAAATCACCATAGTAGTTTCATACAACGTTCACCAAGATTTTTTTTATACAAGATGGGTGCCAAAATTGCTTATAGACCATAATAAAGGTCGCCGGATGGAGGCAACTTCGACATTTCCGGACACCAATACCAAACATGGTGATCCATAACTGAATTGAGGCGTAGCAAGTTACGGACCTGTTGACCTTTTATAACATAATCTATTGTGATCTCAGCGCTTATTTTATTATATATACTTGCATTTTAGATTTAGATGAAGATTTTTAGTACAGATTTTTTTAAGATAACATTTGTTCAGTTAATATTGTAGTTTTGTGTCAATCAAGTTATTATTTGTTTTAAAAACAAAGTGTTTCATAGTGAAACACGTAATTAGAATGTGATAGACTTGGTTGACACACGTGAATCGCAGTCCTTGGAGTTTCCCCAAAAAAATAAATATTTGCGAAACCAAAAAGATCCGTATTCAAGAATAAAACAATTATACACATTTTTCACGATTATGCCGCCACTACTGCTAACATTGTATTGAAATTTTATACAAATATGGTTTGGTAGCTGATACATCCCATGAATTGGTTTTAATCTCTGATTATCATAGAGGGCGTTAGTTACACGGTTCGTACCAAGTAGTATTGAACACCGTTTTCAGAATATTTTGATTTGAAAATTATGAAGTAATAACCGATGCTGGTATAAAGTATTAATAAATTCATAAATTATTCATTATTATTTAGTAAGCATTGAACATTTTTTTTTCGCGTAAATTAGACCCCATCAATAAAATGGATACATTTTAAAAAAAGCCGTGAGCGAATAAAAATTCATAATTTCAATAGACCCGGTGGTCTCGAACCCTCTTGTTCAATTCCAATTGACAACAAAGAAAAAATTGTCATAATGACAAGAAATTTCGAAAATGGGAAGTAAAAAAAATCACCCTAGCACTCGTATTATTTATTAAATAGGAGGCGGTCCAGTTCAACAATTACAACGATCAAAATGATTTCGCGTTTTGTGCTGGAAGAACTGAAAAAGAAAACTTTGAACTTGAGAAAGACAATTCTTCAACATAACCCCTACTTGCATGCGAAGTTCGAACCCTCTAGTTGAACTTTTTCTGGCCAAAAAATAAGAAAATAGAACAAAATGACCATAAAATGGAGAGGGGTGGAGATAGAAAGTTTTGACCTTAGACGGGAAATCATCTCGCAACAAATTGAACCTACATGTGAAATTTCATTTTTCAGTCGCTTTTCGTTTGACCTGCAGAGGTGAGGTCAAAAACCACTTTTTTTGCACTGCGACCCCTCGAAATATTCATTTGTTTTCAACCAAACTCCAATAACATCAATCCGCCGCCAAAAAAGCCATGTATGCTAAATGCCAAATCGGACCCATAGCAATTGCTCGAGAGACGAAAATAAGAATTGTAGCTTAAACAGATATATATATATATATATATATATATATATATATATATATATATATATATATATATATATATGAACTACAGACATTCGAATAACCATCATAATCGTGTTCAGGAGGTCAGGAGGTTTCAAAACATGGGAAAAATGATGTGCCCCCCATTTTTCTTCTAGTCATGCCTACCGTAATAATCTATCTAATCTAATTTTTCCTTGAAAAATTCGACTAAAAATGAGACTGAGGGCTTTCGTTTCCTGTAACGTTTCACAAAAATCCAGTCTAATCAGTATAGGATCTTGTATTTCAAAGTTAAATAAATATGGGTAATGAGCTATTGGAGGCCTCAGTATGAAAAAAAAACAACAATTTGATGATCATGTTTTGCGGTTCTGGGATCAAACTGTTGTTTGTTTCATACTAAGGCAATGACTTGCTATTAACATTAGGCGTGTGTTTAAGGAAACTCTTGTGCACCTCTTATGCGTTATGCAAAAAAGTTTCCTCGAAGAAACTTACCAAGTAAAAAGGTAGGTCAAGAACAACAAGAAATCAATAAAGAAACTATGATTTTAAATTTAGTTGATCAAAATCCAACAGTTAGCTAAGGAATGTGGCAAGACAAACAAATACGTCTTCTTCAAGTACTTGGAGGATACTTAAAGAGCAACAGCTACATCCGTATCATTACAGACAAGTCCAAGAAGAACTCTTGCCAGACGATATACCGGTTAGAGTGGATTCTTGTTAAATATTACAAGAAAGAGCAGTCCTCAGTCCAAATAAAATGTATTATTTTTGAAGACGAGGTTTTCCAGATAGAATGTGATAACCTATTAATTTGCTACCTAAAGTTGCTGCCTAAACGTTAACTTTGAATGTGAGCAATCACTTATCAACAATACCCAAATATTTTTCAGTTTTCTATCTATCCTAGATCCTATCACCTTTTTTGAAACACCATGTATAATAATAATAGTATTTATTATATATATATTGTAGATTATTCTAGATGGTTATAAAAATTTACCCTACTAAAGCAATTAAAAACAAATGCCAAAAGAAGTTGACAAAACAATTTTTTTGCTTCACCAGTCCTGTCACTACAGTCCAGAAATACGACATAGTGATTTTCATTTCTTTCCTGGGATGAACAATTAAAAGCATTTAGATCTTTGACGACAAGAGGAATTACAAGTACTGAGTTGCTGAGTTCGTAGAATGCAAAAATCTATGACTAGAGCTGTCAAGTTGCTACATTGGCCGAGAAAGTGGCTAAACATTTAAATGAATTGACGTCAAAACGATGTTAAAAGTCTATATTTCCTTGGCTGCTTTTATGGATTGAAAAAGAATCGAAAAAAAAATACCCCGCTTTATTCTTCTAATAAATATGGAGTTATTTCAATTGTAGTTGAAGTTTTCCCAAGATTTCTTTTTGTTAAAAGATCGAAGTGAATTTGTTTGATGATTATGAATAAAATTAAAATTTTAATCAGACTTCAACATAAATAAGTTTTTCCTTGTACTTCGTTACCTAAGTTCTTCACTAGTTAAATATCTTCTGTATTTTTGACTTATGAAATAAATAAATTCCCGCTTCTTCAAGATTCGTAGCTAGTTAAATAAGTTAATTCACAAATTTGGAAAAAATATTTATTAACATAAAATATAAATAAACAAAGTGGTTTCAAATAACTTGACTACGATTCTCGTTGGTTGTTACTATTATATCTGGCCCATATGCCGGTTTATTCTCTCTTAAATACTGATTCTATTCTAAAGAAAGGTTATAATTGATAATATTTATGGTCGTCACGTCACATTAAGAAAATAAGTAATATGGTAAGTTAATGGAATTTAATGTGTCTACGGTACATGTGGAATCGCTTATGAAGACATTTTGAACGGTCACTCTACAATAAATCTTACAATATAAAACGAATTCAATAGTAAGTAGGTAGATTTATGATTCTTCACAGTCACAGTAATATTAGACAGAAAATTAAGTGAATGAAGCATGAAATAAGAGACATATGGTAAACAGATCTTAAATGGTTCCCATCAGGAGTGGTAAGATAATTAGCTCATTTTCTTGCCGCGTTATCTATTAATTAAGATGGAAATTCTCAAGTGGAATGTGAACATTTGAGACAAAAAAATCGATGATATATATTGAGGATGGAGCTAGTAGAAGAATAATTTTCACTTGTCTACTCAAATTCTCATCCAATCTTTTTCAAGTCACACTAAAGAAATTTTATTTTATCGATCCAACTCGAGTTCTTGTCGATTGGTAATCTTGACATAAGTATTCTTTCCACGGTATTGTCTTCGAATGTGTGGTACAATATACGAGGTCTGGCAATAACGAGACTGGTTATGGAAAAGGATTTTATTATAAAAGATATTCTACATTCGAATTCTCTCCTTCGATATTTCCTTCCCCTCGCCACACACCCCTACAAACGTTTTTTCCATTGATCGAAGCAGTGCTAGAAGGCTTCTTTGGTGAGCGCCCTTAGAAGCTCTGCCGTTTTTTGCTTTAACGCTTCCATCGACTCAAATCGGGTCCCTCTCAAAGCAAGGAGGTGCAAGTGTCGTTTGTTCATTCTAGTGGCTGATCTTTTGATTTTATAGAAAACTGACAGTTGTGATTTAGATCCTATGAGAGAAAATCGTATTCATGAAAACTTCATCGAAAAACGTCCGTTTTATGTTAGTTTACATATAAGGTAAGTTTATGTTATACATATACCAAAGAAGGAGTTCGAAGGCATATACGAGGTCTGGCTATTAAATAACGAGACTGGAAGTCTTCTTTAGTGAGGGCCTTTAGGAGCTCTGTCGTTTTTTGCTTTACCGCTTCTATCAACTCAAATCTGGTCCCTTTCAAAGCAGATCATTTTCTAACCTTTCAAGTAAATCTGAGCAGACCCGTTGACGAGGGAGCTTTTGGTCAGGAGTCAGATTTTTTGGCACCAACTTCGCACGGATTTTTGTCATGTGTAATTTCTCGTGTTAGAATGTTTCTAACCGTTTCCTTATCGGCGTTTACAGCCTTGGCAATTATCCGGATGCTCAGTCGACCATCTGCACACACAATTTTGTTTATTTTGATCACTGTTTCCGGAATTTATACAGTCACAGAGCGACCTGGGCACCGGTCATCTTCATTGCTCTCTCCGCTCCCAGTAAAGTGCTTACACTACTCAAAAACACGCGTACGAGATAGAGAATTGTGCCCATAGGCCTTTTGCAACAATTTATAGCACTCAGTCGGAGTTTCTATAAATACACTAGAAAATATCTGTATTATTACATATTTTGGGTTCTGAGTCTAGGATATAAGTGACGTTAAATATTTTGAGATACATGAAAAGCAGCAGTTTTTTGAGAAATTTGTTCTATTTATATTCAGAGTGATCTCCACCTACATCATTGCATCTTTATATTCGAAGCTTCCATAACTTGGAAGTATGAAAACTGATAAATTAATTCGTTATTAATTCATCATCCGCCGTTAAATATGGACCAGATAGATGTTTCTTTAGGTTAAAGAATAAACATAAGGCCAAACCAACTAAATAGAAACGATATCCAATGATTGTTACATTATTTTTACGTAAAACTGTATGTTGTGCAGTGTATGACAATGTATTAACGAGACGTAAAATTGCCCCAAAAAATTGACTGACTCAAAACCTGCAGATAAAAATTTTGTGATGTACTAGTTTGCTGTAACTGTACGTTGACCTTCGAGACTAATTGCTTTTACTAATTCTGTACTATTATAGAAAACTTAATACGTAACTTTCTTGAGAGATCTTTGCTGTTTCGTCATTGTTGGCGTTGGTGAATCAACACATGGTTCTCCTGACGTGTGGGATTATCAGAAAGTGGTATATATATTTCATAACCTGTTAATTTTAGACAGAATACGATGTCCGCCATTATTCAACATTTCAATAATTTCTCGCGCGATTATTACTTTCTCTGCCTTTTGGAAATCTTTGTACGTATGTGGCTCCCAACAATAAAAATTATTTTCACATGTAAAAATTTTATTGAGAAATTGACTTTACTGATACGGACTTAACGCTCAAAATTTCATCATAAGATCTTGAATTTTCCGCTACTTTTTCGTATTCCATAGTTTGTTGAACTTAAAATAAAATCATCCGACTTCAGTCTGGTAAATGCAAATGCGAGTGAAAATTCTCGACCTATATTTCTATTTTCTTTGATATGTAAATTCCGTTTCGTACGCCTGTCTATAAAAATGCACAAATATTTCATCGATAACCATTCCGGTGTCATTCATTTGTGTCCTTTTATGTAAATGAGCGTATTCCAGGTGGATATTGAATAAAAATATTTTAAAATAACTCAAAGTTCATCCATCTCTGATGAATGAATCTCTACAATGTTTCTATGAACTCTGAACTACTACCTAACCCATAAAGATCCTCAAAATTATAAGTTTTCATTGACTTTAGTCTTGATAATGACCTTTATATACTAACTATAGCCATAGAAATAGCACAAACAACATCATTATTTAATATTTACCGGAACTTTTTCACTACTAGACTAGACTATATTTGAGAGACATAGTGATTACGATTGCGAATCGGTGCAATAATGTGCAGTTAAACTTATTCACTTATTCACTAATTCACTAATTGTCTTTGAACAGTTAGAACACATCATTTCAAAGCATAAAGACCATAACCTTGCCATTCTGCTAGCAGTCCATTCATTGGCCCCAAAACTAGTTTATATTAAACGTTCAGCGCGTGTCTAATTATGGAAAAAGTATAAAATATTTAAATTTTTTGTAGAAGAAAATCAAAAGAAAAGACCCGATTCTAGGGACCTGTAATACTGTTTTTGATTTTTTTAATTTGAAATTTGAATTAAACGTATTTTTTATGAATTGATTTCTCAAAGTTTAGAAAGATAAATCAAAAATTCACTATTACAGTTCTCTAATTTATTTTATTTCTTTTGAATAATGTAAAATTTACAACATTTAAAAGAAGTTTATTCGATTATCAGTCAACTCCCACACCTCTGCAATAGCATTAAAATTCCTGAATAGATAGAGATACAATCGGCTTTGTGCGGGATAAATAAATTTGTCCCGTCCAGAAGCGACACGATTAATTCAGAGCGGGCTTGAATTTAAGGTGATAGTTTTTGAAATCAGATATTATGCTGTCATTGATATTATGTGGATTCAATAATTTAATCTAGTTTAACCTGGTAAAATTATTATTGGGGATCAGATATTCCAAAATGGCAGATATAGAATGAGTTATTATAATTGGTATAGATATAATATTTATTTTAGGATCTTTGTTGAATGAGTATTCACGAGTATATTTATTTCTAGGTAAACTATTCTCATGTTGGAGCCCCCACACTTGAACGTCGGGGCTTAGCTTGGGCTAAAGCTGGGAAACCTGCCCTTGTCAAACTAATAATGGCCCAAGCCTGGTTGACGTTTAGGTAACTTAGCCCCGTCCATTCTCTAGTCACCCAAACTTGGCTGAACTCGATGTAACCTTACCTCGGCTATCCCATATTCACTCTGGATGAGCCCTGGTAATCCGACCTTTGTTATCCTAAAGTTTTGTTCAAATATCTTAACTATCTTAACATTTAAAGTAATAATTTGTTATCAATAAAATTCTTTTATGCATAGAAGACAATATAAAATAGAATAATAAAACATAGGGTAATTTCTTTATATGTTTAATTATTCAACTAATACTTTTATGTACATTAATTAGTAGAGTGCGTTGATAGAAATTTGTCTTAAAACTAACATAATTTTATTAAGAATATATTAAAAATCTATTTTTACGAGCAGCCAGTCTGGTCCAGGCTTGCAAACCAAGCGAGGGACATTTTCATCATCCCAAAGTCCCACCAAGACTGGGCCAATAATGGCTTCCAAGCTAGGGTCAGAATTGTACATACCTAGGTCTATTCCTGAACTTGGGTCCAATTTTATTATTTTTTTTAAATAATTTTTATGCCGCACAAACCGCAAACTTCAGTAACCTTTTAATGACGAATTGATAGTAGTCAGCCGATTAAGTGGAATAAAAAAGCTATAAACAAATTAAACAACCCTTGTGCTGATCGCATTTATTCACCGATCTACCAGAGTAGAAACGATCATAGCATATGACTACGACCCGAATAACTCGAACAGTTAGCGAACAGCAATGAACGTGAACATTCAGATCATGATCGGGTTAAGCCGCTTCCGAAAAGTCTTCATCAGCGCTGAGCCGAAATTTGTTACAAAATATTTAAAACTGAAAAATTCCGAAGAATATACCGGTCATGGCCAAAAGTGTGCCTATGCACCAACCATGTTATGTTGGTGGAAAGCGGTGCTGATTTACTCAGTGTGAAAAGATGTGAAGGATAGCGTCCTTTCAAAATAGCAGACGGATACATGTTACTATTAATACCAACGATTCCTAAATATTTTAGTTATGTTGTTGTTTTCAGAATTATGTTATAAATAAATAATTGTTTTTATTTATAATTAATTTCAATTGTTTGTTTTATTTAAAGCACGGAAGAAAAACGCAGATCGGGAAAATTTTCCGTGCGTGGTTTTAAGAATGCCAACTCTATGAATTTGTCAAAACAGATGAAAACAAGGTATTTCCAGCTAAGTTCAATAAAAAAAAACATGAATTATTTAAAGGAAAGAAGTACAAGTTTTTAGATAAGATAATAACTGAACAAAAGACTTAGATAGAGAAGGTCGCCTTAAGATATGAAGCTGATAACGTGATACGTTGTAAGTAACGATTATAGGTGAAATATCCAAAAGAAAAAAAAGAAACTGGAGGAAGTTGTGACGAAAAAATTCCTAACAATACAAAGAAAAGTCAAATGTTTCATGTAACAAATCTCTGTATTCGGAAAAACCATTCGAAAAAACTATAAAGAAAACAATATACGAAGCATTAAGAAACTGAGGATATAACTAGAAACAGGAAATATAAAACAGTGTAGATTCGAGTTACAAAATCGATCAAATCACAAGATAAATTTGTACGTTCCAGTTAGATATTAGTGCTTAGAACATATCGTGTCAGCGGCACCAAATTTAAAAAATATCGTGTATCTAACACAAAAAACTCTGTTCCACGAAATATGTAAACAATGATTTCACTTTCACCAATCAGATTCATAAAGAAATTTAATGTTTGGGATGACGTAATAAGTACGTGTCCTTCTCAAAGGTGAATGAAAGCGGTTGCTACTAGACTTCCACATTGAACGAAAACAATAATTCGAGTCCTTAATGGGACATTTGGGACATAAGTGATATTTGGTGCTATATTCTGTTCAAAGGAATCGAGTAACATATTTCTGTGTCCTTTGCCCATAGACACATTTGCTAAAAATAAATCTACCTCTGCCTAGGTTAACATCTGGAATAAACGTTCTCGTGAGCAGATACTTTAGAAAATTATTAAGAACTTCATAAACTGTAAGCCACCCTCGTTGGCTTTATAAAGCAGTTTTATTGTGGCATAAAACATTTCAATTTATGTTCAGCCTCGAGTTATACATAAGCTTTAAAAGAATAAATTCACTCGAGAAATAGAATATACGACAAATTCAAACCAAGTTGCGATAATTTGGAATTTATAACATTTGTTTATAATGAACTTCACTTTATACAGTTTTGCTGCAAAGGTAAAAACATCAAATGTGACAAACCGGCACGAATTATATATCCGGATTTACTGTATTGTGCTTATCATGGAAAATCATGTAAATGTAGAAATATTTCTAGGAAACATACTCGGAATTTTGAGTTCACATTGTTTCCATAGAAACTATTGTTTTGGAAAGTTGAAAATGGAGTATATAGCATAAACGGGGAAAAAATGTACAATAATATCAAGCAAAAATTCTAATTCATTCATACAGATTTGAATATACAACTTTGCATTTTATCGTATCGTAATTCTTTTATATGCAGGGTTCATAAATCAACACTATAAAAATAGATTGCAATAAAATTCCTATTTCCATTATAGAGCTATTATCATTTATTTTTTATTTCCCTCGTAGGTGTTTTCTTGCGTGTTATAGTTGTTTTCATAGATCGGCTATCATCATGTTGACCAATTGTTTGAACTCTTTATGATCGGTAGCAACAAGATATGCATAATGATGCACAACCTAAATAAGAAAAAAGATGGCGCCATACTAAGTCTAGATTTTGGATAAGACATATACTTTCCAACTATTGTAAACTATTTTTCAACAAAACTGGAAAATAACTACAAATAAACTTTTCCACTTTTTGGGGTTGTGTTCTATTCTGCCTCAATGTTTATTACAACTAGAGCGTTACTTTGAGTGAGATTTGAAAATGAACCGGAAATCAGTAGATAAAACATCAAAGTCCTTTTTAACAAAGTTTGTTTTCTTAAACTTCATCAATTAATGAAATAATGTATTCTGTAATTCACAAACAGGAAAACTAAATTGAGTAGTGACACCCAAGATATTTCATACAGAGTGAAACACCCAAATAAAATACATTAACAGACACTTTTCTAGAAAATCATGTTCCAAATTATTCTAAAATGACATACTGACAAATGGTATTATCTATCATTACTAAATTATGCCACCTTCAAGTAAGAGTTCTTCAACATTAAAACTCAAAACATAGGGACTTGTTATATTTCATTTGAAATGTCTCTTCTTTCTCTCCAACTGTTACAGTTTTCAAATTTCTTTCATAATCTAACCAGAAAATCAAGTTTTTCAGCAGAGAAAATTTGTTACTTTTCTAGTAAGAAAATAGTACAGCATTTGTCCAATATAGAGGACTGCAACATCCTAAATGTAATATGTAATGTTTCCAAATGTTAGTGAACATCCTCTGTAGTGAACATCCTCTGAGTGCTCGACCAAATCGAGACTGCGTATCTGAAACTGGTCAACTTTTCAAATTTCAGGTTATTATTGCTACTTGTTTTAGGGTTTGTAAATAAAAAATTCATTATTCTGTATTTATTAGTTAGTTTGTCTCTCACTGTCACCGGAAAATTTAATTATTTTCCTTTTTTTAACATTCCTTCAAGTAAAATTGGTTAACATTTACAGATTTTACAGCTCATTACAATAAGATCTTTAAAATAACGTATGCAAAGCCCCCCATTTGAATGATGCAATAATAATGAGCCTACTGAATATATTGTGCATTATATAATTGTGTGACATACCCATATTGAAATAATTTTCATTGTATTCGAAATAAATAATGCGCACCGTGAAAAAAAGTGTCAGAATTGCATATCAAAAAATGAATTAATTTCCACCTCATCCCACATTCCCTACAACAGTTTCAAAAACTCAATATTTGGAAATCGATGATGTGTCTTTTGTTGTTTACTCTTTTCATTATTTAGGGCTCTATTCGTAATAGCTGTTACCTACTTAAACAGTTACTTCTGGTAATAAATTGGTATAGCCGTAGTATTTAAGTCTAACGAAATAATTGTAAAGTTTTACAAAAAACTTTATGAAGGCTGTACTATATTTTCTAATTCAAAGGAAATTATTATTTATAGTCTTAAAGAATTTTTCAACTGATAACATATTTCTATGAATTGTCACATTTGAAATTGATAATGATACATCACACAACATTTACAGTTCAACCATTTTGTGAACTTCTAATCCTCAAAGATGTTTGTCAAGTTAACACAAATCTGGTCTTTTTATTTCATATTCCTCATAGTTTTGAAACAATTCATATAGTAAACGACAGGAACAGGGAAAAGGTATGTTACATGGTTATCAAAGCTATTATTCATTGTAAGCAACATGAACAGCGTATATGATACAAGTTTCTTTTGCTTGCTGAAACCAATTCAATATAGCTTTTCTCAGGATTAATTACTTGCTAAACTAACGGTCCATGACCAAAAGTTCTCCCCCATCATACTGGTGTTCTTGTGGATCTTGTAAACATTTTTTATCACTTTGATGTACTGCTGAAAACGCTCAATAATATTTTTGAAATCATCTCAGAATTAATCAGTGACTTTTCAAAATACGAACTTTCGGGCTTATCAAACATCATTTTTAACCTTATCTTCTAACATGTTAGCTGTAATAGTAGCATTTAAGGACCTACCTAACGAAAGAGAGGTACAGCTGCTCTGGATTCCTGGACATAGGGTATTGAGGGGCACTGAAATTGGGAATTTTTTACTCGTGGATTCAAGAACATCTTAAGCTGTGGGAGAGGGAAGAAGCCATATTGCAGATACGTAGATGAAAGGCAAATATTCTGGTAGGTCTAATATCAGGGTACATGGAACTCGGCAGAACCACACATCCGGACTACCGATTCTATGGAACACATCCTCTGCGATTATTAAGCTCCTATCATTACAATAAATAATGTCCTGGGGTTTGACCTAGCGGGAAAGCCTTGCTTTAAAACCAGCGGAGCCTGGAGGATTCTCCAATATTAAGATAGAGTGAGGGTGATAAAGTGGATGCAAAGCGACTACTCAGACATTTTTAGCTAGATATTAGCTGCAATAGTAAGTAGAAATTTATATACTTTTTTGATAAAATCAATATTTCAAAGACGTAGATGACGTTGCAAACGTTTCTTGAGGCCTAACTTTTGAAAAACAAGTAGTGAAGGCAAGTTTCTTGCTTCTACAAGGTCTTGCATATTTTATTCATCCGATTTTGAAGACTTCAAAGGCCACTTTTATATTCTTAAGAAATCAGAATAGCACAAAAAATTACTTTATCAAAAATGTATTTAAAAAAAATCTAAATAAAAGAATCATGTGTATTTTAACCTGCTGAAAAACACATTTTTTTTAAATCAAAGCAAATAGAAAATCCCAGCCCTAAAAAATGTTTGAAAAACAAAAATCTAACAACAAGGGAGCAAAAAGAAAATTTGATATATTTGATAGTTAAATGCAAGTCATTACTCCTTGTCTGAATTAACACAAGTTTCACACCACAGCACTGCATGGTCCATGCATAATAATGAGTGGCAGCGTCCACAGTAGTATTTGGTTTTGCAATCTCGACTTATTGGGCATACGGAACACCTTCCTATAACCTTTGAAACCTTAACTGATGGAGTTTCAACGTTATTTTTGTCAAAACTCTCAATTTTCTGGCGAATATTTCGGGGTATCCTCGGGTTTTTCTTCCTATCATCAATCTGTCCATGGATTAGTTGTAGGCCCTACATTTTGATAAAATACTTCTCAAAAGTTTCTAATCCTGCTTGTTTTCTCTGTATATCACAAGAGCATTAATAACAATTAATTTGATGTTTCTTTGTCGTAGTCATTGTTAAGCATTCGATCTTCCATTGTTATATCCTGCTCAGAATCGGTACCGGAGTTGGGTTCACTTCCAGAAACCAAATTAATGTCATTTTTGCTTTCTGATATCACTACGTCGTCATTAGTTTCTGTCTTAATCCTTAGCTCCAGGAGCCTTTTCTGTTCCTCCTCGTAAGACATGACCACGTGACTAAAGTAACTTCTTTAAACTTACTTTATGATAAATACTTCACTTTAGTACATAGAACTCAAAATAAATAATGGAATCATACTTTACAGCATCAGTTACACGAATACATAGGTGGGGTTTGATACACCCCAGAGCGTTTCAACAACGTATACTTTTATTCAGTGTCAACCGAGTACTGAGTTGAGACCCAGAGGAGAGGACGGATACATATTTGGGAAGCTACAGGGACGGAAATGCGCATAGCTTTACGTTTGGTTTCATTTTTAAAGAGTTTTCCGCAACTGAGGTTTATTAAACACTACGTATGTAACGCCGGGTTAACTCTTTATGGATGAATCAATAGCTAACATTACCTTTTTCTTTAGAAATTCAGTATCAAACTGCTAATACTATTAAAAAAACTTGCTACTCTCTCTGAACACACAAATGGTAATTTGAACTACTTCTCGTTTAGTCTAGATCGCAGCAATTCACCTTCTTCTTTCATTAAGTCCAGCCCATCAACTAATTCTATAAACTCAATGTGAATAAACAATTTAGAAACTTCTTTTTCATATCCACTAACATTTGTTCCACCCAACTCTAATTTTACACCAGAAAATACTTGGACTATCGTTTGAATAAGATTTGAATCATCTATACAGTGCCCAACTGATCGGAAGGATGGTAGTTTATTACTTGCTTTTTATTTGAGACGTAACCAGTAATATCAACACTGCACAAAAGTGGCAATCTTCGGAATGGTTTTGTTGGAATGATCATAACAAATTTCACGACTTCTTTATCTTTTGTTCAGCAATTTTTTTCTCAACTAATCTGTAAAGGCCCACAGGAAGATGTCGAATTTCGAGATCTTGACGATACCACAACCAGGGAGGATATCCAAGCCGCTGTGCAGATGGCAATTGGGGAGTCCTGCGAGATACCACTGGAGGAAATTAGGATCCGAAAAGCCTACAGAGGTACTCATATTGCTGTTGTGACTCTACCAGCAGCTGCAGCGAAGAAGATTCTGGAAGGAAGCGGTAAAATCCGGATCGGCTGGGTAAACTGCCGAATTAGAGCAACGAAGAGACCGATCCAATGCTTCAAGTGCTGGTACTTTGGGCATCATGGATCTCAATGCAAAAGCAAATTAGATAGTTCTAAGCTTTGCATCAGGTGCGGACAAGAAGGGCACAAGATCGCCGGGTGTAAAAATCCAGCCAAATGTGCATTATGCGCCGAGAACCAAGGCGCAGAGAAAGCTGCTCACAATGCCGGCAGTCACAAATGCCCGGTATTCCAAGAGGTGCTTCAGAGAATGACAAGCAAAAGAACATGAAGATACTGCAGCTCAATCTCAATCATTGTGAGGCTGCGCATGACCTGCTCATGTAGACGGTGCGCGAACTAGAGCTTGACTTGGTACTGATAGCGGAGCCATATAAACACCTAAGCACCCAGCCCTGGGAATCGGACAGCACATCCAAGGCTGTCATCTGGTCATGTGGCAAGCTTCCTTTCCAGAACGCAGTCGACAACAACAATGCCGGCTTTGTAGCAGCATCAGTAGTGGGCATCCGCTTCTATAGCTGCTATGCACCACCTAGCCTCTCTATTGGTGACTTCACTGATTTCCTGGACCGACTAATCGAAGATGCGAAGCAATACCATCCAGTAGCGGTAGCCGGAGACTTCAACTCCTGGGCAGTCGACTGGGGTAGCAAACATACCAACGCACGAGGAGGAGGCTTTTATTACACTAGATGTAGTCTTGCTCAACAGCGGTGACACGCCGACCTACACCAAGGGCGACGCAAGCTCGATTGTAGATCTCACTTTTGTCAGTAATAGCCTTGCTAAAGGTAACGACAAATGGATATTGGTATTGGATATCTACACCGCCAGCGACCATCATGCAATATTCTGGGAAATATCAAGCAACCAGAACTTCAGGAGGCATATCAAGCTATCTAACAATGTTGGTTGGAAAGTAAAGTCTTTTGACCCAGAATTATTGCTAATAGCTATCTACAGTAATCCGATCAACTTTGGATATGTGGAAGAACAGACTAAGGACCTGATGAGGAGAGTAACACATGCTTGTGATGCAAGTATGCCTCGTAAACGTTGCATGAATTCAAGATCTTCAGTGTATTAATGGAACGACCACATCAGCAGCCTTCGTAAAGAGTGTCACAGGAAGAGAAGAATCTCTCAGCGCGGTTATCAACGGACCAACTCAGCGGAGTTAATCACAGAGTACAAAAAAGCGCGTCATGAGCTGAATAAAGCAATCAAAGAGAGCAAAAGAAGATGCTGGAAAGAACTTATATACGAGGTAGACAAAGACGTGTGGGGTAGGCCATATAAGGTGCTCATGACCCACTTGAAAAAGCAACAAATGCCATCACCTACGTGTCCTCATCTCCTTCAAAAAATCGTCACTGCGCTGCTCCCACAGCAAAGAAATTTCGATTACCAGTTGGCTCCAAGTGAACTTGACGACATACCATATGTCACTGAAGAGGAGCTGATGGAGGCCTGTAACCGTGTAGGAAATAATAAAGCGCCGGGATTGGACGGAATCCCTAATATTGCCTTGAAAACCATCTTAAAGCCAGCACAGAACTGTGTTCCATTTAAAGAAGAAGAGCGAATGACGTCCACTAGAAGAAAGAAGATATAAAATATTAGGTACCAGAAGGAAGAGCAGCAGCTAATTCCTCCCTCTGCGATGTAATGCCTAAAAGGCGGGTCCGTGGGGGATGAGAGGATAGAAGATGAGAGGTTTAGGGTTTAGTGAGTAGGGGCAATAGCGCCGCAGAGTTGAGTCTCACATATCCAGGCATATCACCTATGCCTGGAATCCGTAAAAAGGATTCCCCCCTCTAATAATAAAAAAAAACTTAATCAAAGTCTGTAACGTTTCTTTGGTACATCTAATCACAAACTGGCCAAAATATAACAATAAGACTTTTAACCACCGTGAGTAAACATTGTACTGAGCCTATCTACAAGAAACGTGGAACTGAGGTTTTCTTTAAAATAAATGAAGTATTAAATATAAGCAGAAAAATGTTTAAACTTTTTTTCAATCGGAAAATGTATTACAACAATTTTACCAACGCCAACTATATCTATTAACTACAGGTTTTCAGTCATGTACAAATAATAGCTTACTGATAAAATAATATATTTTACTATAAAATATGAGAGAATTGTAGACGATTAAACTTTTGAAGATGTTATTCAGTATTATCTTCAACCTTTTGCCATTATTGGCGTAGGTCATAGTTCCATTAGTAAAGCACTTCAATGGTTTAGAGACAACAAACTTGCCGACATGATTTTCGACGTCTTCATTATTGTCAAAAATTTTGGAGAAGACAGAAATACATTATAATTGGAAAGTATAATATCTGATCTATACGGGAGGTTCATTAAATTTCCAAGGAAATTTTTGGCGAATGAACAAACATGTGCTTGTCATGGCATTGGCACAATGAAATATAACGCCCACTCTATTGACCACTTATGAATAGTTTTTTTTTAATTTTCTTCTATAATCTGATTTTCAACAGTACAATACTGAATCAACACACTATATCACCCCAATTTCCCACAACCCGGGCTTTACAGTCATTTGAATTACTTAACCAAGTTTCATTCCCGATTGTTTACGTTCCATTTTCTGATACGTTATCCATTCTCATCTCGTCTTGTCCTCAATCTCCTGAAACATTGCTCTATTTCATTACTGAATTTATGGTATATTTCGATACGATTAATTTTATGTACAGTAATCTCATGAGATGTTTTTTGTCTACGAAGTGAGTTTTATGTATGGACTGCCTCAATTATCTCGGAAACGGCTTGTACGATTTTTATAAATTTTTGTGCGCAAGGGTCTTGTGATACGGCCGGTATAATTGAGACGTTCCATACATAAAACTCACTTTGTATAAGTATTTTTTATAATAATTGCAAACCATTCAATAGTTGATGCCCAGTGCTTCAGAATTATATTGACAGCGGATCTATCTCGATAAATTACAAAATTTCATCGCTTTCCCCAGTGGGGGGTGAGACGAAAAGAGGCTAATCTTTCACAACCAAATGGAAACGTTCCATCTAATTTCTCACGGTATATTTAAAGACAGCACCCTCATGGTGAACAGCACAAAAATTTGGGATTCGTTATAGCTTTTATTACAATAAAAAAGCATGACATAGCTCATTTCTTCCAAAATACAATTTTAAAAGTTTATAATTTAAAAGAAAACAAAACTCCCTGTTCACAAAAAGCTACTCTCGAATTCCACCTGTAAAACACTTATCAAACGGGCACAATCGCACCAGTGATTCCCTATATACCTCCATCTATATCAGGGCTGTCCAACTGGCGGCCCACAAAGCTATTTTGTGAGGCCCGCGAAACCTTAAAGGCAAACTTGTGAGAAATTTTTAAACTAAACATTACTTTGAAAGGGATTATGATTTATTAAATATATTCTTACGGTTTACGGAATACGTTAGTTATAAATAAATGAATCAAAACAAAATATTTACTTATATATTATAAGGTAAGAGATGACTTGCTCCGAAGCATTGCGTACTCGCCAGACTCGTGACCAGCTCACTGGGATCTCACCGAAGTTTACCGACTTGACTCGCTCTGAAATTATCTGACTCGCAGTGCTCCCGAATTGAGTTGATCGGACTCGTTACCAGTACAGAGGGACATGACTCATCCCCACTAGAGTCTGACTTAACTCGCACGCCGGTAGGCCAGACAGTGACAGACACAGACTACTGAGTGTCACAGCTCGCTCTCTTCGTTACCGGCAGTTGCAGTCTATTGTCGTCTTGTTATTATTTGAATCACGTACGTGCAGATGATAACTTTTATTTATTTATTTATTTATTATAACGATTCCTGTCGAACTTGGGAAGTTGGGAAAGTGACTACTTGATTGTTCATAATAGTAGGAAGCTGCAGGGTTTGGTGCGTATGCAAGTTGTTTCGGTGTCCAAAGAATATAATGTGAGAAGATTAGATTAGAAGATTACACAACACAACAACGCAAGAAAATAAGTATGCTACTTATACAGATGAAAGTCGACGTGCTTTGGTTGCAGATTTAAAGAAAAACCTCAAACAACAAACTGGTATGTTTAGTAAATTAATGCATCTCCAAACACATTCATGTTTGTCTCTTATGTCCCGTCTCTTGTGTTGGCCAGGGGAAAAACCTTTCACTAATAGCAGTTTCATTGAAAAATATCCCATTAAAATGGCAAAAGCTTTTGAGGATTCTAAAATGGCAGAAAAGTATGAATCAGTAGCACTTTCTCATCAAATTGTACAAATATTATTGACATGAGTGGTCAAGTAGAAAAATCCTTGCTTTTCCAGGTTAAAAAAAGTTCGTATTTTTCTCTTTGTTTGGATGAAAGTACAGATAGAACAGAAACGGATGTCAGTCAGCTATTCATATTTGTTCATACTACGTTTGAAGATTTCTCAAGTAAGGAGGAACTATTTGATTTGTGTTCTTTCTATGGAACAACTAAAGCGAACGATATTTATGAGGCTTTGAATACAGCAATTAATAGAGTGGGAGGCTTTGATAAATACTCAGCCATTGTAACAGATGGGGCATCAGCAATCACAGGGAAAACATCTTAATTAGTAGGGTTGCTCAGAGAGAATGGAGTAACCTGTCCAACAATCCACTGTATTAATCACCAGGAAGTTCTATGTGTAAAATCTATCAAGCAGGATGAGGTTTTTAAACTCAGTGATAAAGATTATGAATTTGATCAGAGTTTTTTTAGACAGTCAACTAAAGCAGTTCTTACAAGAAACCGTGGCTGAGTACGGAGACTTGCTTTTGTACAACCATGTGAGGTAGTTGAGTGCAGCAAAGTGCATGGAACGATTCTTTGCAATAAGAAATGACATCCCTACGTTTCTCCATGAATATGTGCCATCTGACACCACTTAACTTAAAGGGATCCAGAATTTTTAGTTCAGTTAGCCTTCATAACAAACTAAACCAATCACCTGAACATTTTGAACTCGAGTCTGCAAGGAAAGTCTCAAACATTATCAGAATTTGTTTGAATCATAAATAGATTTCGCAATAAGCTAAAAGATTTCAAACTAAGTTTGGGAAACAAAAACTTGGCACACTTTCCTAGCTGTCTTCAGTTAGCAGACAATTTCAAAGATGCCGATTATGCGAACTACAGTTCTCAAATTCAAGAAGTAATTGATGAATTTGGTGGAAGATTCCAGGAAATTGACAATCTTAAAAGCAGTCTACAGCTTTATAGTAATCCTCTTGACGCAAGAATAGAAGACCAACCAACTGACCTACAACTGGAATTATGAGACCTGCAGGCCGATATATTCCTCATGACCATGACTTTTTTAAGCTACTTACTACAGATTCCCAAAACTGCGAGATTTTGGACTTAAAATATCATCAATGTTTGGTAGTACCTACCTATGTGAAAGTGTGTTTCATCTATGAAGTATATAAAGAACCAAATGAGAAGCAAGCTTTCTGGTGAGTCATCGATGAGGTTGGCTACTACAGAACTAGAGGTGGATATTTGATGGTTAGTGGATGCAGCTGATCGACCACAATGTTCGCATTAAATAACAATTTTTATTCTCACTAAAGTAGTTGATTGATAGAATTAATATGTTTGTACTATTTGTGTGTATTTGCTAAAAATTAAATATAAAATTTATTTAAAAGTTAAAAAAATTCATGTTATTTATATAACCTTTCGTAAACTATGCTTGCTATTTTAAAACTAAGTATTGCTAGCGAACTAGCCTAAGTGACCGGAAACACATTCAAGGTTTCACTTTTGACCCTTGAGGCTTTGTCAGTTGAAAACTCCTCATCTATATAATCTATGATAAAAATAGAAAAATACTTCACACGTTTTCATCGTTATAGTTTGTGAAATAATCTGCCAACTGAGAAAACAGTACCCTGAAGCAAATCTAACATTGAACCAACTAGTATAATGGTATTTTTATAAAAAATCACCTTAGTGTGAATAAAATTTAAAATTCACAAGTTTGAAATATATGCTAGCGATAAGAGCGAAAATGCGATTGTGCTTAATGAAAAACACATGACTAGTTCATTAACATTCTTCTATTTCAAAATGGGCACAATTCTATTTTTATTGAAAAAAAATTCAGGAAGCAAGAAAAATGTCAAGACTGTAAGGTGAAACCAGTACATACATTACCATTTTTGTTTAACGAGCATAGTTAATTACATAATGATGATCATATAACATTACAAAGTATTTGTACCTTCTTTTCTGTATTTTATTTCTGAAGCCGATTTCATAGTATGAATTCGATTCTTCTAGAAGCAAATCCAAATGCTAATTGAAATTTTTCAACTATTTACCACGCTTACCCTTATTTTCTTCTTGAAGTATAGGAATGTTGTCCAGAAATAGTTTAGCTCCTTAGAAATTATTTCACTACGTCAGTAACAATAACATAGATGCTGAAATTTATTCCGTTAAAATTTGCACATCTACGCGATTGCTACATTACAGGACAAAACTGTCTCACGGTCTGTGATTCCATGCATGGAATATTAACTGCGGGGTTGAAACATTATGGTAATTTATGTTTTGTCGGATTTTATCAGTATATATTCTAATAACTCACTTCCTATTCACCAATTTTGTTTGAAAATGCCTTTCCTGAGTTTCCCCAAACATATTTGAATATACTAATATAACAGATTTAATCCATTTTCCACGAGTTTTTCATAAAATAAAATAACCATATCGTCAAGAACCTTGTAAGAATTGATTTAGTTCTTGATTTTCTTAATTCACCTCTCATTTATTTCCATGTTATGTTTTTATAGCTTACTAAATAATGTCCTTATTTCAAGTCCAACATTATTTCCTCCATGATTATTTGTGTCTTCGTTATCTATGTTTATAGTTCAACGCGGATAAATAATTTTGAGGGTCAGTTATACTCATTCTTAATCACAAGTCAACTCTCAAATTAAGTAACTTCTTATTATCTGTGCTGTGCTATCAGTTCTAAATTCATAATGTTCAAATATAATAATATGGTAAACAGTGATTAATAAGATTCCAATCCGTGATAGGAAAAATAGTCAAAGCAATAGCGTATGCTAACGATACAGCTGTCTTAATTTCGAATAGAGTCCCACAAACAAACAGCGACAGCATTAGAAGAGATCACCTTGTGGTCAAAAAATAACAGACTCAAAGTCAATCCTAAGAAGACCGAACTAATTGCATTCGCAAGAAAATATAAGATCCCTAGGTTCAACGCACCAAAAGTAAGTGGATGAGAACTTTGCTCTCAACGAAAGCTGAATAATCAGGACTCTCTGAAATGTAGAAAAAAAATTAAAATACGGTACTACGGTTTCTATAGCTCTATCTCTAGCTCCTAACTAAAATGTAGATTATATCAGCAATAGAAATCACCAGAGCCATTGAAATTACTACACAAGCCGCACTAGAGCTAATCCGAAGCTTACAGCTCATAGAATTGCTCATAAAAGCCTAGAAAGGCGCTCTCTGATTGAAACAACAACCTTTGGAGGCATGTAGACTATGGATTTACAACTATCCTGCAGGAAGTGGCTGAAATAGGAGAAGACCGAAAAAAGGATCAAGATCAAGAAAAAAAATTCATTACAAATGACTTGGTAACAAAAAAATGAATCAAATGCAGGTGTATTTTAAGAAATTGACCATCCAAAAGTCATAAAGATTACAAACTGGATGTATTATCTTTCAAGTGAAAAACTGTGCAATAGAGAAAGCTGCCAAACAGTCAAGGAATGGAACAGAAGCACAACAATTCACACAGGTAGCCTTTAAAACAATTAACAAAAATAATCATACGAAATCGCCGCAGCCATAAAAACCTCTGCAGAAGCCGCACTAGAATTAATCCTTAGCTTACAGCTAATAGAATTGTTTATAAAAGCCTCAAAAGCGCTCTCTGTTTGAGACAACAATCTTTGGAGGGAAATGGATTATGGATATACAACTATCGCGCAGGAAGTGCGTGCATTTGGAGGAAAACAAACAAAAGCTATTAGCTCAGAAACTCGGAATCAGAGGCCGGTATGTTTTCGAAGGAATTATAATTTTAGCATGTTAGTTGCATAATATTTTTTATATGGAACAACAAATAAAAAAAATTGTCCTATCAAATTACTTTGATGGTTAAAATAATCGTTGCCCGTCAAAATATTTCAACCGAACGTATATTAAAAATTTTGTTTGAATGATTTGAACTTTATCTAAAGAATGTCTGTCCAAGGAAGCAAACACCGTTTTATAGCCAAAAGGTAACGATCGCAGGGCTTTGAGATTTCAAAGGTGTAATCTTCATCACATCAAAAAACGATTTCATTTGTAGGAGAAATTCGTTTTCACGGCAACTTTCCTGCACATTTGTTATTGTTGTTGATCACCTTGTCCGCCATATTCAACTGATCTGGCTCTAATTTCTGTAGCCAAGCCCAAAGAAGTGGTTTAGTGTAAGTCAATTTTAGACAAAAAGGTGATTACAGATATAAGTCGTTGTATTAAGCACGTAGAGTTGAAAAGAGATTGTGTTGATAATTCTTTCACAAATTTTTTTTTTTTTTTTATTGAATAGTCACTTTCATTCATAAGAGAGTCGTTATTCATATTTGAATTGTGGATTTACGGTGTACAATTCTAGCAAGCTTAAAGTTTGTAGGCAACGGTGTTTCAGATATGCTTCAAAATAACAGCATCATCTTCAAATGGTGCTATCTACGTCACAAGAAACTTTTAGAGGAAGTTAGATTAGATATTCATAAAATCACATCTAGTATACGCAGTTTTTGGATACCCCGTATATCTACAATATCTAATGAAAATATCAATTTGAAACTCCAAATTGACTGATACTTCATTTAATATCAGTTATTAGTGTTTTTTAGAGTTCCCGACAGCTAATTAATTGCTTATTGTAAACGAGTGGAAGTATTTTACGTGATTATACAGTTTTCGATTAATTATAATTAGTCCATATTAATTTGTTTGTATGAACTTTTCTTTCCAATTTCATGCCAACGTTATCAAATCAATGAATTATTGTACCTATACGTATAAGTATGATACTATCATTTTTGATTGCTTCTATTTTATATTGTTGATTATATCAATGAACTCATAATTATATATACAAAAATATGAAAGAATTCCATTAACTTTGTTATAAAATCTTGATAGAACTCATTAATATTCGCATTTGGTTATTTATATTCCATTATTGCATGTCAAAGTTTTCATCATATAACATTTAGACTATTTAGAGTAACCCTCTTAAGATAGAAATCTTTGCATGACACTTATCCTAACTTAGACTTGTGACGTCCCGTAGCCAAATAAATTCAAGTTAAATTCAAGTTACGCCTAAATAATAGGTTGTATCAATACATAAGCTTAGAATACGCCAGGTCAAGCAATTTAATTGAAGTATTAAAAGTGGAACCAAAACAGTATCTTTTGAATCCACCTTAAACGTAAAAAAATACTCATATCAACAGTACATAGCAGTAAACCCAGCGTTCGCTCTTGTGTCACTGTTCGACATTTTTCTTATTGAGTTCAGTTGATATGTGAATGTCTAGACACTAACTGATTCAAGTTATTTGAGGTAGAATCGATTCAAATATGGAGTGCTGAAGGTAGCAAATAATTGATATGTATCAACGGAACCAAGTAATGACAGTTTTTACTCTCGTCAATTAAATAATATTCACAATTCGATAGAATTATGATATTCAATCCTCATGTCAAAAGTCACGTCGAAGTTAAATCATAATCCATTATTTTGGCTAAAATAAGAAGACATTAGTCAAAATGCATGGCAGTACTTCCGCGAAAATATAGGAGTTAGCTGCAAACACAACAGAAGCTCTACTATCTACAAAATCAAATGGGAAGTATAATGCCTAGTACAAAAATGTCTCTCTAGTGGCGGAAAAGTTTCCACAATAATATCCATCTGGAAAATTATATTAAGCTGCCAGCTTTCCTAAAACGTCAATCCGAAGGAGATTAACAAATAAATCAAGACTTTCACATCGGAAGAATTCAGACTTTATTGAAGAAGCACTAGATCATCCTCTCCTTCTGACCAAAGTAAGTCGTAATAAACAAGATTTCAAAATATGTCACTAGTTTTTTTTATAGTTCGCAATAATCATGGGTTTGATGGGATCATGTCGCACAAATGAGTTACATTCAATGAAAATTGATAGTTATAAATATTGAAGATCACAATGGAGATCTTATAGTCAATATTCGCGTCACCAAAGCAAAGACATATAGATCGTTTACCATGAATTTGCAAAAAATCTTTTACTGCGATCACCGCATATCAAATGGATCCCCATATTTCTAAATTATCAGAATGGTAGATGCACCATACAAAAAGTTGGCTACTATGGACAAACAATTGATATGTTTCTTTAAACTAAAAGATAATGAACCGACAACAATTTGTGTAGAAGTGTGTCTGGACATTACAGCTATGAAACAACTAGGATGGTGGAAATCAATTCAAGTGGCTAGAGTCTACATCGACCACAACATGAATAACAAATTGAAAAGAATGATTGTAATATACAAAGCCTTAACAAATATAACTACGACGCAGGAACAATGACAGGTACAGAAAACCCACCTATAGCGTTTGATAACGGTAGGTGTATTATTGATTATAATTATTGTTTATAAAAATTGATTATATGTGTAGTTTTGTTGCTAGTTGTATGTTTCCTCCTTCCAACTTGAAGCAGTTCTTAAATACTCTCCTATTTTTCTACTAAGTTTATAATAAATATATAAAGGAACCTTCCTATGTTTACCAAGTTTATATATGATTGGGAGTATTTAATACGATTTTCCAATATACCTTCTAGTTCAGTATAAAAATCTTCATCGGTTGTAGATTTTTTAGCCCCAATATCACACAAGTTCTTTTTGTTTTCTCACCTTAAAAATTCCACTTTCTTCACAAGAATTTGTTCAAAAGTAACAAGATTCCAACTTTGTTGTTCAAGTTTACTGTTTCCATTAACAGATATGTTTTGGAGGCTTCTATTTGAAATAATAACTCAGTTCTGTTTCATAGAGTTTCTTTTCTTAATAATTCCAAAGTAAAAATTTTATAGCTCCCCAGTTCTTCCACGGCAGAAATTTGCATATGAACTACTTTACTTGAATTCACTTATAAGTTAAAAAAAAAAGTGAAATCATTTTTTATAGTACTAGTTTTCATTCATAGATGGAATTCACTTGTATTTCGTACTTTGACCGTATTTATGGGGTCATAATCTACATCTGTTAAATACGGATCCATTATTTCCAAATATTAAATGTAAAATGGTATTAAAGAATTAAAGGAGAAAAAAACAAAAGGGTAGGTAAATATTTGCAAACAATATTATGGCTGAAGATAGTAGACAAATAAAAACTGGTTGCTTAGAAACAGAAATACAAGAAAAATATCGAGCAAATCAGAAATTTTTAAAAAGGGTTTTGTGCCAACTGCACACACTCTGTTTAATTAAACTTTTGGATTAAATTAAAGTGAAAAAATGAGATATTAATTTAATCAAATACTCCCCCAAAGGAAAATATATACATGCCAATCGTCAAATTTGTTTTTGGTTTTAATTCATGGCTCATCACTAAATATTGAGGAGGCTGTCCAGTGATTCGATCCTACGAACATAAGCTTCAATTTGAAGTTTGAGGAAAATATTTCCAAAACTTTTAATTTCTGAGGCTCAGTACTTAGATCTTCTCTTCTGATTATTATACTGTTCTTCAGCAACTTCTTGTTAAAAAATACTAAATTTCTTTCCTGGTTATTTATTTATTATTTAAATTTCACCAACAATGTCTGTTTACTTGTTACTTGTTACTCGTTTCTATTCTCACCCAGTTTATAATATTCTTCAATATCAGTGTTTTGAATCCATCTTATCATTCAAAACATGCTGAATTTTTCATTTTCTCTACCATTAACACTAAGTCCAAAGGGTACAATGGGATTCTCGTGTATGTTTATTTAATGATATTCATTACTTTTTTCTAATGCATTGGTTAATTTGCTTTGATTATCAATGGTCTCCACAAGTTCATTGATTTTTTTTTCAATTGGCTTCAACTTCCTATTGAACTTTTTTTCCATAATTTCAGATACCGTATCACTCAGTTGCGAAATAATGCCAATGCACATATTTTTTTGTGGATTGTCTTTATAGTTGCGTGCAACTCTTCACCTCCCTTATTCCTTTAGACAATTTAGTCAAAATTTGATTTATATCATGAACTAATTATGACCGTTATGTAAACAGAATTTACTAGAAGTTATTGTGCAGAAACAAAAATATTTTTTCACACTAAATTGAAACTTCCATACAGAGCAAGTGTACAACACATCTTCTCAGTAAGCATATTATCTATGGACGTTGATATGAATGATAAAAACGAGTATTATAAGTATATCGATAGATAAATCAAACTTTTCAGGTTTTTCGTATTTATGTGTAATCAGAATTTTTCCATATCTTATACAGAGTGAGTGAGTTTTATGGAACGCCTCAATTATCTCGGAAACGGTTTGTACGATTTTTATAAATTTTTGTAAGCAAGGGTCTTGTGATACGGCCAATATGATGGTTGTCAAATCTTTCCTTTCTCCGAAAAAGTAATAATATAAAAGTACTTTACAATAAATATTGTACATTTAGATGGCTACGATTGAATAAACTCGTTTAATTTGAATATTCTCTAATCATTTATGTGCTAATACAAATCTCGTAACAAGGTCTAGTGCCAGAGAGTTGAACGAAACTGGTACAGTAAAATATTTATCATCATCATCAAATCATGGCGCAGAAAAACCGCAACAACTGAAGACAAATTTTTAAATATTTGTGTCATGTTAGAAGTAGCTCCACTTTTGTGAAGTAGACAAATCACGTATTTTAGAAAACATACAGTAAAGACGATTACAGCAGATGGTCAAAATGTTGTCCATTTACTTCAATACAACAAGCCATGCGGTTTTTAAAACATTGCAATACATTTTGCAACATTCCTGACTGCACAATTCTTCTTATCTCTGTGGTAATCCCACCTTTTAGTTCCTGAAGATTGGCAGGTTTTGTTTTATAAACGACGTTTTTAAAGTGACCCCACAGGAAATAGTCTATGGGATTCATGTCGGGTGATCACGAAGGTAATTCGATAAAACCGTGCCTTTCAATCCATCTTCTGGGAAACACATTATTTAGGTATTGCCTCACCACACACGCATAGGAAAGTGGGACACCATCTTGTTGAAGCCCAATATTGTTGTTTGGGATATTATTATTGTCTGAAAATATCTAATAATAAAGTTTTTTTTAAATATAATTGAAAATACTTACTTGGATTTTGAAATATCCGAGCCAACTCAGGTATAATACTATTTTCCAATAAATCTAAATACGCCAGATCATTCAAGTTACCCTCAATGAACAAGGGAGCAATTATTTTTTCGGGATATTGGGTGTAATATTCATGCATCCGACGAGGATTGTTACATGATCAGTATTTACAATAATGCCGATTTACGTTTCCATTAATACACAAAGTGGCTTCTTCGCAAAATATAATATTACTTGCAAACTTTACACGTCTATCAAAATCGTCATCTGACAACTCTAGAACCAAAGTTACTTTGTATATATGGAATTTAATATCACGTTAAATTTTCATTACAGATGTTAATGAAATATCAAGTTCCTTGGATATTTGTCTAGTACTCAAGTGTGGATCGTCTTCTAATAGGACACAAACAGATTTATTTTCAGTTGATGCAGTTTTTCTGCGCCCTTATTTGGATAAATCTTTTATTGAAACAGTTTCGTTTAACTTTTTTACTAATTTTCTGACGGTAGATCTTGTTATGGTATTTCGGTTAGGATATAAATTATTAAAAGATCCATTGTGACTTTAAATAAACTTCAGCAATAATAATTTATTGAAACGTCAAAAAATTTTTATTATAGCAGTCATAGCCACCTAAATGTATTTTAACTTCGGCAGAGATAACGCAAATGTAGCTGTGACTCCGAAATTATGGCATTTAGGTATAGGAAACATCAGATGAAAAATAATAAGTATCTTTAAGAATTTCGAAAAGCGAAATATATCCTTTTGAAATAACAAAGTTCATTATTTTTTCAGAAAAAGGGAAGATTTGACAACAATGTAAATACCCCCATAGTACCGGCCGTATCACAAGATACTTTACACAAAATTTATAAAAATAGTATAAGTCGTTTCCGAGATAATTGAGGTGTTCCATACATAAAACTTATTCTCTATAGTGTGCATAAAAATACCCAAAAAATGAGCCCATTAGTTGTCGATAATTTCAATACCGCATAGCAAAATACGAACTATGAGAATTTTTGGTTTAGAGACAGTTTTAAAGAAAATATCCATAATAAAATTCTGCCAAAGACAGTAGTCGTAGTTCATCCTATATAGATGTGAAAGTCCCCATATTAGTTGTAACAACTATAAAAAAGAATGAAGAGATGGGACCGGGACACAACACACAACATATTTTTCTTAGACCCAGCCATTCTACTAAGTCAATTCCACTTCTTACTCTAGTGTGACGCTGGGATTCGGAACGCCGCGCCGTCGGTTTTGTATTGCATGTTAAAGGGTTTTATGGCTTTAAAAATCGTACAAGTAAACGCACATAGAAATAATAATATAAGAGAGTTGTCGTTTCTATATGAATAAATGGAAACACGTCCATCAGAGTACCACTTGGTATAGATACAAGAACTAATTTTCACAGGCGCGATATTCAATATCGTGAATTGAATTTTAATTTGTTCTGTTTATTCCATCACAAAAAATAAATTTAAGTTGATTGTTTCATAATAAGATAAATTTAAAAAAAAGAAATAATGTAAATAAGTAAAGAAACAACACGCATTTACATGTTTTATCAAAGCACACATAACTTAAGAAAATTAATGAAATATACATGTACGAGAGTGGACTCAAAAATGACCGGAATTATTTTAAACAGATTTAAAAGGTTTTACAAAATTCACCTTCGATATACCCTGGTGTTCCCACTTTTTGGTTTCATTCATTCCAGTCATCTGTAGGAATAGCTTCTTGTTTTTTCTTGGCCCCTTTAATGTTGTGGATTCCGTATCCTTTTGTTCCTGTCTTTATGCGTGGGAATAAAAAAAAGTCATACAAGTTCAGGTCAGACAAGTAAGGTGCATGGGGCAGCGCAACCATGTAATTTTCAGCTAAAAAGTATTTTTTATTTACTTACGATTTGACATGGAGAACCAACTTTACAAGAAATAAGCCGTTGGCCTCAAAGGAGAATTTCACCATTATTGTAACGTTTTGTATGACATGAGGATATTTTTTTCTTCTTCTTATTTTAATTCTTATCCATTAATGGATGTTCGCGACCACATTTTTCATGGCTTCTCTATCTCTAGCGGTATGGATCAATGTCTGAATATCTTGTATACCCGTCCACTGCCTCACGTTCCGCAACCATGACATCCTCTTCCGTCCCAATCCTCTCTTACCTTCAATCTTGCCCTCGACTATCAGCTGAAGGAATTGATATTTATGGCCTTGCATTATATGGCCACGATATGCAATCTTTCGTTTCTTCACGGTCTTTATTTATACGCCTGAGAATATCCTCATTCCTCACTTTGGCAGTCCATGGTATCTTCAGGATTCTACGATATACCCACATTTCGAATGCCTCTAATTTGTTGATATTTTTCACCTTAAGGGTGCAATCCTCCATCCCGTAAAGAAGCACTTACCAAACGTAGCACCGCACAAGTCTCAGTCTAAGATCAAGATCAAAGTCGGTACATGTAAATACATTTTTAAATTTTATGAATGTACTTCGAGCTTGTTCAATTCGGCATTTTATTTCACCGTCCGACGACCATTCTTCATATAGCCATGTTCCTAGATATTTAAATTTTTCTACCCGTTCTATAGGTTTTCCATTATATGTTACTCTAGATTTTCCAAACGTATTCGCTTCCCTAGTGATAATCATGAATTTAGTTTTTTTGATGTTGATGTTTAATTCCATGTTTTGGCTATGTCCGTCTACTATATTAATTAGTTGTTGTAGGTCATCTATATTATCTGTAATCAGTACTGTGTCATCGGCGTAACGTATGTTGTTGACCCAGACTCCATTGACTTTGATCCCAATGTCTCTATCTTCAAGTGACTCTTGAAAGATGGCTTCAGAGTATATATTAAACAGGAGCGACGACAATATACAACCTTGACGTACTCCTCTGCGAATCCGAAATTGCTCAGTTAGACCATGATTTACTTTGACTTGCGCTTTTTGGTGCCAGTACAGATTTTCGATACAACGAATATCTTTTTCGTCCAAATCCAATTTCTTAAGGAGATGCATAAGTTTGTGATGTTGAACTTTATCGAAAGCTTTTTCGTAGTCTATGAAGCATAGACAAACATTTTTTCTTTGGTCATAGCAGTTCTGTACAAGGACCTGTGTTGCGACTAAGGCCTCTCTTGTACCCCTGTCTAAATCCAAATTGCTAGTCGCTTATATTATTATCACATTTTCTATATAATCTCTGATATTTTTTTGAACGATGTTAGAATGGCTTGGACCATTTCTTAACTCTGTTAGAGTGAAAATTTGGATCCATATGTGTACGATCCGGTGTTAAGGATCTCCAAGTGAGATAGCTTTAGGACTCTACATTTTACCTCAAAATATGTTTGGTTTATGGAAAGAAAAATAATCTCAAATGACATAAATTTATGTCCATTGAAACCAATTGACGTCTATTGCCATTTGATGTTGATCGATGTCTTATGTCTATCGATACTGATTAATGTCGATTCACGTCAATTCATATCATTTGGCCAATGGGATCATATTTTGGTTAATTTCATTAATTTTTTTTTCGACACATCTACAGCTTGAATGTAGCTCGCTTCTTGCTTCCTGTGAGGAGATGTCGAAGCTACAGACCTACAGTTGGACGGACAAAACGCTAGTAATAAAAATAGTCTCTAAAAGAGTGAAAAACTATCCTATTCACCTAGATTTTTGTGGGGCAAAAATTGTAAAATTGAGTATTAGTGGAACGTTTCCGTAAACGTGATTTTGGAGAATAATATGGAGACACATGTCACACCTTAAATGAGAGCACGCGTGTGGAGAGGTATGTTCCTCCTCTAACTCACTAAATTTCTTTTGTAAGGGATGATGAAAGCAGAATGAATGATAATAATTTGACAACACTGAGGTGACTGAAGCTGAATATTCAGTAAGGCGCGAGTGAGGTCATAAAAAGCTCCAAATGAGAATTTTCAAAATATGTTTTTTTCATTTAGGAAAATAGAACTGTCAAGGATAGAATTTTGATAATATGATTCTGTTACACTAAAAAATTGTCTGATAAATACTTTATTATGTAAGATGGGATGCCTCCTATTTAGAAGAATAAATTACTTTGTATGCTGTTTCTTCCACCTTGTTGATTATTTAGAAAGTGATAAGTGGTCCTTATTCAACGGAACGCGAGGCAAACAGCAACTGTATACTATAAATAACGTTTTATACATAAGAATATCTACAATTCTTTTTTGAGTTAACTTAAAAAGAGCGTTTCATGGAAATGAATACGATAAATTGGTTAGGAATTTAGATTATAAAATGAAAACACGTGAAAGTTATTGGAATCACGTCTCAAATATACTGAAAAGTTTTGACAGGCATTGCTCACAGTGTGTCGTTCGTAAATTTCGAAAAATATATTAATAAGTTGTATAGTCTTTCATTATTAATTACTAAGTATTAACGACCGAAATTTTGTAATATTCCTTCAATCATATCCGACGTTTTATACATCTTTATAGCTTAAAAATATTACACTCTCATTCCTGTATCAAGAACTAGTGAAACTTGCAAGTCACCATACGAAATGTATAGAAAGATTTATGTCGTATAAATAACGATGAAATCCTTGAAGAATACTAAAAAGCTAAAAACGGTAAAGGTACGAAATATACGAGGACTGCTATTTAGATTTTTGACTTAGGCAACACCGAGTGTTTCTAGCTCATTAACATTTTTTGTATTAACTTTACATCGCGGAATATTTGTGTGCGATTAGTACAGTTTGCAGTTAGTGGAAAAGAGTATTGTCAATTATTTTCTACCAAAATGATCCAATTAAAAGTGTATTAACCGATTCTAAGAAACTGGTTTAGTAAATTTAAACTTGGTGAAAACTCACTCTTTAGGACGGTATTCTTGAGGACTGTCAAATATCTGTCGGTGTGTCTGCAAACATCGGTGCTGAAATTGAACTGATTAAACAAGATATAGTCATGTGACATACCGTAACATTGAGATACCATCAGATACTAGTATGACCACAATCAAGAATATACTACATGATCATTTGGATGTAAGAAAATGTTAAAAATTCTTAAAAGAGCACTAGCTTCGACTCAATAAGAGTTTATGACGGTGCACAGGTGATGAATCTTGAATCTACGTATATGACATCTAAACAAAACACCAACCAACCATGTGAATCTTCCAAAACCAATAAAACTTCTCGCGGAATAAACCACATCGAATCAAATGATTTTTTGTTTATGGTCAACTCCGATTGCTACATACACAACTATTTGTTTATCAGAAGTGATATTAGAAATTTGGAAAAATATCGGAGAAGATACTAATCAATCTTATTCCTAACAATACAAGCACACTGATGACTGAAATCAAAAATAGAAACAGAAATCTAGTTGAGAAGCTTCTACCATACAGCCCTAATTTGGTACCTTTTACTTTTTTTGTTTTTCATATAAAAACAAGCTGTGTGCTCATCGTAATGAGGAAACAAAAATAAAAGAAGACAGGGAAGAAAATGAGGAAAACGCTTACATAGAAGGGTTGTCTAAAAAATTTCCGACCTCAAGATGTCATCACTAATCAATATATGGAAAATATATTTGCGCATGGAGTAAGAGATTTTTACCAAAATGGTAGCTTTAGTTTCTGTTTAATAATCGTATAACTTGGCCATTGTGAAGACATTTCTGAAAATGGAAAATTGAGTACTGAGTAGTCATAATTTTTTTGTTCTTGAAATGCAACTCTCCTACGAAAATGAAAGAAGAGTTAAACACTGTATATGGACTCATGAAACTTTAGCCCTTTTCAACCGGTCAAATAAATAGGGATAACAAAAGATATTCCGTTTAAGAATATTAAGGGAGTAGAATACAACAAAGTTTCTATGAATTAGGAACTTTCAAAATGATTACACAAATTGGAGATCAAATATACTCAATTGATATATTGTTAAATGTTGAGAAAAAACCAACAAGAAACGTTGCTGTTGATTATAGAAAAATGAAAACAACATATTGTGAAATATGAAGAACAGGGGAATTCTGAAAATTTTAATTTAATTCATTTTATTAGATCCTATCTACGATTAAAATTTTGTGGAACACAAATAGATGTTGACTGTTTGCAAAAAAGATTCGCTTTCCCATTACGGAAAGTTATCTTTACAAGGACCGGTCAACAAACGGATTTGTTGGTATTTGAGTACGCATAATCCGGAGTGGATGAGGGAAAGTCACACTCAGCATCCTATTAAAGTGAGCGTTTCCGCTGTCATGATAAATAACAAAATAAACGGACCATATTTTTTAAGTGGGCATTATCTGGACGAGTTATTCGGATTTTTCACAAAATGTTTTTATACCTGTTCCCACAAAACTTTGTTCATGACCGCCAATAAATATGAATGGTTAATCCCTTTCCTAATTTTTTCAAGTAATCACACTCCTCTCACCCAATTATCTCATTATTTGAGACATATTTTGAAAAAAACTCATACCAATGCAAATACTATATTAAAAACACATTTAATTTAAAAGAAAAAATTAAAGATATGAAAATTTCTATGTATTTATTTCGTTAGATGAAGTTTATATATATTTCTATTACAATTGTGAAGGATATTGCTACAAACTCGTACCCAACATGGGCCGTGAAGCCAACTCTTTCCGGTTATAATGAAAGTCTACAATTTGGCGAAAGTCGGATTCGTTTGAGGATTGTTTTTAGATATGTTTTTATCATTTTGCATTGTTTTTTCGAAATAATTTATAGGAAGGTCTGGTTATTTATTTATTGTTGTTTGTTTACTTTTTAGAACTAGAAATTAGAATAGAAAAATACAGTGTTTATAAATTCACCTTACCGAGAGAAATAGTATAAATAAATAAAAAAAATATTTATATCTTAATGAACAAATGGGACAAAAAGAATAAAAAAACATCTCTCAGAACGAATTTATCAAAGCTATAGAACCCACATTTACAACAACATACTTCAAACAAGAAAATGAAATATATAAACAAATTGATGGTTACGCTATGGGATCTTAAGGAAGCTGTGTTAAGCAAACAATGATTGTATTACTGCTGCACCACAAAATGATAATCCTACATCATATTCATGATGTAGGTTATCCATTGATTGATATAAATAAGCAAATATTCTGTGTGAAATCATATTTTGTCTGGAAGTAGTCAAAACGTCAATATTATATACTTTGAACGAAATTTTAATTGATATAGATATAAAATCAAGATAATTTATCAACCAAACAATATTAATTTCTATAGTTTCTTATTTCTTAGAACCTTTTCTATGTTTATGTTGCTAAATTTTCTTGATTTTAGGTTTGTTATGATTGAAAATTAGTTTTTGACACGGTAAGAAATTGACGTTTCAACTGCTCTTTTTGAACCGTAAACCGAAATTATAACAAACATTGTGTACTTTTTCAACAATATCTTGAGGTTTATTTCCATATGTCCTCATCTGTTTCACCAATATAATGCAAAGATTCACAAGTCGATTGTTAAATTGAACGAATCACACTTCGAATTGCTCCCTCGTCCACCGTATAGTCCAGATCTGACCCCCAGTGACTACTGGCTATTCGATGATCTCAAAAAAAGCTCACCGATAATAAATTCAGTGCAAATTAAGAAACAATTGCTGCAGCTGAAGCCTATTTTGAGGCAAAAGACAAATCCTTCTACTTAGACGGAATCCAGAAACTAAAAAAGTCACACGACTTATTTAGTGTTGTGTTATATACAAAATTAGTTCAATAGTTGTAGACTTGTGTATAAAAAAAATTTTCCGTATCTTCACACGTATTTTCATAAAACCAACTTGAGGATATATCTCGTAGATGTCAGTAATTTTCCCAGATGGTTAATTACTAACAAGCAATAGATTCAAATTCATTTGTGTGTTCTGTCGACGAAGAATCATAATTTCCTCACAAAATCCATCACAAACATCCATATACCAGTTTCTCTCGCCCCTCCTTTAACATAATCTGTATATGACCGAATATATATTGCCATGATAATTGATACACAATTTTCGGAAGACTACAAATCAGAATTGATCATATCGAACTCATCAAAAACTTGACCCAGTGCCATTCAGTGGAGCTGAAAGAATCTACTTGATATCTTTCCCCCTTTAGGGGTTTACTTTAAAGAGGATATTTAAAGAGCCGATAACGCTATAATCTTCCTGTATAACTAATTTAAACTAGTAGGAAACTACAAAGAAAAAATTGACAATATTATGACAGATTTAAATGTAATTTCCCCAAAAGTAGTTTATACGTACTGAAGATTACATTGGAGTCAAGATCTTTTTTATATAAAATACGAAAGCTGGAAACGTTTGCAAAGTTATCGGCTGACTAATTTCATTATTTAAGAGTTGGAGAGGAGATAAGAAAAGTGTTTAACTATGTCATTTTAAGTAAGTTACTCTGTTTCAATTTTCTAGTAATACCAGTAATATATTCTGGACATAAACTTAAAAAATGAGTTTGAATAATTTGTAACTTCAATAAATATTCCGTTTCTTAGGTCCAGCAAGCATTGATTAGTTTTATATTTTTATTATTAGAAAAATTCATAGCTAAGAAGCAAGTTAGTTAGTTTTAAACTAATATTTTGATGTGCTTACTCTATAAACGATACTTTGTCAAATTTAATTACCTTAAATCATTTATACACAAAAATCGTGTTAGTAAATGTATTATCTAAATGTCTGGAGTTGTCGGCTTTATGGATATGATCGATGTCAAAAAATTTGGCTCACGTTGCATACATTAATAACTCGGACTGATTATAATATGCAGCAATTCATCTGATTTCAAGATGTAATTATTATTTGTATTAAGTTGGAACACATTATAGAGATTCAGCGTTTATTCTAGAAATTAGTCAGAAATAATTTACGCACATATTTTTTGGTATGATGTAATAGATGAACTTTTAACACGAAATTCTTTTCTACGTATTCAGATACTATAAATATTTTTTGTGATTAAGTGCACAATTGATCATTGAAGTGAAGTCATGACAAAAAATACTGTTAGTTTCACAATACTATTTGATCAAATTTTACCCTCAGGAAATAGTTTATATTCCTTATTCTTATAATTTGAAATCATTTGCTTGAAAACATAAATTTCAATATAATTTTTTCGAAGTTTCCTGTCTCAATCTCCTTTATCTTATCGATGTTCAATAGAGCAAGTCAACTTTGTCCATTGGGGCCAAGATCGTTTCTGTGTGTTTTTTATGCCTTTTTGCGAAAAAAAATATTCGATTATTGATTGCATCCCTTGTGAAAACCATAAGACACATATTAAATAAAAAATGAAACACTATGAAAAAACTATATTACACACTTTAACTGTACAATAAAAAGTATTTCAATTATACAGATAAATTTACTAAATGGAATTCTGATCCTACAAAAGGCGTGAATAAGAATCAGCATAATATTGTTAAGAACTCGCCCACTGATAGCAGACCTGTTATATTTTGTTAATAGAAACGGATTCTTCGGATACTTTTTCCTAGAAGGTATATTTATATTGTATTTTTTATACGGCGGTAATTCTTTTATATTGTTTTTATAAGCTGTTTACATTTTGTTTCTACAGACACAATTTCCTAGAAGGCCTTTTTATTTCTAAATTATCTAGAAAACCGTTGGAGAGCGGCTATGCTGGTGGGTGTGAATAATGCCATAGTAAACGCGGGAAAGTACGAAGAAAGCGGTTTATTTGAATATTTTTTTGTGGAAAGACTTAGGTAAGTGTTTAGTATGAAGTGTTAGTGGATAGTGACTAATTTTAGTGCTTGAGTAAATTCCGTGAATTACACCGTCCAAAAGCTGTTTAAATAAATAAAAAAAGCAATACATTATAAATCTCAAATACACATCCGTCTTTTTCTGGCTATACACTGTGTTTTAGGCGTCAAAATTCAAGAGGAGGCCTTTATACAATTATAATGTATATTCTGTAACAAAATTTCTTCAGCTTAATTTGCAAGATGGTGAGTAAAGTTAAAGAATTAAGTATAGATTGATACTTTGAATCGTGGAAGCTTCAGCACCGATAATTCTCTAGCCCTTATCTATTGGGAGGTTTTTGCGCTTCGTGACAATTCATGTATAATAATATTTTTGTGCACTCCGTTTCTTGGATGAACAGGGTATAAATGTTCGTAAACACAGAAATAGTTCTATAGGTTCGGATATTCGATATAAATGACAGAATTTTGATATCTCGTACTCCAATCGATGAGAAAAACCAACAACATTATACAACGACACGATACGGATAGAAGTGAAAGCAAATCAAATCCAAAGCCAAATAACTTTGGTCGAGCAACCAAAAACATTTGCAAAATATTGGAAAAATAAGCCTAATATGTCCGAAGAGAACAAAGCCAATCAGCTTGCAGCGTATTGCTTCCAAGTTTCAAAACGCAAAAGGCTGTTGTTCTCCTCAAATAGATCACCACAAAGTACTGTGTTGCATCCCAAAAAGGCAATCTGTGTATTTTAGTCAGGTATATGCGAAATCGTTAATTTTGAATTAATGTAACCTGGAAGGTGATTAAAATTACTGATTAGAAATTTGTTGAAAATTTAAGAAAGTTAAGTTTTTCACTAGAACCAATTGATAAGTATCACAATGTTTTTTCCTTGAGTATATTGGTATTAGTGACGACTTCCCAAATAACATTACAACTAATTATTTACTATAGAAAAACAAAAATTTTGCATAATCCATCAAAATTTCATATATTACATGAGTAATAAACAATATAAAAGAGGCAAATAGATACATAGAATACTTCGAAACAACTTTCCAGACCTAGACCTACTATACGATGAAATAGAAATTAATGAAGAAAAATTTAAAAACCTTCAAGAAATGATTTTATTGAAGGGAAACTCCTAGAATAGATCCTCGGTAAAGCAATTCTGAAGCTTACTTCTCTTATTAAGCTTGTTTTAGGTTTGAACATATTTCAAAGTTTTGAAAAATATGCTTTCAATGATTCGAAAGCCAGAAAAACCAATTATTCAAAATGAAAACTTGATTCTATATAGTATAGTTTTAGAACAAGCAGTTTCACTGTTGAACAGATCCATAGAATTACAGTTGTGATAGAGAAAACATTAAAAGAAAGAAGTCTATTCAACTGTCTTCTTAGACTTAAAGCTAAAGGTATAACATTTCGAATAAAACTTTTAGAATCAAACATCAAACAAGAAAACACTTTATTTGACATAGAAGAAATAAAGCAAGGACTAACACAGGGGTGTATTTTGGGGCCAGTTCTTCTATACACCATTAGTATTTCACAATTGAAACATGATCTGATAGTCACCTTTGCTAATGGTACTGCTCTTATTACAATAGACCAAGATCAGGAGGAAGCGGCGCTAAATCTACAAACTACTACAATTATTAGAATTATCAAATATACTAAACTATAGCCGATCAAATTAAATGAGATTTAGTTCTACTAACAAAAAGTACCAATATGTTTCGGTTATATACAAGTGCCATATTCTAGCATTGCAAAATAATTGTTCATGATATTGCATTCTAAGTTCGCCAGAAACCTCGCATTGAAAATAAAAAAAGAGTTAGACATTAAATTTAGAAAAATGCTTGGATGAAATTCCATTCTGTCAATTTACAATAAAATAATTTTGCAGACAAGTTTTCGTATGGGCACATGGCATCTAGCTTTGAAGTTATGCTAAAATGAATAACTTAGAAATCATCCAACGATACCAAAACAATGTAAGAAGCATTAAAATTCTTTTTGATATTAAGAAACAGTGATCCTCACAGGAACTAGAAGATGGACACTGTTAGCCAGACTCTTGGAAAAGTTGCCAAGAGCCATGACGAACAGCTCATAGACCAGATCAATTTTGAGGCAATCCAAATCTTCCTATAGCCTCACCAAAAAGAAAATGAAAAATTAACATTGACAAAAAATGATAACGGTAATAGGCAACAATGATTGGCAGACGACGAGAAAATTGGAAGTGGTAAAAAAGAAAAAAGTTGTTTTAAATATCTAGGAGGACAATATAAAAAGATGGAAAAAGCAAACCCGATATTAAAAACTTTGTGATACTACACAATGGAACGCTTATATGGAAAACAGAAAAATTACAAAAAAACAATCCATAAGTGAAATCCATATCGACATTTGGAAATGGAAGCTGAATATTTAGTAAAAAACCAAAAAAATATAAGCTGTAGAAATATCATAGACATAAAACGGATTACAAGAAGAAACAAAATAAAAATTTAGTCTAGAAGTTACAAGAGAATGACTAGGAATAAATCGATATTAACAACTTTAAGAAACCAACTATTGAGGTGATTTGGTACAAGTAGGAATAAAAACAAACAAACACAAACAATATAGCAAGCGAAATGAACACAAAAACAAAAGAAAGAAAAAACTTGAAGAAATATATGAAATATGAAAACAAGCAACAAATCTGGCATAAAACAGGAAGCTATGGACAAAATTCATATTCATACAAAAAGAATACTACCCCGTAAGATTCATGCTGTTCTTATATCTCAAGTTTTTCGTTTTTAATTCCTTTTTTTATAATTTCACGTATTTTTGGCCGGTGCTCATTCATTTCATTATTATTTTAGCAAAATTAAAAAGCCTCCTTCGGATATATCGGTTTCTGAATATTTTTTCACTCCCTTAAGAGATTTCATTCATATTTATTTGGTTTCTTCTTTATGCCTTCGTCAGTATTGTAATTATTAGTACTATCTATTGTGATTTGTTTGAATGTACCATAAGGAAAAAACCCAAATCAACTTCTCGAAAGCTAAGCTCTCTATCAAACTAATCCAATTATTTTTCTGGCCTACTTTTTAATGAAGAAGTTTATAGTTTTAATGAGGTCAAGACAACCAAAGAACTGACTTTGCTCTTCGTGTTAATTGATTGTTAGAAGTTTTGACACGAATCTAACAAAGTTAAGGAGACGCTGTTTACTGAAAATAATAGGGACTACTCAAACTCTATTTTATGAGAAATATATATGGAAGTTGAGAAGAAATTGAAGCAAACCTTTCTCATTATTTTCGAACAATCACAAGTGCCATGTAGATATTTCAAATCAAATATATTCAAAGTATGCGTTCGTCAGTCTAGTAAATAGGACTGCATCCGTGGAAATAACCTCTTTCTAGCTTTTATAGCTCAAAAGAATACATGGAAACAAGATGTATCAATTTGAAGATATAATTTTTTCCTTAAAATTGAAAATGATATAGTTTTATCGCCTTACATATTACTTTTTCCTATTAAATGAACTTTTAAAAGTGAGCAAATTAATATCTTGATGAAAATAGCTGTTAGGAAAATAAAGAAAAAAGTAAACTTAAAGTGACACTGATAGATTACATTTTACTTTAAGTAAAAGGAAAATAAGTGTCTTCCATTTGCGGAGCAAACATATGTTTAATTACACGATTTATAAAAATTAAACCCTCCGTAGATGGAATGAACTTGATGAAAATGGATCTTCAGAAATGTGTCAGGGAATTGGATTGGATTTTTTCTCACAAAACTTATGGATTCCATCAATTATTGCTGTATCCCTCTTTATATATTGGGATGTGTAGGAATATTGTTTTTGTCGTACAAATGGAATTGGAAATAATACTCTGTATTTCATCTCACTTATTAAATGTTAAGCAAAAATATGAATATATCTGTTGTTCTGAGTTTCGGAATATTTTTGAGAGTTCTAAAGTACATGTCACTTGCAGGATATATTGGTGAATTCATGTTTAGGTTACGATTGGTGTGGTTCCCATATTAGTGATCATGATTTCAAAACGAATACGAAATAAACATATGGCGATGAGGTAACAAGAATGGAAAGAAAACGGATCCATTACGGATAGAGGAGACCTCGATCTCGTGTAAAGAAACGGTAACATGTACTTGAAGATCATTAGGGATTATAGTTTCAACTATAACGTTGACAGTTCCATGATTTATAACAATGGCGGCAATTCTATGGGTAATGGCAATTAATCCCGCTGAAGTTGTGGAGATGTGCTAAAGTCAGACAACTGTAGAGTTCAAATTCAGTAGTATCTCTCTTCAAACAATTCTCTCCTGTGAAATCCTATTGTCTGATCACAAATTTCCACTTTGCTTATTAATATTCATAAAGCTTTCATTCAATCGAGATTTTATATCATTGTACAATTTGGAATTTCTAGAATATTTATTCTTAGTGTTTTACTCCTTTTTGTGGTTGTGATGCTACAATCGCAGATAATAGAAGATAATCTTCAATCTCTCGCAAGAGTAAAATCGTATCTAATTCAATAAAAATGTCTTGGCGATTCTTTATTTTCTGTTATTTTCCATTAATTGAGATTTTTTTATGATTATACTTCCCAGACGTCGGAAATTAATGCTTCCTGCTATAAATAATTGATTGATTGACTCTGGTTCAACTTTTTGAATTGGACTGAACTAAATTAAACGTTAAAAGCTTTCTTTTAAAAGGCTTCCTTTTAGGAGACTGTGGCTTGCCTGAAGAGGGAAGACATAAACAGTAGAGAAAAAGTTGAAAAAATTGTTGTTGATATTTTTATTCATTCATATTCTATTAACATAGGAGTTGGTAACTGTCTCTTGCTGTTATTAAACAGACCTAGAGACTTATCCATTTTTCGGTTAGGTTAGATTATCTTATGATATTCAAGTTACATTGTTAAGAATGGAATGCCCAAGGTATTTAAAATGGAAGTTTAACCAACTTTTACCCTATCCAATTTTATAAAAAAAACTCATACACAAAGGGCGAGACATAGAATACTAGCGATTTTTTCGTCAATCCGCCCTAGCCATCAAGAAAATGGTACAAAAACATATCAATTAAACGAAATTTCATTAATACAACAACACAAGTGGAAGAGTCAGAATCATAATGACAAATTACGAGCCACCACCATATCAAAATTTGCACAGAAAGGTATTGAAAAATTCCAAAAGGCGTAGCTAGTATGGATCGAGTAGAAAACGTTAAAATTGTGAATGTGTTAGTGAATGCAATTATGAATTAAGATCAACGTACATAAAACTGGTAATTTTCACCTGCAGTTCTTTAGTCAATCAGTATTGGCGGTTGTAACACGTTAATATTAGAACTAATAGATTAATAATGCAACAGTCCTAGTTATTCTTTAAGCTGAAAAAAATTTATGTGGGCGATATTTCACGACGCGACGGAAGCATGTAGGAATTCATTAATTCCTTGAGATTATTTAAAATATCACTGGATTCAAGCTTCTACGTTGATGTAGGTTACTCTCAACATAAATAGAATCTTTTGGTTTAAAAGACTTCCCTTCCATTTTAAAACATCAAGCGTCACCTATCTATATGAGATGTGTTTATTAAATAAAAAGACTGAAGATGCTTCAGAATAAGTAGGTATGAAGCCATTACCAGCAAGCGATAGTTGTTATCGTAAAACATTTTGTTATGCCTCTCTATATTGTAAAAAAATCTCTATAGCCGAAGTCTTACATGAGGTTGTTTTCATTTTTTAGCCAAAAGTGTAACAGTAGAAGAACGAAGTGTGAAATTTCATGTAAGGCTTGAAAAAATGGCAATCAAAACTTATATTTCAAAATGTCCGAGAAGATGTTCAAATCAATCTTGCCTCTCAATTTTTCACCGACACTGAAATATTAGTGCAATTGCTGGAACTGCAATAATTGATGAAATATCTATACGATTATTTTATTTAGTATAACATTTTCTATATGCAAAAAGTATGTGCGTAATTGGTGCCAAAAATTCAGCGATTAAGCAACAATGTCCTCATAAAAATGCTTTCGAAAATTAATCAGAAATATTGAGAAAGATACTAGCATGTGATTGACAGAGATTTGCGTTTGATGAAACAATTTTCGATTACGTTGAAGTATTAGACTATGCTTTTACATGGACTGCTATTTCTTCTATTCTTCTAAGCAAAAGGAAAGTGACAAAACATATGTTAGGATTAACGTTGGGATTCGCTCAAACACAAGAATTTAATTTTCCGAACACCGACTTCCATTATGCATTCCTATTCTTCCATAACAAATTCTTTTTTCAAGAATTAAGAATCAATTTCTTGGAGATAATAGAAATTCTAAAACAACTGAAATTATATTCAATTTTTTGTAATATTCGACTCATTCGTATTCATAGAAAGCAGCTACAAAAATATAGAATGGTGCATAGTCGTTTTGACGTTAGATGTTTTGTTCTTTATCTTGGCTAAAATAGCATTTCATAGAGCTTTATGGTTTAAAGCTGTGAAAGAGAAATCGGCACGCGTTAAAAACAAGCTGATAAATAAAATGTTTCACAGCATTAATCACGTTATTAAAAAGCCACACCTCGTATATAATCGGCAAATTCTAAATTTTAACACTAAAATTCAGAGTATACTATTTAAATTTAGTAGCTTTTGAAATTGATCATCGAAATAAATGCTGCGTTAAACATTATAATTGACAGTGAGTTGTTAATTTGAATAATTATGACACGTTGGAAAAGGCATGACTTGATGTCTTACAAAATCGAAAACAGTGATTAATATCCATTAAAATATTTTCAAACGACTGTTGAAGATCAAGAAAAAACTTAATTCTGAGCGTCTTTTATGTTGTAATCATTTAAAATAAGCTAGTTTGAAGAAACATTGATGGCGTGGAAATTGCCAAATAAATTTGCATGTTACATAAAGAGACTTCTTTGCTAATTAAAAATTATCAATGCCGTTGATACGCCTCAGAAAAAGCCATATCAGGAAATAGTTGGAAATGTCCACACACCGTTATATCTTGAACACCAATCAAAGTTTATGAAGCATTTTTGTTATAAATCCCATTCTCAGAGAAAAATTGGCATGAAAAAGTCAATATACGAGATATATCGGCGCCGCCAATTACTGCTCGTAATTATTAATAGCACTTTTGTACCTAATAAAATGGAAGGAACGTATTGTCATTTCCATTCGAGATTTTCTCTTCACTTTACTTGACAAGTATTTGTAATGATTGTTGTTTTTGCCATTGTTTTAACGTAACTTTGTCTGACATTCATTACATCACATCAATTGAAGACCAATATTTTCGAGCTTCGCTACAAATTTCAATTATACAAATGTATTTCAATAATCCAAATGAAGCTGGCGAGCACTCGTACATACTACTATTTGAAAATTATAATGAGCGGAACTCTTCACAAAAGATTTTATTGGAAACAGGAGCAGAGAGGATACGTTCGAACGACCCCTTACGATTTCATGCAAATACATTTTTCATTGTAGCATACAGGGTATTTCAATAGAAATCTAAAAGATAGTCATATGCGGTTCGAGAGATGGAAAGCTTGTTTAAATAAGTATTAATGATAAGATGTATAAACGAACGCTGATTGTGTAAGTAGGATGAATTGTTAATCAATTATATGCCACGAACATCATTCTTTAAAAATAACAATTTTCCATCTTTAACTGAGATAATATTTGCGAAAATGACATTAGAGATGGTAAAAAGCTAAATAGGATGGAAACTGTCTTTCATTCCCTTTGTTCCGCTCGTGAACCATTTATTAAGCCCAATTAGTACAGGCGATTTTGAGTTATAACCTTGAAATAAATTGGGCGGTTTCAATTTTCTGGATTCTGGAAGGTTTTGGGATACTGATTAGGTCTAGCATCTCTTAACAAAATTACGGGCCCGAATTTTCGAAATTTTTAGACTTGAAACTGAAAAAAAGTAACTCGAAAACTATGAGGAGAGAAAATAAAGACCGTAACAAAAAATGTAGATTATGAAATTCTCTATAAAAAAGTTATCGAGGTATTTGTTGCTAAGCTCAAAATTTCACCTTAAAATGGAATTATACACTCTAGAAAAAATTTGACTCGCGAATAACTCGAAAACTACGAGGAATTCAAGAAAAATACTAAAGGAAAAAATGTACGGCACAAAATGGTAAAATGGGTTCATGTACCCAAAAACATTTGCGGATAACTTGAAAACTATGAGGATTTCGATACAAACTGCCGGCACAAAGTATGTGAAGCATAACATTTTGTACGAAAAAGGTTTCAATTTTTTCCTAATCTTAAAATTTCCATTATAAAATGGGTTTGAATGCTCAACAATATTTTGAATTGCGAATAATTCGAAAACTACGTAGAATTCGAGAAAAGTGCCGGAGCCAAAACCGTAGAGCACAAAATGAGTACCCACATTTTTGTGAACGAGAAAATCTGTGAATATTAAAATTAAAATCAACCGAGAACGAAGATAGTGTTCACGATCTCGTTTTTTAAAAGTTAGTTCATTTGAAACCAGAAAGTAGTTCATGTTTGTTATATACATGAAAATATTGAAAATAACACGATCTCTCGTTGAATTTGCTTGTTTATATGGCGAGTGATGAAATATATTCATTGAAACTTCAAGTGCTTATGTGGCCAATATACCTCTCGCAAGATTTTCGAAAATTTCCTAAGTAGAAAATTATGCTAGCTTACACGAGTAGAAAATTAACCTTCATGATGCATTTTGATTTTTTGAAAACGAAGTAGTTTTCCAAGAGTTAGAGTACTTTCTATGTGCGCCTGGAACGTAAATTGCCTTGGATTTGCACTGGCGGGAATTAGCGGGCGGATGCTCCGGCTTTCGGCGACAAAATTACTAGATACCTTTTTTGGAAAAAATTTTGTGCTCCACATTTTTTGTTTGGGCAGTTTTCTTTCGATTTAATCTTAGTTTTCGAGTTATTCACGTTTAAAAATTTTGAAAACCCGTGACCGTAATTTTGGTAAGAGCTACTAGACTTATTGAGTATCCCAAATTCTTTAACAATCTAGAAAATCAGAGGTACCCAATTTAATTTCGTAGTATCCTATTTTACCTGTACTAAATTCTCTGATCTAGATTAGCAATACCTGCATTCATATACATATTTGCTCCATTAACCACCAGTTTTTTTGTTAAATTGTATGTATTAATCAGTAAATCCGATATTGGCGGAATTTTAACAATTTATCGACATTCACTAAATTTACAGGATAGTCTTATGCTAGCAATATATTTTTCTCATGTAGTTTGATCTGCTGAATGCAATTTTTAAGTTAGGTTTTATTTATCAAGGCGAAAATTAGTCAAAATTCAAACAACACATAAAAATGCAAAATGTTTCGGATATCTTAAGGCAGCTTGACATGATGCAATACAACGTGCAATGCAATGCAAGATGCCATATTTCTTATCAAAAGCATGCGCAGATGAAATTTATCTGATTGTTTCATGCAAGATCTTGAAAGTATCGATGTTGTGCTATTTTTATTGCGTGCAAGCTGCAATCTAGTTACTTTTGGCTCAACAGATCAGTTGACTTTCGTAAAACTTAGCTTTGTTATTTTCATTGTTAAACTAGGTACAAAATATTAGATCAAATTTGAGGCTAGGACTTGCATGCAATTTCTTGCACGTTGTATTGCATTATGTCAAGCGACCTTGAAGAATCATTTTCCTCATGTTAACCAGTCAAAAATAAAATAAATCATACAAACACAAATCGCAAACACAATATTAGCTGATATAAATTTCATTATGACAATTATATATGGAAAAAGCGACCTCACGATGTTGCTGGGTCAAGAATAAAAAGAAATAAAAGTTCTGCTTATGATGATGATAGGTTTGAAGGTTCATTTCATAGATTTTCATTGAAACTATTTTTCTGGTAACTTGGTAAGGACAACACCGAGTAACAGGGTGAAAGATTCCAACAAGATTTGAAATTGTTGGAAAAAGATATCAAGGCAAACTTGACATAAACATGTTGGCAGAATATTGGATGATAAAGATATTGCAATTACCACTAGCTCCATTAAATTAAGGGAGGTACGTTAAGAAAATGAGAAAGAAGGAGGAATTGGTTCACTTCTTCGTAATGAATGAATAATCACACCAGTTCCTGATAAATGCTAAAATTAGAAGCCGAAACGCGGTTCAACTATTTCATATTTTCATAATTCCGACCGTGAAAATCTTTCCGAACATAATAATATGTCATAATTATGATATAAAATTTGTTTAAATTCGTATGAAGAGTATAAGTTTCCATAAAGAGGTGTGTTTAGTAGTGTTTAGTATGTAGTATTTTTAGGTGAGAAACTAGATTAGAAATTTTTAGGACACTGTCTTTCAACTGTTTGATTATAGTAATTTCAGTATTACATGGGTGATGTGAATGATAATGGATATATATATATATATATATATATATATCATTTGTAATGACTTTTTCTTAATAATTCTGGCAAACCTTGCAATCTAGTAACCTGTTCACCATAAATTAGATCAGTTAAACTTTACGGAATCTATAAATGAGATTTGCTAACAAACAGAACCTCACAATCCAAACTGTTCGATGTCAAATTAAAAATAGATCGCCAACTAATAGAGTTGCGTTATCTGAATTATCAATCTAAAATGTCACTAATTAGATTACATCTCACAAAAGTGAAAGCAAATTTTACCCTGATAGATGCTGAATGCGCATATGACGAAAGCCATTCTATGGATTATGAATCTGGCAAGGTATTAACAACAGAAACTAACTACAAGAAACGCCTACATACTCCAAAGAATATATATTGCTCAAAATGAGGTATTAATGAAAAATCTTATTTAAATAACCTTAGGCTAATCTATTCATACAATTTGTAACGAGCCTTATGGAAATTTAACATCAGTGGTAACGACCTCATCTCACCTAACCTTAAATTAAACAGATTTTGAATACAGGAACAAAATAATATGGACAAAATATGAAAAATTTCGATGTTTAGTTTCATTATCATTTGGAAGATTGGTTTTCGAACCTAATAAACTCATAATAAGTACTTACTACAATTCTTGGTTGATTATGTAAGTAATTTCAGGCTCTTATATACGATGTAAATAATTATTACATTCTATTTTGACGACGGTGAATACGTATATATTGAAATTTGAAGCTTAGCAACCAAACTTATAGCTGTTGATTTGTACTATTTTTCATTATTCCTTCATGTTCGCTTTTGTTAGAACGGAGCATGCGTTATGGTTATTTCCAATACAAGATTATCCCGATAACTAAGTAAATATGGGAAAAAAGTCAGATATCCCAATTCTTGAACTTACTCATTCACTTGAAATTAAAAAAAATCTTTCCCAGAGAGTCTAAATATATAGGAATACGTCTTTTAGAAAAGTCAGAAATTTCTTTTGTTTCTTGTGCCTGAGTTAATAATTATCACGTCACATTGTAACGTATAAAGTAGACTCGCTGAAGCGTACCTACAATAGAAAACCGATTTCGAGTGAGTCACATCGCACTATCAAAATGGATCGTGTCGAGTAGCAAGCGATGTGTACCATAAATGATAACAGATGCCCCTAAGCAAACTCGAAAAGAAATTTGTAGTCGTCTTTCAAATGAGGCAACATAAAGAATTTTTTTCACTGGATTAGTAACAATAGTCGGTAGGAAAAATATGTTAACTTTGATGAAAACAATATTGAAAATTAAATCTTTGCCAATGTTTTCGCAAGTGGGTCAGGGGAGAAATAACCGAATCCGCTTCGTGAACTTTTGAAATTAAGCAAGTTTTTAGACAAACCCAAAATGTCTCTGCAGTACTTTTTACTTGGACCTTGTACGAAATCATGAAGAATGGTAAAAGGTCAATTTTAATGGTGGAAACAGAAGATGTGTAACAGAAGATTTGAAAAACAAACTGCAAGATATTGACTGATAATAATCAATGGTAATAAGAGGAAATATATGGAAATATGATAAGCAGAAGAAGCAGAATGAATAATAGGCGAGATAGGCTATAAAAAGTATGAAATACCATGTAAAATTACGAAGCGTGATATGAAATACTGAGAGGTGTTTCTTTCTTCTTTCTTCCTTCATATACGACCTTGAAAAATTGGACTGCAAGCTTCAAAAGAGTGCAGTTCATAACATGATTTTATCAGACCGTCGAATTGGGCTAAACCGATTATCTGAAGCACTGAATATTTCATACGAACGCGTTCATCATATAGTTCCCGTCAATTTGGACATGAGAAAAATTGCTGCAAAATGTATCCCCAAATGTTTGAATGTTGACCAAAAGCGTGCAAGGTTAGAAGCATCGCGGTCTATCTGTGCTCGATTTGAAAACGAAGTAGACTTCTAAAACCGAATTGTTACTATGAATGAGACTTCGATACATTTCTATGATCCAGAAACAAAGCCACAATCGATGTAATGGCGACACTCCGGTTCTCCAAGACCTAAGAAGTTTCGTGTCCAAAAATCGGCTGGAAAAGTTCTTGCATCAGTTTTTTGGGATTGTCATGGAGTAATCATGATTGATTTTTTGGATAAGGGTAGAACAATATCTGGAGATTACTATTCGAGATTACTGACCACTCTTCGGAAAAAAATTAAAGAGTAAAGACGCAGAAAGCTATCCAAAGTTGTTTTGTTTTTGCACGACAACGTCCCTGCACACAAATCTCATGTTGCCATACAAAATATTCGTGATTTAGAGTTTGATTTACTAGAACACTCCCCTTATTCACCAGATTTGGCTCCGTCCAACTGTCATCTCTTTCCTCAACTGAAAAAAAGTTCAAAAAGTCGTAAATTTCCTTCCAGCTAGGAGGTAATAAAAGCTGTGGAGGTCTGGTTTGCAGAGCAAGAAGAAACATTTTTTTTGAAATCTCTAGAGGCGTTGCAGGTTCATTGTAATAAATGCATCCAATTAAGAAGAGAATATGTTGAGTAATAAAATATTTTGACATTGAAATTTTGTTTAGTTCTATAGTAGGCTATACATTTTCTAATATATCCTCGTACCTTAAGTGTGGGGTTAATCGTGATTCTTAGAGTTTTACTTCTCAGTCAATTGTTTGATGCCTTATATTTATGAGTATTCGTACAAAATCATATAATATTTTGATCAACACACTTTTTACATACAAATAATGAGGTAACTAAATAGGAATTGTAAGTAATTGAATGTAATCCGTTTTATTATCAATTTCATTCTGATAATTGAAGTGGAAAAAAAATTTTTTTTTTGTAAAAATCAAGCACCACAGAAGATACCCAATAAGAAGGTCGACTTACATCCAAATTTCAGTAACACAAATTTAGTTCTGCCACTTACCAATCGTGGTGCTAGTGTAATAAAAATGTCTCATTACAATATCAATTTCCCAAACGTTTTCCTAATGTGTGTTCTAAGTGGGAAAAATTTATGTAAAGTCATTGATCAACATCAAATTATCGCTTGTGAGAAAATCATTTTTTGGAAAGTGATTTTACAACTTCAATACAAAACATTTGAAATGGGAAGCTATCCCATCTACTCCTAACTCTCATCTTCCATTAATTGTCTCTTCTATTTATGAAGATCACAGTTACGCTAAAATGACTGTATAGTTAACCAAGAAAATTCATATATCGTAAATACAGGTATAGTCGGCATTGAATTCGAAGAGCATCAAGTTGTTCATGCTTTAACATTTGGTAATTTGCCTATAGAAGAGTCATTGGATTTTTCAAGTAAATTTTCAAACTCTGATTGTTGCAGAAAAAATTAGTGATTTTCACAAACAAAAATCGTGTTTTTTGATTGTAGCTAGAACTAATAAGAACAATTTAACATCTTGGGAAATGCTTAATGTATCAATTTCATCGGAATACAACAGTCAAAATATCAAAATTGAAAGACAGTTTGAAGAATAATAAAATGCAGTTGAAGGCATTGAAGGAGATAGGTAAAATTGGAACATTTGAGTGTATAGAAGAAAATTTAAAAATGCAACGAAAGAATTCATTACTTAACAGTTAAGAAATATTCATAGAGAAGGAATAGCAAAACGATGACTATACAGGATAAAACTTTTGCTCTTTCAATGTCCAAAAGAAGTCTCTACATATTATTTTGTAAATAAACGTGTCCCACTTCTAAGATGTTTTCTATCGTGAATTTAGGAAACTGCGAAATCGACCTGAATGTAAATGAATAACATAGGATATAATATATATTCGGCGTTGTAAATTTAATTGAACCGCGAAAATAGATTAGTTCTGCCATATACCATCGAGTGCAATGGCATCGAAAATCCACCATGTTGCTTCCACCAAATAACAACTAAGTTTGTATTTCTTTTTAGGGAACGATCTGTGAAAAACACAAGAGGGCTAACCCTGTTACACTCGAATAGTTCAGAGAAAAGTAAAAACTTTTTAACTTAATATTTTTATCTTTTTATTACGCCTACGTCTTAACTTTATCAGTTATTGAATTATGAGTTTTTTTTGAATTTTACATATTTGAAATTGATAGTATTAAAGCAACTGGAAGCAACTAACAATTATGTTTGTTATCTAATTATTAATGCTTTAACCTTCAAGTCACTATTCTAATTTATCCAAATTAGTAAATTCATAAATACAAACCAAAGCACAAACAATGTATTCATAACCACTGTAAAATTTTCAATAACAAACATTTTCTCTCTAACAATCAAAATAATGGATGTTTAAGATGGCTACTGGAAGTGCGACGGATTTATTAACAAGGAATATTCATTAATACAGGGTGTTTCCGATAACGCTCTACCACAGAGAGATCTCAATAAATTATTCTCATTTTGATATAGGAATACGAACCCTTACGGGGCCTAGTTGAAGAGATATAGGGTGTTGAAAATTTTGATTCAAAATCAAAAATGTGCCATTAATCAAGAACGCCTTTAAATTGTTTTTTCAAATTTGATTACCAATATGCTCCTGTCAGGGTAAGTTGCCACTTTCATCCCCATACTTCTTACGCCTCTGGAGCAAATTATTTTTTTAGTTTTATTGTAAATTGTCTGATTATTTCTAGTTAAAATAATTTTTTTTAAAGCTAAAATGAACGGTGTTGTATGTTGTAGAAATTTGCCTCTAAACAAAAGTCTGCACGCACCTAAGTAATTTACAAATTAATTAATTATTCATTCAATTTCGAATAATTATTAATCGTAAATAAGTGATAGTAAGACAAATAAAAGTTATTCATTACCTCAATTTCAAACAAAAATGTGTATCAATAATAACAAAATTGGCAATGAAAATAAAAATAATAATGGCACCAATTAAATTTACACAACACTGTATGACAACAATAACAAAATTGACAAAGTTACAGTAGCTGCTGAAACTGTTGGCCGCTCACTTCAATACACTTATTATACCGTTTTGTCATTGAAAAACGTGTCTTGGAGAATAAATCTGGATGGGACTGAACGATTTCTGCAGCAGCTTGAATTCTAGCTATTAGATCTTGTTCAGATTCGATGATTGTTTAGTACACTAAGAACTTCATATAGCCGCATAAAAAAAAATCGGTAGGATGCGAGTCATGTGATCTTGGAGACCAACAATTGGGTCCACCCCGACCAATCCATTTTTCTCTAAAACGTCTGTTCAAGTAATTTCTTGCCGCTGCAGCAAAATTAATAGATGCCCCATCGTGTTGAAACCACATTTAACAGTACATTCTCCAACAATTCATCCAAAATTTCTTCCAGAAAGCGCGTATAAATTGCTCCATTTAATTTATTTGGTAAAATGTAAGGCCAGATTAAGCAATCTCCAACCATATACACCCACACATTAACCGAATATTGATGCTGAAATCCCCTTTCACGAACAAACGTGACTATTTCTAGAAAATTCCTTCCCTATAAATCTAGCCTCGTCAGTATACAACACATAATTTGGCACATTTCGATTTTCACGACACTTTTTTAAATACCAGTTTGAAAATTCTATACGCCCCTGAAAATCTCTAGGCTCTAATGGTTGAACACTGGCCAATTTGTATGGATGTAACACTTGTTCTTTCAAACCTCTCCATACAATAGAATGAAAAAATATTACACGTGCCTACTAGATTATAATTTAGAAATATTTAGTAGTATTTAATTACCTGCAGACTTTTGTTCAGAGGCAAATTTTTACAACACCGTTCATTTCAGCTCCATAAAAGTTCATTAATTTGTAACTAAAAATAATCAGGCAATTTAAAACAACTTTAAAAAAATTGCTCTAGAGGCGTAAAAAGTAGAGGGATAAAAGTGCCAACTAACCCTGACAGCGCGCCACTGGTTAAATTTTTCCAAAGTTTGTTCATTTCAGAATATTACTTCATTGAGGGGCATATTGGTCATCAAATTTGAAAAAACAATTTGAAAGCGTTCTTGATTTATGGGATACTTTTGATTTAAAATTTTTAACACCCTATATCTCAACAACTAGGCCCCGGTCTAATATAGAAACACCCTTATAAATATATTCCAATAGATTGAACTGGAGGAAAGTAAAATTTTGTCCAAATCTCATTCTATTGTAAGCGCTTGAGAATATTCTGTATCTATCTACCTAATTAAAAAGTATCAAACTTCTTGTGTGTTTGTAAATTAAAAGTGATTAATCATTTCCTATATCAAATATCGGAAACTCATTAACAATATCGATCATTTTCCCTTAATCAACAGCATATTTCATCAGATTACCCATATGAAAAATTGATGAAATTTTTCCAACGATCCTAATTTTTTTCAAGAATAATCACAAAAAAACTTATTTGCTTATCTACACATAGTCGTAGAAAACTCACCTAAATACCGATATTTTTGAGGTTACTTCAACAGACAAAATTTTTTCAAAACAACCAACGAGAAGGTATGAAAAAAGTAAATATTTTTTTTAATTTTCGACGAAGGGTAAGAATCAGAAATAGAAATCTCAAGTAAAAATGTAGAGCATGGGATTTTAAGAAAATATATTATCACTAATTTTCTATCTTTTTTTTAATTTATTCTCAAAATTCTGAACTTCGATTTTAGAGAATGAAAAATTTTTTCACAATTGTTTTTGTTGGAAATTCTCATTTTCAAATTAATCCTGTTTTACATGGTGAAATTTGAATTTTTCATATAATACGTATTATGAATTAAACATTGGCGTTTGATTTTTTCTTCCTTTTCGTTCATGGCAGGTATAAAATAAATTGTCTGATTTGTTTTGGAACATTTTAAATTGATTAATCAGAAATAATACAAATTATTTTCAAATTTAAATTCTATCTCATCTGGTGAGGTACTACTTGTAACAGCTAAACTTTCTTTTTGTTCTACTTCAGTGTATGTCTCTTCGTTCTTATTTTCTGCAAATGTTTCCCTTCCTCATTATAATCATAGTAATCTTTGAGAGCAACGGGTACTCTCGAAGTATTTTCGCAGCTTTGGCAATGCACATCAATCCATTCTTTTGCAACTACATTTTGCTGTAACAAAATCAATTTATCATGCATAAAAAATCTGTGAAAAATATAAAAGAAGATTAATATATCAAAAATTTACTCAGAATTTTATCAAAATTCATATCTTTTGTAAGGAAACTTTAGGAACAGTGTGTTTCACAGTAATCCTTCTGGTATCAACGATATTGCATCATTGTCATCATATTTTTTGATATCAGTAGCATCTTCATTATTATCATCCTGATCATCAGTTTCATAACCATCTTCTTTATCTTCTTAATTTTCATCTTCTCGAGGGTTGTTTTAAAAAAAATTCTTACTGACCCGCTTAAGATTCTTTACAATAACTCCGGTTCATATTCTGGGTCTAATATTCGAAGTGATAAACCAGTTTAAAATTTTTGCAAAACATGTAAATGATCTGATAGAAAAAGGCTTAAAATTACAAATTGGATTTAAGTGTTAACTGTAGCATAAGTAATTCAACAAAATATAAAATGATTGAATGGCTACTAGAAAAAAATTTGTTTTTAATTTCAACAGCTTAAAACCTGAATGATACGGAGTAGTTAAATTAGATGAAATGGGTATATAAAATAAATCATAGGGATTTAAATCCGATAAAACTTTCATGGGGTACCGTTAATAACAGTGAATAAATGTAGCTTGGGGGGAGGGGAATGATGATTATTTGATTTATCAGGTATGCAGAATTTTCCGATGAAATAACCATCCAAAAATGATGGAAAAACTTATATAAATTTGAAAATGAGTTGAAAATTGTGGGTTCTTTTATCTAAACAAACTTTTTGATATTTCACAATTAGCAAGCAATTAATAATTATTATAAACAATTCAAATTAGGTATTATTCCATTAAATCAGTTTTTTTGATTGATAAAACCTCTTGATTTTTTGAATTTTTGTTTCCTCCTCTCCATTTCCCCTCAACTTTTTCATCATTTTCTGCTCTTTAAATAATATAATTTGAGAAGAAATGGCTTATTCTGATTTTCTTATCAATATACTTCAATTTGTACTGAGAAATAATCCAATTTTTTTCTCAATTATTTATTTCTTACCCTTTTTGATATGTATATACTTCTAACTGTTCCATATTTTAAATATATTCTGATTTAAAATTTGTTTCTTTTATGATAATCACAAAGACAGATGAAAATTTGACGCTTCGACTTAGTCTTTATCATAATTTCGACTTAAGACTTAAAATCAAGAACATTTAGAAGTATAAACTTTATATATCGTTGAGAAAAAATAATGTTCAGTTTTCCAACTTATTGTTTGCAAAACGACAAAGCTCATAAAAGAATTGAAATCAAATATCAGATTAGAAGAAAATATTTGTATCAGCTATTATTTCTACGATTTTTCCAGTTTTGGTTCTGTGACCTACCGATACTTTTTAGTCGATTCTCTATAGCAGAAAAATAGTTACCATTATACGAACAAAAACATCGTAAATATATTTTGAAGATTTTGAAGATTATGAAATCGTTATTAAAGGAAGAAAAGTAATAAGAGCCCTGAACTCAGTGCTGTGGCAAAAGAATATTAGACCAGAAACAAAAAAGAGAATATACAACGCCATTTTACAACCAATAATTACATATAGCTCCGAGGTTTGGCAACTTACAGAAAAGCAAAAAAATAACTTAAATGCAGTGGAAATGGATTTCTGGAGGAGAGCAGCAAGAATATCTAGAACGGAACATATAAGAAACGAGGAAATAAGAAGACAATTGAAAGTAGAAAGAACTTTAGTAGAAGATATAGAAAAGAAACAGTTGATTTGGTACGGACACGTTAAGAGAATGGGAAGAGAACGACTACCAAGAATAATATTAGAATGGACCCCCACAGAAAAAAGAAAGAAGGGAAGACCACCTAGAACATGGCTACAAGGAATCACTAGAGCAATGTCCGAAAGGAACCTAGCAGTCGACGACTGGCAAGATAGACAGGCCTGGAGATTAGGAACCCAAAGGCGTATAACGCTATAAAAGGGGATATATATATATATGAAATCGTTATTCAAATTTAGAATCGCCTCGAAATCTGCTTCATTGCCTTAGCAATGATTTCCAACTTGTTTCACAGACTGAGCTTTCCGGATATAGTAAGTTATTGTTCATTGTTCCTTCACTTGTAAATTGCGAAAGACTTGGATGGGAATGAGGAAAAAAATTTGTATTCATAAAAAGTATTTATTCCTATAGGTTGCAAATTATTTTCAGTAGAGAATATATAAGTAGTAAATATATTTTATGTACCTTCCTGGTTTAAATTCAATCTGATTAAAGAGCTTACAATAATTCTCTTTAATATAAATTTTTTAAACTTTCACTGGGTACAGAAAATAGTGATTAAATTTATGTAACTTCGCTCTCATGGGGTTTTCAAACAACCGTTTCGTTGCGAAAGTTCGCAGAATTATCACTATTGATAATATTACTAAAAAGATGTGTATCGATACAAAATGTTTGAAATCTTAATTAGGTAATTTTGTTCCTTTATTCCTCTTTCCATATTCGTATTTTTCTTCTATCGTGTGTTGTCCTAAGTTTTCGAATTATTAGCAGAATATTTCGAATTTGTCATTTTGAAATACACGCCGTAATTACTACATATGTTCAATAATAAAAATTATCTATTTTAAATTTGAACTTCAAGTTCCATGTCGAGTTTTATTAAAATAATGGATTCCATGTAAATGTAATCACCAAAATAGAGACGGATTAATTTTTAACAGACACATGTAACAGTTCCAATGTCAACGTTGGCATTTTATATAGGTTAACTGGTTTCAAGAATATCTATCCAGTTGCGTAAGATTAATCGTGTTGTTGAACGCAAAACAAAAATAAAACTGAAAATCTTACTTTGTTATATGTTTGACATATGAAACAGGTAGAAAAAATTTAATAACTTATAAAGCGTGCATATTTTGCATTTATACTTCTCATATGAAAAAAATATTTGTGATTTCAAAATTTCATTTTCCCAAAAATAATATTTGGTACAACGGCACGTGAAAAATGTGTTATACACAAAATGATCATTTAGATCGGCATACAGGAATAGAAAGAAATTATATTAGTTTTAAGTAAATTCGTCAATGACACAATTTTTAACTCTCAAATAGATTAAATTTATCAAAATGGTCATTGTTTGCTTTTATTGTGAGGAGCACTGTATGTAATTCAGGGTTCATATATGTGTCGGTTGTTGAACCAGAAGGTCAGTAAAAACTAATAATTGTTATCAACAGTATAAGTTAAAAATATACAAGTGATTTTTGAGGATATGGATTTATTACGTTCCCAAAAATTGGAGACCCCTAACCTTCAATCAAGATATGGCAATCCTGCCAATTTTCTATGTTTATTGTTATTATTACGGATGCATGGTTTCATAGATAAATTTTGGAAATTGGCTTACGAATATGGGAGGTAAATCATCGAAACAATAGGTTCAGAATAATAGAGAGAGATAAGCTTTATTGTCATCAGGAAATTTTACAATTTTATCAACAAAGCGACACAATTTCATGTTAGATCATTATCATAGTAATTATTATATATAGGTATATAATATACTACACCACACTAAATTGAATTATGCCAGTCTTTTGAGTCTATGGTAAATTGTAGAAATCTGCCACAGAATAAAGAAGACTTTCAAGCACAAATGTCTTTGTCAATCTTCGAAACTTATTAAATGTATTCGCCATTTTTTATTCCGAAGGTAGCTGATTAAATAATTACTTGGCGTTGAAGATGATGGAATTTTTTACTAGATCAGAAGTGGGTTTAGTTAAGTGAATGTACAAATCTTTCTTCTAGTAGGGTATCTATGAATCTCAGTTGAGTTGTGAAAGTGTTCGCGAAACCAAATAAACAGATTCTAAAATGAAAAGAGCGGGGAGAGTTGAGATTTTGTATTTTTGAAAATATAATTCGCAATGCGCTCTACTACTCAAACCATAAATATAATGAGTAGCTCTTCTTTGTAATTTGAAGATATATTCAAAGAGGTGCAATCCACAAGGCCCCCAAAAAGGCAAACCATACCGAAGATGCGATTAGAACAACGAGTGTTAAGTTGTTAAGACCATTGAAGGGCACCATCTATATGTAAACTAAGAAACTTGATCGAATTTGAGGATCGTATCAAGTCACTGTTGAGTTTAGGAGTTGGTAAAGTTCCTTTATAGGATAAAACTAAAGTTTTCTCAGTGTTTAAACAGAATCCATTCGCGTCAGACTATGACTTTATGGTAATGAAATCTTTGCCCATGGTAGAATTTAAAGCTTCATATCTGGAAGACCCCAAGTTACACTGGTGTATGAATAAAGTGAATTTGCCATTAATTCGTAGATCTGTGACATCATTGATGAATACCAAAAAAAGAACTAGACCCAAAACTGAGCCCTGTGGTACACCACTGCTAGCTGGCAATTTACTTGAAACTTTACCATTAGCTCGTACCATTCGACATTCAAGGTGAGGTACAAACCATTTTAAGGGAACACCTCGGATGAGTGGTGAACAAAAACTTTACAGGACGAAATTTCTACAACACACTACAACAGTGTTAGAATTTTGAAATGTATCACAACAAATTGAAGTATAAATTCTAGTACGCACAAGATCGAGCCAGAAAATTTTTATTAAAACATAACTTAATTGACGATAATAAGATTTAGTTAGAGGAAAGAGCAAAGTTTGATCCTTATTACCTAGGACCGTTTCAGATAACAAAAAATAGGTGTTAACTATGATCTGATCTCAAAATAGTAAAAGACAAATCGTATATAAAAACCGATTGTATTTGTATGATATATTCAGCGTTTATGAATAAAGTCAACAGCAGACTCTAAAGATAAACAAACAATTCAGTTCATAAATAGAAGAAATTACGTAACGGTTGTTGAACCAGAAGGTCGTTAAAAACCAATAATTAGAAGTGTAAGATAAAAATATATCAGTGAATTTTTGAGGATAAGGTTTTATTACGTTCACACAGATTGGACACTCCTAGCATCCAATCCAGTGATGTATCGATACAAAAGGTTCAGAATAATAGAATGTTAAACAAAAACTTTATGATAGAAGAAGAAGCTCCTTTAACACAAAAAATAGTGTTACAATTTTAAAATGTATCATAACAAAGTATAAATTACAGCATACGATCGAGATATAAATAAGCCACGAATAATCAAAAACATGTAATTCGAGACAATTAAAAGACGCGTCTCGTTAGATACGCAAATATAATAAATAACAAACATTGTAACTATAATATTCGATCAAGTAATGTCAAGGTACTTCATATTTTGTATATATATCCGAGTCAGCGTCAATTGTAGATAGACAGTTGTTATCGTTGTCAAACATACGTTTACTACGGTCACCGACATGTTGATGGTGGTTAGTATTCGTATGATATTATAAATTGTTATTAAATGTGTGAGTTAAAAAGTCAAGGCATTTTCCATTCCAACCATTGTAATATTGTATGAATATATTTAAATTGTTGTCTTAACATTCTGTACATCAGAATTATTGTGTAGCCGTTCAGTGACCTGGATTGTCAACGTAAATTCACTCTGTATAATTGACTTTTATTGTCCATGATATAATAATCAGCTAAATTAGAGCTAATAAGTAAATCTTTTTGCTCTACCGTAAACTGAAACGATGTTCGTGTTAGCTTTTCTTGTAATTTGTTATTTATCTTGTTCATCAAATTCTAAACGCTCACAATGTATATATAAGTTCATAATTTTGTTAATTTGAGATAATTTAATATCCAATATTTTTCTTCAACCCATAATTCCGTAATTTTATCTAATTTCAACGCATTTTCTGCTTTTTCTGTTAGTTCTTACACATCCTATGAGAATATTCGGTAAACTGAAATGGCTAGATTGTCATTAATTTAGTTTAGTAATAAAACTGATCCAAAGTTTCTTACTTCGCCCTAACGGTACTTTTTCTTGTCCTAAGTTAATTATTTTTCGTAAAGATGTCCTCTTGATTTAGTTCTCGGCAATTACTTGCTCTTTTCTATATAATTTTATCTGTGAGATGATTTATAAAGTAATTTAGCTCTTAAAAAAATATGCTACATTCATTCCGCTAAATGAAAAAGGGAAAAATATATTAAATAAATATTTTCTATCGAAAACTTTCCTTCAAGTATCTAACGTAGAAAAGACGAAGCACTGTATTGTTCAAATACCCGAGCACGATATGTATTCCCGTATCCAAATTCCGATTTTCAATTTTACTCTAAATTAATTGTATATATTCGATTTTTTGTTAAGATTCACTTATCTTATTCAAATTTTCTTGCATCCAACTTAATTCTACTACTATAAGTTTTAATTGTAATATAAGTTGCTTCACACACAATTCGATTTATAGAATTACTTGGAGACAATTGTATACTAAAATTTTCGAATTAAAATGAATGTCGAAAGCAAATGTTTCATTCTCAACTTGAGTTTTCAATTAGCAATGTCAACATCCATAGTTCTTAGAAGAGTTGATTCTCAAGAGTTTTATGGATTTTTTCAAATAGTTTTCTACAATTTTTAATAAATAGAATTGTTCATTTCTCACATTTTGGAAAAAATCGCTATCAATAATATGTCGTCACTTATTTTGAAACTTAAAGTTGAGCCCCTAATGTGTCTAAATCAACAAGGGCTGACAGTTGGGGATACCGAGGACAGTAAAACGGGGTAAAATTGTTCCGAGTGCGTACTTCATATATACTTCATTTTTGTAAGTTGATTTATTTAGCCGACTTATACAGAGTGAGTTTTATTTATGGAACGCCTCAATTATCTCGGAAACGGCTTGCACAATTTTCATAAATTTTTGTGAGCGAAAGTCTTGTGATACGGCCGGTATAATGGTGGTATTTACATTGTTGTCTCTGCATTATCTCTGCAATAACAAATTTGACGTTTCAATAAATTACTATTGTTGAAGTTCATTGAAAGTCACAATGGATCGTTTATCTGAAAATGAACGAATTGATATTTTAATGATATTAGGATAGTCAATAATCGTTATGTACAACGCATCCTACTACTCGCGGCAACTCCCTAAGATACCAAATGGTTGCAGTAACAAAGCTCAAATTTTAACATTTATGCCTAAAAATAATATTTCTGTCAGCGATCGGATAAAAGTGCCAACAAACAAACTTACTGTTATTAAAGGTCTAAAGTTAGAGAAAATTTAATATATTGACAAGTTGTGCAAGGAACATGGTCATACTCTTCTCAGACTTCCTTCTTACTATTGCATATTTAACACTATAGAGTTAAAGTGGGCAAACGTAAAATCAGAATTACGAAAATGTAATCAGTCTCCAGTATTGTGTAGAGAGGTTGTAGAACTCGTAAAGAAAGTTCTAGCCCGCCAAGAGCTTTGGAAAAATGTTAAATATGTTATCAAAGAAGAAGATGAGTTATGTGGTATCACCCTCCTTACAACCCATCATAATTCAATCAAATGATGACTCTGGTTCAGACGATTCTGACTACCATGATTATTTACAAAGATACTTTGGAATTGAAATGTTTTTTTTTGTTTTATTTGCAAAAAATTTATTTTCCTTCATAGTTTTTGCTTTTAAATTTCGTTTTTTAGGAAAAAAACGAATGTAGTACAAAAAGGGTTCAGTTCACGTCTGGTACCCTGTTCAGACCAAACACCCTCACAAGCAGGTACATTTTACTCGTCTATTTACGTTTTATAATTTAATATTTAATTGTAGCAAGTTACCGAGGCATAATAATGATTTTTTTCAAGTTCCAAGTAGGACTAAAATTAAGTGCATGTATCTAAATAACGGCCTATAATGCCGTCCAATTTATAACGGTTCGATTGCTTTTTAACGAATACTTTCTCGCATAAGATAAATATATTCTTAAGTATTTATAAAAATAATAAATTCATAAAATGTGGTATCTACGCCTATGGTGAATCAAACAAAATTGTCGGCAAGGATTTCGAACCAGCTTTTATAATCTGCAATTGATATTGATATTTATACTATCTTCAGTGTAAAAACAGAGAAAACTGAAATTACCTAGCTGAACTAATCAACAGTTCTGTTTATCACATACAGCAAGCCTGTCAAGAATTGGCAACAGATGACTTAATGAAAAATTCGAAAGGGGTATGGGAAATCTTAGTGCACTATGATAGAGAGCTGGCAGTGCCATTGCATGAATTGAAAATATATAGACTGCTCTATTTCAAGTAATAATGTAATTGATTGATACTAAATCAAATTGATTTAACATGATTAAACTCCATTTCCGTAAAAATAGGATCTCCCATAAAAGGCAAAGCCTATGCACATGAAACCTAATGTTGACCTAATTTTATCAATAGAATTGGAGAGTAATATTTTGTTTGAAAAATCATATCTTTTGAAATAATCTCAAATCCTAGCCGTTATTGATGTTCATTTGGCATACAGAGAGTGTATAATTACAGGTGAACCCACCCTGTACAGATCCCATAATGTCGATTTCACAACTTGAATAATAGTTTTAAATAATACAATGCAATAATCTATGGAAATTAGTATGACCCCAGTCATAAAACCGATTATTATTGACACTACTGAAAACTACATTGTTATTAAATGTAAATGTAGTACCTAAGCATGTTTTTATAATGATATTAATTAGGTACTTCCATCGTTCAAAATAACAGTAGAAAAAAGCTTATAACCCCTATCTCATATTTATAGATTAATTAAATTTATTTGTCGCCACAAGAAATTGTTCATAAATAGAAGGTTACTTTCATTATTATTTAATTGAATAATTGAAGTAAATAACATATAAACACCTATAAACATTCGTATTCTCACTTCCCTTAAGTAACTACTACTGTCCTTTCAGCGAAGAGCTGGTAAATTCATAAGCGCCCTCTAATATTTTTCAAGGGATTTTTATCTTTATATTATTTGATATTTCATGTAAGCTAACCAATCTAAACATGCACATTAATCATGCCAGAGATAGTATATACAAGTTTTAGATTCAAAGCTACGAAACTGATGTCATGAAGAAAAATTTAGGATATTCGCAATACACTAATCAAACATAATCAAATAATCGAAAGAATTTTGGAAGTTTTTTTTGGGATGGTTTTCATATGATCTGTTTTATCGTGTCCTTGTCAATGTCATGAATGGTATTTCAACATTTTTCTTTTTGTTTTCGGTAAGAGGCAGATGTTGTGAGGTACTCAATCCCGTCACGGAGGTGAATGTGAACGGAAAAAAAATCTATTGCCACGAAAATCTTAAATCAAAAGTGACATGTTGCAAGGCACGTTGTTATAATGAAGAAGAAAGTTTCCTTCTCCTCACATTGTCCCTCAAAACTTTCAGTTGTTCTGTAAAATTCGAGGTTTACAGCTCTAAGCTCTAATTGAATCAAATACAACAATGACCATTAAATTGATGTTCAACTTTAATTTTTTGGCATTTTTTGAGGTTGGTGAGTCACTGGTTTACTGAACTTTCATCTGTAGTAACAAATGAAATTCATTTCAATTTAAGCACGATTTACTTTTTGTCTATTTGTCTCTCATTTGCAAATTATCTGTTAAACCGCTTAGCTCGAACCTACACCAAATGTTAAGTTCTTCAAGAAGCTTAGTTAATCGTGTTTTAATATATACAACTCTACGTTTTGTACATATTCATCTGTTTTGTATATCGACAGACCTTCAATGTTAGTACATTATCACCAAAAACATGTTTTGACGTTTCATGAATATCTGTGTTACGTTTTTTCAACTTTAATAAGAACCTAATGTTGATAAATTACTGAAGATTCATGTTTCAAAGACATTCAAACACGATCTCTCTAAAATGGTTACACAATTTCAATCCGAAACTCAATTCAAATTTGTTCATTAGAATGAAAAGTATGAAATTCTTAGACGTATCATAGATTTGTGGGCAGTGTGGAATAGACATAAGTACAAAAAAATCTTCAAAGCACCAATTTTCAGGATTACATTAATTAATTAATTTCAGAGTCAGCGGGTGTCTTGTATATCAATATCAGTTTGAAACATTTAAAAGCATTAACTAGCAGAAATGCGATCAATTCACTGAATGAAAATAATGAAAAATTTACAATTAAAATAACAACAACTAAGACGGGAAAGAAAAAAGAATATTCCAAAAAAATATTCGATGTGCCAATTCGTTTGAAGCTTAAAACTAAACTAAAAATTTGACACCAATTAACTACTGACGACATACTTGAAACTGACATATCACAACGAAGAGTGTTATTGGCATGGTCAATTTCGTATTCATACCAAAATATTTTATTTGAATGTTATGGATATATGTACATACATTGTATTATAGATGATTTTTATGATACACTTAGTTTGTTAGTTTCACAACACTAAATTATACAACGAACTTGCTGCACAAAATAGTTCTCAAAATAATTCCTAATTGTTTTTGCGTGTCAGTGAGTGAATAATTTATATAAAAGCATTATAAAATTTTTATTTGAAAAACTAATTAGATATACACATCAACCTGACATGGATTTATATGTTTGTATAAGTTGTACATTGCTAATAAGAATGGATCTTCCTATTATAAAATTCGAATAATTTTGAATACATCATCTTTACTGAAATTCATTAATCTATGCCGTGAATGACCTCTTTTGAATGACAAGAAGAAAATAACCTAAGATCATTCTAAATATATTAAATATATTTAAAATAAAAGAAGATTTGAACACATACCAATTATATTTAAAATAACAAAGTTACAGTCGACTTCCGGTAGAACCGGAAATTGGCCATCTTTGAAAGTATTTTATTTAGAAAGATCGTATCCGAAAACCCAAATTTTACATTGAAGATGATGACCGATTGGAAAGGCCAGTTTCTGTGTCAGTCCCAGAAAATATCGATGCAGTTCATGACATGATTTTATCAGACCGGCGAATTGGGTTAAAACGGATCTGATCTGAAGCACTGAATATTTTATACGAATGCGTTCATCATATAGTTCACGTCAATTTGGACATGAGAAAAATTGCTGCAAAATGGATCCCCAAATGATTAAATGTTGACGTTGAAAACGATGTAGACCGAATTGTTACTATGGAAAAGACCTGGGACATTTCTACGATCCCGAAACAAAGCAACAATCCGTGGAATTGCGACATCTAGTTCTCCAAGACCTGAGAAGATTCGTGTCCAAAAATCTGCTGTAAAAGATCTTGCTTCATTGTTTTGGGATTACAATCGAGTAATCATGGGATTACAATGGAGTAATCATGATTGATTTTTTGGATAAGGGTAGAACAGTAACTGGATATTACTGTTCGACATTACTGACCACTCTACGGAAAAAGACGTGGAAAGCTATTCAAAAGTGTTTTGTTTTTGTAGGAAAACGCGCCTGCACACAAATCTCATGCAGTCTCAAAAAATTCGTTATTGGTTTGAATTACTATAACACACCCCTTATTCACCAGATTTGGCTCCGCCCGACTATCGTATCTTTCCTCAAAGGAAAAAAAGTTTAAAAGGTCGTAAATTTTCTTCCAACGAGAAGGTAATGAACGTTGTGGAGATCTGGTTTGCAGAGCAAGAAGAAATATTTTTTGGAAAGGTCTAGAGACGTTGCAGTTTCGCTGTAATAAATGTATCCAATTAAGAGGAAAATATATTGAGTAATAAAATATTTTGACATTGAAATTTTTGGTTGGTTATATAGTAGGCTAAGAATTTTTCAATATATCCTCGTAAGTATCATAATTTTCAAATCACTGATTTCATCTTCAGTTATAATTATAGAAACTATGCTAGCAAAAAATACCATATGACTATCTTAAAATTTCAGTTGTGATGACTTTGACTATTCTGTAAATGGCTGATAATTCACGGTTCAAATGCTTATATTTTTTTGGTCTTTTAGTTTTTAGTCAGTTAATCCTACCTAAGCATTTTTTTGTTTTCGGTCTTACGTTTCATCACTGGCAATTTTTCACTCTTGTTAGTTGATGAACATAGCACAGTACTAGATTCATTTGACGCAGCAACTATTTTCAAATACTTCACAAAACTTACCACATTTTATATATTTTCTCTTAAAATAAACAATATTATTTTGGTTACAGAAAATTCGTTCACCGACCTGCATCGTCAATACAAGTTAAAAATTAGAAATCATATCAATTAGTGGCATTCTCTAGTGAGTTTCAGAAAATATATCTAATGACTTACATAATGATCACATACCAAAATCGGAGGCACAAAAATGTAAATTAGTTGCCAAAAATTTCGATTTGCTTTATTAGCATCAATAGATTCTGCCTACAAATTTTTCTACGTAGATATTAGAGCGTACGGAAAAGATTGTGACTCAACAGATTTTAAAAACACTAAAAAATGAAGATTCCGTTTCTGAAGCCTTTGGAATCATTTATTGAAATGCGTAGATAGAAATGTCAACGAAAACAAAATAAAAGTCACGATATAGTAAGAAATAGAATTGGTAGAATTAAAAACATGAGAAATGAACAACCATTATCTCAATGTCGAAGGAGTGCTTTAATTATTTGTGCTCATTCGTGAAAATTTGCAGTAACATAATCGAAGAACTATAATGGAGAATATTGATGGCAAATAGAAGTCACTTTCGCCTTAGTAGACACTTTCAAATCCGAAAACTTCCACATAAAACCAACACACTAATAATCCCCATCTCTCATCTGTCTAAAAAGATCATGAAATCTCAACCAATAGGTACCAGAAGTAACTAAACGTAAGTAAGAAGTAAGTAAACTAAAACTAGATTGAATGAGACGTCTGTAAGTTAGAAGCTCTCAGATATAAGTGAGAATCGATGGACAGATGTCAGTTGTAACTAATTATAGTGATGATAATGTTAAAAACCAGATTTAAATACAAAAGATGAAATAGATATTCACCAACCTATTACATCTTGTTTTCTATAGGCAATTTCCCAAAGTTGGCGCATATTCTATTCCATGTTATTTAACAATTATAACTATTAGTTCATTACCAATTCCAATAACCATTATTTAGTTATAAAAACTACTTAAAAAGTGATAGAGAACCCAAAACCTGGTGAATAAAATAACTGCCGTGTCATCAGATTACGCCTGAGCATATCTATCATAAGTGGGAAGTATTTGAGCCACTGAAAATAGCTTAACGCAAATAACTTCTTATGAATACTATTAAATCTTTAAAAAGACAATCAATCTATGTAATGCGAGAAAAAAATTTGTCAGAATCGTTGAAAGATCGCGCTACATTTTCAAAGCTCACATAACCATGTCTAAGTCTTAAATGGAGCTGGCATATAGCGCGAAAAGAAAATTAGGCTATGGTAAAACTAACTGACGAAGCTAAATTCCAAATATTCTCCGTGGATACCAAGAAGTAAGTGAAAGATCTGTCAGTGTTTAATTTGGCGTTTGACCATATAAATATAAGTGATGAAGATGAAGATAGTTTCGATGATGAACACAACACACACTATAAGATAAGAAGATTAGTACTGAGTTATCTGTAGCTGCATTTATTAGATTACAAACCTTGGTATGCGTAGTATGTAGTATAAACACAAATAAGAAAAGCTGGATCAGTTTGTTTTCCTCACCACCGCTATAAAATAACCCATAGAGTTTCCCCAAATGAAAATTTTAAATTACAAAGAATTTCCTACAGAAGCGGACGAACGGAATACCCGTGTGAAATGAAAAAAGTGAGAAATCTGATTGCTCGGCGGCTGTGTTTTTATTTTGGAAATAGGTCGATGATTACCGATATCTACATTTCCACACAATGGCATAATTATTTTGTTCGCAGTTAAAGTGCTCCACCGAACGACATTTTAAATTTGACTTTTGAACCGTTGGTAAGTTACAGAAAGAATTTGGAAGAATTATAGAATTTTCTGTAAGTTAAAAACAAAAATACTGCGTTTTTTCTGGGTTGTCGGAAAAATCAATCAAACTAAATGATCGCAGCTTAAAACCATTGAGGTCTACGGGAAATTAATTTTTAAAGAAAATCATTTCTAAATGATATATTATGTTACATGTAGAAGCAACTTTATGAACTTTTATTAAACACTCCATTTCCATTACATTTTTACAGTATCACATATTGCGTGAATCGTTTCAATCATATAAAGCTGCAACGTGTTAAAAATTGATTGTCTAAATAACTACGAATGAAAAGCTTCACAATATCCGGAAAAAATTAAAAGCTAACGATCAAATGTCATTATCAAATACGAGAAATTTTATTGAATAAAAATAGTAGGTATTATAGTACTCTTCATTTCGGATTATCGAAATATGAACATGATTAATAATAATAACTTACTCGAGAGCACTATTATTAAAATAATTTGCCGATGTTCGGAGTTATTCGATGAAAGTTTTGCTAAGTTTAGGAATAAAATTAAGTGAAATTGTTTAATCGGATGTGCTAGTGGTAAAACTGACATAAGTTCAGCGAAATGAAAATCTATAAAATTTAATACTTTCAGGGACATTAGATTTTATCAGGGACACCTACATATTCATAAAATATAATTTGGTATTTATAAGGCAAGAAATTAATCTGTTGGATTATAAGACGTGATGATATGTTATTATTGATTTCTCATAATTATAAATATTCTTCCCTTAACATATTCCTTTGTATCGAAATTTCTATTCTTAACTAATCCCTTGAATGTTTCACTCTCTATTTCACAGCTTTCCTTTGATCGGTACTAACATGTTATCAATTTTCAAGTCTTCTTGGGGATAATAGAAAGAAAATTTCAATTATGAGATTTGGTGAATTAATATCGGTTCATTCATTCACTTTAAATCTCAATTAATCCTCTTCATAAATTATTTTCAGTAGCTCTTATTATAATCTTTGCGTTCGTACCTAATTCCATTTAAGAGTCTGAAATTTGGAATAACTTCAAGAGCTCAATAACTAATTCCTTTTTTTAATGCTAGGACCCGTAAACTTATATTCGCAATCTCTATTTCCAAATTGCCTTAAGACGACTATAATTATACCTCTTCATAAAGGAGGAGATAAAAATCAAGCATCGAATTATTGCCTGATTGCACTCCTTCCCACGTTATCTAAGATCATAGAAAGATTGGTCAAAAAGAGGCTTTTATCATTTCTGTTTAAATATAAAATACAAGGTTGTATTGATATCTAGTTAGCCTAGACCAGTTCCATGCATAAACAAAATATTGCCTTACCATAGCAACGAACAATAAATTATTAGAAGTGTCAGTGTAAAGTTTGATGTCAAAGAAGTAAACCAGAGTTACGCAATAAATAAAAAAAATAAGATGTCCACCGAAATTGTGAAAATCGAAAAATTGGAGTATTGAGCCATCATCAAGTACCTGTATTTAAAAGGATTAAGAGGTGAGCAGATTTACAAAGATATACTTAATACTCTTGGTGATCAATGTCCTTCGTGTGCAACCGTGAAAAATTGGACTGCAAGCTTCAAAAGAGGTAAATTTTCCATCGAAGATGATGACCGATCGAGAAGGCCAGTTTCTGTGTCAGTCCACGAAAATATAGATGCATAATGACATGATTTTATCAGATCGTCGATTTGGGCTACAACGGATATCTGAAGCACTGAATATTTCATACGAACGCATTCATTATATGGTTCACGTCAATTTGGTAATGAGAAAAATTGCTGCAAAATGGATCCCCAAATGTTTGAATGTTGACCAAAAACGTGCAAGGGTAGAAGCATCGCGTTCATTCTGTGCTGGATTTGAAAACGATGTAGACCTCTTAAACCGAATTGTTACTATGGATGAGGCTTCGATACATTTCTACGATCCAGAAACAATCGATGAAATGGCGACATTCGGGTTCTCCAAGACCTGAGAAGTTTCCTGTCCAAAAATCTGCTGGAAAAGTTTTTGCTACAGTTTTTTGGGATTGCCATGGAGTAATTATGATTGATTTTTTGAATAAGAGTAACACAATAAACGAAGATTACTATTCGAGATTACTGACCACGACACGGAAAAAAATAAAGAGTAAAGACGCAGGACAACGCCCCTGCACACAAATCTCATTTTGCGATACAAAAAATTCGTGATTTAGGGTTTGAATTACTAGAACACCCCCTTACTCACCAGATTTGGCTCCGTCCGACAATCATCTCTTTCTTCAACTGAAAAAAAGTTTAAAATGTCGTAAATTTCCTTCCAACTAGGATGTAATAAAAGCTGTGGAGGTCTGGTTTGCAAAACAAGAGGAAACATTTTTTTCTGAAAGGTCTAGAGACGTTGCAGGTTCGCTATAATAAATGTATCCAATTAAGAGGAGAGTATGTTGAGTAATAAAATATTGTGACAATGAAATTTGGCTTGGTTCTATAGTAGGCTAAGAATTTTTCAATATATCCTCGCACTCAATTAGGGTTTTTAAGTAACAAAAGCACAAATGACGCTATATTCTCCCTCCTACTCTAGTCTAAACAGCTATCACTCCACTGCAACAACTTGTGATGTTTCCAAGGCTTTCGACTGTGTTAATCATATTATTTTAATCAACAAATTGCAATACTACGGTTTTAGGGGAACACCTCTCGCATGGTTTAAGTCATACCTTACCAACAGAAGTCAGCTTGTTAGGGTAGATACAACGAAGTCTTCTTGCAAGATTATAGAATGTGGAGTGCCTCAAGGCTCAGTACTAGGCTCTATTTTATTCCTTTTGTTCTCCTATCTAGGTAGTCGCCTACAGCACATGCCCGCGTTCTTCTGTCCTCGAAGCGTCTGCACGAAGTGATCAGAGGTTGAAAAAAAATGGTCCTCGTATATATTTTGATTTGCGAATTTTTTGAGCTGTGTAAGAGTTAACCTCTGTTATGAAGAATGTATAAAAATAGCACATCGATTATAAGTAAAATAAGTTCTTTTGGAGAGACCGATCTTTAAGGTTTACTAAACAGAAAGCTATTGTCTAGGAAATAGAGCAAAGAACTCATAGAAGTTACGCATTTATTCGGAGAAAAATATCCTGCCCTACCACCCATATTCTAGAATACTGTACAAGGGACAGAGAGACAGTTTAGAGAAAACTTTTTTATGGACAATCTACCCTTAGTAATTACTACTACACTAACAACATCCTGTTTCCTAATGAACTAAACTGATGTAAAATAATCGATAGAAAATTGAGCAGATGATCATCAACGTAGAAAATGTAAATGCTTGTGGAACTTACAAGAAAAACTCTCAATTGAGTACAAGATTTACAATGACTGTAAAAAATTAGGCCTGCCGTTTTAACTATGGCCAATTTATTTTCTAGCCTTGTAGATGTCAATTTCCCATATAGAGTCATCTGGTTTATAAAGTTGCTGCACATATCCAGTTTGGAACCCTTTTTCGTGAAAATATCGATGATGTATTTTATTTTGTAAATATTTCTATGCTATATTTCCAGGCAGATATATAGGTATAATGGAACCTAATTAATGGCTTCTAAGATCACCGTACCTCAGTCTTCTGAACTTCTACTACTGATTATTACCTATTACTAACAACTATAATTTTGTAACTCGGCATATTGAAATTTTATTTTATTCGTTTTATTTTTATTTAAAGGTTTTTATGTTTGTTTTTCAGTTTTCATAATCTTATATTCACAAATTGTAACAATTTTTGACAATAAAGTATTTCTCTAGTTTAATGATGTCTTTTTTACTAATATCGAAAGTTGTGGAATAAAGTCAATTGATTTACTTGTTTTCACATTTTTTTCAAAAATAGACATTGTTTGTTTAATAAATCACTTTATCAAAACCTTATACACATTCAAAAGTCCAATTGGACAAAGAGCAAAAAATTTTGTTTTTAATTTTCTAGATCTTTGTTAATAGTATTAAAAAAAAATGTAATTTTATACTTTCGCTCTTCATAGTTGGCTCTAGAAAATCCAAAAATCATCCGATTTCAATGATTTTTTAAAATTCTCGTTTTTACGGCGGATTTATTAAAAAAATATGGGAAATATCTTACCTAGAGATTTCATATAATTTTATGACTATAAATATGATCATAAACGCACTTCTTCGCATATAGTCGTTCATAACTTTTTCAAAAAGCAACAAATACAATTCATACATTTCTTTTTGTTAATCTACATAAAAAAATGTTTGTTTATTCATTTTTTATCTGTCAACCTTAGTAAGATACCATTTTTTTATGGTGAAAATTTTCAATTTTTAAAAGTTAACTTTTAATATTATACACTTGATTACAATAAGTGATTTTAAGAATGTTTTTCTTCATATAACTTTGATAATTACTTAATAAAAGAAGTACAAACCATTATATGGGAGAAAAGGTCAATTTTATTATTATTTTTAATTGTATTAACAAGATAAATCAACATTTTTGTATAAATTTTTTTTCTTAATATGTTAATTTTTTTGTAAATTAGGCAGAAACATATAACAACTTCATTTGATTATTTGGAACAAATATACCATCAGTTAAAAAAAAAATTCATGGAAATCGGATGATTTTTCGATTTTCTAGAGCCAAAAATCGAGGAGACCGCGGTATAAAATTTTACCAAATTTTTTCAGCATAATTTTTATCAACAATTCTATTTTATATTGTCATCGCTAATATATGTCTAATATATTTGTAACTGTGATGAAAAACTGCGTTGATTAATTTGAACTAATACACGATAGAAAAAAAATTGAAATTACCTACCTGTTCAATCTAATTACATACCAGCATAACCCCTTTTTAGAATCAAATTCAATATCAATCCAATAAACTTTTTATTAGTTCCACACACCAAACTTTTTTTATGTATCACTTCACCTTCAAAACTCACAAAAAACTGCACAAAAAGTAAAACGTCATAGTTACGCAAAAAATTGATCACAGTAAATATTGTTAAAAACTTTTTCGCGTTTCGATCGTAAAGAAACGCAAAGATATCTGAGCTTCAAATCTAAATAAACAAGTTGCGGTGCGTACTGCGATACGAACAACACTGACGACGCTGTGCGCCTCCATTATCAACGGCGCGTCTGACGGTGAAAGTCGGCTTTATCATAGAAAGAGTTTGCGGCGAAATATCTCGTGATTATACATGCTATTAATGCTCGGCTGTGATAAGTAAAGCGCATAATGTATTTGTTAAAGCTGAGGCTCACAATGAAATAGTTAAGCAGATTATTAATTATTCTCTTTTTGTTCAACTATTGGTTTTATTGTAATTCGCACGAAGAAAATCTTTTATATCTTTGAAAACACCAGCTAATACATTAATAACACAACTTATTTAGATTACATTCATGTAAGAAACGATTTAATATTTGTTAAAAGTAAGAATGTTCTTTTCGATCCGATATATTAATATAAACTACAATATAAACTAGAATCGAATATATTCCCAAGTACCTACCACAAGCAGTGACGGACTAATCCTAAACAAGACTGTAAAAATGTGCTTAATATTATCGAAGTTTTAAAATAATTGGAAGGGCCCACAAGAAGCGAACTTTTGAAGACGATCAAATGAGCTATAATGTCTCATCACCTTTCACACACACACTAACTACATGTCTTCAGTGGTAGTACAATAAAAAGAAACCAAAATTATGCCTTCGTGTGGTTTCCTCTTAGGTAAAAACAGAACAAAAAAGTTCTTCGCCTGATAGTAAGTGTAACTCTTATCCATAACAGTTCATTGCCACCCAGAATATAAAAATTGTGCGCAGCAATGCACTGTGCACCCTCAGATAATAGTTATCTCTAGAGAAATGATATTCGTTCTTTCCGTCATCTACACAGAAATGGCAATTACTGAAAGAGAAAACTGGAAACAATTTAAAACGTTTATCGAATACTAGCTGGAGTGCTCATTACGAGTCAGTAAAAGTTGTAAAAGAAAACACAGAGACAATTGTGAGTAGTTTGGAACATTGTCAGGATCCAACAAAAGCAAATCTAGAAACAAGATCAGGAGCAAGCCTTGTGATTTTACCTTTCTAACCTAGATAAAATTCTGGCTTTCTATACTGGAGGAAGTACATTTAGTTCAACAATATTTGCAGTCTCCAAAAATGACTCTAGATATAGGAATCACCAAACTAAACGCCTTGAACGAGTATTTAGTGAGCAAACGAAAAACGATTGTAGACAATGCTGTAACTTTTGGCGTGAAAAAATGCAATGGCATGGACATCAACATCGAGAAACGAGGAAGAAGGAAGATAAAAAGAACGATGCCGGGCGCTTGAATGTATAGACCGATTTATACAAGAATTGTCATGACGATACGGGGCCATGAAACAAATCAATAATATTTCCCAAATTATTGAAACAAAGTTTATGTTAGACAAACTGATACAAATTTATAGTGAATTTGACAAGGAGCAAGACTATGTAGGTTCCTGCCAAATGGATAGCCCAAAAAATTCTTCAATTTATAATAAAATGGGACTTCAGTGAATTGTTACCCAGTATATCGCTTATACTTCAATACTTTTTGATCATTTGCATCTCGGTTGTATCATGCGAGAGAAGTTTTTCGAAACTTAAATTGATTAAAAATTATCTTTCGTCTACAATGAGTCAAGAACGATTGATTAAGCTAGCTGTGCTTTCAATAGAAAGAAAAATTTTAAAAGAAATAGATTTCACAGAAGTTATTGAGGAGTTCAGTAAATTGAAGGCACGAAAACGCATATAACATAATACAAAAACTACAAAAAACTATCTTTGATTTATTTTTTCTAATTTTTTTTTATCGATCGATTTGTATTTTATTTTCTTCACTCATTTCCACATTCCATATTGTACATATATATGTATGTATGTACATATATATGTATATATTTAGCCTAAATAATTTAAGTTGAATTTAAATTTCAATTGCCAGATTTTAACGAAATAAACATGAACACCTATTTATACGTATACAAATTTGAACTGAATAAAAAGCTTGTAAAACTACATTTTTTAAAGCTAGGGGACCTCATTTAGCTTTGCCGCCCCGAGCCTCTGACGGGCTTAGTCCGCCACTGAATAGAAGAACTGAAAAGTTTTTTGATATAATTTAATTTTATTATTTGAGGGTCATACAGCGATTACACTTGTCATACAATTTTATAGTACGATTCGACTTTAGCGTCAAAATAGGCTTCATTTTGACGATAACATTTCAATCGGCGCAAAATTTATAACCACCGAGTAATCTCTTGAGGTCTGAGCATAGGAAAAATTCGACAGGAACCAATCTGGAAAATAGCTTGAATCAAACCATAAGCATAATTCATTCATCCTTTTTATTAATTTGTGAAAAGGTATAATGTATTGATGAAACAGTACTTCCTTCTTCTTCAAATGGAGACGTTTTTCTGTAATTTGTTCAACAACCTTTCCAATGACGCTACGTAATACGTAATTGCTTATTATTCTTCTCATTTGAAGACATTCGATTTATATATTTGTCTATGCTTTCAAGTCGGTTCATCATGTACAGTTCACTAGGCGGACTGTTGATTGGACTCCAGTGTGAAATGATAGGGCCATGTTTACGATTGCACATCTCCAAACACTGCTCATATCAGTGAGCATCAATTTGTTGTTGTTTCTAGTCGATAGTGAGCTCAGTTATCTCAATAATCGCCACTTCAAGGCTATCCGAATTTATTTTGTGGACGTTTTTAATATCTTCTTTGGTATCAACCTCTTTAGACGTTCAATGTGTTCATCATTCTCGGTGCTAATTTCGCCTTGTTTAAACTTAGCAGTCAACTTCTCAATGGTCGATTTTCTTGAGAAAAAGTTCGATTAATGTTTATCAAGCCAAGCTTCAATAGTATTTTTTGCCTAAAAGCAATGCTTAAGTCCAAGATATTTTTCTATTAAGTATATTGATCATTAACATAAATCATCTACGAGTATCTATCTATCTATCATTTGCATAGGGTCCAGTTCCGATTTAAAACAAGCACCCATAAAGCCCAGCTAAAATAAATTATATATTTGGCTAGATCCGTGCTTCCTAACGTGATGCCCCACTGAGAAGCAAATTGAATATAAAGGGGGACAATTCGAAAATGGAATCGGTACGACTTCAATCCATTTGTTTTGGGCCATTGAAATATAATGCTTCGGTGCCGAAATTGGAAGAAAAGAACAAATTCTTGAGTAATTGTGGCTTATAAATATTATAAATTTGTTTTACGAGACCAAAATATCACTTGGGTTTTTGGCGTGAATTTTACCTTTCCACAGCAGACGGCAGACGGCAGGCACCCGGTTGCTTGAAAATCTCGCTAAACAACACAGTAATCGCATCCGAATCAGAGTTAAATTTATAAGGAAAGTAGTACGATGAGTCCTAGCAAATACAGGCTCACAGTGTCACCACTCGACTCGGGAGCAGTTGAGTTAAACAAGTGTAACTTGTAAGCCAAGATCAGTCTGAAATATCGCGGGTCAACTGACAGACGTCAGCTAAGTCTGAAGAGCAGTTTTTTCAGTCTGAAATATCGCGGGTCAACTGACAGACGTCAGCTGAGTCTGAAGAGCAGTTTTTTCAAAGCCACATGTGTATTTAGTCGTAGATTTTATATTATTTTAGGCTTTTTTTACGGAGTTAAAGGGGTAGAGGAAGATTCTGCTTTTAATTCAAGTGAACTATATTTTGTTATTGTTTATTCTTTACTTTTGTGAATATAGCATCCAAATTCGTTTACTTCTGAATATGTCATTAGTAAAAATCTAAAAGAAAGATTTTCTGATTTAAAACAAATGGATTTTCCAACATGGATGATGCAGCCAATGTTATTTAGATTTTTCTAAGATATCAAACATGCAGTATCAAGAAAATCTCGCAGAAATGCAAAATGATGAGTCAGTTAAAACTTTATTTAATATATAAAAAGCGATAGCATTGCTTTGTGAGGAAATAGATATCAAACACCCAAATTTAACCAAATGTCCAAGACTATTTTTATAATCTCCATCTTTCTATTTAGCTGAATGTAGATTTACTATGAAAAAAAATCTGGATATAACAGAACCCAGAAATTTGATACTGAAGCTAACCAAACTGGAACCTAACAAGTCTCTGTGCAACAAGCATCAAGCGAAAGGATCTTACTAAATTTAGAATATTAAATTATTATAGAAAAAATATGTATTGCAATTATTTCGATTTCGAATTTTAATGTTTCACTATATGTTTAGCAAATTCACTTACTGTGTTTAGTTAATAATTTCCTAGTAATTCATTCCTAAAACCTCTCATTTAAGTTTGTTAATTTAACAATTCAATTTTTTTAATATTGAAAATTATGTATATGTTACATAAGGGGGCATAAGAATTTTGGAGGGCTTAGATGGGGCACAAAAAAAGGTTGAGAAACACTAGGCTAGATGCTAGAAACGATTGAAATCTGATACCTTGGGCTCCAGATATCTCTCATTAAGAGATCCTTTTATGAAATTATTAAGTTGTTCTGTCCTAAAAGTTGTCGCTTTTTTAGCTACATGCTATTGTGGGTAGATATTTACTTTATTTAAAAAACGGCACAATCATTTGAGTTCAATAACAATAATAGAATAGTGCCTTTCAACTACTTTTACAGAAATACAGATCCATTCTGATATTTGGTTCGTAAATAATTCCAAGAATGCTTTCCGGATTATCATAGTGAGCTTATGAAGTTTTTTATAGATGCTATAGTAGGTGAATTATTTTATTAGGGACTGATACTACAATAGTTCGCACAAATTCCACCTTGTAACATGGCATTCGGCTTGTTACGTTTTACTTCAAACATTTTGAATATTCCTTTGTTCACGTATTGTGGCACAGTAGTCACTTTGCATTCAACCTCGAAATTGATTCGAATTCTTTCTCTATCTATCCACATTACACCTATCAAAGTAAATTTGTGGTGATTTTATTCATTATATGCATTTATAAAAAATATATATAAGCAATTTTATATGACACTTTTCATATAAATTCGTATTTTCTATTTATTTGAGGAACAAAACGAATAAAATAGAATAGATTCCTGTTTTATTATATTATGAAAAATATAAATTTTCTTATATGTTGGAGCATAAGCTCCTTTTGTTCAAATCTGCTCTTTCTACTCGTTCCTTCTCTCGTAATTTCCCTCTGTGTTCCCGTTTCCTTCCTCATTTTATTTTTTTTACGCAGTTCTACAATTGCCAAGTTATAAGTGTCAACTACCAAGTATCCAACCACCAAACTACAAATTCAACTCACTCCAACATCTGGGAATCCAGTTGAGAGCTGCAACTATCCCGGATTTCCACAGATAAGTCTCAGCCTTATTTTTTAATACAGTAGAAACCTGATTATCCGGCCCTCAGTTATACGGATTCGCGATTATCCGGACTATCAACAGCGACCAATTAAATAATTAAGTAATATCGAGCCAAGTTACAAAGTGTATAAAATATGTACTAAAAGTCGAATTTATGCAAGCACGAACGAGTCGGAATTGGCATTACCCCGCCCGTGCCCCACGGGATCACTGTCCCACGCTGATGTGCGTGCCGCGTCTTAATATGTCAAAGCGTGTTATCGCTTAAAGTCAAAATAAATATTATTGATTCATTAAAAAAAGGAGAAATCGGTCATAAGTTAGCTGATGAGTATGGTGTAGGTATATGCCTATCTTTAATATTAACTCTTTGTTTACAGCTCGACCGTGTTCTACGATTTATTGCATTTCTTCAAACGGTTGGATCAACTAAGATTGTATAACAAATTGCATCATCTGTGGACCTTTTCGCTTCAAAACCATATATTACTGATATTATGAGAAATAATAATCTTGTGGAATTTTATCTACACTATAATGCAGCCATTAAAAAACAAAAAACTTAGTTGCCTACTGTTTAGCTTCAAATAATGTTTGTGTCTAGAGGGATCAAAAACAGTCAAAAAGTCAAAAACAGTTCCAACAAGGTTCTGTTTGTTTTTAACTGATTGGTATCATAGTAAACCCGGTAAGGATAATTGTACGTATTTAGGAAACTATTTTATTGTCCTCGGTCTTCAGTAATAATTGTTCAAAACTTCAAATCAATTACTCACTTTAAATTCCATTATAGAGATATATACACACATATAGGCATAGTCAATAAAAGCCTGTTAGTAATAATTGTAAAAAGGGCACTACGTTCTTGATAATTGAATTTCTGTTGTCTATCACTCGAGTTTTATTTCAAATATATCAGAGATGATTTTTTCATTGATCACATTAATTTTATCCAAGCGCAGTAGAGGTTATTTTTCAGTTTGGTTTTCTAATGAGCTTGATCATTAGTTTTTAGTTATTCATTAAAAATGCATTATTCAGAATCATGCAAAGAATCTGAAATTTAGAGTTATTTTAACACGGATACTAAATTCGAGTTATGAGACTTTTTGGAAGAAGTAAGAGTGTCCACAGCATTTAAATTTTGTTTTATCGTTAGAATTCAAATGAGTAAGCATTGATCACAAGGAAAAATAAAAGCTCATTAGTCAGAGGTTGATCAAATGTCCCTATACTAATTTGAAACCGATCCGAAACAAATATTGGTACATCGAAAATCTCATTAAACAAGTTTAAATGAGATCGTGCAATTCCCCAAATAGATACACATGTTCAAGCTTGTAACAACTGAGTTGTCCGACAGATTTTTAAACGTGCTAAACATTCTACCGCATTGGCCGATTGATTGAACGATAACGCCACACACTTTGCAATTGCCAGTTAGATCAACAAAATAACAACAAATTGAATCTATGAACCGTTTAATGATTTAAAAGCTGTCACAGACTTTTTGATGATTCTTTATGGGAACAAACCTAGAAATATAAAACACCTTGGTTACAATATTCAATTTTTGAAAAAACTACATAAAACATGGACATATCGTATCAAATTATTTATAAAAAAAGTCCAAAAATTATATCGTCCAAAAATGGAAGTAACAATTCTAGAAATTCTTTCGTTGTTAACTCGAATGAAGATAGCTAATCATAACTAATGGGTTCTTCATTTTAAAATAAGGCCCAGATAATCATTAGAAATTTGAAAAAAAAAGTTTTGATCCACTTTCCTTCAATTGTTGTATCAGCCCCAAAAGTATTAGAGTACATTAAGGTCCCAAGTGCTGTGAGATCGGAATAATGAGGAAATAATAAACTTACATCAAAGGAGATTGAAATTTTCTCATCTTCAATATGTGTATTCTTCACTTGATAAAAAAATGGTAAATAATATGACTAATAATCAGAGGTTTAAGAAATATCTTCGTGAAATCACATTTTTACAAAAAACAAGGAAAATTTGTTCTAGGAGCAGTCAATTTTGCTCATACAAAAAGACTAAAAAACATGTGTAAGCTAGGTTTGAAATAAGTTTACGAATCCAACAATACTTTGAAATTGTTGAAAATCCTGAGAATAAAGTACTAGATTTGGAAAATAGTGGTATTAACGAAATAAGCTTAAACGATTCTGATAAAGAGAATATTGGGCAAACTAAGAGATCTGTTGATATCCGGTTTTAAGAGCACCTGGATCTTTTAAAATTTCTACGGACCATCAAATTTGAGTATTGCCGAGCACGATGTCTTTCCCAATAAATTTGAAAACGTAAGAATGGTTTAAATAGGGAAAAGGGTATTGTGAAATTTCTCACCGAAGTGTATTTTCCCACTGAAATTGTTTTTCGCTATAGAAGGTTCATTGATGGGAAAATTTAGTAGATATAGGTAGGTCAACTTAATGAGTTACAGTCTACTTCCGTCTCTGACGACATTAATTGGTTATCGACACGTGCGTTAGACAGTGTAATTGATATAAGTGTAGCTGTAAATGATGTCTCCAATATGAATATCACAAAGGTTCCAAAAATTGTTGAGAACAAAACGAGAACGATGTATTCGCGTTTTCTCTGCTTCTTACTACACCAGGTTCACCAGTCAATTCAGTAGCTCTTAACTTCCATAATAGTTTTTTGTAACAAATATCGTTACTCAACCCTAAAAAAATACTACTGTCCTCATCCTTAACCTTAAAACAAGCATGTTCCTTTATAAAACTTTCTTATTACTATCGGGACTTTCACGTCTACGCAAAATCATTAAATTTCAACGTTAGTAATTGAAGTGTGATTTAAAGGATTTGCGGAAACTATAATCCTATAATGCTAAGCCAAAAGGAGATTTTTATCACAGTTTCCGAACTTCACGTTCAATTTTCATTGGCTAAATTTTTATTACTCTTTTCTCGAGTTGCTTCGTGACACTCATTTACTTGTAACATAAATTCTAGAAGTTTAATAATCGTTTTGCAAAGTTATCAACGATTTACCCACTCACCCAGATTTTACACTAAGTTCAAACTCAATTAGCTATTGTTCAAATTCTAGAAACCTCTGGAACTTCTAATTATTCAAATACATCCATATAAGGCGATTTGATAATTATTATTTTTCAAAAAAAAATAAAAGCAATCGAAACAACCCAACACCCGGTAGAATTCACTCATTTATATACTAGGTAGCCTTTCCCAAACCTTTAGGATCACGCCCCGGTACGAAATTTCAATTTTTTTCGCTACCCACTTTTCTAAAAAACGCTAAACGCGGTTTCAGACATAAAGTGGTGATAAAAGGCGTTAACAATTGTATCGCTTTTTCGCTTACGCTTGGATATTTCTTTTGATAGCGCAACCAAAAATAAATTAATGGTATAGTTTCAAATACGTACTTTTTGAGATCGGTGTCGCATGAAATTTCTATTAAAGTATCAACTCCTTCTTCACCAACATCAAGTATTTTTTCCTTTTCCATATCGACAAAAAAGGCATCTTTAATCCTGATATTATTTGAAGGAATGTGAATTTTCTTCATTGTAATTTGAAAACGTTTCAATTTTCAATTTGTGATATTTGAAAAGATTTAAAATTTTGTTTTGAAAGTCGTTTCCACAAAGTCATTTTTTTTAATTATTGCGACGATTTTTACCGACACTCTGAAAATATTTAAAAAGCCTTCCAAATTTCAACTCAATTCTTCGAATATGGAAAATCTTCTTCTTCTTCCTGCTGTGTATAGGCATCAATGTCTGTTTTTCTTCACATCATTGCCTCTGCTCAGTCACCTGGGAGGTTGTCACTCCATCTTTTCCTAGGTCTTCCGAAGCTTCTTTATCCTGCTGGTGATTTGTCTCTTGATATTTTCACAATTCGTTCTTCCGTCATGCGGTCAATGTGCTCATTCTATTTTATCTTTCTATCCATTTCCCAGTCATTGATGTTATCTATCCCGCATGTTCGTCTTATGTTTTCACTCCTTTCTCTATCCAGCAGTGTTCTTCCCGCTATTCTCCGAACTATTTTCAATTCTGTAGTCTCCAATATCCGTTTCGTTTTAGAGGTCTCAGGTCGGGTCTCTGCTGCATAGGATAATATAGGTCTGATTGCTTCAGTTCGAATTTATTTCGCCAGATTGTGTCATTTAGTTATGCTGCTGCTCTTGAGGCTCTTGTAGCTTGGTTTCTTACTTCCGTCTCCACGTCCCCGTGTCCAGATATTTCGATTCCCAGATATGTAAATTTCATTTCCGGATGTATTATTTTGTTATCCACCACAAGCTTACATCTGATCGGTGTCTTGGAAGTAACCATTGATTTTGTCTTTGCCGCTGATATTATCATATTGAACTTTTTTGCTGTTTTGTTAAATTGGTACAGTAGCCTTTGCAGATCGTCCTCGTTCTCCGCCAACAGTACCGCATCGTCTGCATAGCACAGGATTTTGACCTCTTTATTTCCCATTTTGTATCCTCTTAGTTTGCGTACTTGTTTTATGATTTCATCCATCACTATGTTAAATAGTAGCGGGCTGAGAGAGTCCCCTTGCCTAATGCCCCTACTTGCAGGTATCTGTTCAGTTAGGTCATCATTTATTTTTGCTTCGATCGTATTTTTTGATTATATATTTTCGATTATTTTAATGACATTATATTATTATCATATGACAATATAGCAAATGTATAGTACAAATAGCTATTTCTTATAACCATTCATAGAATGTATCCTCAAATGGAAAAATAGCATATAAATCAGATGGTGAGTGCTTGTTCAGAAATACCAAAGCTTCGTCTTTTATCTCAGACAGACATTTTAAAACGTTTTTTTTATGTTTTTTTTTTTTCAATTTTTCTGGATTCAGTTACAGTTTTCTACGACCTGGTACCTGCACTTTGGTACTGGATAATTTATTGTACACATCGTACAGTTTCTCTAACGTACAGTTTCTCTTAATGATTCATTATCGTGAGTTCTACTCGTGTTTTTGTATCCTTTTTATTGTGTGTAGTGTTAGTTTCTGTTATTTTTTCAAACAAACTTCGAATAAATGCTGTGTATAACATTACGGATCTATTAATGAACTTTATTTGCTCCCAAATCCTCAAAAGGACTTAGAACGTTTTAATAAATGGATGCCGGATATACACAATACCAAATTAACTGTAAGGGATTCATTATGAAGATCAAGTGATAAACTTTATAATTATGTCTAATTACTTAATATGTGACATTTTAAATAGCTTTTTTGTATGCAATATTTTATTCAAAAATAAATATTTTCACCATATTAATAGCGTTTTGTCCATGTTATTATTATAATTAAAGGATTATCATATTACTATTAAAACCTGATTTATCTACATTTAACTTGAGTAACGGAATAAGTAACCTTGCAATAACTCTAATATTCTTATCTTAATAAGATTACAACTTATAAATTTCCCAAATTTAGTTTTTCTTATAATAATTCTCAAATTTTCATCTTTTGTGATATTATATCTTAAAAATATACCAACAAAAACATAAATTTGGAAGTTAATTAGTTCTAAGGTAGCAAATGATGTAAATTCTTCTTCTTTGGGTGCTGTCTTCTAACCCCAGCAAAATCATTTCAGTCTCTGGCCCTCAGCGTCTGAGCGTCTAAACCGGTCCACTCGCGAATGTTCTTCAGTCATGAAGCCTGTCGTCTGCCCTCGATTTTCCCTTCCATCAGAAGTTGCAAAAGTCTGTATTTGTTATTTCTATATATGTGTCCCAGATACGAGGTTTTTCGAGTTTTTATTAATTCTATAAATCCCCTGTCGGTGCCTATTCTTTGCATTACTTCTTCGTTACTGATATGAGCGGTTCGGGGAATTCTCAGCATCTTCCAATAAATCCACATTTCGAAACTCTCTAAGCGCCTTAGTGAGTTCACCAAGCCTCCGTTCCGTATAATAAGGTGCTGTATTTATAGTATTTCATCATCCGGTACCGGATTTTAAGATCGAGTGCTCGGGATGTAAACAATTGTCTCATTTTTAGAAAGGCATTTCTTGCTTGGTCGATGCCTGATCTTATTTATATATCTGGGTCTATAGCTTTGTTAAACAACACCCCAGCTATTTAAATTTCTCGACATTTTCGATGATGCCACCATTTACGTTGATAGACATTTAAATTACGCGTCAAATTAAAATTTGAAGCTAGTATTTTATGGATGTCCTATTAATAGTTCAGGTTCAGACCTAGAAAAGGATAACTTAGCGCCAAAAGAACGATACAGGAAGAGCCAGTGACGAAAGTCTCGAAACTTTCTACAGTAAATTCTTTACCTACTGAAAATGAAAAGCCACTTCTGGCAACCCTGTGTGGCCGGGGTAGACTGCCCTAAAATTTTAAGGGGGGTATGAAATAATAATTTGCTGTTCGATATAGAAACCAAGGTGTCCACAGTGCGATAAAAAAATGAATTTTAAAATTTACAAGAGAGAGTAGAGCATATTTGTTATTTAGTGTTTTTTGTAAGTTATGTTACTGTTTTTCTAACGCAACTAAGGGACACTGGATTATTAGAACCAAACTATGAATGCAATGATGAGTATTCACCTATTGTAAAATTTGAATTTAATGACAATCGAAGTCTAGGACTCTATTCAGGCAACAGCTCGTACTTTTTTAAAATACAGTAGAAGCTCTTTATTCGTGAGGTATATGTTCCAAAAATATGTCACGAATACAGAAACCGTGAATACGGAATTGTAATTTGTATGGGATTATGGGGGATACGTTCCTAGGTGACAAAATAAATAAATACATAAAAAACAAATATATAAAAAAATCAATTTTATTTAAGTTTTTGAACATTTTGATCAATTATCTTTAGGCTTAGGCAACGGTTTGAAGAATTTTGTAATTTTCTCTTTCTTGGCAGTTTTTAAAAGCTCAGACTGATACGGAGCAGTCGCATTAGCAATTTGCCTCTTAAAAATAAGGCTTCGTTCCATAGACAGATCAATGTTCATAAAGAAATCGCAAAGCTCATTTGCCATTCTTAAACCTTCACTAAGATTTTTCTAATTAAATGTCACATTTCCAGTGCTTGTTGAAGCCTCTTCTTCAATGGGCTGTGAATTTAACATTTTCTCCACGTCGGTTTCAGCCAAATCTTCTTGTGATCAAGCAATTCCTGAATATCACTTGATTCTATCTGCTCGAACCCATCTTGTCCTATTCCATTCGCGATTTCGGCTATGTTTGTAGTCATAGTTTGAACTAGCACAGATTCTTCATCATTGTCCGCAGTCAGAGCAGGCCACAGTTTTTTCCAGCATGACTTCAATGTATGTGGCTTTAGTTCTTCCAATGATTCTTTTATGTTTACGATGCATTTTGCAATGTCAAATTTCTTATCCAATATGATTCTGATGTAATAGAGCTTAAAGGCCTGTATTATTCCTTGGTCCATAGGTTGAAGCAAAGTAGTCCTGTGGGGAGGTAAAAATGACACTTTTATATTTGGATGCATAGTTTCAAGTTCGCGAGGATGACCTGGTACATTGTCCAAAAGTAGAAGTGCTTTAAAGTCTAAATGTTTTTTTTTAAATGAGTTTCAACTTCAAAAACAAAACTATTCCGGAACCAGTCACAAAAAATAGCGCTGATAACCCATGCTTTCTTATTAGCACGCCAAAACACTGGCAGGTTGTCCTTGTTTGATTTTTTAAAGCCCGAGGATTAAAGGATCTGTAAAGCATTAGTGGCTTAGTAACACAATCTCCAGATGCATTCGAACATAGCAGCAGTGTAACTCTATCTTTTGCTGCCTTAAATCCAGGAGCAGACTTTTCGCTTTTAGAAATGAATGTTTTGTTTGGCATTTTCTTCCAAAACAGTGCAGTTACTTCTGAATTAAATACTTGCTCAGGTTTGTATCCTCCATCAGCTACCATAATAAGGTTGCTTTCATTCTGTTTATTTACATTCCAAAAAACGATTGCGGCGAAGGCGGCTTATGTCAAAGTCGTCTGCAATATCATTTAACAACATACTTTAGGCAAAGTTTTTAGAAGATCTATTTACTTTTTTTAATAGTCCATTTGAAAGCATTTATAATGGATATTGGGTTGGATACCTATTGGAATCCTTTTATTATTTTGTACGTATTTAAAAGATCCGCGATTAAAGAAATTTTTAGCCGCGAATATAGGAATTGGGTTACATTTTTTTTCTCCGCGAATAGTGAAAACGCGAATGAAGGAAGCGCAAATAAGGAACTTTTATTGTATAGGAGGATTAGCTATAATAAAAAAAACGAATAATGGATAAAGACGTCTTTATTGGTAACTAAAACGAACATTGGTAAAAAATCAAATTAAAACAATAAGTTCTTGATAGAATACGTAGATTTGTCTACCTATATTAGAAAATAAAAAGCTTTCTTCTATAGTAACTACGTGTATTTTGTAATTGTGACGCACACCATATGTGCGTTGAAAATAAAAACAAAATTATAATAAATTTAGCCTAATTTTATTAATAAATTCAAAATGTAATTTTAATCAAAAGAGTGGAGTTAAATCTTTGATTTAATGAATGAATTTAAGTAGAAAAATGATTTGTATGCAACAAACTCATTAATAATAAAAATTATTTTTGAAATCAGCAACATTATTTTAATAATAACAATAAAAGAACTATTTACGATAATAAGTAGTATTAAATGTGACGTTTTCTTTGGTATTGGCAAATGAAAAGAGCAATACAACTGAACGAAAAAATGTATATCTTGGGGTGGTTATCAAGGACGACGGTAACGAGGAAGAAAATCTGGAAGCGAGGATGACGAGAGGAAGTAAACAGTTAGAAGTGCAAAACACGATGATAAGATCCCAAAAAATCTCCAGAAAGGCAAAGCTACATCTATACAAAACAATAATAAAACCAACAGTTGGCTACGGAGGCGAAACGTAGATTCTTAACAAAGCAGAGGGAGAGAAGGAGGGAGATTTATGGCTGAGGAGAACTAATAATTAAATAAGGAATTTATTTAGAGAAGCAGAACTGAGCAAAATGATGAGATCCAAAAGAATAAAGGGTCACATACAAAGAATGCCCGATTTTAGAACAAAAAAAAAAGATGGACATAGAACAAGGAGGAACAAGAAACAAAAGATAACCAAGAAAAAGATAGTACGCAGAGGTGATGGAAAACCTAAGAGAGAGAGAGAGAGAGAGAGAGAGAGAGAGAGAGAGAGAGAGAGAGAGAGAGGAATTCGGGAATTTAGAACTGGAAAACGAAAGCAAAAAATAGGAAAATGGGAAAATTTTAGCAAAAGCAAGTGAAACATTTTCACGAACAAAATTAATTCACACATAATTATATGTGAGTTTTCTCTATAACTATTTCCTATTTCCATAGATAAAAAAATTTCCAATAAAATCACATTTAAATAATTGTTTTCTTCTGAAAAACAGAAATTTAAAATGAACTGCGAACCCAATTGGTATAAATAAATTTAGGAAAATGGTCTGCTTGGTTGGTGAGTTTTTGAACTTGGCGCAGTCAAAGAAATATACAAGTCACTATTTTATGAGGTATTCTGTTTCTTTGTTGGCAGACTCAGGAACAAATGTAACGGATAAAAAAGCTTAGAGAAGATGAAAGTCTACGACAGTAACTTAGGGTTACATGGATCAATGTATAATTCATAAAATGATTAAAATTCTGAAATAATTATGCCGACTACAAAGTGCAGCGATATATCTCACTTCATTTTATATACTGACTGTTAATGCTAATGAAATTGGCAACTAGTGTAGATCAAAATCTATTAAATCGCAATGAATTAATATTAGAAAATATCTTTTCGTACAATTCATGTTTATATTAATAGTTTATCATACTTATATACTGTTACCGTTAAATTTTGCATGATTATGTCTAGTTTACTATTATTTGATTTAAAAATGTTTTATATTGATTTTATAGTTATTTACATCCGGGATTTAGTACGGTACGAGAAGGATGCTTATGGACGACGCGACGAAAGAGCCGAGTCAAGAATATCTTGTCGAGTACATTAATAATAACTTCATGGACGTATATCGAAATATGTTTATTTTTCATACTTTTTTTGGTTCTAAATAAAAAGCAAACTTTTATTAAAATATGAAATTTCGTATTTGACGATTTTACTGAAAAATACCTCCTTTGATTATTCTCTTATTATTAAAAAAAAAATAGAAATTAACAGAAGTCACTAAGGCAACATTTTAAACAAAGGCAGGCATATTGAATTTTTGGAAATACAAAAAATATTTACTAAAAGCAGAAACAGTAGGGCAAAGTATAACAATTAGGTCTTTGCAAAGATACGCAAAAGAATAATTATGCGACTGGCGTGAAAAATACGAGGAAAAAAGTGTTGATGAAAATGTGATGTTAGTTTATTTTTTTTTTATGTGGTAAGGACAGTTGTTTTTTAGGAGCATTCTTTTCAAACCTCAAGTTTTTAGTCAAAAACATCAAATAGCTCTTCATTATAGTCTAAATACCCCATGGTCAAATCAATGATTATGGTTACTGAGAATTTCAACATTAAGTCAATAGCTTTTTTGGAAAAAAAAAACAAAGTGTTTACTATCATCAAAGAAAGAAGTTGTAACATTTATGACGCCCCTAACAAAGACTATTTACTGGTGAAAGTTATCGCATTAATTGGCATTGTCAGAGATTGTCGAAGGAAGACATTTATATTTTAGAAGTAGACGATGTAGAGGACACTGTTTCTCAATTAGTGGTTCGTATTAATCACACAAAAACACCTGTTCGACGTTTTTTTACTGTGATCAACATGCAATATTTGGATGTGTTAAGAAAATATAAAAATTTGCGAAAACACCTTTCCCTAAAAGCACTTTTGGTAGGTTACAGACAAGAAAAATGCGTAGGTAAAAAATTGTTGAATTCCTTAATTTTGAGAATCCAGAAAGTACACCGGACGTTGCTGCAGAAGAACACTGTTGGCCAACTCTGGGGCTGATATCAATGTTTTAAAAGGGCATGGTGGATGGAAGAGTTAATCAGTGGCTAAAAAATATAAGGAAGAATCCGTCAAGAGCAAAAAGAAAATAGCAAGAATGATACAAGGGGGTCAAACTTTTGTACAAGTGTTGAACCAAAACCACACACATCTTCCAGCATTATTGAAAATAAAAAAGTACATCCAGTAATTTCTACAATAAATTTTTCTGGTAACAGTAGTTAAATCATTACTGTTAACATTAAAAAATTAGAATGAAAGTTTAGTAATTGATTTCATTGATTTTTTATTTCGAACTGGATTGAGAGAATTTAAAGTACCGTAAAGTACAAATATACTGTAAAGTGCCATTTTCCGGACTCAAATTAGTACGGTAAAGTCTACTTTACAGTACAGTATGAAAAAGAATATATTTTCGTTACATTAGTTTGTAATCGTTTTCTTCCAATAGTTTTTAGTCATTAAAAATGTCAGTTTCATGACAGTTATACAAGATTGATATTTGTATATTAAAAAATGAATTAGTATATTTTATCAACTTTTCAGAGACAAACTATTTTTTCACAGTTTTCTATGGGTATATGAAATAAAATTAGATATATAAAAGAATATTCAATAGATTACGAAAAAATATTTTTTTAATAAATAAAGCCATTACTTATGAAATTTAAACCATACTTTTTATTGCAAATTTTGGAAACAATTTTTTTTTCATACAATATTTTGATTGTATAGGTATGTCAAAAAAATAGGTAAGTATTTTATAAAAAAAAGAAAACAAGTAACATGCATGTTTGCAATAGCTAAGTTTGAGATTTTCATGTAATCTACAAACATTAGTATAGTCCAAAGAAAAGTGTCAATACCTAACCCTCACATAAGATTCTGAAAAAAATCAATGTTGTTTTAAATGATGTTTTAAAAATTTAATTGGCATTGGCATTAAACCCCAAGATAGCGTAAGTAATTATTGAAACTATTATAAAAATATTATTTTAATCATAATTGAATAAAATTAATTGCCATTGGTAGCGAGAGGGCCTCCTTAATTGAAAATTCTAATGTTATACTGGGTACACAGCTTCAAATAAGGGAAAATTATTTTCTCTTCGTCCCTCTGAAAGTTTTCACCGTTAATAAAATAATTCAATGTCAAAGAGAATTAATAAAATCGATTTTGTATTTTTCTCTAAGCAAAATAGGCTTCAACCCTAATTGATTTCCCATTATTTGTATTTTTGGTATTATTTTGCATTATTTTGCTAAAGCTTTTTATATATAGGAGTCGTTTATTAACTAATTCAATTTAGTTACACGTTATTTTTAACCGAACATTAATAATTGTCAAACAGTTTTATTTTTAATTTGTAATGTACCTAAAAGACCCACGATAATTAACGTGACATACAGTGTTGTTCAAAAGTCCCTTCTTTTATATTCCTACATCTCAAGTTGCGTAAAGATTATCACATTCTTAGTGGATATGTGACTACTTAAACCCAATATACCCGTGCTTAAACACCTGATCATAAATGCAATAAAATAAAATTTCTAAATACACGAAAATCGCATGGAATAGACCAAATGACTTCAAAAATGAGTGACTACCATGAAAATGAATAATGCTTTTGACACTTATCTCGTATAACACCCATCGTAAAAACTACTGGCTACAACTATTTAAAACTTCAGAAATAATTCTAGTTCCCAAACAAGGTAAATATTCCAAATACTAGAGGGACTACTATGAAGGAAAAGTGGTGACCCGGACACGTAAAACTGGATACCCAGTACCAATCAATTTGATTTTTGAGAGAAGTATGGTGCAGCAAGTCCACAGAATTTTTTACGGCATAAATATAGCTCTAAAAGAAAAAATATCTTTCAATAAAATACTTCAAATTATTGTCATCATACCTAACAGAAAGAGAAATCCGAACAAGAATGAATGGACGAATGGACCTACATCCAACAACTATATAGAACAAACAAATGTCTGTCAAAGCAATATTCTTAACCCGTACTATGAACAACAGACCTACTAACAAAGGATAAAACTCTCATAGAAACCCAGCTACAACTTTACACTTAATAGATATCTAAACGTGGATAGAGAATCAAAATCAGCTCAAGTGACTTATAGTGCCAGTTTTCCTAAATAATACACAAATAGCATAGATCACAAGGAATTATACTAGCTACTTGGATTAAAAGCCAAACTATCACTGTAAAACAAATTTCTACTATACACAACCTTCATTGAATCCACAGTGTATCGAATTATGGGGCTGTGAACAAACCAAACATGGGTAACATCCAGCGAAGTCAATCCGCCATGGTATGTGCTACATCTAAGACTACATAGGTAAACCATCATAAGTGCATTTTTTTCACTTTTAAAATTTTTACCTCAAGTGACTCATTTTTGAATGATTTTCATCGAGGATAATTATTATATTATTTTGATACAACGTAAAAAAGTGAAGAAAATGTATTTATGATGATTTACCTCTGACCTACAGATATATACAAGAAGTAGTCCTGCACCTAAGTAGAAACACCACAATATTCTCGAAAACCGCGTACCACGTCAATGCATTAATTCATCTCCTCCTGGAATCTCAAAACTCAGAAGAAATTAGCCCACTGACCTCAACAAAGGTTGAAAAGGACTGGAAAATACCTTATCACACCAGATAGGAGCACAAAACTATTCTCAAGCCAAGCATTATAGAACTATGTCTTTTTGATTGCTGTTGAATACATAATATAATTTTCAACTTCCTAGGTAGACATTTAAAACCGGCAAGATTAATCAAACTGATAATATGAAGAGATTGATAGTAGAATTAATAAGATTACTTATACCTAAACGTCTTCAATAAATTGATAAATAGATACTGAAAGACTGATATAGAAAAGATATTATCAACTTATAGCATTGGGGTTAGCGGAATAAGAAAGGACTTTCAGATAACAAATTATGGATTGAGAATCTAACGGGTGAGGACAAAAAATATAAGAGTTTGAGAATTCGAATACCTGGGTGCAACACTGTCAAACAAAAATAAAGGAGAGATTAGTCAAAAGAAGTAAAGCCATGAGATAATTGAAATGATAAAATCAGAAGAGTTATCTAGAGCCGCCAAACTTAATATAAAGTAAGACCCCGCTTAACGCTGATTCTGTGTAGGGCTCTGTTATTTCAATATTTCAACCCGGGAAATCCCCGAAACTGTGCGCCAAAATGAGAGTATATAGTAAGACCCTGCTTAACACTGTTTCTGTGTAGCACTCAGTTATTTCAACCCGGGAAATCCCCGAAACTTTGCGCCCAAATTAGAGTATATAGTAAGACCCTGCTTAACGCTGTTTCTGTGTAGCACTCAGTTATTTCAACCCGGAAATCCCCGAAACTGTGCGCCAAAATTAGAATAAACAGTAAGACCCTGTTTAACGCTGTTTCTGTTTAGCGCTCTGTTATTTCAATATTTCAACCCGGGAAATCCTCGAAACTGTGCGCAAAAATGAGAGTATATAGTAAGACCCTGCTTAACACTGTTTCTGTGTAGCACTCAGTTATTTCAACCCGGGAAATCCCCGAAACTTTGCGCCCAAATTAGAGTATATAGTAAGACCCTGCTTAACGCTGTTTCTGTGTAGCACTCAGTTATTTCAACCCGGAAATCCCCGAAACTGTGCGCCAAAATTAGAATAAACAGTAAGACCCTGTTTAACGCTGTTTCTGTTTAGCGCTCTGTTATTTCAATATTTCAACCCGGGAAATCCTCGAAACTGTGCGCAAAAATGAGAGTATATAGTAAGACCCTGCTTAACACTGTTTCTGTGTAGCACTCAGTTATTTCAACCCGGGAAATCCCCGAAACTTTGCGCCCAAATTAGAGTATATAGTAAGACCCTGCTTAACGCTGTTTCTGTGTAGCACTCAGTTATTTCAACCCGGAAATCCCCGAAACTCTGCGCCAAAATTAGAATAAACAGTAAGACCCTGTTTAACGCTGTTTCTGTTTAGCGCTCTGTTATTTCAATATTTCAACCCGGGAAATCCCCGAAACTGTGCGCCAAAATGAGAGTATATAGTAAGACCCTGCTTAACACTGTTTCTGTGTAGCACTCAGTTATTTCAACCCGGGAAATCCCCGAAACTTTGCGCTCAAATTAGAGTATATAGTAAGACCCTGCTTAACGCTGTTTCTGTGTAGCACTCAGTTATTTCAACCCGGGAAATCCCCGAAACTGTGCGCCAAAATTAGAATAAACAGTAAGACCCTGTTTAACGCTGTTTCTGTTTAGCGCTCTGTTATTTCAATATTTCAACCCGGGAAATCCCCGAAACTTTGCGCCCAAATTAGAGTATATAGTAAGACACTGCTTAACGCTGTTTCTGTGTAGCACTCAGTTATTTCAACCCGGGAAATCCCCGAAACTGTGCGCCAAAATTAGAATAAACAGTAAGACCCTGTTTAACGCTGTTTCTGTTTAGCGCTCTGTTATTTCAATATTTCAACCCGGGAAATCCCCGAAACTGTGCGCCAAAATGAGAGTTTATAGTAAGACCCTGCTTAACGCTGTTTCTGTGTAGCATATATCCGAAATAGTGTATGTAGTTATGTTGCTTTTTTATCATTTGAAACATTTGTTGACATTGTGGAAATGGTGATATGAAAGCGGCGGCTGAATTCCAAGTAAAAACAATAATTGAAAATATAAACTCTACTCCTTAATTGCTGTTTAATGTTGATGAAACAGGTGTGTTTTGGAAAAGGATGCCAAAATGAACATTTCTATCCCGTGAAGCTAAACGAGAATTAGGATTAAAAGCTGCGAAAGATCAATTAACCCTTCCACTGAGTGGTAAGCGTTTCAATTAAAACCACTAATAGTTTACCACTTCAAAAATCCAAGAGCGATGAAAGGCATATCTAAATTAACTTTACCTGTAATTTGGTAGTCTATATCATGGATAACTATAAATATATTTTCCAGGATTGGTTCACTGAGAATATTTCTGCCCGTCTGTTAAATGTTACTGCGAAATGAAAATACTTAACAAAGAGCACTGCTATTAATTGATAATGCTACAAGTCACCCAACAAATTTATCAGAATCAACAACATGCATTCTATTTGAAGTAGTTTTCTTGCCGCCATACAGGCCTTAGTCCAACCAATGGACCAAGGCCTGATATCCAATTTTAATGCTTATTACTTGCTGTAGAAAACATAAACCTTTCTTGAAATGAGGCAACAGAAAGATCTTTGGAAGGAGTATGAAAGAACATTTGGCCAGATTCAAGTAAGAGCAAGGACGTTGGACACTGTCGATATGGATGAAATAGTCGAAGAAATAGTGGCATTAGCGAAATAAACTGATTTAGATGAGGTAAATATGGAAGATGTCGAAGAAAAAGTTCAAGAAACAGAAGCTAATCTTTCTAACGATGAGCTCAAGGAATTAACTGAGCAATAAGAAAAAACAATATTCATAGTAGTGATTTCTAAGAAGAGCAAAAAGAACTTTGGATGATGTTTGTAAAAAGGAGTTTGACCACTATAACTGAAATTATGGACCAATTTGTTGAAACTGATCCAAATTTTAACAGGAGTTCAAAATCAAGACTAAATGTTATTGATATTTTATCCATTCGTCAACAACTTCTAACGCAAACTACATTAGATGTCTTCTTGACAAAAAACCAGTAAATTGGAAACACAGAATGGACTGAATAATCTAATGGACTTGAAACAAACATACCTTAACTAAACAATTTTCTCTCCAACTTCTCGTAACCTCATTATTCACATGTTATGATAGCCTTGTTTAGCGCTGTTTCATATTACGTTCCACTTTGATGGAACGTATCCCAGGCGGTAAAGGGGTCTTACTGTACCTAACAATAATACGACCAACATTTACATACGGAAGTGAAACATGGGTTTTAACAAAGGCAGAAGAAACAAAATTAATTCTATGGAAAAGAAAGGTGTTGAGGAAAATTTTTTTGGGGAATAAAAACATGTAAAAGACTATAGAGAAGAAGAATTGAAGGATTTGTATAAACACCCAGCAATAACAAGATACATAAAAGCCCAAACAGTAAAGTGGTTGGGGCATACTAAAAGGATGCCGGGAAATAGATATAGAAATAGAAAAAGGGCTACTAAAAAAGAAGAAGGTACAAGAATGAGGGACAAAATTGTTGGATGCAGTTGAGGATTGATGAGAAAAGAGAAATAAGTCATGGGTGTTGAAGAAAATACCTTTAGTTCAACTGATATGTTTGGAAAAGAATATCATGATATTCCACATTTCATACCTCATATTGTAACAAACTTTTTACATTACATGGACAAAACTGCGTCATAATCGAAAACGAAAACAATATTGTCTGAAGCTATGAAACAGAAGCATACCCAATCGACAAGAAAATACTTTGCTGTATAACTGGAATTTATTTATTATTGATTCCAATGAACTAAGCTTCAATCTGCTAAATCACTAATACGAAGATTTCTTATAGTTACTCGTACTAAAAATGGTAAAATTCATTTTAAACTTTATTGAGAAAATATCTAATTTCTTTTGATTAGATCGAGAAGAATATTTGGTAATAAATTTTAACGTGGCGCAGTCAGTAGGATATATATGATGAATAAAAAAAGGTTAATTACTGAAGACGAACTTGTCGGTTGCCTGATGTAATTATATTGTCTCACTAATCATATTATTGTTATTATTAAGTATTATTATGTTGATGATTATTGATGAAATAATATTGTGTAAAAATATCAGAAACTCCATTCTTCAGATAATATGTCGGTTAGGTTAGTCGCCTAATATAGTTAAAAAATAACAAAATTTCTAAATAGCAAATAAAATCACAACCAAATACATTTCAGCACGTACATGGAGTAACTTGTACCCTATTTATTACTGAAAGCCAAAAATGAAATAACACATCGCTTATCTTAAAAACATAATATAAATTAACACATGATATTTACCTTTCAGGTACAAATTAAAACAATAAACATTTTTTTGTTACAACAATAAGTATATAAAGTATAAATTAATATTGTTCACACCAATTGTGATATATGAGGGGTGTTTAAATGCAAATGTACGAAACGTCTTAACAAACGAAACGGTTGTAATATGAGTATACCACTTTTGGGCGCAAATGTGACCTGATTTTATGAATATACAAGCGCCCCGACATGTGTAGAGAAAACGGGCAGTTGTATGGTAATTAATGCAACAGAAGTCAAGATGATGTTCACCGCCTCTTTCAACGTCCGAGTTCTAGTACTCATCGAATTCCTCGAGCATTAACATTGACGTGATCAAACGGCATGTGCTGCTCGCCAAGTGAGATAATGCACGTGCACACATCTCCAGGGTTACAGTGTCCTAGGAAAATTCAAGTGTTCTAAAACCCGGATTTGTCTCCCTGTGACTTTTTGGTCAACTGAAAAAATACATTATAAGGAAGTGCTTAATTACGAACGAAGGATTGATGGACACAGTAGATATCTGAGTCTTTTCAGAACCATATGAATACTGGAAACAGGGAGCTCATCTTGGTAAAGTTGCGCTCAAACCTCTGAGATTTAATACAGTGTCGTTTTGATCATTTTTATTTGAACACCCGTCGTATTATAAAATAATGGCAACTTACAATCAAATAAAATTAAAAAGAAATTATATGCACACATTTTTTTCCACTGTAGAAAACTATAAATATTTCAAATATTATAATTAGTCTCAAATATTTTTTGGATGATAATTTAGATTGGTTAAAATTACTTTTTCAAAATTATAAAACATTTTCATAGTTAAAAAATGATAGTCCAAAATTAGATTCAATTTTTAGAATGAATAAAATATTTTTTCAAGTACACTTTTGTCTAAAACCAAATAGTAAGAGATATCATCCTTCAAAATGGTGAATATGTATAATCATTTATCAAATACTTCATTAGAATGATTAATTTCATCTAATTCTGTATGAGTTAGAGGTCATTTTAAAAAAGTACAAGTGTCATGTACAAACTAGTTTCTTTAAACTTAATATAACTCCCTGCTCTCTGAAACTAGTTTATAACGGGTGTCTGATGGCAAAATTAGGTTGAACAACATACATTTGTAATCGCAGGGGATTTCAAAATCAATTATTTGTGTGTAATTGCTCGTCGAAGATTTTGTTCACGTTACAATATTCGTCGGTTACGTGAAGATTGATTGATACGACCATGGGTGCGAAAATTCCGAACAGTAAGTTCAGCAGAAAACAATCCACGACCGGGACCCAGCAAGACGTCGAAAACGAATTAAAACATTGAACTCGTCGCGGCAAGTTTACGCGATAATCCGCGTCAGTCGGTTCGCAAGTGAGCGGGCTTCCAAAAACTATAGTGCACGAAATATTGAAGGAGGACCTTAAATTTCATCCATTTAAAATTCAAATTATGGAATCGCTTGAACCTAATGATCAGAATATGCGTAAAAATTTCTGAGACAATGTTGGAGCGATGTCGAACAATGAACAATATCTTTCAGAGTGATGAAGCCCATTTTCATTTGAATGGAAGTGTAAACAAGCAAAATTGTGGTTACTGGTCCCCTAAAAGACAAAACTACCGATTAAAACATCAACAGCCACTTCACAGTCCCAAAATGACAGTTTGGTGTGCGTTGTCAAGCAAGCAATATCCGTAGTCGGTGTTGCTTTTAGGCGAATGCTTAACGAATATTTATTTCCAACATTGAGAGAACATTCTGCCTTTACTTCACAGGCATGGTTTCAGCAAGATGGCACCACGTCACACACTGCTAGGGAGACCATGGCGTTGCTTCGTTATTTCTTTCCTAGCAAATTAATGAGTCGTTACGGTGCAATCCCTTGGCCACCCACATCCCCGGATCTTACCTCTCCATGGACTTTTTTCTGTGGGGGTATCTCAAAATTAATGTGTACGTAACAAGCCCGGCGACAATCTCTGAACTGAAAGAAAATATCGTTCACGAAGTCTATGGCATCTCGGCGGCAATTCTCGCGAGCGGCAAGATATACCGAAACCAGGTTCCGAGATCTGTGTCAGACATAACGGTTAACATTTGGAAGATGCAATTTTTAAACAATAAAACCCACATTTATCTATTTATCTATTGATTAAAACTGGAAATGTATACGTTCAGTAGTTTTTTAGTTATATAGAATATGAAACTAATTTTGCCACCGGATAGTTATAACCCGTTTTCAGTTAATTTTAGTTGTGACTGGGGAAAACTAGTTCTAAAAAATCTCTTCAGTTAAAACTAGTTTTTACTGATCAAACTACTGAACAATCATCCACCGGTGGTTGGCAAGGTTTCGTAAAATGCAACATCCACCGACTCAGATGGATGGCAAGGTTTTGTAAGATGTCACAAAAATTTATTTTAAAAATTCTGACTTTTTAGTCAGTCTACTAGAATAAAATTTTAAAACAATAAATTTTTCAACTGGAAACACTGTTTTCCATTAGTAGAATTCACTAATGAAAGCTAGTTTCAACGGAAAATTCTATTGAATGAGAAAAAATTACTAGTCAACACTAGTTTTGACGAGTAAAAACAAGTTTTACTGGAATGGAATTAACTAAAAACGTATTTCAACTGTAACATATTAATTTCGAATAAGGTGACCGGTGACACAAAATTAGTTATCCTGATATATTTAATGACTTCCATAATTGGGAATTTCATAATAACTCATTTGACCGATATTTGAAAACATATTTTCAACTCACACCTTCAAAGGCTTGTATCTCTCTTATTTTTAAAACTATTCTCTAGAACTCTAGAAATTAATAAACTGAACACCCTTGTATATGAGCTAAAAGTGTACTTTTGATCACATGTATATATGTTAAACAAATATAAAACAGGATAGTGTCGAATGAAGTATATTTGCAGTAACACCATTTTTTATAACAATTTTAACTTAAAACTTTGGGCTGAAAAATAAACCATTTTTATGCTTCACTTTTTTATCAATTTAGACAGTTTTAAGTATAAAATCGTGATGAACAGATCAATATTTATTTATATGTAAAAGTTTAAACCATTCTCCAGTATAATAAAATAAAAGCTGAAGTTTTGTAGTTTAAAAGCTGCAATCATTTAAAAAAATTGTTTGCTATGTCATATTATAGCCCAGTCTGTGGAGGCAATTTTTCACCAAAATAATAAGTTATAAGCAAAAAGGTTGATTTTTTTACAATTACTTCAAACTATACTTATTGATTTTAGAAAAACTTCAGAGATCAAAAAAAAATAAAAAACAATTTCGATAATCATTTTGATTTTCAAAATTTCCCATTATTTCAGTCTGTAATAAAGATAGAACAAAATAAAAAATACTACATTGTAGGGTGAGTTTTTCTCGATAAAAAAGGTCTCTTACACTTTTTTTGTGAAAACTATAGTTTTCTTGGAAAACAGTCGTAAATCTATTAAATCTATCAAGTCGTTTTTCTAAGGCAATCAAGCTTATAATTTCGTCTATAGTCGCCAAAGTTATTAATTTTCATTAAATCATTCATAAAATCACTTCGTAGAAATGATTTTTTTCTATTTTTTAAGCAAACAATTGAGAATTTTCCGAAAAATTTTCAGATAATTTTTTTTTACTCAATTGTAAGCAATATGGAAAAAATCAATACATATTATAATTTGTTCTTATTATATAATGTTTGATTGGAAATATAGAAAAATTATTTAGAATCTACATCTTCATCAATACCGATATCGAAATCTGATTTTCACTCTCAGATTCATCGTCACTAGACTTATTTGAGAGTTGATGAAAATTTTTACAATTATCAGGGACCCAAGTCTTACAAGCTGAAGAATATAGCATGGTTTCAATATTACATCCCAAATGTTAAACGTGCGTCACATTTACGTTATACTGTAGTACGCGGAATTCGTATTTTAGACAACCAGCGCGTCTCTTGCGCGAGGGATGCTTATTACTTTCTAGATTTTTTTCCGAGTAAATTATAGTTTTTACAAAAAAAGTGTAAGGAACCTTTTTTATCGAGATAAACTCACCCTACAAGATAGTATTTTTTATTTTCTTCTATCTTCATCACAAACTGAAATAATGGGACATTTTGAGAAACAGAATGATTCTCGAAATTTTTTTTTTGACTTTGAGAAATCTATAGATCTCTGAAGTTCTTCTTATATCGATTAGCCTACTTCAAAGTAATTCTAAAAAGATTTTCAGCATTTTTGCTTGTTCTCAAAAGTGGGTATCAAATTGCTGAGACTCATCAACGGCATAGTGATACAAATTCTAACGGGAATGAATGCATACAACAATGATGTTACTGCAATCATCTTTATGATAATATCAAGAAGAATAATACATGTGATTAGCATGTTCCAGCTATTATTATTATAACCATTTGATAGAAACTTTTCACTACGTTATGGGAAAAATTAAACTTTTAGAGCATGTTTACGGTGGTTTAAAAATATGTGCCAACACTATATCAAAACGCACAAAAAATATTTTTGTTCGTTTTTAGTAAGCATTCAACAGTTAGTGATAACGTGAAGCATTTTGAGAGGAATCTCCCAAATTAGAATTTCCTCCCGTTTAAAATGCTATATTAATTTCTTTTAAAACGTGTTATTATGTGCATATTTTATCCATAGATATAACAAAAATAAATATAAAAATCAACCAACATTTACATACAGTATTGTGCAAATGAAAGGAATAAATTTGTTATTTCGTCAACCGGTGACTATAAGGAAAAATCCTGAAAATCGTCCATTATTATTTTTAAACAGGCTATTTGTAAGAGTATGTTTTTATTTTTGAAGTCATGTGTGTGAGCGTGATAATGTTATCTCCAAAATTTTTAAATGGAAATGTGGGAAGTGTAATACATTATTTGAAAGGCCTTCTTAATACCTATTCAGCCATATCAATATCTCTGAGTAATTAATGTTTATATTTGTCTAATAACAAAGCGGCTGGTCCGGATGAAATTCCTACCCCAGGCAATGGTTAAGCTCTAATTTTATTCTCTTGCCCAAGAAGACAAAAACAAGAAGATGCGAAGACCATAGATTTATTAGCCTGATGAGCAATAACCTAAAAAATTTCTTAAAATCATACACCAAAGAATATTGCGAAAATGTGAAAGAGGTATAAGCGACTCATAATTTGGGTTAAGGCAAGTGTTAGGCACAAGAGAGGCAATAGTCGCAAAACAAGTGCTTGTCCAGAACTGCTGTGACCAGAGAAAGGACGTTTGCTTTTGTTTCATAAATTATGAAAAGGCATTCAATCGCGTACAGCACCTCAAAAGGCTCGATATAGATCAGAAAGACATCCGATGCATTGAAAACCTATACTGGAATCAAACAGCGCATGTCCGACAATATAAGATCAAAAGGGGGTGCGACAAGGATGCGTGCCGTCTCCCTCCACTCTTATTCAATTTATATTCCGAAGCAATTTTCCAATAGGCCTAGAGGATATAGAATCAAAGTTAATGAGACGTGGATTAACAATATCCGGTATGCGGACTATACACGACCTACAACAACTGGTCAATAAGATAGGAGAGCAAATCAATAGGCCTAAACATCAAAACAACATTTATGATTTTTTCAAGAAACATAAAAATGTTTGAAAACGCCACCATAACATTTAACCCAATTCCATTAGAAAGTGTAGATAAATTCAAATATCTGGGAATCTGGCTTCTTGAAGACTGGGCATCAGACAAAAAAATAAAATATCGCATTTAACAAGCCGGACAGACATACTTAAAGTTCAGAAGAGTGCTTACTTGATCTTAACCTACGTCTGAGGTTCGTGAAGTGGTACGTTTGGTCGGTGCTTCTCTACGGCATGGAAGGTTGGACATTGAAGACGACTGCGATTAACAAGTTGGTGGCTTTCGAGATGTGGCTGCACCGCAGAATCCTTAAGGTACCATGGACAGCTCGATTGAAAAACGAAGAAATTCTGAGACGCATCGGCAAACCATGTGAATTATTTGAATTAATTAAGAAGAGAAAAACGGCGTACCTAAGGCACATTATGCGAAACAACAAATATCAATTTTTGCACCTAATGTTCGAAGGTAATATTGAAGGAAAGGGAGGATCGGAGGGAAGAAAATATCTTGGTTGCCAAACATCAGGCAGTGGAAAGGACTACACTATATACAATCCTTAATACACGCCGCAAAAAACAGAGAAGCAATACAAAATGTTATCCCGAACATCCACTAGTGGATACGCATTGAAAGAAGAAAAATATTTGTCCAAATAATAAGCATAATATGACCATATTTTTTTGAAGAAACCTTATCAGGTCCTCGATATTTAGAATTTCCTCAAAACTTCTTCTTGATACCCAAATTGAACCGGTTTTTTCCAAACAGAAATGATTATAGCTGCTGTAAGATCGGGCGCCTCTACAGCATGCTGTCTGGTGCGCGACTACTTGAGCAACGTCTTTCCAGATCAGTATAAAGTCGAAAATGAACAATAGAATCGTCGCAGAGGTCACCTGATTTGACTCCTCTTGATTTTTTAAAGGGGATACGTGAAAAGTGAAGTGTACTAATATAGATTACAAAATATCATTGAGCTCAAAGAAAGAATATGTGTATTAAGGTTAGTTAGTAGTTAGTTAAGTAGCTCTGGAAGTTATTCGAGAAGAGTTCGCGGCAGGTCTTTCTAAATTTGAGCACTTAGTACAGATTTCGTTGTATTTAATGGATAATACAATTCATTCTAATAATAAAAGTTTAATAATGTTTTAGACAAATATAAACATCAATTACTCAGACATATTGATATAACTGAAAATGGATGAAAATTGAAAATTCCATTCAAAAATTTTGGCGGTAACGTCAACTTGCTCACACATATGACGTCAAAAATAAAAAAGCACCGTTACAAATAACCAGGATTTCCTTCAAAGTCGCCGGTTTACGAAATAACTAATTTATTTGCATTTGCACCATACTGTATATTTTCAATGAACATAATAATCATAAAATTGATGTACACAAAAAATTCTATAAGTAAACGTCATGTTCAAAATAAAGTCTTTTTTCCTTAAGATAAAATGAAAATTGTCTTTTTAACGTCAACAATATTAGAAATAAAAAGCGATATTATAAATTCAATAGACCAGCATAGAAATAAGAAAATTCATGTTTTATAAATAGCAAAATATGAATTAAATTTCATTTATTTATTTAAAAAGTGTTTTAGGATATGAATATTTAATATAAAGAAATCATTAACAGATCATTTGAGTGGTACAAAATTTTGATAATACCAAAATTATCTTCTAATTTAAAATTCGATTCTTTCCAGTTTAAAAGATTTGGGTAACAGATATAACAATATTAATAAAAAAAAACAATTTACAATTTTTTAACAATAAAATACTAAATAAAGTAACAATCTTAAAATTTCTTCTTTATATATGTCACTAAATACTTGAAAATCAACAATACACCTTGTAGCATAAATTAAAGACTTCCTAGACACATGTACGAGGATTGTCCATAAAATAACATTCCCAAGATGGAGCTTCTAATTGATTACTACGCTCTGCAATTCGTTTTTGTGTTCCTTCGGTTCCCAATTGTATAAAGTGTATAGGGAAAAGTGCGCAAAGTGTGTACGCGCAAATGGAGCATGGAATTCAATGATGGACGTACAGACGGCAAAGACGAACTACGTTCTGGTGGATCATTGCTTCCAGAGCAAGTGATTGCGAAAATAAATTCTGAAAGATCGAAAGGTGACGGTGACTGCATTCTCAACATTTTGAGATATACCAAGGTGCGTCTTATCAACAGATTTGGATTGATTACTTGTTCACCCCCCTTATAGCCCATACTTGGCCTTCAGTTATTTCTATCTCTTCCCTAAATTAAATAAATACTTCGCATTTCACGACCGACGAAGAGTTGAAAGGAAAGGGTTCAAACTATTTTCGCAGATTTCTATGATTTAAGCATAAAAAGATGGGACACCGCATGCCAAAATGCATTAATTATGTCGAAAATTAGAGGAAGGTTTTAGCTTTCCAAAAATGTATTATTCAATGCCAATAAACGTGGTTTTCATTGTGAAAATTCGTTGAGAACCTTATTTTATGAACAAGCCTCGTATTTTTATGTAACGAAACGAATGCGATGTTTGCGAAAGATTTTATATATACGACTGTGGTCATCTGGTTTCGGCTTATAGAAGCGATGTTGTCATATGTTAATTTTGGCTAAGTTTTTAATACAGTGCGGTCGTAAAGTATGGAATAAATTTAATAATTTCTAATCCAAGAGATATTTTCAAAAACCCTCGGACACGTCAATTTTAGTTTTCGACGAGGATTTTTTTGAAGAAAAAATTATTATACAGGGTGTTCTCGAAAAAGCTGGGCAGGTAGCAACTTTGTTTTTTTAAATAGACACCCCCAATTTTTTTACATTTTCGGATTCCTTGTAAAATTCTAAGCATTTTTCATGTAACACTCCCTATACCTAACTTTAACCGTTTTGAAATTAAAGGAATGAACAATTTACTATTGAACAGCACTTTATTTCATTTTGCTTTTAATTCGATATTGCCTAAAGTGTTTTTCGATTTCTAAATATCTATCAAGTATCTTTTTGCATGGTCGCAATAGTTTTTTCTTTTTGAAAAAACATTTTTATAATTAATTTTATTATCAAGATGCGGCTTACTGAGACGCAAAGGATAGAAGTTTTAATCATGATTGGCTATGGGAATAGAACCAGAACGCAACAGGAAGTATGCGAGTTATTTAACCAAAAATATCCCGATCGGACTCCAATTTCGCAATCAACAGTAAGTAAGATTGAAAAAAAATTTCGAGAAATTGGTCATGTAAGAGATGCTCCAAAGTCTGGTAGACCATCTGTCTCAGAAGAAACACAATTGGATTTTTATTAAGTGTCCAAGAACGGCCGCATGTTACAACTAGAGAACTGGCCTCAGAATTAAATGTTAGTAAACCAGCAGTGATCAAAACATTACATAAAAGCAAATACCACCCTTACAAAATGCAAGTCCTTCAAGAACTTTATGAAGACGATTATGACAGACGTCTCGAGTTCTGCGAACGTTTACAAGCTATGTGCCTGGAGAATGAAAACTTTGTGAAAAATATTGTGTTTTCGGACGAGGCTACGTTTAATTTAAATGGAGAAGTAAACATGCAAAACTACCGTTATTGGTCGGACGTAAATCCGCATTGGATGCGCGAAGGCCATACTCAGTATAGGGAAAAAATTAACGAATGGGCGGGTATTGTAGGAAACAGTATTGTAGGGCCCTTTTTCATTGAAGAAAGTTTAACTGGTGAAAGGTATTTGCAGCTTTTACATAACGATGTTCTACCAGCCCTAGCAACGTTATATCCGGGAGAGGATTTACCTAATGTAAACATTTGGTTCCAACAGGATGGCGCCCCGCCACATTACCATGCACAAGTTAGCGCATATTTAGATCAAATTTTGCCGAATAGGTGGATTGGAAGGAGGGGGGCGATCGAATGGGCTCCAAGGTCCCCGGACTTAACCCCTTTAGACTTTTTTCTGTGGGGTTACATAAAAGGAAAAGTTTTTAAAACAAAACCTGCAGATATGGAAGAATTAAAAAATCGTATTACTCAAGAAATGCGACGTATCACACCACAAGTCATTAATAATGTCCAGAATAAATTTATTAATCGGTTAGGTTATTGCCAGTTAACAAATGGAAGACATTTTCAACATTTGTTAAAATCAAATTAAGTAAACTAGGTATTAGAGTTAAAATGTCGTGTAAAAATCGTAATTTTTAAAAAATGTTACCTGAAAACCCGTGGATTCTATTAATTTCGTATAAATTTTTCTCTTGTTTGCAGCTGCTCATGGCCTACTTTGACGTAAATGTAATATCGAGGCGAATTATTTTTTAATACGCTCTAATTTCAAAGCGGTTAAAGTTAGGTATAGGGAGTGTTATATGAAAAATGCTTAGAATTTTACAAGGAATCCGAAAATGTAAAAAAAAATTGGGGGTGTATATTTAAAAAAACAAAGTTGCTACCTGCCCAGCTTTTTTGAGAACACCCTGTATATTAATTTTTTCTTCAAAAAAATCCTCGTTGAAAAATAAAATTGACGTGTCCGAGGGTTTTAGAAAATATCTCTTGGATTAGAAATTATTGAATTTATTCCATACTTTACGACCGCACTGTATAATTTCAAATTACTCATTGCATCATTAGGTTTTTTTGATAACCGAATAAGGCAAAGGTTATCTACATAAAAAATTAATTAAGAAAAAATTGGTTTGAAGCTAAAGACAATTATTTTCATAGTGGGTACCAGAAATATTTTTTTCATTACATATGTTGGCAAAATCTACATTAACGTAGTCTTTAATCTATGCTTATAGTCCAAATTGATGAGAATTATTATTTATAAATACAAAAATAATATACAGTGTAATAATTACTTTCATTTTTGAGATTTTCAAATTATGTGCGTGAAGGCAACAACAAGATATGTAGCAAAACATTATTTACAATGCCATAATTACCCAAAGAAGCTAAGAGTCAAGATTGAGTGTCTTTCTGATATGTTCCGAATATTCAGATAAAAAACCACTCATGAATCATATGTACCACATTTATTAGTTGATATAACACATATAATTGTTGTAAATATATTTATAGAGGAGGATTTTTGAATATCGTAAACTCTATTTGTTCAAATTAACAGTGAATTATATTTTTAATAAGATGGCTGCAGAAAAAATGAATCATTTTATCTATTGAATTGATTGATGGAATATTTGAATTGAATCTAGAGATGTTAATTGATACTATCCACTAGTCTACTGAAATACAATATCTATTTAATCATTCAATTTCAGTTATAATTCAAATGAATACTCAGTGAGGTCTTTTGAACAATTGATCTCCTGGATTGCATTTTTTTGATGGAGAAGATTTTGAGCTTTGAAATCCAGAAATATTCGCACCTCTTTCCTCAGAGGAACTTCTACCTTTATTAAGGATGTCACGTATATGCTGAACAATTAGATCAATTGCAACTGAAACAAAAAATTAAATGTGTTATTACGTTGATAGTAGATTTTAATGTCGAAAACCAAAGAAAAATAGAGTAGGAATGGAAAAATAAAAAATATATCGATATACTTTATACTAATAGTTTTACATCGATATTTTCACCCCAAAGCGCGATTACCTAAAGCATCATAAGAATATTGAAAATGAAAAAAAAACAGCTCAAGTGTAGTAGTTCCATTGTTTCTATTATCAAATCAGTCACACTTTTCGTTAATGAAAAATTATAATGGAATGTTCAATGCACCATTCACCCACGATATTCAATATTTATGCAATTTATTTGCAGATCTAAAGGCCGTAAGCCGCAAGTTGCATGCAAGTCTCTGTAAACTGTAAAAGTAAACAAATTCCTAACCTCAAATTTTATCTAATATTTTGTTCCTAGTTTAACAATGAAAATAACAAAGCTAAGTTTTACGAAAGTCAGCTGATCTGTTGGTTATGTTAGGAAACAAACGTTGCAAGTTCTCATAATACTCGCCGTGGATAGTCTTCCCTTTTTCAAGATAGTAAACGAAAATTATCCCACGCGCATTCCAAAAACACCTGCAGATGGAACGGTCTTTGCCTTCTTTGGAACTGGTTCTCCCTTTCAAGTCCATTGGTCTGATTGTTCTTTGTTCTTTCCATGGTTATGAAAAGGCGCAAAAATTCGGCTTTATTTCTGTGAAAAACACTCGATGGAAAAATCTTCAAGACGCTGTTTTTGTTCCATTGTGGGCAAACACGACACCCATCTTGCACACAAATGTGGCATGTCCGAATTTTCAGTTAATATGCCATGTACCGCACTTTTTGAAATGCCTACTATGACTATGACTACTAGCGCACTTATATATTTCGATCACTGCGATACTGGTCATGGCTGAGTTATGTACACTATATACTTTTAATCTAAAGTCCTTTTTTAAACTAATTTCGGTAAGTTACGTTACCTTATGGAAACATTGTATGATTTTGAACAGTTGTTTCGATAATTATGTTAATTGTCTTCAAGGATCGAAGGTAAATTTCATATCCTGGTTGCTCTAGAGCAAAGCATCGTGTTTGCTGAATTTTTTTTAAGTAAAACCATATTTTTTTAATAAAACAAGATTTAATTTTGAAATATATTTAGTAATTACATGTATATCAACTATAAACTATTCAAATACCAAAAATGTTGACTATGTGGTACTATCTATTCCAATTTAACTGGCTTCATACCAATAGTTTTCAATAATCACTATTTATTTTTGGGAAATTTTATTTTCTCCTTCCAAATCTATTCATTCATTCGTGTTTTTCTAATTTTTAAAATTTGTAGATTAGAAAAATCTTGAAAAATTATTCTAATTAACATTAACACTTTACAATTATTTCAATTGTTTTTGACTATGATTACAACAAGAAATCATGGATGATTAGCGAAAATTGAATAAAGTGAATAAAGAAATTTGACAAGAAGTTATTCTCTTCGTAGACAATTGCCCTGTTCATCCTCATCACGTGAAACTAACAAATGTTAAACTTGATTGATTAACGCATTAGACAATAAACAATCTCTTGATAAAGTTATTGACCTGCGTGTTTGCATAACAGATTTAGCCAAGATTTGGCATAATGATGTTACGGAAATTACGATAAAAAATCGTTTTATCAAAGCTGGGTTTGCCGAAAAAACGACAGAGGAACCAGTGGATGATTTACGAGACATCAATGTCTGCTGGAACGAGCTTCAATCAACTAGTGCAATAAATTAGCTTGACGGATTATTTAGCTGTAGACAAGGACTTGATTGTGACTGAATATCCTACTGATAATAGACTCGATAAAAGATCTCGAACACCAAAAGGACGACGAAACGGATGATACTGAACTAGAAAGACCGAAACCCTCAAAGTCCGAAATAATGTCTGCTTTTGAGACCATCAGACATAGTTTCCAGTGTATTGATAATATTTTCCAAATGATAAACGATTGTGAACATTTCTATGAGAAGTTACAAACACGTGTTCAACAAGATATTAGAAAATATTTCACAGCTCAAAATAAATAAATTTCCAATTGATCTGTATACATTTTCCTATTGCTTCATAAAATGTACTGATTTTTGTTATGTATGTTTTATTATGTACATATGTATATTTCATGCAGATAAATACATTAGTTCATTTTTTGCTCAAATTGAGTTTTTTTTATATAATATCCTGTGTTACATTTCATAAAAACACAAGTTAAATACTATTTTTATATGTTTTTTAAACTTAAAAAAATATAATTTCTTTATAACGAAGTTTCTATGTAAGGAACTTTTACTTTCAATTTCGTTATAGGGAGGTCCTACTGCACTTCTTTTTAATCTAGCAACTGCATGACTTTATCGCGACATGTCCCACCACAATTTTCAATTTCTGTGTTTAAAGTAAGTGTTGATTCCTGTCAGTTTGCTGTGATCAGAAACCCTTTGTGTACATGTTAGTTCTCACCAATAATAAAAAAATATATTTCCTTCAAAAAGTGTTTATAGGTAACTATTGTTATTGACTGGATTGTTTGTTGCCAATAGTTGCGGCAAAATCAGAAAAAATGTGTATATTTTTTTTCTTCAACGCCCTTTATCTTGAATACGGATGGCGTTACGAAAGTTTTTACCCTGCATACTCCAAATAGTTTTCAGTTTCCTATATATCCTAGAGACAGGATCACCTTTTTTTTTAAAATACCCTGTTGATTAGGAAATTATCGAAATAATGGCGATTTTATTGAAGCGGACATCATTTACTTTTAACTTTTATACAGTCGACTGTAAAAATAAGTTATCGGAACATTCGACATATAAATGATATTTCTAACCTAAAATTTTGTCTTTTTTTTGGTGGTGATAGTTTATTTTTAATTCTTTCTTTTTGGAGTTTACTCCTTAAGAATTGATTTGCATATATAGGGGGCCCGGTATGAGAAAAATGTGAGGAGTAAAATCTATCGATGAATGACCTCGTTACGTTTTTGATGCGCACCCTGTGATGCGCAACTTTCTAATTTGTCAGTGTCGACATACTTATATTGCTGTTTTTATTATAAATATCAATAATTAATATTGTTATTGTGAAGTTTTAATTTGGCAGAAAGAGGTGTAGATGATATTGCCGGAACATCTAACAAACACGTGGTTGCAAGGTACGTTATAATTCATGTATTATATGTATAAGCATGTGCAATTTGTATTTATTAAATATTTTAATGATTATCGATGTAGTTCATATAAATATATATTTGAAAACAACACATAAAATTAGATAATCAACCCAATATGAATTATCGAGATTATTGACTATTGTAAAAAGTTTAATGGGAAATATTTCGTCGATTATTTATAATAAATGTATATGAATAAATTGAATAAATATATATTTATATATGTATATTATTTTCATTAATTAACAAATTTACCCTTTTATACAGTATCAATCTTTTTTAAGTTAAATAAACTCTTTTTGCGTCTGGTTAGACTATCGAACTTAAGGAGTAAACTCCAGTCGTGCGTCGGAGCTGACACACACAATTTTTTTTTTCGTATACATCACTAATTACTTATTTAATATGCGCCCTATAAATTATACGTATTTTAAAAATTTTTCAACAGATTACTTACCGAATGATCATTTTTCCTAATAGGCTAGTCTAACATAAAAAAACTATTTTTTGATAAAAGGCAACAGCTATTCATTAATCGAATAAAAGAAGAAACGTAAAACCGATTTTAATAAAATTATAATGTCTTCGTTTAAGATAACAAATAGACTTGAAATGTGAGAGAGAAAAATACCGATCAATTACCCAGGTATTAAAGACACAACATGTTAGATGACTGGGGCTCGTCTCCCGAATAAATAAATTTGAAATATTGAAAAAATTATAAAGAACACGGAAATAGGGAAAGACAAAAGAAGGGACACGACTAAAGAATAAATAGATAGAAAGGGCGAAGGCAGATATAAGAAAGTTTGGTTTAAACTTTGACAGGTAAATCATGTCCAAATTCATACTTCACCATAAGAAAGCTTGGAAAAGTTATTTAATGTAAAGTTATCATTTCCAAATTGCTGCAAACTTCAATGTCTCTTCTTATTCTTTCTATTTTCTTAAGACTTAGTCTTGTTTCTTATACTATTCATCCCCTTGAGAAGTAGATGTTCTTGCTATCTCTTGAGAGGTCGGCCAAAAGGCCTCCTTAGAGTTGGTTTCTCATCCTTTGCCCATTTAGCCCATCGATATTTCATCATTCTATCGACGTTGTCTCTCCAATATCGTCGTCTTGATCTCGTGAATCGTACCATATCCTAAATATTCAGATCTTCACTCATAGTTTTGCTTCTTATTTGATCCCTCAAGCTCACTCCTTTAATGGTTCTCAACGTTTTCATCTCTGCTGCCCTCATCATGTTCTCAATATCTTCCTAGTTCTAATTCTACCTGGTTAACAACAACTGTATACTTTTTCCAAAAATCACTGACATGAAAACCTTTTACCTTCAAATATGTACTAAAACTTTTGATGAATATGTAATTAGAACATATGAGAATAATTAAATTTTCCCATATAGATATTGTTGGAGGGGTTATTACGTCATTTTTTTTAATTTAAAGAGAAAATCTTTTGATATTCAGATCGAAATGTATGAACGTTGTAATTAGAATCGATTGGATGAAAAAATAAATTACAACTCCAAAATAAGTTTCATGAGGCAGTACTCTTATTTTTGGTCATACTATCGACTCCAATAGTCAACTAGTGTGTGTAGCAGAATAAAAAATAGTGTACATAATTAATTTGAAATATAAACTAAAAATTTTTCTATTAAACTATATACTCATTCATTTAAACATAAACCAGAAATATAGTTGATAATAGTTACTTTTAACAAAAATAGAACTTGAAATTGTTCATTCCAAATTGTATCTAGTGATTATTTAAAAAGTAATGAAGCCACTCAAATTTTGATACACTATTTATAAAAGGTACAGAACTTATTTCATTTTGTATTGATACACATATCCCAGAATAAATGTGGGAACATAAAATACTTAATTCTTGTGCATTCGTTTACGCTATCAACTTTAAACAGGATATAAAATTGTAAAATGAACTGCTGGACAAAATTGACGAACCACTCATATTTTTCTCTATATTCTTTATTTATTCTTAAGTTACCGTTCGACAAGTAGGTCATAAACCTTGTTTGACAGTGACAGTTGTTATTTAAGTTAACCATAGTTGATTGTAATTGTTTTCATTACATGCATATTTGGAAGTTCATTTGGGAGTATATGAAGTAAAAAAATTAAAAGACATTTGTCAATGGAAGAGACAGTGCATTGACTCTCCTAAATGAAGGATATTTAATACGTTATGTTGCTAGTCTGTTAGGAAGACATCATTCCAGCATCAGTCGTGAAGCGACATAATGAAACATGAAAAACAACATAATGAAGACCAGGACAAGGGCGAAAACGTGGCACTAATCAAATCGATGATCGTTTCTTGAGACAACTTGCTCTCAGAAACAGGAGAGTCACCAGCAATCTGCTAAAAAATAAATTATCACATGTTCGAAATCGAAATTTATATAAAGCAGGGTTAAGCAACAGAATACCAGTCAAAAACCCCTTGCTTACCATAGAACACAGAGTTCAGAGATTGAATTTTGCAAGACTTCATTAGAATTGGACCATCAATGATTTTTTTCTTCGATAGAACTAGAGATGGCTCTAAAGTTCCAAATGGATGTGAGGGTGTTTGGCGAAGGCAAACAGAAAGGTTTGCCAGCTGTAATATTTCTCCTAAAGTACCTTTCGGTGATGGCTCTAAAATGTTTTGGGGAGGAATTTGCTTGGATACTCGTACGGAATCAGCCCCTATATATAACGAGGTCTATGAATGCCCAATATTACTTAGACAACATTCTTCTCGAACATGTAATGCCTTTTGTTCTGTTTGTTGGGTCTAAGTTTCTATTCATGCAGGACAACGGGCTTCCCAAGGTTATTGGCTACTTACATGATGTCAATATTATTAGAGTGGCTACCTAACAGTCCGGATATGAATCCTATAGAACGTCTATGGGACTATCTTAAGAATAGGATTCGAAGTCATAGTCTACCTGTTTGTAATCACAACCAACTCATAGAGGCAAATTAAGGTTATGTTAAGGTCATTTTCGAGTAATTTATTGGTGTTCATTACTATTTCAATGTAACTTAGATCCATTTTGTGTTTATATTGTATATATTTAGATTAATTAAAGTGGTGCGTTAATGTTGTTCAGGAGTTTATATAAGTGTAAGTTCAGTCAGGAATTGTTTAATAAGTAAATGCATCTCAGTTATAAAAAATATCACAAAATATTTTTTGATGGACCTAAAATATCTCCTTATAATTAATTTAAACATATCACATGTTTAATTACCGATAAATCTTTGAATTCCCCGCTAAAATAAATTTACAGAAATTGTATCATTGAAAATCAGAATCAGTTAAGGACTTAATTGTTCAATATTTTTATTGTCATCAACTGAAGGGTCTCATTGTTGATAATAATTGTAAGTGAATTATTTATTAGTCCTTAGACCTTTACGCTAAAAAACGAGCTTTTCATACTCGTACATATCACTGTTTTTGGTTTGATTACACTCAAGTCGCTTTCCAATTTATCAAGCACTTTATACATGAAGCCTATGGGCTTGACGCTCCGAGTTTGACACACAAAAATCAATCACATGAAGCCCAAACATTTATCTGGTATTTGAGATGCAAGGGGTAAACGAATCTGTATTTGACGCAAGAATTTCAAAAACGAAAAAATGGAAAATGCGCCTGAAGCATTGCGCACGCATGTACTCGATTGGGTGATCAAATTGTGTAATTTTAAAGCAACAATTGTATAGAGGCTTCAATGATATGATAAGAAGATAAATCGTTTTAATTTCCGCATTGTTCAAAAAACGCATTAGTGATATTACTAATGTCCATGGAAGTGGTTAACGGAATTTCATCTTAAAAGCACTGAATAAATTTGAAATGAATGCCTACATAACCTCAATCCTACAGTTTTTGTTTATAGCGATATTTTTAAGCACATAAAGCCCAAACTTTCATCTGGTATTTAAGGAGGAGGAAGTAAAAGAATCTGTATTTGACGCACAAATCTCCAAAACGACAAAATGGAGAATGCTCCTGAAGCATTGCGCACGCATGTCTGCTATTGGGTGCTGAAATTGTGCAATTGGAAAGCAACAATTGAATAGAGGTTTCAATGATATGATAAGAAAACGTTAAAGCAATGTGTGAAGAAATAGAAGATCTTCAATTATCAATTGAACCCGTATGAAAAACTTTAAGGGATGGCAACATTTACTAAGTATGGTAAATATAGTTTACTTTTTGCGTCAAAACTTGTGCCGATTCAGATTTTTTTTCTGACAAAATTTTTCCTTCAGTATCTTCTAGTTGAGCCACCTTGTATATATATCAGAAAATGTCCTTGTTTCGCATTATTAAAAAATCAAGGAATAAAATACTTGAGATTACATATAAAATTTTCAGTCTCGAATAATTTATTCAGATAAAAAATAATTAAATAAATGCCAAAAATATCACACATAAAAAATACAAGGAAAGTTTTCTACGTAAGAGACTGTTTTTCGGCTAAATTCAGACTTTTTTAAAAATAACTGCACTCATTGTTAACTGATAGATATTGAAAATCGCATTTACTTTTGCTCAAATAGCAAAATCACACTCTCCAGCAAAATCAACGCATAATTAGTTATTTGGCAAAAAATTTTAATGGAACAACTTTCCTTTTACTGGATAATTTTGTTGCCGTCCAATATTTCCAACTTATTTTCTTTAAGATTGATTAGTACTTATCTTATAGTACTTATGTTACAGTTTACAAGAACGATGCAAAAGGGAATGCACAAATTATAGTCATTGAAGAAACGTTAGAAGACACTCAATACAGCTTCAGATCAAATAACAGGGATAATTGACGCGATCTTTATAATAAGACAAAAACTATAAGATAATCAGAAGAGACCCACCTTTGTTATGAAAACGTTTTCGATAAGATAGAAGAAACTACACGTGGAAGATCTTGAATAAAGTGGGCGGTATCAAAAACCTAACGAATACTGTAAGAACAAAACCATTTACAGTTGACTTGTATAAAAAAGCAGTAGACTATCCACCACAACCACAAATTACAAAAGAAACAAAGAAATGGTAACTCATTACAAGATGGGCAATGTAATAAGAAAGAAATATCAGAAATAATTTATGCAGATTATTTGGTACTGATCGCTGAAAACTAATGAACGATTAACCAAAAGTTAAGAATATATAATGCAAGCTCTGAGTACAGTAACATGAAGATAAATGACAATAAAAAAAATATGATGATTGTAGTACATCACTCAATAAGTCGTGTAACTGACACACAGATGGTGTCAAATTCATATGACGTATATGAAGTACCAAAAGACAAATTTCATGACATTTCGATTAGGCAGAAAAAAGTGACATCCATATAAGCTACTTTTGGTATTTTCAAAACAATGGATTCTAAACAATACTGTACAAGCTCAACAATGGTTTCAAAAATGTTATCCGGACTCTGCTCCATCGAAAAGAACCATTTGTTATTGGTTTGTTGAATTTAAACGTGGTCGGACAGACACCGATGATGGTGAACGTTCTGGTCGTCCAATTGAGGTGATTACTCCAGAAAACATGAAAAAAAACATTGATTATATCTAATCGTGAAGTCAAATTGCAAGAGATAGCTGAGGTCGTAAAGATATCAGAAGGCAGTGTGTTTACAATTATGCATGAAAGTGGGTTCCGCGTTTACTCACAGTCGTTTAAAGACAATCACGTGATGATGATTCAGAGCAGTGTTTGGCCATGTTTACGCATAATAAATCAGATTTTTGTGTCTATACGTGACAATGGATGAAACATGGATCCATCACATCATTCCGGAATGAAAACAATCATCATCTGAATGAACCACGTCCAAAACGTGTAAAGGCACAACAGTCAGCTGAGAAGGTTATGGCTTCAGTATTTTGGGATGCGGATGGAATGGTATTCATCGACTATCTCCAAAAGAGAGAGACAATCAATAGCGAATAGTACATAGAGTTGTTGGATTGTTTGAATGCAAAAATCAAAGTAAATTGGCCTCATATGTCGAAGGAAAATCACTGTTTCACCAAGAAAATGCACCGATTCACAGGTCGATGGTTAAATTTAACGAATTACACTTCAAATTGTTTCCTCATCCACCGTGTAATCCAGATCTGGCCCCCAGTGACTACTGGCTATATGCTGATCTCAAAAAATGCTCGCCGGTAGGAAATTCAACTCAAATGAAGAAGCAATTGCTCAAACTGAAGCCTCTTTTGAGGCAAAAAACAAATCCTTCTACAAGAACGGCATCGAGAAGTTAGAGAAGCGTTGAAATAATTCTGTTGATCTTGAAGGAGATTATATTGATGAATAAAATCGATTTTTGGTACAAATATGTTTTTCTTAGTCACACGACTTATTGAGTGGTGTGTTAAGTAACGACAAAAAAGTATGTGAAATAGACGTATCCGAAGCAATACTAGGACAAGTGAATAGTTCGAAATGTCAAAGGTTCCAAAATATTGGAAGATGGATGAATCGAAGATAAAATGAAAGAGAGAACAAGGCAACAGAAAAATATTAAAAATACCTTCCAGCAAAAGAGAAATCGACAAATTTTTCAATGAGTAGTCCTATACTCTCCTATACTTATCTTCGGAACAGAAATATGGACCGCAAGAAAAAGGCAGATAAATAAGATACGGACCATGGAGATGAGATATCTGAGAGCACAGTTAGAAATAATGAATACAGAAAAAATCGAGAAACAAATGGAGATGAGGGACAAGACATAAAAGAATGAAGAATACTTTGAAGAAATGTTATTATATTTTAGCTCGACTCCACTCATTGCTTAAACATGCAAGGGTAAAAAGACTTTGAAAAGAAGAAATATTGATCAATGCTATTCTACTAAACATACAGTGAAACCTCTCAAGTTGTACACCTCCCTAAGTTGTACGCATTTTGATAGAACCAAACATTGACTCTTATGGGAGAATTTTTCTCTAAGTTATAAACTTCTCTATCTTGTATATTGTACAATTTCTTCGACATAAAAATGATTCGTTTGACCTCGCAAATTGTACAAATTACAAATTTTCATAATCTTTTGTACAGCCAGATCAGCAAGAGTTAACACACCTCCTCATATTTCGGACATAATGTAAGTGAGGTTTTGTTTGACATAAAAATATAAACAAAACAAAAATATAAACATAATGACGTAGCTGGGTCTAAGTTCCAAATAATCAACATTGTTAGTATACAATATGGTCGCACGTGGTAATGTACATGCCGGTGATATTGCATTAAAAAGGCGGCAGAAAGGTACTGAGAGTGTTAGAAAAGTGGCTTGCAACATAAAAATTATAAAAATTTCCTTATACCGATTAAAAACGCTCCTGAACAAGAAGTAAGCGATTCCTGCAAATCTTTATCATTCAACCATTATTCCAATAACATTATGATTCCGCAAATTACGATAAGCGGAGTTCTTTTCTTATGGGATTGATTCAAGTTATAAACATACATCGCAGGAGACATGGTACGTATGATAATCCAGAGGAAAGTCTTCGCCAAAATACGATTACGTACACGGTACCAAATGGTAGTGAAGAGCTTGTACAGGTGTGCAGAAAAACTTTTTCTAACCTATTTGCGCTAAGCCACAAGAGAGTGCAAGTACTTGTCGAAAAAAAATTGGAGCAACTGCGTACACAGATAAACGTGGTAGAAAAACCAAAGTAGAAAAGTACTTTCCAGAACTGCGTAAGTATGTTAGAGTTCATATCCAGAGTTTTACTCGCGAGGAAAATCATTACAGCCGGAACAAATCAATAAAAGAATTCCCAAGTCCGGATTTAAATGTCAATCGCATGTTTTTGGCGTACAAGGAAAAAATTCCAAATGCAGCAGTCACTTATAAGTATTAGTCGCTAGTATTCAAAAAAGACTTTCCAAATCTCAGATTCGGACGGCCTAGGTCAGATATATGTTCGAAGTGGAATCTTTATAAAAATAAGATCAAATCTATTCCATTGACCAATCCAGAGCGGAAACAAGAGGCAGAAGAACTGGAATTGCACCAACGCAAGGCGGAAAAGGCAAAATTCACATCGCAGACTCACAAACCATCGATGGTGAAAATAACACTCTTTCAATGGATTTGGAACAAGTCCTTTTTATTCCGACATTCAGACATGTTTTACACTAGGCAGTTGTCCTGTTTTAACTTCGGAGTTCATTTGTCTGATACAGATGATGCATTACATACATTACTGAAGGGGTGGAAATGAAAAAGCATCTGCTGAGTCTCCCATCCAAACTTTTCTAAAAGGAAAAATCTGGTGATTTGGAGCTATAACTGTATTGGGCAAAACAAGAATAAAATTATTTCAATGTTGCTTACTCACTTGGTTTCTAAAGGTATCTATGAAAATGTCGAGCAATAGTTTCTGGTGAGGTGACATTCCTATCTCACTTGCGATAGTGATTTTGCTCAAATAGAAAAAAGAAAACGCGTCGTAAAAAATTACACCCCCGAAATCACAGACTTTTTAATGTAATCTACATGCAAAGTAACGATTTCAAGGATTTCAAGAATACAACTAAACTACAAATTTCACAAGTAGACTGGATAAAAATTCAACAAGGACAAGAAACCTCAGTAAAAACCAAGAAGACATTTTCTGATTTGGAGGCATGGACAACTTGTAATGTGCTTAAAAAAGGAAAAAGGTTAATTGGCATTTCACAAGCAGTGATTCCGACCCTCAGCTGCACAAACCGTATATTATCAGAGAAGTTTAAGAATCTAAAAGACATGATGGAATACATTCCATTGAAATATATTTCGTTTTATGAAAATCTCATAGAAAGAGAATCACTGTAAAAGGTTTCTTTGGACATATACCCTTTTTACGTTTTCTTGGTCTTGGCACTTTGAACCTTGTAGCAGTTGTTATGTTTAAGTTAGTGTTTTTTCATCTGAGTTTTTGTTTTTAATGCGTAACTATGTATGTAGTACATATGATCATGTTTTCTTTACCCAATAAAAGTATTTCAAGAAAGGTGTTTTTATTTTTCACGCACGTTTTATGTAAAATATCAAATTAATCTTTTTGGAACTTAGACCCTTTTAACAAATTTCCACTCTCCAATTAGAACAATATAAGGTAGATAGTAGATATGGTGTATGGCAAGTACGATCCTTTAGAAAATCTAAATCAGATACTCAGGAAGACCATAAAAGCTGAAAATACTAGAAACAAAATACATAATATTTATTCAAAATACTGATTAAATTTTCAGAAATGCAGAAATTAATGAAGAAGAATAAAAATTTGAATAGTTTCCCGGATAAGTAGGTTGCTATATCATATCAATATAGTTTATAAAATTAGTGATATCACTAATTAGCGATTATATATAATATTTTCCTTCTTAAATCTCACACATAAAAATGCACAACCGTTAATACGGAGCATTAGATATCGATTGAAGTAAGTGCTCCTCACAAGATTTAATAAACGATCAGTTAACTATAAGTATACTTTTTTATAAAATATTGTTACATAATAACATTGATTGATTGATAATGAAAGAATACCCTGTAAATGTCGTGGGAACCCAAGTAATATATAATTTATTAAAACCAAAAACTACTGCTCCATCTTATCTAAAATATTGTTTAAGGTATTTTTGACTCAAACGTCTTAATAAGTCGGAAAATTTAGGAAAATTAAAAATTAACCGGTGAACTCGGTGTTCATGTGCCACGTCTGTCTGTCGAGTAGGTCTTGCAAAAACTGCTCTAGGCGGGATTATGTTATCGGTAGTATCGGTAAAACAAAGTGTTCAAGAATCCCGACTCAACAGTAATTTTTATAGCGACTGTCTGCGGTAACTGCTGTTTTTCATTATTAATGGTTGGCGGTCCTGCTAATGATATTTTAAGTCCATTCATTTTGACTTTTATTTTACATCATTTATTCGTGTTCGAATGTAATTTGAATTTTTTTTGTCAAGTAATTAAAACCCTACAAAGAACATGAAAATCACGTCAGGTTATGGATGCCAGTTCGACTAACTGCGTTGTATTGTGTTCGGAGATCTAAACAACCTAGACGTGATCCTTGAAGTGCCGGTTTTCGCCAACGTGAGTTTTGTGATTGCCTCAAAGGCTAAGTTCAAGTTCGTGCGTTAAAAGGTGCTGAAGATTGGCCGACGTGGAAGGATCATGTTTAGGACGTATTGGTAATTGTGATAAAAAACTAGTCCGGCCTCTTAAAGAAAATGAAGCTTATGAAAGTGACGAGGATGTTGACTAGCTTGACTCTTTTGTCCCAAAATCAGACGAATCTAGTGACGACTCAGACGCATTCACTGACGCCAAAAGTCCGCTCAAGTTACCGAGATCGTCGCTTCGGAAAATGAAAGTCCCTGATTGACTGAAAGACTACATGACTTCCCAATTAGCTAGTTCTTCTCACAGAAGGTGAACGGAAGACTTTCAATGAAGCTATCCAGTCAGAAGGTAGTATCGAGTGGGAAAATGAATAACTATCAAATCCAACAAAAATATCTCAATAACAACTCGCAGAACTAAATTTGAGTCTCACATTACTAGGTAGATAGTTTTGACAATATTGTAGATTAGATTCTGAAGCAGTTGAGATTAAAGATAAGTTTTTCAATTAATTTGAAAGTAAAGTTAATTTCTTACAGTTCGAAAATGTATTTATGCTAACTTTTGGATGCACGCCACGATTTAAATATAAGTGTAATAAATTTGTATTGCAAAGGACACTAACAATAGTGAAATAGAACTTTTTTGTGTTTTTGAGTACAATATGTTGAAGATTACTTATAAATAAGAACAGCAACAATAGAAAATATACTACAAAGCAAACTTTTTAACCTAACGTCAATAAATAAAAAATATACATTACAATACATTAATATTGACAAAATGGTAAGTTGATAAAGTAAGTAAAAACGGAATTTAGGATTCATGTGGTAAGTATGATTTGTATTTTGGTAATGCCAATTTCGCGCGTTCTGTAAGTTAAACTGGTCAAAAACGAATATTTATGATCTATTATTGCAAATGCAGGCATTATTAAGTCACTTTACTAAAAGCACAAAACTGTACCGAGAATTTTCCTATTTGTGCAATAGGGAATATGCGTGTAGTTTTTTTATATTTTTAATGAGCTCTTTAGATAGCCATTAGATAATATTTAACCCGTCAACGGCTAGCGTTACTTAATGTAACGCTGAGGAATAAGTTTAAAACGCGGCAGTAGCGCGATATTACTACGACGAATATGATCAGCAGCGATCATTCTATGGTTTAATGTCGAAGAAAAAGCATAGAGACGCGTATTTACAAATTAGTGGATTGGAATTTTAAAAATCAGCTATTAAGCCTAACCTTTAAATTTAAAGTACCGAAAAATGGACTTTCGATTACAGTAAGTTTTAATTTTATTTTGTTTTTGTGTTTAAATTGTAATATATTGTAAAATTGCACCAATCAAATAATCAGCCTTGCATTTTGTACTATGATTTTTTGAACATAATACATTATTTTTTGTGTATAATGTTCTATAATCACATTTTGTAACGCTGGCCGTTTACGGTACACAGAAGAGTCTCGGTCATCCGACCTTCACTTATCCATCCTTTCGAGTTATCCGACCCACTGGGGCAATTTCATGTATAGTACAATAACATGATTTTCCATAGTAGGCTGTCTACGAAGCAGCCCCTTTCATCATACCTGACTGTACGGACGCAGCAGTGCCCCGCGCTTCGCAACCCCTTTCCTTTTTCTAATTGTAAGCATTGTATTCGCTTGCCAGGCGACAGGTCGATGACCGGACTTTCTCTTTGTTTCTGAACGTTGCTTTCCAGTGCACAGAAAATTTCACATAGCGAAGAACACAAAGCTCTAGAAATAGCTTTAAAGTATGCAGAGCAGCTGGAGGAAACATCTTCTAAGGAGCTTTTACTTTTGAGGAGACTGCGAGATTTGTGCGGCCAGCGAGCAAACAAAAAATATAGCAAACTTTTTTACCAAAGCTTTTGGTTTCATGGTTCAGGGCTTTGTACACTATGTGAGTATGCACAGTACCTACATGTTGTAAAATATATTACTTTTCTGTTAGACGTTTGAGTTTGGTTAATTCAGTTATGTTTTAATTCAGCTATGTATTTGAAAAGTTTTCGATGTTTGATAAAATTAACTAATATTTAACGTCGTTATTATCATTTTCGGTGTTATCCGACCTTTTCACCTATCCAACCTTGGTGCAGCCGGTTTAGGTCGGATAATTGAGACTCTACTGTAGAAAATATTGAAAATCTTATATTTCTTTTTTTTTAGACTTGGATTGACTTTGGAAGAGGCAATTCACTTAGCCTATGATGATATTAATATTCACGAAATTTATATTGAACCTCCCGATTCAAATATTTTGACAGACGAAGATTCGGGCGAAGAGGATGATAGTGGATTACTGGATAACCTTAGCGGACGAAAATTATTGCCAAATGTTGAGTTAGTGCTTGCATCTACTGTAACTGATGAAAATGAAGTTTTTCCTCGTTCGGGTCTAGAAAATATAACATGGATAAACGGTGACTTTGAAATTTTTCCTGTACCTGATTGTGACAAATTTAAGAACAAGAATTATGTGGGAATATTTGAAAACTTATTAAATGAAGAAGTTATTGGACTGCTTGTTCAAGAACCCAACAAGTATGCCTTGTTCTGTAGCCAACCTAATATAAACATTTCCAAAGAGGAAATGATTTCTATTGGGATTCCAAAGGAGATATGAAAAACTCCATGGTCAGTCATTCCATGAGAAGGGACAGATTTCGTCAGAATATTAAATACATGCTGATAATTTGAAGCCTAATCCTGAAAATAAATTGTGGAAGCTACGACCCCTTATCTAAGTTTATCGGTAATGAAATTTCCGAACAAGAACTGGATTATGATGAGACTATGATTAGATATTATGGAAAACATTCATGTAAACAGTTCATAAGACGCTTACCTATAAGATTTGGGTACAAGTAATGATGCTGGAATTCAGGGAAAGAATCCAAAAGCAAACACGATCTATGAAAATAATTTTGGAAAGTGTGTTGCTCCATTCATGTGCATGATAGATGAGCTTCCGCATCACTTGAAGAAGTTTCTCTTTCAAACTCCACAATCTTACAAAAAAAATGAACGATGAGAGAAAACAGAATTCCTAAAAGCTGTACACTGCCACAGATGAGTCAGATTGCTAAAACCAATAAACGGGTGATATATTTTACAATATCAATAAGGAGGATGGAATTATTTTGGTAAACTAGATGGACAATAACGTGACTAGCGTGGCGTCCATATATCATGGGAACCAACTGTTCTGGTGAAACGTTATTCTGAGGCTGAGAAAAAAATTCGTTCAAGTACCACAGCTTAGATTGATTTCTGAATACAATCTATACATGGGTGGAACTGATCTGATTGATCAGCATATATCCAGGTACAACGATACCACAAAAGAAGTGGTGGTGGACAATTTTCTCCTGGCTCCTTGAAGTTGCGCTAGTAAACGCTTTGGTGCTTTTCAAAACAGTGCAAACATTTAACACCACTGACTCAATTGGCGTTTCGACAAGAAGTTTTACAAAATTATCTAGCTGTATTCGATGTTGCACCCAAAGGAATCGGAAGACAGGAAGCTGCGAAATCCAGTTCAACACTCAATAGAGTTTCGGATAATCTGAGATACGATTGACTTGACCATTTGCTAACCAATATCCCCAATAATAAAAGACGCCATTGTGCTGGAGATGGATGCTGTACATTATAATTCAAACGTTGATGTTTATCTTCATTAACGTTTGAGTTATTATGTACCATATATTTAAAGCCTTGATAAAGATCAAATAAAAAAAAATGTAGCGGCGTATTGTGGAAGTAATTAAACATGAACGATCGACTGTAATTTGCATCGTGCTTTATTTACACAGTTAATAGATTGAACCTTTCAATCCTTACATTTTTATTTACATAATTCAGTCTGAATTCACTATTTGGGACTGCAAAAGTTACTGCATATATATTTGATATGTGCATTATTTTGTCATCTTAAAAGTAAGCAGTCATTATGGAAAAACTCATTATGGTAACTGCGCAGTTTATGTCCAAACATTAAATGGTCATGGACAACAAATATACCCAAAATGTATGAGGTTTTCTTATTTAGGTCTATAGAACCAACCCTGCTACTGTTGTCAAGATAAATAAAAAAGACACTTAGTCGAACCACAGCTAACAGTGGAAGGTAGCGACCTTCAATCACAAACACTTGCCTTTTTCTACCTTTTGGAATGTGGCTTTATATTTATGCAGACATATCCAACAAATACTGGAAAATTCAGCTACGGGAGCAAATAAAAAGAAAAATCAGCTTATATCTAAAATATCATTAAAAGAATGAGCAATAATATTCAACAAAATATTAGCCTATTCGCGAAATATTCTTTTTTCTATATTTCGATTCTGATGTAGAGTATTTTATTAATAATACCATTATTTCATTCAATATGTTATATTTTCATATTATTTAAATTTCTTTAACCCGTTGCACTATTAGAAATGCACAGACTTATTATTTTGATCAACGAATTTGGTATTATTTCCATAATATGTTTTAATCGCAGTAATTTTGTTTTTAAATACCTGTTAAGTTGTTTTTTGTTTTACAAATATATTCGAGAGTTTTCTTAATAAATAGAACTAACCTTATCGACATATCGACAATTATATAATGTCCAAAAGTTAGCATAAATGGAAGTTTTGTATATAATTATGTTAATTAAAAAATGTCACTGATAGAGAACGTTTATAAAATGAGCAATAGGGAAATTAATAAAAAATGCTTCTATAGGCAGTCAGGAGAGATGGTCCCTGGGCGAAAACCGTTTGTATTTGGTCGATGGTTTCCTTGCAAAATGTCTCTGATGTGGTGAACTATCAGGTCAATAGCCACTGCAACAAAATTTGATGTCAATTCGAGAAAAAATCTCATATACAGTATGCCTCGAGTTTCAAAACACCTATAATACATTTCGTGAATTGATATTTTTAATAAAAATACAAATAACAACAGTTTACAGATTTCACCAATAAAACAATTTAAAAATTTCATAGTTTATAAAATGGATATAATATTGAAGGGACTTGATGAATTAGTTGGTTTTTCAATATGTTCTGAAGAGCTTAGGGGAATATTGTAGGGACTCGGATCGGTCATAATAGCAGCGCGCGACAGGGAAAACAAAATTGACGGAAGTAAACAAATAGTTTACGAAAACTCGAAAATTTCAATTAATATTTTGTATTGGTTTCTGCATAAATCTTTAGTTTAGTTTAGTAAACCCTCGGTGTGTTATAACTTGACACATAAGTCCAATTTGTAACACATTATGTTTTAATTTAGTTATAAACTCAAATAAAAAAATTACAGTAATCTTTCGGATTAAACTGTTGATGTTTTTCTAAATTGTTATCTATCACCTTCTGTTCTTCATAAAACAATGCTTTCATAGGCAATCCAGGGGACTAGAATATTATCGTTCCACACAACATTTTACAACACTAACGACATTCCAGCATATTTGATGACTGTGTAATCATGTAGAAAAGACCAAGTTACGGGGGAATGAAAAATATTTGTACTTTATAAAGATAATCATATAATATGTCAATATAGACTTAAAAAGTTTATTATCCAAACAAATATCTCATTATAGTGGCGTAGGCATAACACAAATTTCCAAATTAAAAAGAAAAGTAGCAGAAAAATATATAATATTAACTATCCATGGTGAAGTAATTATAGCCTAAATAATCTTCAAGTGGAAAATTATATGAAATAAAAATAGAACTAGTCCAAAAAAAATGAATCAAGAAAATAAATGACTAATGATTAATTAATGAAATCGATTAACAAATAAGATAAGTACAACTAGAGGGGATTTATTGATGTTTTGAACAAAGCAAAAACCAAACAATTACATTCGTCATCATCAATTTTGCACTAACTCTCATTATCAAATATTAAAAGATTACATTATTATATAGAGTATATCAATTATTTTTTTATTCAAAATCTATCTTAAAATACCAAAAAAAACTTCTCCCATATTAAATTCTTAGAAGATTTGCTTCTTCTGGCAAACTGCATTTTTATACAGCCATTTTCTAAATTGCTTTATCATTTATCACTTTGACATGTGAAAAGATTTTATAATATAATAAAACAATAGTAAAAATATTAAATGTGTATATTTGACAATAAATTTGAATTAACTTATTTCAAAAGCCACCGAAATAGTTAAACTTGTCTCTAGAAGGTGAAATATGTAAACATTTAACAAAAATTTGAAATGTAATCAAACTAAACTATTACAAATTAATTTGAAAAATTGTGAAAGCACATGGTGAAATAGTACATTAAGATATACCAAGTGCAAATATAAAGTAAGGAATTTCTTAACAAATTATTTGAAAATATTCCTGTTTCCATTTTAAAACCAGACAGTAGAGATAAATTGAATCTATTGTGGATGATATTCACCAAAATATACTACAGCACTAGAGAGTTTGAAACTGTGATAAATTAGCAGGAGATCGAAACAATAGTGTATCATAATAACAAACTAAAAACAAAGTTAAAATATACACTGATCACAAATATGAAATGGATAATGGGAGAAGAGAAATACTAGCAAGAATACTTCACCAAATCCCCGATAAAAACTAACAACGATATGAAAACAGAAATAAAATAAAAAGAAAACAAAATAGGATGCATCCTACAATTGATGACTATAAATTACAGCATACATAGAAGGAGTTTTAAGTAAATAAAAGACAGAACAATGAAAAAATAGGAAGCATACAATCAGAGCAAGTAGAAAAAAATAATAGACAACAAATAATGAAGAAAATATAGAAGAGGATAGAATAATGTGAAATATATCATAGAAGGAAATCTAAAACAGATAGCTAAAATAGATAGCTGCCAATTCAACTCCGCTCAATACGCTACAGGTGAAATACAGATTAATAAAGTTTATTACTTCAAGTTAATATTCAGAAGAATTATTTGGTTTTGAAATGTTTTAATATTCATTGCCGAAATATTATGTTTGTATACTGAACACATTATTTACTATCATGAAAATTCATAATTACAATGTCCTTTTAATTTTTAACAGGTTGTTAATTCATTCCCTACTTAAAGGAATAGACAGTGTAATTGCGAGTTTGGGTGTACTGGTACTAAACAGTGCCTTCAGTATGAATATCACCAACGGTTACAAAAATTCCAAATTAACTGTGATTATTTTTCAACATCTTATTTAATTTAAGCTGATACAAATACTAGCACTTATCATCTGTAACGTTCTACCCAGTGTAGAAAATTAAATGTAATGAGTTTGAACATAGATGCAATTGCAGTGACTATCACCTTCCACCATAAAGCACATCACCACAAAAATAATAAAAAAGTTGAGGATAAGATGTACAATTTTAGTTACCAGTAATTTCAATACGACCGGTTCCAAAAGATTTTTATTCCGACCCAATTTTCCGTTCATATTTATACTTTGATTGTTTAAGTAAAATACCATAAATTTTTTTTACATTTGTAGATGATGTGATAAAATTTGGCGTGAAATTGGTCTTGTCAATCTTCAACTTATAAAGTCTTATATTTGTTAATAATAACTATTAATCACTGCCCTACTTAATTTTGGCCTAAGTTGAAATGAAACGTTAAAAAATGTTCCTACAAAACATACGCTATTTATAAATATATAAACAAAAAAATTTAGAACATTTAATAAAGAGAAAATATATAGAGATTTGTTTAGTATTTCATTATATCAATTATATTTTTTCCAATTTCCAACAATGGAGCGCTATCAATTATAGTAAATATAATAAGATACTCTACTTTAATCAATTTCTCAATGGTACACTTCTAAGTTTGGAAAAAATGAAAATTGGTTTTATTCAATTCAAATACGACATACAAGGTATCATATATTGAGTATGCAGTAAGCCTACCTTCATTTCTATTTCGAAAACTAAATTAACAATTTTCCCCAATTTTAAATCAGTACTCACCACTATTATCTGCTCCTCTAGGTATAATAACATCTGCAAACTTTTTGGTCTGGAAAATTAAAAAAGTTTATAATAGCAACAATTATATTATATATTTGCTTATTGTAAGTACTTTACAGATTGCAAATAAAGTGATATATTTAAAAAAAGTAGTAAAAAATGTACAAGGACGATCTCGTATTCATAAGTTGTAATGTTTACAACTGAACGATTACAGATGAAACTGCAGAACTTTGTTTATTTCATTTCAAAAATGAATCTGATAACTTTGAAAATTTTACAAAAGTTAGATAGTACAAAATATTGTACTGAGAGCAATAATATATTCAAAACAAATAAGAACAACAAATCGAAAGTTGACTTATTTTGAATTGTATCAAGTATCTATATATTTTGGGTTAGAATTAGGGGGTATGATCCTTTTGTTTTATTCGTCTTGAAGCAATTTATGTAGTAGTGCCATTATATGTTTTTTAGATGTTTGTAGAATATGTTGGCTGTTTTAAATCGATAAGTTTTTCGTCAACAAACTTTGACATAATTTAAAATAAATTTTTAATGTACAGTTCATGATTGTAAGGAAGAAACCAATTGGAATTGAGTTTATAAAATGATATAACTGGAAGTTTATGTTTCCAAATTAATATATAGTTACATTAATATTTAAATAAATTAATAATTTAGCCATCTGCCATTATTACATATTCTAATGTTTAATTAGGATATTGTAAACAATGTATAGAATGAAATATGATATATACTTACTGGTGAGCAAAATTCCTCAAATGCTGGCTTGACAAAATTCATGTATTGATTTAAAACCTGATCCAAATCACGTCCTCTTTCATTAATATCTCGAGGAACTATAAAAAGGAAATTAGTTATATTTGTAGACATTGTTGTAATTCTGTTGTAGATTTTAATGTATTTTACAGACAAACTTGGCAAGAATAACATTTTTTGGATACAGACACTTAAAAAGAAAGAAATCAACCATATGTTCTGAGCTAGTGAAAGAGGGGCTTAAACACTCTTGCCAGAATCAAAATCCTCTCATGGAATCAGCAGCGATATAATGTTGGAAAAAATTGATTAAAAAGTAAGGCAAAACAGTAAATAAGACAAGTGAAGACACTTTTAACAGAGGTTCTAACAGAATATTGATGTCTAAATGGGCACGTCAATAAAATTAAACTATTGGAAAGAGGCAAATACAAATTCTAGAAGTTATCATCTATACACATAATTCTTAATGCAATGCCCTACAGAATTTCACAGCTTTACGCCTGGAGCTTACTGGATGAAATGAAGCCCGCAGATGTCCTAAGATTTATTAAATGATCAGGATTAAAAGAATTACGTCTTCCAGAGAAAGTCTCCTAAAACTGAGTGTAAGAGGAGGTATAATACATGTACTAGTTCTCAGTGAAATCTCAACCCTGTAACCATAAATACTATGTATTTAGGTATGCCTAATAGCAGTCTCTTGTGTGTTTCATTTTTAGTCTCTGAAGTGCCCCATTCCAATCCTTAGATAACATTTGAGCTATTTCCAGAGATTCTATTATCCAAGAGCTATATAAAATTTTAAGTTTCAAGTAATACTTACAAAAATGAATACTACCAAATCAAAAACTCACCTCTTCTAGCTAGTCGAGTATCTGAATCTGTATCAACAAAAAGCTTCATATGGAACAACTTCCTAACTTCTGGAAAATAAAAAACTAATATTCCTTCAAATAAAACTACATCTGCAGGATATATTGTCAGAATCTCATCTTTGCTCCTAAAAAGAATAAATTAAATATACAAAGTGGTCCAGAATTATATACAATAATTTCTAAAGCTGGAGGATAAGTGATAGTGTGTTATTATGTTACTTTTTTATACTTAATTATTAAGAGAACTTAGAAACAAGCGCTTCTACCAGTGATAAAAAGTAGGGACAAAATGGCAATCACACTGTCATTTAAATAGAATATATCTACCAGATTTACCACCAGAATTTTTATTTTCTAAAATTAATAATTACTACAAGTGTAAATTGTAAATTGAATACATTACTTTTGTATATAAACAATACAATGTAATTAAAATAATAAATGTACATAACAAAAATAAATATTAATGCTCATCATGTGATGTAGTAAAGTGACCCTCACTGACTTAATGCACGGCCCTAGTGTGAGGAATTACTTCCTTTCCCATCAATGCACTGGGATAACAGATCCATCAATGTTTTTCAATTGGTGTTTTGGTATTTATCTTTAAAATATCCTAATTAATCACTTCTTTGAACGTGAGATTGAAATAAGGTACAATTCAATTTTCCACCTAAGAGGCGGTCTGAACGGGAACTACTCAGGTTAATTTGGCCTATGGCAGCAAGTACACTAAATCCAGAATTACCTGTATTATTGTTATTACCCACTCAATACTTTTTTTAACAATTTTATCTTCTGCTACTTATTTTCTTCTAAATACTTCATCATTCACCATTTGCCATAAATGCAAAAAAAATGAAAAACTTTGAAATAAATGCCATTAACAAAACAAGATTAGATTTACCACAGGAGATTAGAAACTTAATTTCAAAAAAGTGTCTCAATATATCAGCTAATTTGACTTATATTTGGTGGGTTTTGAAACCAACTAGATACTTTCCTAGGAGTGGAGTCTGTTGCAATTAGAATGATACCAAAGTGATATAGCTGTAATTGCATCTGCACATGATTTTGCTCCAAGTCTAGCAAGCTTAAGGAACACTGCTTCACTTGATTAAATATGTTCGACAGAACAAAACATCAAATTGTAACAAACCTTATGTAAGGAATGCTTGAAGAGAAGCAAATGTATTGAATCAAAAGAGATATTATGAGATATGAGGATAAATGACATAGAAAATTAACAAAAGGAGCTAATCAAATGGATGATATCTTAGGTATAGACATTAGATTGAAGCAAATATTAGATGAATATCATAAAAAAAAATATTTGTGCCTAGTAACTTAAAAATCTAAATCTAAAAAACTTAAAACTGATAGTTTATCACCTTTATGGAGGTAACAGGCAAATAGTTGAAGGACTTCCGTACAGAATAAGCAACCAAGTTTCAAAATATCTTATATAAAATATATAAGTAGGCAGCTCCAATTTCTATTCATAAATCGATGCAGCAAGAAAACAATTGCAAATTTTCAGATATACTTACAGCGAGTGATTCCTATAATCATATGTGGGTATCTGAATCATCTTACCAGCTAATATATCAACCAAAGTATCATAAATAAGAGATTCGTTAAAGGCATCAGGATGGTCAAAATTGAACTGGCCTTTTTCAGCTTTAATGATTTCCGAAGGACTTAATTCTCTATAAAAACTATCTTGGGATATACAAACTACTTGTCTCTGTTTTTGATCCATTTCTACTTGACCAAGTTTTTCCATTATTCTCTTGCATACTGTACTCTGTGATCAAATGCAATTTGGAAATTATGATATGAGAAGAGATTGACATATATTTACCTTTCCACTAGCTGTTCCTCCTGCAACACCGATTAAAAATGGGGTCTTACTTTCGGGACCATTAGACTTGTGGTCACCATTTAGCTTTACCGCACTCATATTTTAAAAAAACTTATAAATATAAATGAAACTAATATAATGTGCAAATTTAAAAACACTTATACGCATGATTTTGAGGTTCACTTTCACAGTTGGTTATCTAAGGAAAACTGTTTTGTATAAACATAACTTTACCAACCATGTATTGATTCTATAACAACAGTAATTGAATACAGTATTCCATTGAGCAGCTTTATTTTACGATTGTATTAGCGTTCTAAAGTTTTCATTCTTCTTTTTTTGCAAGGTTGTTTTAAAAGTTGTGCTTTGTAAATTAGGTCTAGACCTTTTAGGTAGAATCGATATACAAGTAGTCGTATCGAAAAATTAACTAATTACCTATGAAAACAAAATTATATTTTCATTTAACACACTACATTGAATATTTTCGTCTTATCTAGTTTCCTTTGATATTTTGTTGTCTATAGAGTAGGTATATCTTTCTAGAGGGTTTTTCGTAAACTTTAACCCGAGATCACTTATCAGCAGATTAAGAAACCTAACTGAGAGTGAGATTTAGGTTTCTGACACTGTACATACCAAATATGTAATACTTCTATATGGACAGTTTCTATAAGTGGAAGCTGTTCCGATCATGCCATACTTGTAATGAAACAGTTGATCAAAATTGACACAATGAGTGTTTGGAAAAAGTAAAACATACTCAAAGACAAGTGAAATACCAAAAAGTCTATTTTCTAATCCATCTCTTCAAAATAGAAAACGTGTAACATACAGAGTATAAAGAGCGAAAGGGCATGTTCTCCGAGCTACAATTACACGCATCCGTAATAATCAACAGGAATATTTTACTAGACTTCCTGATCAATCACCGTACGTATCTCCATACAACCTCCTACATAGCCTACGTCAGCAGCATGTCACTCCACACAATCTCCGACAACCGCGCCTAGCTACGCAGAACCTCCTGAGCAGTCTCCGTCAACAGCATCCATCTCCTAGCAATCTAAACCTGCTCTGTTACCACCAGCTGAACACTTGGAACATAATGCTTTACACAAAAATGGTTTCTCTTATGTTCGTGTTCAGTTTTTGTAAATCCTGATTCTATTTTTAAAGATGATAGTTGAAGCTTAACATTTGGAATATAATGTTTTAGACCAAGATTGGCTTCTCTCATGTTCATGTACTATTTCTTTAATTCCTGATCTAATTTTCGAAGAAGATAATTGAATGAAGCTATGGACATCATTAAAAAAATTATATATTGTCCTGTCTTCAGCAGTCTCCGTTAACTGCATTCACCTCTTCGCAATCTAAACCTGCTCTTTCATCGCCAATTGAACACTTGGAATATAATGTTTTAGACCTAGATGGCTTCTCTCAAGTTCGACATCATTCAAAAATTATGTCTCGTTCTATCTTAGTTGCCTCATTATGATACTAAACGTTCCTAGATGAGGTTATCTTACAAGTTGATATACCTAGTATCTTCTTATTTTTGTTAGTCGCCAATGACGATAATACCGATACAAATTAATGAGTTTATCCATGTCAATATTGTTGAGAGGATAATTTTGATATCCAAATATTTTTTCTCATATAGACGTAAATATATTCACTTTTAAATCGTTTAAGACGTATTGTCATTAATTACGATACGTCAAATTCGGATCACCGTCAAGTGGTGTAAAGAAATGTGTAATGTCAGTTGACATGTCAAAGTTCACACTAGATAACAGTGTTATCTACATACAAAAAACCATATAATATGTAATACCCCCAAAAACAAATTAGTATACCTATGTACATTTATAAAAACAAATACCACATCACAGTAACTATATAACCTTGGTTCGTGAACAACAAATATTTAACCACAAACCTGATAAGAAAACAAATATTTAAACAATCTGGGTTTATATTTATTCTCAAACAAGTAACCAAGATAAAGGTATTTCGTGTAAATAACGAAAGTGAATAATGAGTACTCAAAAAGTTGCAGTCGTAAGTCCGTTTTTATTTTTAAAACAATGTTCACATTCTATATTGAAACTTTAATATTGGTCAATAGTATTAATGTATCAATAATTATAAAATAACACTTGTTCTTTTATGTAATTTAGATTTTAATTATTTGATGTAAATAATAATTCAGTCCAAGTGTATCACATCTAATTCATAATTCCTCTTTCAAAAAACATTTTTTTTTCAATTGAACATGGTAGCTAAAGTCAATCTTAGTGAGAAGGAAGTGAAGATGCGGTGATAACAGACAGAACTTCTATAGTGATGGTGGCTTTGTCATTTTGAGATTAACAATTTACTGCTACATTACAATTAGTTTATTCAAAATAAGACATGGAGAAGATATTTTTCTGTACAACTGTATTATAGTAATAATTATAGCTTTGTGATAAGATCAATTAATACTTATGTCTACAAAGGGATACAAAAAGTATCAGGAAGGGCTTGATTTATTGCGTGTGTTCAGGCCAAAACGAACAACATATCTGAATTAGAACTCGAAATATGCATCATTGATTGGAGAACGAATATCTCACCTCAATTAGAACTCGAGATATGATAGAAGAAACCTATAAAAACATCATAAATGAATGGAAAAGAGTCATGTTTGAGTATAGCAAAAGTTTAGTGATTTTAATTGCTTGATGACAAATCTATGCATAAAGACTATGCAGTCAAACAAAAAAAGAAGGAAATCAGCTGGATGTAATGGCCAGAGATATTGCCATTAGATTTTCATAAATTTACACAATACTTATTTTGTTTGAACATATTTGTGGAAACAGATATCCTCTTCTCTTGGGGATCATCTCCAGATTTTTTGAGAGGGACAGGTTATAAAAGTTAGAAATTAATCTTTGTTTAGCTTGTTCCCTCATTGAAATGGGTTTTTAAAAAATTGATCTTTAAATGTATATGTCATAGGTATAGTTGTAAAAACTCGACTATGTTATTTTGAATAAATGCTTTAGAATTAGAATGGCTATCTTTGTCTTTAACATGTCAAAATTTAGGTGACCGGTGGAAACAAAGGGATTGGATATGGAATCGTTAAAGGATTGTGTGAAAGATTTGACGGTGTTGTTTATTTAACAGCTCGAGATTCTGAGCGGGGAAAAGCGGCTGTTTCTAAGTTGGAAAAGGAGCATAATTTAAAACCTGTTTTTCGGCAATTAGATATTACTGACCAAAATAGTGTGGACAACTTTAAAGAATTTATCAAAAAAGAACATGGTGGCTTAGATATATTGATTAACAACGCAGCAATAGCATTCAATGTAAGTGCCGCAAAATTGTTACCAATACTGCGATACATTCTTGCAGAATTATATTTCAAATAATCAATATATTTTCAGAAAAAAATGATGTTTCCATTAACTTATGAAGTTTTAAATTTTATTTTACATTCGTTATTTCTTAGCATATTTGATTGATTTTAGGTATCTGCTCCAGAACCTATGTCTGTTCAAGCAAAAGAAACAATCAGAGTAAATTATTTTGGTACTCTCAGAGTTTGTGATGCATTATTTCCCTTGCTTAGAAATAATGCCAAGGTGGTAAATGTCTCTAGCTCCGCTGGTCACTTGTATAGAATACCTTCTGAAGAAATACGAAGAGAATTTTCTAAAAAAGATCTTACTGTGTCTGAACTCAACAAATTAGTGGAAAAATTTGTGAAGTATGTATGCTTCTTGATTATCTCCTAAAAGTGTGTAATTATGTTTAGTAGTAGTAGATACTTCCATTTTATAAGAAGTCCATTGTTTTGATATATGATTTTTCTTTATTGATATTTCATCAATTGACTGTAATGTCTGGCTTTTTCTTTGATTTTAGGTAGATTCTGCTCTTATTTTTTACTTTCTTGACATTATTCTTTTGTGAGTGCAACTAGCATCTTTTAATTGATCAATTTATTAAAAACAAATTGTAAATTAAGTGCATACAATAATTTAATCTCAACTGATTCACTGCATTTAACTTTATGATACACCATTTTAATTTGTTGAACATAAAAGATGTTGCATTTTCATATAATTTCAAAAAATCTACATAGACTATCGACTCCTCTGAATGTATATAAGTAGTAAACATTTTCCATACCATTACATTCCATTTATACTCTTGGTAAGAAAGTGAATTTTTCATTTGCAGCTTATATAAACTGCTTCAACAATTGTAAATGGAAAAACTATAAAATTACATTCTACTTTGGAATTTAGCTCATCTAATTTTGAGGTAAAAGCATCCTTCAAAATTCTCTACGGTTTATAAAGAGATTTTTCAACGATTATAGGAATGTTTTATATTTCAAGTGTTCATCCAAAAGCCAGACAAGTATTTGTAAATATACACATTGCAATGGTGATAAGAAATTCTGATAAGATGCTTAAATATTTCAAGGATCAAACATTACCTAAATTAGAACAGATCATGTTTTCAATAGTCCTATCAATGTCTTCATTTTTATTGAAGACTTAGTCTCTTTAACTTCTCATTAAATTTTAATGTTCATATTCTTGTTCTGTCCATTATACAAGATACTTAATTATAAGCTAAAATGAAATCCAATAGGGTAAATGGAACAACCAATTTCTATTATTGGAATGTTGTTTGAAATTGCTCAGCAGACACAAATGTGTTGAGAAATTAGAAACAAAATTTAACCAGATTGATGGTTAAGCAGGGTCTTTTGAACTATCACCCCGCATTTCTCAAAAATTTTCTATATAGCTTATACTACAACTAAGTTTGGAATGATTTTATAACATGATTAGAAGCTAAACTTGCTTAAAGCAACAGGTTTTAGCTTATCATAGTGAAATAATTTTGCGGAAAGAAACATGGTTAGAAATAAGTAAACTTCCACTTGATACCTAACCTAACCAGGTGGACCAAGAAACAATAAAGAGTGTGGGACAAGCAGAGACATGTTTAAATTCTACTTATGAGAGTTGGTGTGGAGGCAAAGGAATAAAGGAACTGATATGTTTGATAAAATATTTGAAGATATAAAGTCGTATTGGCAACCAAAATAAAAATAAACAGTTCAATGACTATGGTCTATTTCGTATAATTAAATTTTTTTTCTGTTAATAAACAAATTAGAACTATTTAAATTTTCTTATTATTCGTGTTTGTTAAATAGAATAGCTTTTACAACTCATTTTACTACTATTATTACTATAATAGAAAATTTTTAAGAAATGCAAAAGTACAAAGAATAAAAATATTTTGCCAATTTTAGATTACTACACTAATATATAACTCAAGAAATGTGATAAATGTATTAAAAACTGTGATGTTTTGTTTATTTTAGAGCTGCTGAAAATGGTAAAACTGTGGAAGATGGCTGGGGTTCATCCACGTATGTTGTGTCAAAGGTTGCGGTGTCAGCGTTGACTAACATACAGCAAAAAATGTTTGACGAAGAAGTTCCAAATAGGAATATTTCAGTAAATTCAGTTCATCCAGGATATGTCAATACTGATATGACAAGTCACAAAGGCCCATTGTCCATTGAAGAGGGAGCAAAAAGTTCACTTTTTGCCGCACTAGATGCCAATTTGAAAGGAAAATACATTTGGTATGACTGTAAAGTTGTAGATTGGTTCACCAATAGTGCACCATCAAATTAACTTTTATTGAGAGCATTTTTGCCTAATAATTATGTTGTTAAAAATTATCTTTTATATTAATGTGTTTATTATTAACACAAAGTTGTATGCCTCATTCTTTTAACAATTGATTCAAAAATGGTTTTCAGTAGTTGTAAAATTGCTGGGGATCACCCAAAAGTGAACAGAAACTTTATAAGCATTAAAAAAGTGAATAAAAAAGGAAAAAACTTATCAATTTTATAATTTTATTGTTGCCTTTCTCCCCACACATGTGCACAGGAAGTAGTATTCATATTTCAAGATCATCGATGAATACTGCTGGATAAAACTGTTACATTCAGACTTCACTCATTATTAATGTGCGAGAGAAATAATTAGATGGAAACAAAACAGTTTTGAATGTTACAATACATAATGGCACATTTTGCAAACGAAGCTTGGCAGCTATGCAATGCTCAATCAATAACGTTCAACGATATAAATAAGTGATATTTATTATGCAGTCGTGATGAGAAGGCAAATGAGAGTAAGACTGCTATAAAGCGAAGGTACAAGATTTTTGTTATTTTCTTTCTAGGTAAGTTTTTGATCGCCCTCATTTTTAACACTACAAATGTTATGAGATGAGTTTGGAAATCAGAACTTTCAAAAAGTTTGCAATTCAGTTTTTATTGATAGAAAATGAATCAAAATTGTAAGAATTGGAAGATGTTGCAAATATATTTAATTTTATATTATTTTTTATCTAAATTTATTTACAAGACAAAAAATTACAATAACAATGTTCATTACTTGAAGTATAACTTCAGTTATCAGCATTAGAAGAAATGGTAAAAAATATTAACGTGTCTTTAATTGAGCGCGAGGGAAATTATTATCAATACTATATATTGGTTTTTCTACAAGTTATTCATAGTTTTCAGAATAATAAGCTTAGAGATCTATAAAAATGGAATTATAATTCCACACCTGATGATAATGAGAAAATCTAGAACAAGAATAAAAATAGCAAACTGATTGATCCAACTTTGGGTTATGCAAGAACAGTCTTTAATTTTTTTTATAGTTCTTTATAAAGAAACCAAAGCCAATGATCCAAGAGCGACTATTTTCAGCTTAATACGTTTTTCTTTAAACATTTTGAATGTTCCTTTGTTCACGTATTGTGGCACAGTAGCCACTTCGGATTTATTGATTCTAACATTCAAATTTTTGAAGAAATTAATTTGTTATCGACCTTCCATTCCATTGGAGAAATTCAATAAACCCTCACGAATTTATTCGAATTCTTTCTCTACCTATCTACACTACAAATATTAAAATGAACTTATGGTCATTTTATTCTTTATATTCGCTGGTAAGTTTTTCTTCGCGTTTTTGTAGTCCTCACAAAAATTGCATTTAAATCTCGTTCCTTCTTCGATACTTTCCATCTGTGTTCCCGTTTTCTTCCTCATTTTATTTTTTCTCCCCCAGTTCTACAGTTGACAGATTGGAGTTGCAACTACATCCAAAGTACTTAAACGGTACACCACGAGAAACAAATTCAACTTAACTCCAACATCTGGGAATCTTCATTACAAGGAGAAAACAGTGTTAATGAAAGTATTTATGGAAAAACACGGAAGAAAATTAGGAGACCTCCATATATTAACTGCGATTGGACTAAACACTGCAATCAATTGTATGAAGAACTATTAAGGAACCATTTTCGTTACTTTCAAAATCAACACTTCAAAATTTTCACAAAATTATATCAAATATCAAAAAACAACCAAAGCAAAATGTATCTACTAGCTTAATCAGCAAAATATTCTTTCATAACAATGTTTTATGGTATAACAGTCTCATTCCCAAGGCAGACGTCACAAAGCAAGTATCTACATATCGTATTACTCCCTAATTATGTAATTTGTGATAATGGGTGCAATCTTTTGCATTGTAAACTTCAAATCTACTATAAACTCACTAATGTAGAAATATCCAACCTATTGCTTCTGACAGTTATAAGGATTTTCAGAAAAACTTATGTTGAATAGTGATCGATATTTAGATAAACTTGGACACAGTAAGAACTAATAATTGTTAAAACACGAGTACCTACTCTCTATCTACATATTGCATGTTTACCTAAAATAAAAATTCACTAGATACACTCCGCCCATGTATTTTAATATAGTGCTTTGTTGTTGACCTGATCTTTTGGCTATATGTCGCTGATGTTATGAACATCTTCGATCTATTGCAAATTGGAATCTTCCACTAAGTTATATAACTTTGTATTGGTAAGAACCAGTCGATCGTCTCCGTAAGGGAGGTATCATGAAGGCGACCAGCCACAAGTCTGTGTTAACATTACAACCGGCGTGATACGTTTTATCAAATTGTATTTTGTTAATTATTGTAGCACAGGAATCTCTGGTTCTGAAACCTATAAACCACGGGCAACTACTAAAAACTGAATTTTAATACATGTCTGATGTATTAATTATTTAAAGCAAATTTTGTAAATTTTTTTCTGTGGAAATTCATTTTTCTATTTAATTGGGAAACAGAATTTTATAATTAATCATTAAAAATGTGTTTTTACTATAAAGAAATATAAAAAATTGAAAGCAAATTCGTCCTTCAATTTAACGAATAAGTACATGGGCACCATATTTTTGAAACTTACGATAAGTATTGGATGATGTTTGAACTATTTCTTTTTTTATAAACGTTCATGATAAGTTGTTTGCTTGCCGTATTTCATTTGGAATGAGCTAGATAGCAGTGAGACTATTCCAAATAGCTCCCCACACCAGTTTTAGAATCTGATGATGATTATATTCCCATTTACATCAATGTACTGATTACTTTTATTGGACACACTGTTTACTACCACTACACCAACAGTCATAATGACACTACTTAGTTCTATGTTAATTTTGCTGCAGTGTTAATAAATATTATCTTCAGTTAAATATCACCAACTGTTCAAGATTTTTCAACTTAAAAACGTTTATTTGTGTTTTTTGAGTAATTAGGAATATATATTCATTACAATTGCTTTATATTTCTTTAAAAAAGTGATACAAGTGGTTCAAAACTTTTCTATATCAAAGACTTTTTCTTTTTATTGCACGATTTTATTGTGATAGTTGATTAACACATTATTATTATCAGCTCCTTATTCCTTTTAATCACTCTGCATATGACATTATTGAAATGATTCAAAAATGTATAACCTTTGTCAATAACGGAGCTCGTTAAAAACCGTTTTCCATAGTTAATTAATAATTTTCTCCCATCAATATAACAATTAGAGCACTCCAGCCAGTAAAGGGCCTCGCACCGCTACCTTCTCCAGTCTTATCATTATATTGTTCCCAAATATATCCACTTTTGAAATACTGTCGCATTATATTTTCAATCAGATTATTCCTCAATTCTACATAAATTTCCTTAGCCAAAGCCTGATACGGGCCGTTGACCTTTGAATAGTGATACAAAGCTCTTGTGGCTAAGTAGTTGATATTAACCCAAATTTGACCTCTCCAATATGGGGGATCATGCTCGGTATTTCTCTTCATATATAGGGGAGCATTTTTAGATAAAGACCTTAGACCATATGGAGTCCATAATAAATCGGGGTTGTGTAGATTCTGTAAAGTTTTTTCTAGCTTCGGCGAATCTGCATCTAAAACTTGTAACAAGAATGGGAATAAGCTTACATAACCAAATGTTGAATCTACTAAGCGATATTCTGGTTTTTTAGTTACAACTCTTTGCAGCTCTAGATTTTGATTTTGTGATCTTGGCAATGGTTTTGGTCTCTCTAATCGGACAGCATCTGTGTGAAGACCATAATCGGCATAAATTTGGGCATATTCAGACCAATGTAAAGTGTCCATCAACTGAAATACAGAAAAGAAAAATATAAATCATTTAAGTATAACTTTAATGAAAATATCAGCATTTATTGGTGTGATTAGACTTTACATTACTTGTCGAATTGAAATTCTATCACTGTAAAAATTGTTTTAAAAATGTAGCATTTCAGTAATACTCATAACTCAAGGATTTTTGCTAAATTGGAAAAAAAGTAACATTAAGTTGATACTGATTTAATATTAGTAGAAGTTGCATGTAAAATATATTTTTTACATAGTGTTAAGAATGAAATTTAAAGCGATAAAAATTATTGTAAGAGAAAATATCCCCCAAGTTTCAGAAGAATTCAATATTTATAGAAGGAATTATGTGCTTTTTCAATATTTCATGTCTTTGTAATGATATTTTATTGAATAAGTATTTATTAACCCATAAAATGTACATATCTCAGGGTTCATCTATTCCTACCGCTTTAGATTTCTACGTTTTAACAGTCATTTAGCAAGCAGTAAGAAGATATCTCATTTCTCTTCCCAGAAGTATTGCAAAAGACTGTCAGGGCCACTCTCCAATCACTTAAGTATGAATAATTTCATTTAGGAGCCAGAAGTGACGCCACTGCTTGTCAAATATCATACAAAGACTTGAGAATCGTCATTCATTATTAGTATTTGAATTAAATATATTATTTATGTGGATTCTTATATTTATTATTTCCTCCTATTGTGCCCTTTTGAATACACATTTTTTTAAAATTTTATTTTCATATAAATGGATCTAAAAGTATCAGAATGAATCAAAAAAACACTTAAGCTATAGAACAAATCAAATAGTCGTGGGAGGTAAAGAGTTTAATTTGAAATAGTTTTTTGTGGTTCTTAAGATGTCTAAAAAATATTAAAGATGATTAATCTATAGATCCCATTCGGACCTAAAATGGTTTTATGTTTAATTTATCATTTATAAAATTGCTAAAATTATAGAAATTAACAGATAATATGCAAGAAAATTTTTAAAAAACAACAAATATTTTGGTTTTGCACTTACTACTGTAATTATACACAAAAATCACTCCCAATTTTCACCTCAAACTAATAAAAAACATAGAACACATTGATGGACTCTATATCAAGGAAACACCCTTTTTATGAGAGGATTTAAAATATTCATTACCACATAAAAGACTGCGAATAATGAATGAAGTTGTTTCATCATCCTTAAGCTTTAATATCATTAATATTTCTCAAATTTACTAACCTTGTTGTTCAATAAATAGGCTGCGGTCTGTTCATATTTGTACCCATCGCTTCCTAAAATTTTGGCCAATCTTGCCATAGTCTTTGAAGCAATTGCCATCCAACAATAAAGATCAATATGTCTTTCTTCATCGGTGGGATGAGATGCCCTGGGATAATCATCTAATCCTGAAGTTAGAGTTTTCGGATTTAATTCTCTTGTAGTTAAAGCATCACGTCCACGCCATCTGTAAGATCCTGGAGCATCACCTTTCTGTGTGGTATTAAACCATGCATACCAAGCCTATGAATAATATATTTTTCAGAAAAATATATAAAATTAATTGGGATATTAGAGGTTCTGGAAGCAGCCACAATGTTTAAAAATGAATTGTTGTACTGATGACAAATTATTTAATTATCAATATTGTTTTATCTACTTACTTGTAGCCTGGGATAGAGTCGTTCTAGTAAACTATACTTTTTTCCGATTAACAAAGATTCATATCTATCTAATATGGTTTCCAGTGTCAAGAAGAAAGTAGGTGGATTCGCATTCGTATTTCTTTGTACCACAAACTCACTTGGTACTTTAGCTAGCGCCTCCACTCCCAGAATTTGTTCCCTAGGAATCCAACCTTCTGCATTCATAAGGTCAAACCAATGACTAATTATGTCCAATTCGATATCCAGATTCCATTGGGATATTAGAAATCCATGAAATCCTTCATCCCAAAGAAAACCTCGAGGAAAGAAACTCCTAAAATGATATTTTTGGAACATTTTTTACAGTATTATTCTAAAAATACAAAACGCAACGGAAATTTTTAATTTCTTTTGAATTATTAATAACGTTTAGGAAAGTATCACATTCTCATTTGACCACCCCGTAGAAAATAATTATTCATGGAAAAGTACCTTGAAGGAACTGCTGTATACAATGGGGCTCTCCAATAGTAAACAGGCTCTTTAATATAATTACTTTGAACACGTGACGCTCCATAGAAATATCCAATTCCACCAATCATATTACTTAAAGCTGCTTGAGCAAAACTTATTTCCTTTTGGGTATACCTACAAAATAATACAACATAAAAAAGTTACAAAGCAAATTTAGTAATCTTCATTCGATTGGGAAAGACTGAAATATTATTTACAGTATACACAATGGAAGAACAGCATATCAAAATGATTATTTTAGTTTGAAAAACTAATGTTATAGATTAACTAAATTTTTCATTAGAAATATACATTATAATATCATAAATGATTGAAAATTCTATTGCTTACTCTCAGCCATCTAATGATAATTCAATTATTTTAATAATTCATTTAGAAAAATATTTAGGTGAAATTCTTTCAATTACAATTGGCATGAATCTAATGAATGAATTAAATGTTCAATATAATCCCATATAATTAATTATAACAAAAAATTACTATATGGAAGTGGAGTCCATAAAGTCCTGGTATATACCATATTATTATCGGATGAATTTAATTGGAGGGTTTTGTACTTTGCTTGTCAATGCCTTGATTAAGTCTTAAAAAACTTGAATAGTATTCAAAGTGATAATGAGAAAGGTATGTTGATTAACCCAATACGTACCGATGTCATATAGATAGGACGGCTAATTTAGATTTTTTTTTTGGAAAACCTTATTTATAAGAAAAAACAAAAGCTGACTACTGTAGTCTAACATGTGTCTATTCTGTATACAACACTAACTTCTATATTTAAAAATATGGGTCTTTATGGAAGTTATAATTTTTTGAAATCTGCAAGTTATTGCGCAATTTTGAACGTTGATGCATAAATTCATGAATTTTGAACAAATAGTTTCGCAATATCAGTTTTACGCCATGAACAGATTCTTTACTATTGTAAGAGTATTATTCCAGAAATATTTTATTTATTAGAATGTTTATAAATCCTATTTATTTTGATAAAACTAGATTTAGGAAACCAGGATCATCAGCGTAATTTATTCAAGCATGAACATGACTCATTTCTTTTGACAAGTGAGTCACAGAATATACCAAAAAGAAGGTCGACTTGTATGTAAATCTCGGCAACACAAGTTCTGCCACCAGCCAATCGTGACGCTAGTGTAATAAAAAGGTGTCATTAGGCTCAATGTCAATATGTAATTTGTCATCAATTTCTGAATTCCCGACACATTTCCAATTTTTTTAAACATTAGATTAAGTTTTATTAGTAAAGATATTATTCGTTCAGATTGTAGTCGGAATATATTAACCAAATTAATTATTGGGTTGGACACAAAGTAATTTCAGTTTTGTAGTATATGATTAAACACTTTTTTTTTAAATGAATAGTTTTTAATCAATTATATATTATCTATTTTGCTCAGTGGCCTTTTACCCATGATTCCGCGCTCATAATATTTTTGGTCTTTATCAGTAAAAAATTGAACCAGGTGCGATTGAAGGTCACCTTCATTTATGGAAGTTTTACCAATCAAAGAATTCTGCAAAAATCGAAATAAATGGTAATCAAGTTCTTCTAGATCAGGGCTGTATGGGGGGTGTGGCATCACTTCCCAGCCAAGCCCCAATAGTTTCTCGCAAGTTGCTAAAGATGTGTGAGGCCTTGCATTATCATGGTGGAACACTAAACCTTTCTGATTTAACAATTCCGGCCGTTTATCTTTGATTGCTTCATCCAGTGTCATTAATTATTGACAGTAAATATCAGAATGGATCTTAATCCCACCTACTGACAGCATGAGCTTTTTTTGTTATTTTCAGTTTTCGATGTGGTTTGTGCTGGTTCATCTTGTTTGCTTCATGATCGTTTTCCAACTATTTTACTGTACAGGACCCATTTTTCATCACCAGGGATGATTCTTTACAAGAAAGGGTTGGTTTCATTTCGGTAAAGGTGGATACCGCAAATGTTGATTCTTTGTGTTAAGCAAATTTCTTTTAATTCGCGAGGTACTCAAATATAAAGCTTCTTAACTAGCACAAAGCATTTTAAATGTTTTTTAATTATTGTGTGCGATACATATTGTAGCCTCTTCGCAACCTCTCGAACAGTTATATGACGATACTCTTTAATTTTTACTTTGTTGGTCATCATCAACTTCAGTAGGCCGACCAAAGCGCTGTTCATCTTTGAGGGACAAATCTCTAGAATGTAATTTTTCATACCAAATCTGACATGTGAAATCAGCACCATAAACCACATATTTCTTTGTTTATTTCCGCAGCCGCGATAATAAAAAAGTAAAATATACCGAAACTGTTCAGTTCTGCACTCCTTTCAAAATTAACCCACAACTAATAGCTTTAATAAAAATCACGCACTACTAGTTACGTCAATGTGACTAGTATCACGTGACAAACGGCAAAGTACAGCACTAACATAAGTTATTCAAAAAATAAAGCTTTCTATCAGTAAAAAGCTAAAGTATTTAGTTGCCAATTTAAAGGACAATAAAATTTCTATTTCTGAATTTTGTGTATTTTTTATATATCTATTTTAGCACTGTGTCGTTCATAATTTTTTATTCATATTGCCGAACGCCATACGCAACAACCATCCTGGTCCACCAAACTTTTCTGATCTTACTCACCCCTTCCCTTTCAATTTGAAAATATTTTCAAATTTTTCAGAAAATTGATTCTGATGCAACTGAAGAATTTTTGTATAAGCATCTCCAGCTAACATTTCTCGTACGCTATAGCCAGATTCATAAATAACGTCTATTGTAAAAGGAACTCTTCCAGTCAATTGTATTGCTACTAAGTTCGGCTCTCTCTAAAAGAAAAAATAAAATAGTACTTTCAAGCGTAGTTTCCAGAAACATGTATTCCATATTGTAGTTGAATTGATGTGTTACAATTTGGACAATATCAATAAGATAAGTTTTTTCAAGAAAAACTGGACATTTCACTTTCTATATATATAAATAAATAAAATTACCTTTTCATGTCCCGCAAATGATGGTAATTGTCCACCCAGGACAATTTTTCTTCGGGAACTTGGATCATCTTGAGCAAGTCTTAGTGAAGATATCACAGTTTCTTTGATAACATGTAAGCCTGGTGTTCTAGTACTTAAAAAAGACTCATGTTGTAAAATACCTGAAATATAAGAAAAACATGTTTTTGAAAAATATTACTAAAGAAATTGTTTAACAATAACTAACTCAATAAGAAAAAGTACCTTTGGGCACTGCAAATAAAAAAAAATTAATGAAGTATTAAGCTAGGCTATCAGCTTAAAATAAATGTATCATTAGACAAGTGCCCACTTATTAATTTTTCATTATTTCATTACACATTGTTACGAACGTGTCTTTGCCCTCGACCCGGTCCTGTCTAGATGTATTAGAATTCTAAAATTCGGCGAAGACGCGCGCGGTGCCTTCATTTACTTTTTATAAACCGCGGTTTTCGTTTGATGTTAGTTTTTTATAGAAAGCAGTTTATTTGCATTGTTTCTTTTGGATAATTTTTAGGAAGGTCTATTTATTCATTTGTTTTGTTTCATTATTTTTCTAGAATTCTCAAGAACTTCATTTGGATATATGAGGTTACTAAATTGATGAAATGATAGGAGCAAAGCATCACTATTTACAGAATAAAGATTTAAAAATTTCACTTTATATCTGAGAAGCAAAAATTCAAAAGGAATATTTATCCAAAATTTACATTTTTCGCTTCTAGATGGTGATACATACCTGAGTAATGGTAATCAGTAGCAGAAAGAGACTTAGAAATGTTACAAAATGACAAAAATCAAAGCAATATATCAATGTATGAAACTTTCCAACCAAGACATTATTGATGCCAGAAAAAGGGTTTTTCAAACAATTTATGTAGAGTCAGGGCTCCTCTAAGATGACGCAAAAAGAATAAAGCAATAGATGGATCTTGCTACAGAGTGTGCCAAAAAAATTATTTCAAAATGTTTCGTTATTTCTTTGAAACGACTGCATACAATTACACATACTATGTTAGGAAAGGATATTAAAGAAAATAGGGGGAAATCCAATAACACCCAGGATGCAACTTGGTATTAGGGTAAATTTCCTAAATCGTTCTATTTTGGGCTTCCCTATAAGCCTCTGCTCTATGTGGGTTGTTATGCGACACCCTGTATTAAATGAAAAAATAAATTGGAAGACTAGTAGAAAGGTTACTAAATTGATGAAATGAATAATAGAACAGAAGCATCACTATTTACCAGAATAAAAAATCAGCAGAAGTAGTAGTGGAAGAACGACAGGATGAGAAAATTGAAAAATTTTTACATTGAAATTTAGTTTTCAAAAAGTTTCACAGCCACAGATCTTTGAGCAAATTCATTTGTTTGTTGTAATTCTGGGGTTTTAGTTAAAATTTGTTAATTCTTGAAAATTATTAAATAATATAATTTATAATTATTTGTACAAATATTTTTTGTTAACTCTATTATCATTATTACTATTTTTACTTCATGTTTACCTGAAGTATTGATAAATTTTACTCTAAATTCTCCTAATGTAGAAGTTTTTCCTTTAATTCCAGTTATTTTGGTTTCAAAATTGGTAGACTCAAGAAAACCTTTTGTTTCTTCATCTAATGCCATGTACCATACCAATGAAACATCTTCATCTTTTAAACTTGTATTACTTTTCTGAAAAACATATTATGTGGTATCATTATAAGGTAATAATAATATATGTCTTTTTTAACAAACAATTCAAAAGGGAATGAAAAATATCATATCATAATAATGTATTAATTTTATAAAAATACTGCTCTTCCTTCAAGTCCCCTATGACTATATTAATTTATATAAACATTTACAGAATGAAAAAGAAAAAACAACCCCCTTATATTACATTTAGGTAGTACTATACTGTTCATTGAAAGATTCAAAGGTAGTCTTTGGATGTAACTCTATATAAAAGGCATAATGATACAATTTTTTCCTTTTAGACGTCAATTTTGATGCTTTTGTAAGCCATTTTTCCAAAAACTATCATATACATAGTCACAATTATTTAAGACAGCACTATACCAAAGATATTTTTTTTAATACAACACTCAGGGCAATTACAGTTTGGGTGGACTTTTTAGGTTAGCATAACCTTTTTGCAATATCTAACATTATCTGAAATACTCAACTTTGAGAATCGATTATGAATTTCAAATTTTTGCTTTTTTTAGCTCAGTTCATCTCAATTATTTTAATGATGAAATCACTTGGAGATACATTCCCTAATAATACATATTGTACATGGTCTTATTGATTATTAAATCGACGTTTTTGGCTCTTTAATCAGACAATAGTTCTGTTTATATTAATTTCTCCAACTGCTCCAGTTCGTTAATGGTCAACGCGTATTTATTATGGTTGACATAAAATGAAGTAACAGACAATGGATAGAAGAGGTAAGGAGAACCTTTTCTGTGTTACAGAAAATGTCCATCAAATTCTTTACGTTAGAGAGGCGCTACTATCGCATGAGTGTGAATTTTAAATAAAGCGCTAGAAATTTAAGAATAAGGGCAGAGAAAGAAAGAAGTGATAATTAACACTTTTTTTCTTACAAATTCACAATACTTAATTAACATTCAGTGTTATCTCACAGTAGTTTTTCTAGGTTATATTTACAAAATTATTTTGTACTACGTGAATAGTTTAAATTTTGTATACCAATATTTAATTAACGACTCTAGTCATTTAAAATATAAAATTTTCTAACACTGCATACTTCTCTCTAGCTAAAATAACTAAGTTCATATGATATCTAGTCTGACAGGAGCGCCATTCTGGTCAAATTTTGAATTATAATTTACCGTCTACAAGCGGACAGTTTTTAAGCTAAGGTCTCATATGAGATTATCCTCCTTACCTCTACCCTCCATATAACAGACTAAGAAGGGATTTCTCCACTGATGCACCTGATATATTACTTGTTGTAATTGGCTATCGAAATAATTTAAAAAAGTTTCTATACATGCATTTAAATGTATTTCAATGGTCCTTTCCAATATAGACCAAGAAAGATTGTACCGAGGTTCGTCCACGATTTTCTGATTACTGCCTCTTCAAGTACTACAAGAGTGTAGAAAGTACTTACGATTCGTGGAAAACTTCTTAAACGGCCATTGACATTTTCCTGAGAAAATGAGATTTTCCAAAAAAAGTGTCGTGCTCGGATTTTCTGATTTTTAAAATATTTATAGAACAATAGATTATCATATATTTTATTAACAATTTTTTTTGGAGGTTAGCAAAGGTTCTAAGGGCTAAAATATATTTATATGAAAATGCAAGGAGAATCATCGATTTTTTCTTATTTCTGTCTTTTTATATCTTGAAAAATCACGGACTCCAAGGCCCAAGAATAGTTACAGACTAGAAGAACTCCTGCCAACATTTTTTATGATCATTTTGAACCAAATATATTTGATCGGTTTAGCAAGCAGGAATGAGATAATTTTCCTTGAATTTTCTTAAATATATTGTAGCCCTTAGAACCCCTACAATTCTCCTGGTAAAAAATTTTGTTAATAAAATCAATGATAAACTATCGTTTAAGGAGTTTTCCTCGAATTGTAAGTACTTTCTACACTCTTTTAGTACTCCAAAAGGCAGAAATCAGAACGAACTTTGGTGCAATATCTTATTGTCTAATAATTGGGTGTGCACTAATGGGCTGTAATTTATTTAAGTTTAAAGGGTATAAGCTTTCCTTCACAAAGCTGATAAGACAAGGGACAATCTACCAGTGTAAATTTCAATCAATGTCAAGGTATAATAAATAATTCTTCCTTATTTCTTAGACCTTTTGATATATTTATGTTTCTGAATATTCTTAATTTTACATCAAAAATTTTTTTTTTCAATAATTTTTTAATGATAGATAAAATTGACGATTGTAGATATTTTGATACCATGCACATTTTGTTTTAAATAACCTTTGATGATCCGGTTTTGGAAAACATTTTCTGTGATAATGTTAACCTTTGTCAGAAATTTATTTAATCTCTTGTCACTAAAGTCTCAAATCTATAATTGATGTATGATCAAATTTATTTTACAAATTGAGATTTATCTAAAAAATTTAATTATGTCACTAAAGTTATCAGAGCAATATGAAATTTTCCTCTATGCAAGTTAAATGTGCAAAATAAACAGATAATTAAAGTAGAATACTTCCATAATTAAATGTTCCATTGTTCAATGATATAAAAAATCTCTTATTTTCCTATTCTTGCCCGGAATTGGAGACTTTTACGCCTGTTTTCTGAGAGTTAAAAAAGCTTCACAAAAAGACGTCACATAGAAATGATTTTTTCCAAGTTTTTTCAGAGGAACACTATCATTGTGGAGGAATTACCAACTTGTGTAGCCTCGGTAAGTAAATAACTAAGTGCTCGACTGTTTCCAATTAAATACTCAATTTTTTTGGAGACGTCACAAAAGAAAAAACTTTTCTCATTTTTCTCAACGGAGTCATTTCACTCGGTAACACATGCAAAAAAATTCATATAATGTGAGCATTTGATTAGCATTACTTGAGTACTTAATTATTCAGCCCCTAACAAAGCTACACAAGCATATAATTTCTCACTAATGATGGTATTCTGCTGAGAAATCTCAGAAAGTCATTTTTTTCGTGATGTGTCAGATTAATTCATCTAGTGTGCAGCAACGTTTTTTTGAAAAGCTTTCAGAAAACAGGCGTAAAAATTGCTAATTCCGTGCAAGAATAATCATTGAGCAACAGAGAATTTAATTATGGAAGTATTCTACTTTCATTATCTTTTGATTTTGCACATTTAACTTGCATGGCTTTCTTAATTTTATTCTAATGTTAGCAGAACAACAAATTTCTCTAAAACTTGAAGAGTGACATTTTAATCTCTTCCAAATTAAATTTCAAAACTAACAAGATCAGTAATTGGTGAATTAATTATAATATAAGCCTTACCACATGATCAACCTCAATTCTAGCTGTCCAATCACCACCAGACAAACCTCCTGGTCGTTTCACAAATGATGTTACAAGTTTAAAAGGTCCATCAATAATTTCTTGAATACCAAAATTAGAGCCATCATGTTGTAACCAACCATATTTATTCAAATTATCACCTTGCTCACACCAGTGTCTTCATTGCAATATTTGATAATAGATAAGAAACAGAAAATATGCATATGAAAATTATCAATACAAAGTTATTAGTATCATGTAAGTAGAAAATAATAAAGGGTACCTTATGCCATCGCCTCCCGGACCTAGTCTTTGAGGAAAGTACCATATAAGACCTGTCACAAGAGAATTGGGATCCCTCGTTTTTAACCCAAAATAATTTCCTGGTCTGTAGCTACCCCAAAATAAATCAGGGACATCTAAACCGCTCTTAGAAACCACCTAAACAATTCAGTTAATACAAAAATTTATAAATAATGATTAGTATTACCTTTTTATAATCAAATGGCGTATTTAATCTAGTCTCTAAATATCCCATATATCCAAAACATACAGCTATACTAAGTACAATTATAACTATAAACTGTTTCCAATAATCTAATAGACCTTTCGGTTCAGAAGACTGAATTTTAGATATACTACTACCATTACTACTGCTGCTGTTAGTTCCCTTATCAGTTTTATTGCCTCCTGAATTAGCCTGAGATCGACGTTGACGCACCATAACTTTGAAATTTTCAATAACCTATACTATAAACTAATTTTATTATAAATATACATTGGGAATCGACTACAATAAAATTATATATTTAACCTTAGCAAACATGAGTTATTTTAGCGGTCTTAAATACAACATTATTGTGTTCGTGGCAAGATAACCAACCACTTGCTGCAACTATCATGATTGGTGAATAATTGAAAATTTGAAGAATTTATTTGTTTCCGCTTTATCACATTAAAATTAATTACACTTCCTAGTCGATGTTCTCTTACTAAAATTAAGGATGCAATATACCTACAATTGTCTTTCAAATAATTGTTTATATGTTGTCAAAATGTCAAACGCTTGTCTATTGTCATAACTCATGTGGTCGATGCGGTACATAGGTTATTGTAAATTTATATGGTTTTTTTGCAAAAATTGATATGACAACATCAATTATGGATTTGAAACGTCTCATAGATCAGCTAGAAGATAAGGAAGATTCGATTTTTAGAGAAAACACTTCAGAAATATCGAAAGGTAAAGATCAATAGATCTAAAATATTTACTTAATTAAAACTCACAATTACATTTTGTAGGCATACTAGAAGATAAAATAACTATCCTTAGCTTAATAGAACAACTGGATCAATTGCTTACCGACGAACATGCCTCTAAGAGAGAACTAGGTACAACTATATTAACCGAAGTTTTAAGAGGAATTCCACTGGATTACTTAAATGTGCCACAATTGGAAGTTTTAGCTTCATTCTATAGCAGTAAGCTCGAAGATCATCACCAGGTAAATTTAATACAATATCAATTATAGTCAGCAAAATGGATTCCCATTGCTATTATTTAATCTTTAGTTTGTAGTACGATGCATATATAACTATATTGTCACGCTTTTTCCACAAATTTTTCACCAGTAAATTACTTTTCACATAATAATTTTCAATTTAAGAACTGTATAGGTCTCAACATGTGGAAATTCAACACGTAATTTCTAAAACAAATGTTGTATATGTCCAAGATACCAGTTGTTTATTCAATAGAGATTAAATGTAAAATGAACTCTTTTTCGTGGGAAAAGGTGCATTGGCATGGGAAATTTAGTATATCTGTATAACAACAAAGATTTTAGTTTATCTACAGTCTCTAAACATGATAACTTTGTTATTGAATTGCAAGTAAGAGTGTAATTGTGAATGTTAGTATAAGGTAACCAACCATTTATCAACACCTAACCAGTTATTGACATCCTTTAATTTCTCGAGCAAAAATAATAAACAGCAGATTATATATAATTTCGTGGCATCCATAATTTCTCTATAATGTAAGACATTGTTATCAACTACAATAGCTCTGGATCTGCTATAATAGCAGCATTTCACAAATGTTCTGCAAGCACCTAAAATTTTACTTTGTGATTATGATTGTAATTGGAGAAATTAAAGTAAGTACTTTTGAGAATTTTGATTCAAGTCTCTAAAAATTTCAATTTAAAACCTACAAAATATATTTATATGGTCGGGAATTGAAGTCAGAGTTAACCTTAAACATGAAATATGGTATTAAACTGATATGTCAATTATTGAATTACTGAAAATGATGTCTTACCATTCATTTACAGCAGTGTAAATAATTGGTTTTGACATTTTTATTGAGATTCATATATCCTTTTTTTGCTTATATTACGGACATGTTGCCAATATTCTCTGTAATAAGTTTAATATCAATTTTCAATATTGGGTATCCATAACTGGTTGTAGTGTGTTCATAATTAAACATAAGGTTTTTGTTTTTTAGAGATATTAGGCCTATTAGAGATCAATTTGTTGCAGAAAATGATGCTGTAGCAAAAAAAAGAAATAATTTCGTTATACAAGAAAAATAAATAAGTTCAGAAAAGTTTTTTCCGCGATTTACTCACAATTAAGATCTAAAGTCTTTTGCATCAAATCAGAATAAAAATACAGCAGCTGCTACATCTGAAGTGTGGCGATCATTACACTCTAAAAAGGAAAATGAAAAAAATGAAAGTTGGAAGATATAGAACAAAGAATGAAACGAGGACAAGAGAAGGTACAGGACAAAAATAATCTTGAGATAGCCAAAAATATATCAAAATTTAATAAAAAGTAACATGAAGAGTCTGATCTCAGATGAAGAGAGGCAGAAAAGTATGAGCAATCTGGGCGATGTAGATATATATGAGAGTTGGCCAACTTTCTGTGAAACTGTCCAGAGAAAAAATATTTGTATAGGAGATTATATTATTGCATTTTTTTTGGGGAGGTAAAAGAAATAAGAAAAGTTCTAGATACATCTGTACAGTTCAAAGGGTTTTCAAACAAGAAATTGAAGTTACATGTATGAAATTGATGAAGAATACATTTCTTTTATCAGTAAAAACTCGATATTGGGGATTTTACCAACTCCTACAATTCATAGAAAAGACAGACATAATATGATATTTCTTTACCTGTAAACATTCTATTTAATATTTTGTGATATTTAAAGTACATATGTTGTTTATTTCAGTAATTTGTTGATAACTATTGTTGTTTAGATAGTTAATCAAGCTTTATATTTTTAATTTGGAGAAAAATTACTATGTATGGTCATATATGGGATGTCAATAAATAGTTTTCTATATACATTTGGTGTCAGTAATAGGCTTTTTGTAGTAAAATTTTTCTGAATCAAAAATAATTTAAAAAACAAAATAAATGAAAAATTATTATAGCATGTTTACAGTGAAATATTTATAAAATAATTTACCAATGAAGAAAATAAAAAAAATACTTTCTGTAATGTGTTTAAGATTATGAATAATCTTATTATCTAAAAGTGTCAATAATTGGTTGTTTACCTTAATGATACTAAATAGTATGTTCAGAATGAACACTAACTATTCTAGATATCTCAACTTTTCAACTATCTTAACATGTTCTTCGGCGTTTTTTATTTCCTATGTCTCGTGTTTCTTTTGTTTCATCATTTTCCGATTATGTATAAGTTGTTTAGATTCTTTCATAATTGATAGGTCTTTCCTGAGTTTATCTATCAAGGCCTGAAGTCTTCTTTTCCAGGGTGGATCTTGGTTTTGTGGTTTTAATTGTTTATTAGCTTCGGTTGCTTGTGAGGATGTTACTCTGTTTAATCAGTTCCTACAAGTATGGGAAACCATAATTTTTCATTGTCACAAACAATAAAATTTCCAATAATATAAACCATATTTATTTTACATTGATAATTAACATTTCTGTTAGTAAAAAATGAGTATAACGCAAATTATATTTTAGGTTATTCCTACTACTTTATTAGGAATCTTAACATTAATTCAATTTAAGAATTTTCCTGGGAAAAAGGTACCAATTCTACTCAATGCTATTTTCAAAAATGTTCCCTGTCAACAACAACAAAGGGCAGATAGGTACCATATATATCAGATTTTTGAATTTTCATTAAGGGAATTCAAAGAAGGTAATTATTCATCATATTAATAAAATAATTGGTAACCAGTAATTACTATAATATTAAAAACGGTACTTATCTCAAAATAGACTAATAGTATGTATAGTTTAGTGTTCTAACATCAGAGAATTTTATGATCTACAATTTTTGTCTAAGGTATTTTTATGATAGATAAAACTTACCGCTTTGTTGAAAATCGCAAAAAAGTTATTTCTTAGACCTTTGACCTTGAATAATTTTTTTTCCATACACGGGAATGAAGGGGAACTGCCAAATTTGATTTTTAATTATATTTTAAACAAGTTTACTGATTTTTAACTTGGTAGTCTAATTTGACCGCACTATTTATTTCTTAAATAAAATGATGATTTTAGAATTACTGGCGTTGAAGTTAGAATTTGTATATATGGTATTGATGACCGTAGATGGGGAAAGAGATCCTAAAAATTTGCTGTTCTTATTCAAATGGATGAGGCTGTTCCTTACTACTTTTTCCCTTCAGCATCTAACTGAAGATATATTTGATGTATTGGCATGCTACTTTCCTGTAGATTTTAGGGCACCTCCAAACGAAACAGTAAGTAATTTAAGCAAAAAATTATACTACCTCCCATTAGATACATTTGGGTGAATTTTATCAATTTCCATATTAACAAAATTCAGTGTTTTTGAAAATTGTCTTGCAAGTTTTCACATAATTTCTCAATATTTTGCAATTATACAAAAGATAATAATAATATTAAAATGGTATTTTGGGCACTCATCAGTTGTGACTACGAATATAGGTTTCTAGATAGTTAGTTCTTTATGAGTGAGATTATTCAAAATTTTGAAAAATGTAGTATTGATTGTAGTGAAAGTCAATTAAGAAATTCAGAGAGAAATAAATGTTTGAATTTCTGCTGAAACCAACGATCCTAGTTCGGGCTAAGGAATTTCAATTTTAAAAAACATTTTCTACAAATCTATGCTTTCCATGCATCATAAATGCATTCCATCCGCTGCAATATATTGATCTCCTAGAACTCTTTGTTTAATGAAAATTCAACAAGAAATAAATATTTGGAACTGGTGCAAATAGTGACGTGCCCAGAATTTTGCTCGGGGGGCAGGAACCTCTGGGGGGCCTGGGTGGTAAAATTAAATAAAAATGTTCTTAAATGGTGATGTTCTGGCCCATTTGCTCTCTGTAGCCTTTTAAGTAAGTTATTTAACTAAAAAGAAATTATTTACTTACAAAACATTGAAGTCAAAATTATTGTTTGCACGAAATATTATTATGGTGAGGTGATCCGAAACTTTCTTAGAATAACATAACAAGAGAAAAAACATTCATTATATTAATAAAAATGGACAATATTGGAAGATATTTTATTTATTCATACAATATTGTTTATTTCAGTTTAAACATACAAGAAAAAAATTCATTATATTAATAAAAAATAATGAAATTTATTTATTTATTTAATATTGTCAATTTTAGTTTCAACATTATTTTTTATGGTTATACATGGTTATTATTTTTACAGCTTAATACTAAGCTTTTGTCGTTTTTTGTTCTGGGGGGATCCAGTCGCTCGTCTGCACGTCACTAAGTACAAAATCATATTGTCCTTACAGATCTCTTATTGTTAACTTTGAGAAATTCCGGCAAAAAGGTTCTCTTGCTCACATCAAAAGTGAGGTTAAATATTATTGGGAAATAATTCAATAAATGTTATTATTTCTCAATGTGTAGTGTTTAAGTGACCCCATAGATCATCGGAACTATTTCCAAACTGATTTTTTTATATAAAACTATTATTTAAAATGAAATGTATATATTTTCATGAATTTAGAGAAATAATTTCCAACTTTAAGGTAGAATTAATTAATGCTGGCTAGCTGAGGGATGAAAATGTATCTGTATAATAAATTTGGATAATGTTTAGCAGAGAGGGATGGATTATTTGATTGCTATTGATTTTAATTACATTTGTGAGACTTAGTGTGATCAAGCAATTAACAAAACAAAAAACGATCAATTATATTAATTAAAGAAATTAACGAAACAAAAAATATTAATAGAATTATATTAATTAAAGATATAAACTTGAGTCCATGGACTTTGAATCCACTCCTTTAAATCATTTATAACTGGTATAGAATTCAATATTTAGGCAATAGTGTATTGCTATAAATAATCCTGAATTAACCCCCTAATGGTTTATGGATTTAAGCTAGGGTGGTAATAAAATTAATTTTATAATTTGCATTAAGGATGAAGATAATAAATATATTTGAATGTCAATTTCTGTATTAGTAATTTTCAAAAATGTTTCATCACTATTAGAATCTTCATTATCAAAAACTGCTTCTGTACCATCACTATATGTTACAATCTTCAATATTTCATCTGTTTTATTAGTTTGACTATCATCTGTTATTGTAAATTTTTTTCTCGTCATCAAAAAAATCTTCAATTATAGTTGGTTCAACTATATCATCAGGAGTGTTTTTGTTAAGCTTCGTTTGATCAACTTTTTTATTTTTTATAGCGATGGAATCTTCATCTTTATTTACAGCACTGTTATCAATGTCAGTTTTATCATTTTTTATATTATTTTTGCTATCTATAGTCATGCAATCTATATATATTTATTCATCATTAGTCATTATATTATTCTTTAGTAGTTTCTGGTAGAAACTTTTCAATAACCCCGGTATCTTCAGTTATATTTTTCTTATTTTCAGTTTATCCAGTTCTATCAACGTCTGTAGTTTTAGTTTCATCTTCATGTTTTTTATCACCTTCAGTGATATCTTTTTGTGTCAATTAATTTTTTAGTGGCACTAATTAATTATTATCACTACTAGTGCTTTATAATTCTTTTATTATATCATTATTATTAATTATATCTTTTTTTGGTTAGTATATTATTTTTTACACACAATATATCAATATTTATTTGATTTGCATCGATATCTTTGTCGGAATTGTCTTTCAAACTTTTCCAAAATATGATATTGACACTGACAATTTGTAGAAAACAAATTCATTTATCATATCTCGAAAATCTTTTGAAACTCACACTTATACAGGGTGTTTAGAAAAGGTTATCTCGTCTCTAGGATAAATATAGAACTGAAAAATATTTGGGATTCGCTTAGTAAAAAATTTTCGTAACGCCATCTGTATTCAAGATAAAGGGCGCCGAAGAAAAAAATTGTGTACCGTTTTTGGAATATTTTGATTTGAAAATGTATGTAAGTAATAACCGATGCTGGTTTGAAGTAATAATAAATGTATTAGTTATACAAAAAATCACAAGATGAAACTTTAAAAAAAGTTATTAGTCTTTTTTATTGATCATACCCCAAATATTTTTCACTTGTAAGTTTTTTATAGATTTTACATTGAAATTCTTACAATCCACCAAATATTATCCGATACTGTTTATAGTAGTAAAATAAGTACAAATGAATATTTTTTTTTCAGATTATAACTAGAGAAGCTTTAGCTGAAGCTTTGGCTCCATGTTTATATGCTATTCCAGATTTTGGTGAATCAGGTGTAACTTTGGCATTGGAAAAATTGGATTCTTCCTTGGAAATCGCAAAAACAGATAGTTTGAACCTTTTGGTATGTAAGAATCATGTTTTTAGTCTTATATGCCTATCAGTTTAGTTACACCTTAGTTTGATTACTATATTTTCTAGTAATGGGTAGTGGACCATTCAGTTTGAAAATAATTTCCCGTTGCCTTTTCATAAGTTATTGTAGGGTCTGGCGGTATGGATCTCCAAGTAGAATAGCTCCTACGAGGAGAGTTAAGAGCTTTAACATTGTACAATTTACCCCAAAATATGTTTGAAATCAGATTTTAATTAATAAGATGCCAAATTACCTTTGAGTATAAAAAATGACCGTTAACGAATAGAGATTTATTCATGTCAGATATTATTCAGGTCGACAAGACTTCAGAGAACTCTCTTCTACATAGCTTCATTAAACACTAGCAGTCTTTTTCTTTTATATAACACGAAACCATTGAAAATTAATACTTGCAATTCTGAATAGGGATAAGAAATCTACTAACTGAATTCTGTTTTAAAAGTGCTCCTACTCATTCAAAAGTCAAAGATAAAGTCTGATCTCTATCAGTCGTGAACATACAAATTGAATTTGTTGCTTTGGCTGTCTACCTCTTAGAAAACAATCAAATTTTCATGTATTTAAATAGAAAATGCAACAGTTGTATTATAAATAGTTTATGAAATGCAACCTGTTATCTCTAACAATCAAACACCTGGAACAGCAAAAATATTAATATCAGCCATTATTTCATTAGTTTCATACTTTATAAGTTTGACAATTATCAATATAGTATTTTCTGGATGTTTTCTTTAGACTTCGCATACCATATACAGTGTGTGCAGAAACTCTTCTGCACACAAATCTGATGTTCGAATATCCCATCAAAGAAAACGTCATGAAGAATTTTCTTGTTTTTTCAGTAACGAAGATGGCCTCTGTTTTTTTCTATGACTATTTGAAGAAATCGGTATTCCATGTTATAAATTGAATGGCATTTTTTTATTGACAGTTCAACTAAAAGTCTGAAAGCTGTTTTACTACATGATGGGAACAGATTTCTATCAATTCCATTAGCACATTTCATACATCTCAAAGAAAATTACGACAGTATTAAAATGCTATGGTGTGTTTTTAGGCAAGAATACAAGGTGGTTATATTAAATACTCCTGTTATCTATTCCTGTGGGATAGTAGAAATGATGCCACCCACTACATACAAAAACATTGGCCTACACGTACTGAGTATGAAGTAGGAAAATACAATATTAAATGGAAAGTAATTGTCTATCTCAAAACTATATTAATGCCACCATTGAATATTAAATTCGGTCTTATTAAACAATTTGTAAAGGCTTTTAATCATGAGTCTAAAGCAGCGTTTCTCAAACTTTTTTGATGGCGGAGCCCCTATATATTCTGATCAAATATGACGGAGCCCCGTATGGTATTTAGGTGAACAAATGTAAAATAAGTAGGAGTAAAATTAAAATAATAAAACCAAGTAAAAATGCATATTTTTATTTTTAGTGTGTATATAACAAGACAAATGTGATGAATGATATTGTATTTTATTTTTACAAATTTCTTTAATATTTGGCTTTATTGAAGACAGCTGTAACCTAATATCTGGTTCGCATCCAAGTGGTTGCGGTACTTGCTTTTGGTGAAAATATATGAAGAAAATCCCGTTTCATACAGGTATGTGCTTATAAATGGCAAAAGGACGGAAATAGCTTTTTTTGTAAACTCTGGATACTTCTCTTTAAGGCTGCACCAAAACTCTGCTACTGGTTGATTCTCCAACTTTAGTTTTAGTGAAGAATTGGAAGTCAATTCTATAAGTTTTTCGTATTCTTGAAAGCATAAAATTGGAGGCTTTTCAATTATAAGAAAAGGATTTTTAACCCATAAATACTTTTCCAGATTGGTACCCAATTCATTAGGAATGTACTGTGTTACCGAGCCTCCCATGTTTCTAAGATGTTTAGCAATATCAGTAACTATTTCTTGAGGTAATTCTTCTGTATTCGTCTCTTCATAAAATTCTTTTAATGTCGGAAAACAGTCAAACTCCTCACTTTCAACGCTACTTAGCCAAAATTGTAATTTCCTTTTAAAAGATCATATTTTACCATTTGCTGTAAACACTGTGATCTGTTTTTCTTGAAGTGACAAATTAACTTCATTAAGTTTAGAAAATATTTCTGTTAAATAGGCAAGTCTAAACATCCAGTGTTTATCAATTAATCTGCTTTGTAAATCAAAAGGATGTTCCAAAAGAAAGGCGTGAACTTCAGCTCGTAACTCAAACAATCGAAGTAGTACTTTACTCCGAGATAGTCATCGAACTTCCGTGTGAAGTAGTACACCGTTACGAGAGGAAGCTGTGCGGGTAGTGGGGATGAGTAGCTCGGTTCCCGGAAATTTAGTCGCGATGGATCACTTCACCGAAGCGCAACGTGCATTCTGCATTAAACATTATTACAAAAATGGCGATTCGTGCGCTATTGTTCGACGTTTGTTTCGACGTGAGTTTGGATTACATGACATAAATCAGTGTTCGAGGGAAAGTGTGATTCGATCGTGGGTCAGAAATTACTGGTTCAATTCTGAATCAGAAGCCAACGGGACTTCCAAGATCATCAAGAACAGAAGACACAATTCAACAAGTTAGAGCTTCAGTTCAACGTAATTTTGGTCTATCGACTCGAAAGCGATCATCCGAACTTGTGGTATCCAGAACATCTTTGCGTCGCATTTTGTCGAAAGATCTAAAATTATACCCGTATAAAATTCAACTTGTGCAGAAATTACAGCCAAATGATTTAATTTTAAGACGAGCTTTTGTTGGAATAATGTTGGAACGCTTTCAGAGTTTCAACAATATTCTGTTCTCCGACGAAGCCCATTTTCACTTAAATGGGCATGTCAATAGACAGAATTGCCGTTACTGGGCTGCAGAGAGCCCACGTGCAAAACATCAAAAACCTCTGTACTCGCCGAAAGTAACCTTTTGGGCGGCCATATCAGCGCACGGAATTATCGGGCCCTATTTCTTTCAAAATCAACAAGGGCAATCTGTCACTGTAAATTCTCAACGATACATAGCCATGTTAACAGATTTTTCCTTTCCACAACTGCAACAATTTGAAGCTTATAATCCCAACCACAAGGTTTCAACAAGATGGCGCGATATGTCATACTTCTAATGCCTCTTTGTCGGTCGTAAATCAGATGTTTGCTGGAAAATTGATATCTCGCTGAGGAGACATTGTATGGCCGCCTAAAAGTCCGGATTTTTAATGTGGAGGTACCTGAAAAGTAGAGCCTGCTCCAATAACCCAGCCATGCTTAATCAGTTGAAGACCAACATCCGAGAAGAAATAGCAGCTATTCCCCGCGCAATGTGCCAGCGAGCTTTTGCCAATTTGAGATCTAGATTCGAGGAATGTTTACAGCGCGATGGTGCACACCTGGATGATGTTCTTTTTAAGAAATGAATTTCCCAGATGTATATCTCAAATAAAATAAAAAATTGTATGTGGATTATACTTAGTTTTTTTATTATTCTTTAAATTGGCAAAACTTTCTGACCCACCCTGTATATGCAGTGCGAGTAATATCGACAAACTATTCTCCTAAATTTAACAGCGCCATTGCCTAAGGGTGCGTCATTCGTTAATGTTGAATTATACGTTTTACAATTATGTCAAAACAATTAGAACAATGTGAATGAATTTTTTATTAATGGATACTGTGACAAAAAATTATTTTTTATATTTATTCACTCAATCCAATCAAAATTATTTTCAGTTTTCTACCTAACGGCGCCACCTTTTTTGAAAACATTCTATATATTTATTCTTGACGAAGTATTTTTAAATCTTAGGAAAAATGTCTTATAACTATTTTGTTTTAGAAAGAAGGCTGTGCTACATATCCAACCTCAGTGTATATAGAAAAATCATCGGAAATATGGTCACTGATTCAAAAAGAAATTTTGACTGGCAGTTCTAATGAAATTATATCACAGTGTCTAGAAACACTTTCGGCAATTATTTCCAAAATTTCAGAGGACGAAACAGATAGGTGTATAGATGTTATACACAACATATTTGACACTTTGAAAGGCAACTTATTACCAGACTCTCAATTATTTGAAAAATCATCAGTCATTTTAGTATATGTTGCTGTAGGATCCCAACGATCGTGTAAATATCTAATAAAAGAAATAATACCGATTTTGACCAACATTTACAACATGACTGCATATAATGATCAACGGTCCCTTATTGTTAAAACTTTAGTTGAGTTCACAAAAGTGCATTTGAAATATTACAAAAGTCTAATGAGTGAAGAAGTTCCCGAATTACAAAAAATTCCTGTAATGTGTTTAGAAGTACTCAATTTTGGAGAAAATAGTAGGAAAATTGCCTTCGAGTGCTTAAATAGTTTGATACCATATTTAACAAATGAGGTTAGTATAAAACTATTTTTTAAATTTTATTTATTATGGTGGTTGAAATTGTTGCTTAATAACACATTAATTTATTTACTGCCTCAAAACTCTTGCACTAGACTGGTTAATATTTATTAGAAACCCCCCCTTTACTATAACTCCTCAATACCTTCATTCAAAATTTATGAGACTAATAATTTCCATTCAGTAATAAATTTTTGTTTAGAATAAAAAACAAATTCACCCCTTTTTGTGCAGGGATTTTTTCAATTGTATTGATTTTACTTATATATAACTGCGCCTAACTGGGGCTGCATCATATACAGGTGTAGACATCAAAGAAATGATTCAATCTATTATCGTAACGATGGAATGAACTGTAAAGAAAATTATAAGTAACAAGGTAACAAAACACAGTAAAGACTTGGACTCGGGCAACAAAGGAAATCACACGCCACCACTTGGGCAAGTCTCACAGCTTGTCTTATGACATCAAAAAGGTCAAACCAAAGCGTCTGATCGGCTTCTTAAAGAACATCGTCGACGAATTTCAAACTATTAAGAACCTCGTATCTGTTTAAAAACCGCCTTGAATACCAAAATCCTATTGTACACAATAAATAATTATATTTATGGTTGTTAAAGTCACATCAATATAAATAAAAGTAATTTGCTTAACTATGACGTTGGTTCTCATTAGCGGTGGTCAGTGTACAATAAATCTTGACGAATATAATAATAAATTGACGTTAGGTAAATTTATGGGCACATGGACACAATGTACACATTTTATCATTTAACTAGATGATTAACAGATCCTAATGGTTCCCAACACAAGATCCCTGTGTGGGTTACATTCGTGCAATGTTAACTAATTTTAAATAGGAAATTTTTATGTCAGAACTATATACACTGTAAAATTGGAAAATATGAAATGAGAAAGGTTATTGTCTAACAATAAATAGATGATATTTATTCTGGATTCTTTTCTTTACTTTAAACTTAAATAAATTTATAACATTAATCTCAATTATAAATTCTTTACAATTAACATTTTTTCTTTGTTTCTTTTACAGTTGAAATCTACAATTTATCCAACTTTACAATCTTCAATTTTCACAAAAGATCCACCAGAAACTAAACAACTGTTTTTACAGTGTCTTAAAACCACTGCCGTTTATTTTCCAGATGAAGTGAAACAAAACATACTTGTAGAATTGAATCCTCAAATTTCTACTTTAGAATATATTTTAGAAGCATTGATCGTATTAATTAATTTGAAAAATTTCCGGCAGTTTGTTATACAAACTTACTTAGAAGCTATTGCACGCCCGGCGTTTTCTAAAATTGCAATAAAAAACACAAGATATTTAATAGAAAAGGAACAACAAAACCAGGAACTGTTAAAAGAGTTGATAGAATTCAATTTACTACACAACCTCATAGAATCAGCGCTAGTCAATGACTATACAGACATGGACATTCTAAAAGATATTTCTGTGATTTTAAAATATTTAATGTGTTCCCAAGAAAGTTATGTTCAGAAAGAAATTCTCGATAAATATTTCGAAGTTATTTTTGAAAAAATTCAACACAATCATTCAATTTTAGCAATAATGAATGGCTTAGTATGTGGTTTAAGACGAGATTTAATAGTTGACCAAAAACTGATGAACGTTTGTTTTAATTTAAGTACAGGAAGCGAAAATAATGACGTTAGGTTAATTGCCTCCCAATGTTTGGCGAATTTAACTAATAAAATGAAAGATGGTAAGTGATTTTTAATCTATGATTAATTGAAATGTTTCCTTATTTATTTATACGATTTCTATTCGTGGGGTGAATTAATAGACACTTTCTCTTACTTCCTTGATTTATTTAAATACCTTATACTACACTTAACTAACTTATATCATCACTATCACTTAAATAATTTATTAAAATTCTTCGATTACTTACAAAAGAATTATAAAAACTTCTAGAAAATAAAGAAATAAAACAAATAAATAAATAGACCTTCCTAGAAATTATTCAAAAAATTATATAATATATAAACCGCCTGCTATAATAAAAAGCTATATAAAAAAACATCGAACGAATTTCGGGTATTTCAATCATACATCGTTGACACCTAGTGAAAATAAATAAATTTAGTAGTTGTCACTTTTTCTTTTCAGTAATTGACATAGGTATGCTTAGATTAATATGTAATGAAAAGAAATACACAAATCACTGGAATAAGTACAGCGAAGAGTACTTCACTCTTCCCTGCGCCTTCGCCGGTTTAAGGACCCATTTCGCGAACTTATTCGTAACATAATTTAGACTCTAGATTGTTTGGGGCGTTTGTTTAGCTTTTCAGCCATTCCGCACCTAGTTATAGGTAGAAGATATTTTATACAGGACTGTGCTTCTCTTTGTTCTGTAATTTTTTTGAGTTTCTAGTCCCACTTGTTAAGATGTTAGTACTTCTCCTTTTAGGTACTGAAGTCTTTTGATGAAGTAGGCAGGACAACAATTAACTTGAGGCATACAATCGATTTTTATAACTTGATTTTCTCTTATGAATCATGATAAAAATACTATTTCGTCTATAAAAATGCTTGTAAGAAAGGACAATTATGAGCAATATGGCTGCTTATTGAGAGATAAACCAAAAAAAAAACATACAGAAGTCAATTTTTTTCTAATGTTTGCCTAAAAGTGACATAGAAAATTTTATTTAATTGCCACCAATGCTATTGGTATATAACGTTTTGAACTCCCTAACTTCTGAAAAGAAAATCCACGGAATTGAAAAAGGTGTTTCTTTGCTCCAGATGATTTATATTTATTGAAGTGTAGGGCTTCTTAGAGTTGTGCTGGTTCTTGATTTCGTCCAAGCTTAGGGTTTTTCCTCTTTAAGCTGTTTTCTCTTGGCGGTGAGGTTAATTAAAGCTGATACAAAGTAACTATATCAGAACTTGAAAAGAATTTAATTAATTTGAGCATATATGGAAGCCGTGAGTGTAATCATGTCGCTTACCGGATCTCAGATAAGATTGTATTTATACTAGATTATAATTTTACCTTTCACTGGTTCAATAAATATTGATGAAATGATGCTGAGTCGTGTAGGATCAAAAAAAATTTGTTTATAAATGCCTTTACAAAAAATTGATCTTTAAAAGGGTTTAGTGAGAGTAGCGTGTTTAGAAATAAAATATATTTTTGAACATGATCTATTAGACATTGTGATAGTCTGAAAATAACATGTATTACATAAAATAACATGTACAATAATTAGAATATTGAACATTCACTATTCCTAAGTGGATGTGAGAAAAGTTTTCATATAACTATAATGAGGAGATCTGTCTCTGTTTAAGAAAAGTATAATTATTCTCTAATAAATTTTTGAACGCATCATTTCCAGTGTATTGAAATTCTCATTTCTGTCCTGCGTTTAACTGTCCAGTCCTTCATAAGCAGTTGTAATCTCTTAGTCTTACTACGTTGTGATTTGATTTTTCCTATGAGTCTGCTCCGTTTCGTTGCACACCATTGGAAAATAGAATCTGCAATATTCTTTTAATCATATGAAATTTGTTTTGGTCACATTATTTTAAAAATTTAATTCATTTTTAGAACAAAATTTGGTCGAATTCTTAACAAAAACGAAAGAAGAAAGTTCACATTTGATGATGTCGTCACCTAAGAATATAATTTTAACATTGTCCTGGATAACAAAAGCATTATTAATGAGAAATCATTCTTACGGGCTAATATGGTTGAATTGGGTAAGAACATTTTTCACTCAATATGTATTTTTTATGATAAAACAGCTGATTACTGGCTGCCTTGAATCTTTTTTGTTGATTTCAAAACAGCTTATGAAAGTGTGAATAGAAAAAAGTTAATCCAAATATTACGAGAATTAGAAATTCCAAACAAGCTAAATCAACTAGTAAAGGTGACAATAGAGGACACAAACAAAATAGAGAAAATTAATAACAAGAAAAGTGAACCTTTCAAAACATAACAAGGACTAAAACAAGACGACCCCCTATCAACGATACTATATAATATAGCTTTAGAAGGCTTAATAAGAAGAACCAGTATTAACAGAGAGGGAATGATATTTAACAAAAGTAATCGTCATCAATGCTTAGCTTATGCTGATAATGTGACGTTGATAGCAAGAAACAGAAGAAAGCTTGAAGAAACCACAAAACAACTAATAACAGCAGCAGAAGAGATAGGCCTACACATCAATAATGACAAAACAAAGTTTATGGAAATACAGAATAAATGTGGAAGCAAGGCCAAAAAACAATTTACATATATATGATGGGACGTTAACAGAATTCGAGGAAGTAGAAAATTTCATGTATTTGGATGTACTACTAGTTAATAAATGCCAAGAAGAAAAGGAAATTGAACTAAGAATTGCCAAAAGTAACAGCTTTGCCTTAGAAGAAAAAGAATCGAAAAAGATATTCATATCTATGATAGTTCGGTTAATTTTGAGACCCACCCTGACATACGCCTGTAAAACTTGGATAATGACGTAAAAACCTAATCAGAAATTAGAAATCTGGGAGAGGAAAATACTAAGAAGAATTTTGGAGGAAAGCAGACAGAGTTAGGATGGGAGAGAAGATCAAACCATGAAATTTACACACTTTTCAATTAGTCACCAATCAGCGCGTTTATAAAGTTACAATGGCTAGGTCACTTAGAACAAATGGACGAAGACAGACTTTTGAAACGAGTTGCATGTAAGGTACCAGAGGACAAGAGGAAAAGAGGTAGACCAAAAAACGATGGAGGGAAGTAGTGGAAGAAGACTTTAAGGAGAAAAACATCCAAATCTAGAGAGAAAAAGCAAGGATCTGAAAGAAATGGAGAGAAATTGCAAGGCTATAGACCGCATATAATCGACTGATTTAAAATTATATACGAAAGTAATTTTAAATCAGAAGAGACCTAAAATCAAGAACATTTAACATATAAAAAGGTATAAGAAATTATTATACTATATTATGAGCGTTCTCTTATTGGGAACGCTCCCAAGTGTAAGGAGAATTTGTAACTACTGCTAGTTCCGACGTTATTACGTCTTATCAGAGCAGTTTAACAACCCTCGTTCGGGCTTGAGACCCGAACTAAAGACAACGTCAAAAAACGATGTTAATATCAACGAAAAGGCGATTGATATCACGCTCAAATTTCATATTCCATATTCGTCGAGGCATTAGCCAGGAGAGTAGTTGTTTTCTCCTTTGAAGAATGGCAGAATATATTTTCGAAATATTGAATTTCGAAATTATATCAGAGGTGAATAGTAGAAATCCAAAAAATAGAGTCTAATGAGACGAAATTAATTTTCAAAAAAGATTGATAACTACCCTAAGAAAAATCCAATTACTGTCATCAGAAATTGGTTAGCACATTGAAGAGGGAAATAGATTGATTGTGGCTAGGGTGGTACTAGTGTAAATACAAAATATCGATGAAAATCGATAAAAATAGAAAGATTTATAACTTATATATACTATATTGATTATTTCACATTACCGTATGGTTTTATAATTTTGAAAAATAGAATTAATATACGTTTAAATTCCTACATACATTTTTTTATTTAATAATTATATATATATATATATATATATATATATATACACTTAAATTCCTAGAAATCTCTAGAAAAATAACATAGATAATAAAAGGAGTAAATGACAACGAAAGAGAAAAAGTTCAAATAGACGGAAGAAGATCAACGGAGTTTAGGATGGAGATGGGAGTAAAACAAGGAAATAGCCTAATTACTCTTCCATTTATAATTGTCATGGATAGGTTGATAAAAATAATAAAAGAGAAGAACTATAACCTGAAGACAGAAATCTAGAACCGGTAAAAATAGACGTATTAGTATATGCAGACGATATAGTAATCGTAGCAGATACATTTAAGAAATTGGAAGAAAAAGTAGACTTGGATAAAGACAACTTTTGAAAGTTGGTACTTCATAAACGTTATATGGATTTGACAATGGCAGCGCCATCTGTGTGTCAGTCACCTGACTTATTGAGTAATAACAATGATATGAAAAACTTTTTACCTGTTATTAGATATTTCTTATAATTTCTTTATAATTATGAATTAATGAATAAGTTCTTATCTCAAATAATGGAATGAATGGATCTAAAATGTAGCGACTTTCTCCACTAAAAACTTTGTTATTCACTTAAAAAAAATTTATGTCTAATGATTATTAGCCAAATGGAAAAGGAATGGAGATCCTAAAATTAATACCTAAATATTTCACTTTGTTATGTAGTAGTTCTATTTATATTTCAATCACCGACAGCTTGCATATTTTAATTAAATTTATTTACAAGTTGTAACTTATAGGCATGTTGTCATAAAAACTTATCTAAGTTAGTGTAAAAAGAAGATCGTTATTGAAGAATACTTCTCCATCGCTGTCTCTAATTTATATACCAAGTCCTTATAGTCCTTTTAAGGCAGATTTTGTTATATGGTGTTGAATAAGAAAAGAGGTAGTAAGTACAAAGTGAAAAAAAGTATTATAGATACTCCTCGTTTTTCTACTGCTCACACAAATCTTATGTGCTATTCAACTTCTGATGATATATTCTTCCCGTTTATAACTTTGCATTAAAAACTATTTTTTTTTTTGTAGTTATTAGAATTATTAGAAAAATACAATGAGGTAACCGAAGGATTACAAATTATCATGAAAGAAAATTTTGATTCAATGGGAGATGATGTTTTCTGTTATAGATCGTAAGTAAATTATATTTGTATCAATTAGTCGCTCGTATGTATGGTCAATTAATGGAATTACGGTGAAGAATTGTATTGAATAAATTGTGTTGAAAAAATTTATATTAGTTATTCAGAATTCAGTTATTTTCCATTTTAATATTTAACAAAGAATTCACCCATGACTTCCTCCCCATTACATATTCATATAAACCATAGCTAGAGCTCTAAAAAATTGGTATTTTCATATGGAAATGAGATTGAAAGAATTGCTAATTAGAATTTCATTATTTCACCCAAAACCAAAATGTGACAATTTTCTTATACCAAACACAAAATAATAAAATATTTTTTACATGTATTTGTCACATTGTTATTTGAATGTTTTTATGGGAAAAATTATACATTCTTCATCCACCTGAATGTCTGCTTTATAGCGTTTGATAATTTTCCAATAGTAGTGCATCATAAATTCTTATACCGGCTGGTCTACATTATTTATTTGATTATAAATATTCAGTAAAAATGGGCAGGTTAGGTTACATAATACTGCAACCTTTAAGGTTTATATTAGAGCTGTGTTTGACATCTACAGCTTTCCATCAATTTCCAGAATTCTGATGTACTTGAGTATATGTGTTAGTTTCAAAGAAGTTAGATTTTCGCCTCTAAAGGTTTGTTGCCCAAAGCTTTTTATGTGTATGCTTGCAATAGCGAGGCATTCTTTATAGAGCTAGGTGAAGTTACATCCTTCCTCCAAACTGATTGCATTGCCCTTTAACGAAGCTTGATGAGATGTAGCTGGTTTTTCTTAGACTCAAATGCTTTTTGGGTCCAGCTATGTGAATCTGTTCAGTGATTCAATCCAGAATGCTTCCGTCTTATTCCGAACTTATTTTTTTCTACAGCAAACAAGGCTCTGGACCAATGAGCGATGTTGGTTATGTTTTTTAGATATAAATAAGTATTTAGATGATCTATTCGCTGATTAGGAACTCGGTTAGATATCTAAAATTTTATAGTTATCATTTCTTGTATTTATTTTAATATTTTTGTTTTTAGACCTCTCTATAGACAGAAAACATTCGTTTATGCAACTAATAAGATAGCAGACCAATATGATAACGATAGAACAATATATTTTACAGCTCTTGGTTATTTGCTAGAATTTGCTCCTTCGCAGGCAGTTGTACTTCAATTTCCAAAAGTAAGTAGCTGTTGTGATTCTTTCATAAATTTATATTTAATCAATATAAGTTTATAGATAATAACACCTCTAGTGGAGAATAATGGACACTATTAGGTTTCACATTTTCTACAGATTTGGAATTAAAAACACACAATGAAATAATGATTGGTAGAGCAATTTGGAATTGTTTGCTTGAGTGAAATAAGTTCACAAGATTATATTCCAGGGAAAGATAATTACCTGTGATAAGTTTTTATATAATATTGTCATGAAATGTACATTACTATGTAAAATGTACATATTTCATGACTAAAGTAAACTGTTAACCTTCAGTCTCTGAAGACAATGTAATTGTGAGAACCATTCTGTCAACGCGTTGAACCAGGTCATCTGAAACGACAGATTTGCGCCCTTGGCCCCCTTTAGCATGCACATAATTACGGCCATCTTCAAACTTTCGACACCATTCAAGTTTTCCCCATACACACGAGTAATTCTCCGATGGATTTCTGCAGCACTATGACCTCAGCCTGTAGAAAACGAATCACTCTCAGCGGGAGTATCAATAATGGCGGACATGTTTACGTGGCTGTAGCACAACGCCGACAGACGCGTAAATGTCAACAATGGCGGAGTGTGTAGAACTAGACCTTAGTAGTCGCCTGCAGTGCATGCCCGTTTTCTTCTGCCCGTGTAGCGTCTACACGGAGCGATCGGAGATTGAAAAAAAGAACGGCCGTCGCATATAGTATCCAAAATAATGAATTCATTCCATTTGGTTTACACACTGAATATATACAGCGTATACCTTCGATTTTGAAAAAATAGAAAATTATAACAATAAAACTTTTTGCTTAGAGATATCCAAAGAATTTTTAAAATAAGAATTTGGTTTAAAGACTCAAATTGAAAATATTTTGACAGCAAAATTGAATAACAACTTCAAAAATTTATTTCTATAAAAACCAAATAATATTTATTCCTTTTTTTTAGATTTGTAGGTATGTTTTATTGTGTTTAGAAAAAAATAATGAATCTCAAATATTACAAGTCATTTTAAAAATTACCAACACAATATGTAACAATAATAGTGCCTTAATAGAACAACATTTGGAAGATTTTCTCGATAGGATATTGAAACTCACGCAGTTTCAGCCGAGCCTGGTAAGTCTATTTTATAATATAAAGAATTTTCGTCACTTTTTCCTACCATCTTAATAAACTTTATTGGTCAAAGCGAAGGTGACCAAAACTCACTTGAGCCGAGCAGAGGAATCGCCAGATATTATTCTTGTAATATTACTGTATCATCTATGATTATCAGTTCTTTTATAATTCTATGTCAGTTTGTGTTTGCAAAATGTGTATTAACGTGTTGAATCACTTAACAATTTTTGTCTCAATACACTTTTGTGTTTTTATTTTCAGTTAGTACGAAGGGCAGCATTGCAATGTCTTATAACGTTTACAACAACTTTTCCCGTATATAAATTATTACCATTCAAATTAAAGGTTCTTCGACAATTGGGATTGTGTGTAGACGACAAAAAGAGACTAGTACGAAAAGATGCAATGGAAGCTAGATCTTTATGGTTCCTTTTAGATGCTCCAGTTTGATTTTTCATAGTTTATCAATTATAGTTTTTGATTTTTTTCTGATTGTTTTATTTTTATCTTATATAAAGGATTTGGGTTTCCTTTGAAATAGACAATTTAATCTGATAAAATTGGCTATAATTATGAAATGTATCAAATCACTTGCAATCAAGATACAAAAGAGAGTGTAAAAAAGAGTGTAAACCTGTTAACTCCACTTTTGGTAGAAAATGACATTTTTTTACTATCCGCAAGAGAAAAACAAAGCACATGGAGGTGTAAAACCAGTTAACTCAATTAAATTGTTAGATAGGCAAAAAAGTGTGATGCGTAAAACAGCCAAATCCATATAATTCAAATTGCGCGGCTAACTCCATGATTAACGCCATATTTTGTATTGTGTCTTCGGCGATATATCCGTGCAATAAAAATATGTTTTCGATGGAATAAATCTACCGATTCAAGATTTTAAAGTTGAAATCTATTATCTAAAATTACAAGATCAACGAATAAGAGTTTGTACATCAATGTTTCTTCCTATTCTTAACATGGAAATGGATGGTCTTGAAATGCAAGAGCAATGTTTTCAGCCGATGCAAAGACAAAAAAAGTCATGAGAAAAATCATCTCAACGCCAATTAACTTGTTTCTTGTGCTTTGTTTGAGGTTTTCAAAGACGAAATCATGAGATTTACCTACTTCTTCGATTGGTCAAACGTTGAAAATTACGTTTTGTTTTTTGGGCTATTGATGGGATTCAAAAAGATATGTTTGCGTTGGATACCGACAATCGCTCGAAAACAGTTCGTGTTGATTAGTGCAAAGAAATGTTGCAAAAATTCAATCGTGGTGCTTCAAAAGACATCTATACAAGGCGACGAAACATGGCTCTATGCATATGAACTCGAAACTGAAAAGCAATAATCGACTGTATTAGTCTTTCAAGACGAACCGAATCTAACAAAAGTTTTTCACACGCATTTCGAAGCAAATGGTCGCCCCCCGTAAGTACAAATTATAATCATTATGGAACAATAGTATTTCCACAGAAAAACATTTATTCTAGATTAAATTCACTGACTATAATTCTATTAATGAAAGTGAGTTCGGAGTCAATGGATTTTAAGTTGGTTTGTTGGATATTTCCAGCCGTTTCTGAGCCAGCAAATCAAGATGATCCTAAAGACATTATAATGACAAAAAAAATCATGTTACGTACTGAGGGAGAAATTTCCTCCCTCATCACAAACTTTAAAAAGGCTTGTTTGATTCTCCCGGCCAAAAAAATTAACTTGCGAAATTTTTTTTGAAAGAATGAAATTTTTTATCGATTACAGTTTAGGCAAACTATTTTTTACCATGAGAGAAAAACATTTATCGGTTTTTTTTGCAAATCCATGCAAACCTCGCATTTCAATTCCTATAGTTTTGAACTATCAATTTTCATAAAAAAATTACATGCACGGTATGAGGGGACTTTTTATATTGACAGCTCCTGGACTGTATGTTGTTTTGATTGCTATTAAAATACATTATCTATCAATAAATCTTCACATAAAAAAGTTTTAATTTGAATTTACAGGTACTAAGTATAAAGTCAATTACAGAGAAATATTCATCAATAACCTCAAGTATTCATTAAAATCATAAAAGCTGGTAACACCGAATGAAAAGTAGTGGAAGTTTTTGTTGATGATATTCTTATTGAAAATACTATTTACAATCATCACACAAACATCACTCAATTGTTATAGGCATGTTCCGATACCTTTGATATCTTAAAATGACTTGTTTATTGAAATGCGCGTCAATTGTTGCTGTAGTGGTAATGAATAGTATTTTCAGTATGTCTAATATTTGTTTGAAATGTTCTTTTTATTCGTCTTAGTTATAATAATTGAAATGAGTATTTGTAAACAGATGGCCTTTTAGTGAACAAACTAAAAATAATAATGAAGAACACAACTCGATGCACAATCCCTTACACTCCGATGAAGTTTTTACCAACCCGATTAAATTTTTTGCTGTTTCAACTTTTGTGAGTCGATCATGTCAATCCAACCATACGGATGCATTTTAGTGCAACTCTGTGCGATATTTGTGCATGCCCATAAGTAATCAGAATTTTTTGTGAAAAAAATTTGAAGTTTGCAATATCGACGGCGACGTGGCATGCAATGTCACCTGAGCGTTAAAACAAAGTTGGCTGTGAATAAAGGTTTTATTTTTTACTCTTTTTGAATTTGCTTGTTTACCAACGGTAGGGAAATTAGAAATTGAGGTGGAATGCACTTTTTGATAACAATGAGTTGGTTTAAAATTCAGAAACAGGAAAATTATTATAGTATATGAAACTATGTGAACTAAAATTCTGTAGAGTTATTAATATTGTTCAACGTGTGAGTTCGACTTCAAATATCTGGGCCTTACAATATCTAGAGTGAAATAAAGAACAATACGGAATAGATTAAAAAATTGCCATATCCAGCGAATCTTTTTGAGTTACAGCCGATTAAATAATAGTTATTTAGGATAGTACAGGGTGGCGCAATAGAATATGCATATTGCATCATCTTTTTTCGCTAGGTAGACGGTGCGTGGGCGGGGGGAGCCTAGCGTGGTTGGATAGTTGCGTAGTTTTAGTAGACATGAGTCACACATTAATGAAGCTCCGAGTGCCAATTTAATTAAAATATGGGTTAAGCATTTTGAAGAGACCGGTTCCACGTTTAAACCACCAGCAAAAAGGTGTCCAAGAACGTCTAGGACCACAGACACGGAAGCGATCTACTTGTCGCGACGAAGTTTACAGCGAATTTTGAAGTTGGATCTTAACAGATTTTGAAGCAAGGTTGGTATGTACATTTGAAAGGAAGGTGAATAAGTGATATTCGAGAGAATTCTAGATTATTCTATTTGGAAACAAGAAGAGATACCAAATTATTTTCACCGACGGATTATACATCGAACAAGAAGACAAATATTAGGCTTTGGAGAAAGTTCGAGAATATTCGAGATTGCAGTGAGTTGAATTTATACCAGTTGCAAAAAGTGATTGAGCTAAAATGGAGGATTTGATTAAGATGATGAAAGAAATAGGAGGGGGAAGAAATTAAGAAAGGTTAAGCTAGTCAAGAAGAATAGAAAGACGGAATGAATTCTATACACAACACCGCTCTTCGCCTTTGTCTTGGTGCCTTTCGCTCAAGCCCCGCCGTTAGTGTCAATGTTGAAGCTAATGAGTCACCACTATTCTTAAGACGATAATTTCTTCTCTTGTCATATGCTGCTAAAGTATCTTCCAATCCTTCTAATCCTGTCTATTCGCTACTTACCACCACTTCCGTACCTAACAACTCACGAACAACTGTAAATTCAATCCCTCAATTGCTCACACCTCTACTCCAAAATACCAACCTCTCGTTGACCTTTCCACTTTCTTTGCCTTCTTCTCCCCCGTGGATAAAAAATATTCCCATAGTAGATACCTCACTAACCATCTACAATAAACACGAATCCCCTAGCGCTCTTGTAGAAAAAGCATTCTTGAAAATTCTGCATAAAAAATCCTTCGACCTAATTCTCTATACGGATGCCTCCAAAGCTGAATCCGGTGTGGGTTGCGCAGTCACTACAAAACACGAACTCATAAGTTCTTTCCGCTTACCCTCGACGTGTAGTGTTTACACTGGTGAATGATACAGTATCCTTCAAGCTTTCAAATATATTTCTTCTACTCATAAACATATCGCCATATGTACTGACTCTCCTCAATCCATACAGTCAATCACAACCATATTAACCGACCATCCAATAGTCCAAAAGATTCATGACACCTACCAAACTCTCATTGCTCTTGATATAACAGTCTCTATCATCTGGCTTCCATAGCACACTGGAATTGCTGGAAACGAATGTGCCAATCGCCATGCCAAAGAAGCCACAAAAAATCCTCTTGAAATCCCAGTACAGCAGGCGAATGATCTGAAGATTAACTTCAAACACTTCATTAAAAAATCTTGGCACGATACATGGAGCAAGAGTACTACAGCACTACATCAAATTCACCCAACTACTTCTCACATTTCCCTAAACTTTCTGAATAGGAGAGAAGCTGTGACAATAAGAAGACGTCGCAACAACCACACGAAACTTACTCACGGCTATTTGATGTCGTCAGAAAGTCGTCCTGTTTGCCGAAGTTGTCAAGTTCCTGTGACTGTTAAGCACATCCTCACCGACTGCAGAGAATATTCTGCCGCATATCAACAGTTTGATATGAAAACCAACCTCAAGGAGACACTTAACTGCCAGACGGAAATAAGGAAAATCGTGCAGTTCTTTAAAGCTACCAAGCTGTATAAGAAAATATAATTTAATTTATGCATTGTAATAGATTTTATTTTTTGTATGTAACATTTAACTGTAATTTTATTTTTATTTAATTCAAATGTATTTAACTTGATTGGTTTTGTGCGACAATGACCAGCGCTGTCGATGCACGTTAAACTGAAACAAAAAAAATAAATGTAGAAAAAATCAAAATAAAATATTTTTTATCATCAGTCTCTCATATTAAATGCACCTTGTATCGTTATAGGAAACGATATGTCGGTAACGTATTTTGGGATCAACTGCAATAGTTGTCGTGTCATTTCCGTGTAAAAGTTGTTCAATGCTCCAGCTAGTTTTCAGAATATATGTAAACGACATATTGGTTTATTTACGTTAATAACTTCTAAAATTTAATCTTTAAAACGTGATGTATAAAGAAACTATCATAAAATTAAGAATACCACGAAAATTTATAGATGTCAATTGTGTCCAGAAAATTGCATCACCCTATACATAGTACTTACAGGAAATAGTACACTTTATTGCAAATTATTTTCAGAGACGCTTTAACCCATACTAGATAGGTCATGCATGATTAAGAAAGAAGTCAATACCCATAAAGATCGTGCGTAGTCCTAGAGCGTTAAATGTCCATCGACCCAAGATCCAGCCAGTTTCTTGCACCCACTGCGACTACAATTGTCACGAATTTGAGTACAAAAGTAAAGTTCGAGTAAAATAGACGAGTCGGTAGACAATCGATTTTTATTCATCGAACGGATATACATTCGATTTTATTTAATTCGTTTAATTTTTTACTATAACTTTATTCTGATATAAGTAAGAAAATGTTTTGATGAAGTCCTTTAACATACGTCCAGTGCTTAAACTCTCAGATTAGTTGCGACTTACAGATTGACTTCAGTATAATAAAAAGTATGGTCATTTTCTTATACGATCGTGTATAAATTGACAGAATAATGACAAAAGAAATGAATTAATTACGTTGAACTCTATTTCTGTTTAATGAGGGAGCAAATTAGAAAGTGCAATTAGTCACTTGCTCAAGGACAATAATTTCCAGAGAAAAGTTTCAAAATCATACATTTGAAATTCTTTAATTTGTTCTGTGAATCTATCATATAGTTACTCTTAATGTGGTTTTTTCTATATCTTTTTCTTCATCCCTTTTCCTGATATTTAGCGCAGCTCTTTCTCAACATTCCGCTTCTCGAGAAGTAAATTTAATCATTCATGTGAGACTATTGAAAGATATCCATTAACTATTAATTGAGCTATTTTTCGTAGTTTTTAAGCAGGAAATGAGAATAAGCTTCGAAGATTTTATTTTAATCAGGGGGTCCGGAAACTAATCTCGTTTCTATGCAAACATTGTGTACTTCGAAGTTGTGTGGAAGATATTTAAAGGAATTTTCGTTTCTAAATAATTAAGTATTTGACTTTTTTTGCATATCCGGTATTATAAGTTTTGCAAGGGTGATAAGGATACGACCAAAAACATTCGCATTGTTTATTATAATGCATTAGACGTTCTTAAATTTCAAAGATAGTTCTCTAAGTTCACATCCGGTAATTTTGGTCTCTGACTAGTGAAATGAGCACCGTGATCAGCTATTGGAAGGAAGAGAAAAAGCTAGATCCTTTCCCCGTAAAGTAATGCTTGATGAGAAAACAGATGTTAGAATAAGAAGAGGTTTTTAGTCGGTAACGTAAGATCCTGATGATACATAAAAGTATTGATTTGGTTTTTAATTTATTTGTACGATTCCTATTCTTGTGGTAAATGAATAAACACTTTACGTTCTTAATTCATTTAAACACTACACTTAACTAATTAATATAATTCACTTATCACTATCATTTAACTAACCTAAATAATTTATTCAAATTCCTCGATTACTCTTATTTAGGTCTGTCCACTACGACTATTTATAATAAACTGAACTAAGCTGCGCTACACAAACTCCTTATATATCCCAAAAGAATTCTAAAAACTTCTAGAAAATAAAGAAACACAACAAATAGGTAAAGAGACTTTCCTAGAAATTATTCAAAAGATACAATGTACGAGGATATATTGAAAAATTCTTAGCCTACTATAGAACCAAACAAAATTCCAATGTCAACATATTCTCCACTTAATTGGATACATTCATTACAGCGAACCTGCAACGTCTCTAGATCTTTCAAAAAAATGTTTTTTCCTGCTCTGCAAACCAGACTTCCACAGCTTTTATTACCACCTCGTTGGAAGAAAACGACCTTTTAAACTTTTTTTCAGTTGTGGAAAGAGATGATAGTCGGACGGAGCTGAATCTGGTGAATCAGGGGGATGTCAAACCCTAAATCATGAAGGACATCGATCACCAAGGGTATTAAACATATCTTCGTAAATCTGCTTACCTCTTAACCCTTTTAAATACAGGTACTTGATGATAGCTCGATGCTTCAATTTTTCGATTTTCACAATTTCGGTGGACATATTTTTACTTTTAATTTTTTGCGTAACTTTGGTTTACTTTTTGACGTCAAACTTTACACTGACACTTCTAATAAGTTATTGTTCGTTGCTATGGTAACGGAATTTTTTATTTATGCATGGAACTGGTCTAGGCTAACTAGATATCAATACTTCCTCGTAAATAAACTGCCAGCTATAATAAAAAGTTGTATAGAAAGTAAGCATCACAGGTGGTGCATCCGCCGAATTTTAGAATTTCTGGTATTTCAATCGTACATAAAAGGTTGCTGCCTTCACCGAATTTGATAATTTCATGATAGCCGGAAAGAGCCGGTTTAAGAACCTATTTCGCGAACTTGTTCGTAACAGTATATTTTAAAAAATTATAACTTACTTTCGCTTTGCCCTTCAGACATTACTCGAAATATCTCGTTTCACATTTTAATTCTTCTAGTTCACAGGTATAATCATTGAATAAATGTGATTATGGTAACATGAGTTCTACAGTTCATTTACTTCTGTAAACACATTTAGTTCTTACATGAAATATTTAATTTAATACAGAGTGAAATCTGGACAAACTATATCAATGCGAATTATAATGTTGAGGACACTTTTAAGTTAGGTATTAGTTCAATAAAATGAGGTATCAACATCTGAAAGCCGAGACCGCATTTTTTAATATAAATTTATTATACCATACATTTAAAGACGTTCATGCTAGCAAATGTTGAATTTAGTTCGGGGTTGGGAAATAATTCAAAACTACAGCCAAAAAAAATTTCTATCCACATATCTACCTAGAAAATTTAAATTTTCGAATGTTTCATATTTATTATTGCAAGAGATGGTTTTTACATTTTTTTTTCAAAGGTAGAGTCTTCCTCAGAAAATATAAAAAAAAATTATTGTAATTTGTAAAGACATACGTTGGATATTTGGATACACGAATGAAATTTATTTGAATATTTCTTGGAATTGATTGGGAAAAGAATCAAGTAAATTCAAAAATTTCCATGAACAGAAAATTTTATAGGAAAAAAATTAAAATGATTAAAAATGATACAGTTGATACAGTATCAGATAGTGACAAAAGTATCAGTACGGTAGTCATTTGAGAGTAAGGACATTAAGATTTACATATCCAATGTCAAAGGATTATTTTAAATATGTATGAGTTCCTAAGACAAGAATATGGAGATCAGCTAGACAATTTTATTTTTAAACGTATTAAATAATCAACTTTAATTCCATCTTCTGTCTTGTACAAGTTGAAGTTGTTTTTGACTTGGAGACAGATCATTGAAAAACTTGTTTATTATGGAAACATTCCATATTGTTGAGTTTCGACAAGAATATTAAGACCTAGCGAGAGTTAAACAATAATATAGTCCATTTGAACAAAGCCTGGTTTGCTACACATAACGAGTAAATATTCTTCATGCTGGCAATGAAGAAGGTTTTGTTTGGTTTTAGCCGCTAAAAACATTTCCCAATATTTGCTTAATACATGTCCACGGTATTATTTGAAAGATCGGTCACCGATCAGCGTCTACCAAACGTTTCGCCAAATTCAGTCATTGTTATGGATAACCCATCTGATCATTCCTGAATACTAAACAAAATTTGCTGTATTGTTTTTCCCAATCTTCCTCTTTCTACTTGTTGTAGCCTATCTTTTCTCATGTCTTTTTGTTTCTGTCACTTTTTTTATTACGCTTTGTAGTCTTCTCCTATGTATATGTCCGTACCAGTTTGAAATAGTTGGTTTCCTATTGGTTCCTGATTCAGCTTTTTTATAATTACCTCATTTCTCATCCTATCCATCCTCGTTTTCACTGCTCTTTTCCTTAGTTGTTTGATCACTGCTGCTACTATGCTACTGTGTGTCTTTTGTTTATAATCCAGGCTTCACTTCCATATATTAACGAGTTGTATACTTCTATCTTCATGTTTTAGCCTGCTTCTTGATTAGCTTTTCTTAGTCTGTTCGCTAACTCTATATTCTTCCGTCTTCTATAAAAATAACTCCTAAGGATTCAAATGTGATTACTTTTTCTACTCTTTGTAGTTTCGTTATTAAATCTTCCTCATATTCTCTTCTTTGATTTACCATCATTATTTTGTATTTTTCGATGTTTACTTCTATTCTAAGGTCTTTTATTGTCTTATTCCTAAAAATATTCTTACAAAAAGGGAGTCGCTTCAAATTATAAAATGTTGAAATTAAAAAAACGAGAATGTTATACATAGATAGCATTTTCATGTTTATTTTTATGAAAATAATTCGGACTACATTAAAAGAAAAATCAATATAATCGTTAAGTGTGATAGTGATCCGTCAAGTTATGTCAGAAACCGTCATTGGTGTTGAACACATTGAAGACAGTAAATGTATATTTCATTTCATTGACCATGCCTTGATTTTCAGATTAAAACGTCAGTAAAAAATATTTTTTTATTATTTAGTAGTGGTTTATATAAAAAATGCTATTGTAGAAAATGTGTTATACGTACGAAACTAATTTTACAATTGCTAAGTTTATTTGATGTAATGGGTCGAATAAATTAATGTGATTGCGAATAATTTATATTATATAGTTCCTTATTGATAGCAAAAAAGAAACATTTGTATCAAAATTCGAACCAGTTACGTGACGAAAATGGTATAGTGTACCGTTAGTTATTTGATGAGTGATACCATTTTTCAAATTCAAGTTAGCCGTGGAATACCATCGTATTTATAAAAAATGAATTTGAACAAGAAACATATCGTTGTCAGTGGCTTTGTTAAATTTCGGCTGTAAAGCTGGCTATGATAGGAGAAAAGAAACACTCAGTGTTCCTGTAAATGTTATTTGAAAAAAAAAAGAAATTTCTATATCAGATAGGCCTCTGGATGAAACATGTGCAGTGTGCGAAGTCCATTTCAAAAACATTTCATTGGTAAGCACTTCAGGCACATTATAGATGGAAAAGAAGTGTTGACATTAAAATCTACGTTTTAACCAGAATGCATTTCTATGCAAAAGAAATTGAATAAAAACCGCGAAACTAAACGTTTTAATGGTAAATGTCGAATAATTTTGATAAATTGAAATTCCGCTTCTTATTCTTCTGTATGTTTGTTAAGTAGACACAACTTTTTCCCGCCCAAGAATTACTTTTTTAGTATGTGACCTGTTCAAAAGTAAGTATTTAGCTTTTATTTGATCAAATTCTCATCTTCTTATATAAATATTAGTATTACATATTGCAGGTAGGCGGAAATGTCTTTAGTCCAAAACACTGATTTTTTGAAACATTAAATTTTTTAATGTACTGTTTATCTATTATGCTATTTATTTTTTCACTAAAACACTACTGTTTACACTTTCATTACATAAATTCTCAAAGTTACACCGTCTAACCTAACCTACCCTTCTGACTCTGAAGACGATAAATTGATTATCGAAACGAGCGTCAGACTTCATATACAACTTAGTTGGTTTCTTTAACAAAGACGTCAAGTGATACGAAATAGCAAATTTTAATCCCAAAAATTTTTGATTGTTTTGGGATATTCTCTGGAAGTGATTTCTGGTGCAGTTTAAACAATTTTCTAAGCATTTTCTATAGTTTATTTCAGAAAGGTAGAGAGCAATAAAATATCATTTGGTGTGCAAAGGGACCGCAGAGTGACCCAACGAATAGTTAAGCCACTTCCATAGTTTGGCATTTATTTCATTGTAAAATTCTTCCTTATTTTCAAGTGCAGGTAGTACCACCCGGGTTGGGGTCAATATATAAACACTAAAAATATTGTGCCAAAGGCGGTAGGATACTCGTAAAAGCGAAGCCGAATATGAAACAGGGTTGGAATTAGACACAGGCACTAATAGAAGGTTAAACGGTATATGTTAAACGCAAAATATAACTGTATAATCTACTACCTAAGTAATCCCTACACAATATTTCGATATTGACACTTCAGGCCAGAAAACATACTTTTCCTAATTCTCTTACGCAATTACTTGAAGTTTTAATATTACAAACAAAACTATTTCAAGATCTACACCTATGACCGACACCGAAATTCAGCAAAACTGGATGGAATTCCCTATTTTATTACTCTATACCTTTCTGAAATAGACATTAACATTTTTCAACTTTAAATCCTTTACAGAACAATGCAGATTTGTCTTTCGGATGCTACTTTAACTTCACATTCTCTTAAACTATATCTGTTTTTACACTACGATTTGTTTATCAAGTTTTCACAAAAATTTCCAAAAACTGTTTAATAAAAAATTTCAATAATGCATTTATGTGTTATTATATTGTGTTTCCATAACAATAAATAATATTTGTGATAATAGAATTATGTAAATATTTCCTTAACCTTCAAAAAAATATATTGTTTTCGGCAAGGAGAATGGAAAGAGCGTTGTTTCGAAACCTTCGCAAAAGGAATAACAGTGAGTGTGTAAGGGAGGCATAATGTGCGATTGTGTGTGTGTGTATAAGTGCGAATCGATATGGCAGTCTGGGTCTGGTTCGTTGCCCCGTGACGTCACGCCGTAATAATGCGTGCACGAGCCGAGGTCAGTGACGTCTACGCCACCACGACGTCGGAATCAGACGAAGAAGATTACTGCTTATGGATTACGGCTTACAACTACGAGACTACGGCTGGTACTGGCACTCAGACAATGCCGCATTTCGATAGTTTTTTTTCGAGGTGTGGGTTAGCGTAGGTTGCTGGTCCCCATGTATATCCCCTATTTCTGTCTGTGAAAGCTGTCACGGGTATAGAAGTTTTGGGAAAGCGGTAATGTTCTTTCTTTGGGGTCGAGGATCGAATAGATTTAATCTAACTTGACTGGCAAAAATATTTCAAATAATTGAACTCACATAATTTATTATTTATTAAATAATCAATAAATACCATGAAGTATACATTGTACTTAATGGCTTTTTAATATTTAAGTTTATTTTGTAATTTTCAGTATTCTCAATAAAACATTTATATTAAAAACTGGACAGTTAATTCTAATATATGGTTTATTAATTCAAAAATTGCACAATCATATTGAGTCATATCAAGGGGAAAATCAATGTTGGCAAATATTTCGATTCCTACCGCTTCAATGCCATCAACTATGGATAGATTAGTTTTTATTCATCACAACGTTTTTGAGATGCGGAGAAGAGGCAGTGTTTCAGCCGGGTCCAGGTTATCTAACAAAATATGTTGAATAATAAAGTTTTTGAACTTGCTAGGGAAGTTTGTATTTGCATGATGTTATAATACGTTAAATGTTATCCATCAGATGTCAGTAAAGATCAAAGAAACAAAACATTGTTCTTAAACACCATCGGAATTGTCTACATTTAAAAACATTTTATTGACACATATTCTGGAATCGGACATAGATGTTAGGGTTTTCCGTAGTACGACAAAAGAGAGCTATCGTCACCGCATCGTCTTGTATTATTCAGTGATTTTGCTTTGCTCTATCCACGTTACCAACTCTTGCGATAGATTGATCGAGAAAACTCCCCACTCAGTAAATGTGCATTTTCATTGTGCCATTTCGACGAAGATTGAGAAAACTCTAATTGTTACTGTTATTGAGGTAAGCACACTTTGAAATCAGAAATTATTCTGCCACGACACTTTCTCCTCGTCACCGGTAAAGAACAAAGATAATTGTTTTTTTATTTTTTGTCTAGCACACTAAAATAGATGAGCTAGAGCGTAAGGTTGTAAATCTACCTCGATAACACTTTGACCTATTGATCTATTTTGTATCCCAGACTGTTCACCAGTCAGACAGCAACGACATTGTAAAGTGAGCTACCCGTTTCGGGGCTAAAGGGCTTGAAAAAGCTTGATTATAAGAACCGCAGTCTTTATTTTATTTGGATCCTTACAGAAGCGACAAAAGTTGTTAGGAGTTTCTTTGATGTTTTTCAGATGGCAGTTCTCCAGACAGTGTCCAGTAAGCATACCAGTAACTCTTCAGACCAATTGGTGGACTAAGAAAAAAGTTTTTTTGATTGCTGCAAATCTGGGGCCTTATTCCATGTTTCTAATTTCTTCCCGTTTTCCTACTACTTTATTACCATGAGTTGATGGTTCTTTGGGAAACCTATGAAAGGTTTTGGTCCTATGTAACTAGCGCATTAAGTTTTGTAGGAATCTTTTCAAGTTTTCGCAAAGTACCATTTGGCTGACTTTCGACTATTTACGTAACAGGTATTATTTCTCCCATGAGCGTCTCCCCTTAATTAAAAGTTTCTGGTAGACGGTAGTATGAAGATGAAATGTACTGAAACTATCTTTTCTTTGTTCACAGGCTCAGATAGAATTTCAAATGTATGTAGACGACACGTTTTGCTTTAATGTGTCTTCAATTATTAATTACTTATTGTAAATCCTCTCTACTGAGTACCTGGAAGGATTGCAAAGCAAATGTCTCATAATTTTTTCCAATACTAGATTAGGAACCACTGTCGATACTTTATTTTCTTTCCATCCCTTTTGAGGCTTAAATTTCTCTCATACAGCTCGTCGCTCGTTACGTTACTTTGTGTTTTGTCTAATGTTATCTTGACTAGCTTCATAATTTCTTTCGGCTTCACATTTCATTTTTATATATTGTGTGATGAGCCTGCTTAAAATCTAAACACAAATATGTAGGTCTTGATATTGCTCACATCTCATATCTTCCTTTTTTAAAATCTCATTTAGAAAAGCAAAAATATAACTGTCCAATAGATTGGTGATATGCTTCGTTGTCAAACTTGAGAAAACACGATTCTATATGTTGAAGAATGGAGTTCGATGCTATTACGACAATTCTGCTATTGTTAGCCAAATTGAGTTACGATTTATTGCCTTATCGGTCATACTCATTTGATCTGACTCCCTCTGACTACTTTCTGTTTGCAATCACTCGAAATGACTTGATAGAAAGTGATTTCAGACAAATGGCAAGGTGATGGAATAATCACATATTATAACTTCAGAAAGATAAGTTTGAAAAAATTATAAAATCCCTGGACTGAGTGGTGGAAGAAGATTATGTTGAAACTTAAAATAGTTTTTTTAAAATAGTCATTCTATTAAAAAAGTTGTCTTATTACGTCGGCTGAATGTGTTTGCTTCAAATCTGATGATATTAGACTGTGAAATAAACTCAATAAATGTGATTAATGACCAAGGAAATTAATTTTTCAATATTTTTTTTAATACATCATCATCATACATTATGAATAAATGAGATTCGCTTTTTACATTGTTAAAAAATTTATTATTTATTATATTATATATATACTGAGCACATTTACACTATGACTACATCAACACTCATAATTAGATTGTCTGACGCGCGTTTTGATAACCAATTTGAACAGTTTACCTTCAGTCTCTGGTTATAGAGACCCGCGTCAAACAATGTAATTGTTGTGTGAGTGTTGATGTAGTGGTAGTATAAATAGTGTGTTCAGAATGAATATCATCAGCGGTTCCAGAAATTCCAATATAAAATAATTTAGGTCATAGTAATAATAAAATTACTATTCAAGGAACCAATATCTTTTTCAGATTATAATATCAGTTAATTATCTATAATATCAGTTAATTAGTACGCAATTACATACAATTCAAATGCGCATTCTATACAACAATTATAATTCTGATTCCTTATTGAGCCTGCCTACATTAAACTGATCAGTACCTTGAATATAAGAAAGGTATATAAGTAAAATTAAACTTAAACAAATATTGAATATTGAGTCTCAAATGTAAAAGGCTTATTATCAAACTTCAAAAGAATGTATTTGTGCAAACAAATATTCATTTCCACATGAAAATTATAGTAATTTTTCCAATTGATTATTGTAAAGGAAGTTTTTCTGATCGAAATAAAATGTTAGGATCAAAAAAAAGTTTAAGTAGATCTCAATTAGATCAAAATTGTGTCGCGAGATTATGGATTAATCTACAACCAAACAACGTAGTAAAATGAGAAAAAGAATGTAAAAAAAATGTGAATAATTTATCGTTATGGAACGCATAGAGGTATAAAATTTTATTAAAATGCAAAATGAAACGAAAATACTAAAATTTATATACGATTTTTATTCCTCAAAAAAAATAAATGTCGTTTTTTGCGTTATAAAACTGTTAATTGAAAGTTTAGTTTTTTAATTAATTGACTTATAAATTTCTCTTTAAATATGGATTTATATGCAGTCTGTCACAAATAAAAGAATTAAATTATTAATTAAAATGATACAGGAAATGATAATAGGATCGAAAAAAATATTGAATCTTGTGAAAATATAAAGATTAACCTAATTACTTGAAAAAACCATGGTTCTGAACTGAATTACATGATACTATACAATGATTCATAATATTTACGCATATATTACTCGCACGTTGAATTATAGTTTGTTTATGATGGCTTGCAATTCTCCGCTGCTTTTGTTGATTTCTAACAGCTTAGTAATGCAACTAATCAGAAATATTTAACGTTAAGAATATGCTAGTGTGATAGCATCCGTGGAAATAGGTGATACACAAGTTCACTTAGCTCCCTGCTATGGCGTGACCCAATCTACGATCTTCGGAACACTGGCACGGTATTGAGAGATGCGACCTCTAGGCAATAATGCCACAGCTACATCGATTTTTGATAATATAGGTACTACGAAATCACTACAGCTATTGCACTATAAAAAGAATTGGTTCATTGATACGATACGTCGAAGGTTGGTATTAAGCAGTATTACTCCATATAGAGCTTCAGCTGTCCTCTTCTAACCGTAAACATCGCATAAAATGTTTCAATTTAGCGGGAGAATATCAAAATTGGGCCACGCGGATGGAGCAGTGTATTGTTTATGGATAAGTTATTTTTATGGAGCGCAATTAGTTTGAGTATTAACACTGATCTAGTGATCATAAGGTGCGATCAATGGACAATTTTACATTTTAGACTCTCTTGTAATGCGACGTTCCCCATTTATGAGAAATGAAATGCTATTAATGATAATACATGTCAACCCGTATATAAGATGGTGCAAAATTACTTCCAAGGAGTAGATATTCATGTTTTGGATCGATAAGTACGAAGTCCTAATATCAACCCGATTGAACACTCGAGGAACAATTTCAGTTACCAGGATTGAGTTTTACTGTATTAACCTGATAGTCTAGATGAGCGGACAGTCATACTAACTAAATCAGATACATAATTTCAAGTATCCCAAGTATCTGTAATATTAATTCAACCAAAAGGAGAAAATATATATAGGTGCTTTACGCTGACCTTCTAGGCTCATAGCATGGAAGTGATTCTTTTCCACTCTATTTTTTGCTTTCGTTTTCCAGTCCTGAATTTCTCTCTCTCTCTCTCTCTCTCTTAGGTCTTTCATTACCTGTGGGTACCATATTTTTCTTGTTTTTTTCTTGTTCCTCCTTGTTCTATGTCCATAATTTTTTTTGTTGCTCTAAAATCTGGCATCCTCTGTGAATGACCCAGTGGCTCTATTCTTTTGGTTCCTATTATTTTGCTTAGTTCTGCTTCTCCAAATAGATTCCTTATTTCATTATTTGTTCTCTTCCGCCATAAATCTCCCTCCTTTTTACCGCCTAGTATCTTTTTTTTATATTTTCTTTCCCATAATTCTAGCTTCTCAACCTTTGTTTGATTAAGAGACCACGTTTCGCCTTCGTACCTCACTGTTGGTCTTATTATTGTTTTATATAGATGTAGCTTCGCCTTTCTGGATATTTCTTGGGATCTTATTATCGCGCTTAGCACTCCCAACTATTTACTTCCCCTCGTTATCCTCGCTTCCAGATTTCCTTCCTTATGACCGTTGTTCTTAGTAACCACCCCAAGATATACATAACTATAAACATGTCCTAAGTTCATTGCTTTTTCTTTGTTGACTCGTAGATTCACTGTCTCTGCCATTTCTAAGAAGACTCTGCAGGGTCCTTTATGCTCGTTTTCCCATGTTGAAAGGATTACTATATTGTCTGCGTATACCAGTAATTGTGTTGTTCTTGTTTTTTGTTTCCCTGTTCTGTTCAAACCGATTTCACGTACTATCCATTCTAATACTATATTGAACAGCGTATTGGATAAAGGATCTCCCTGAAGGAGGAAATGACGTTATTAATTCTAAGTTTATTAACTAACTTTGAAGAAAATTCTTTTTTCTTATTAGTATTATTACTATGCTTTATTTTATGCAACAGAAAAAACGTTATTTGATATAGTTAACAGCTAATATACAGCCATCATGTAGATAGAATATAGACCATAAAGGAGCCTTCTTATTTTACAAAATATTCGTTAAATTTTCTGCGTAGTGTATGTGAATATATACTCTCCCTCCGTACCAATAAAATCATTTTTTTATGAGAAGTTAAACATAAAGCTTTGCAATTATTAATTTTTATGCAAATGAAACTCATTATTAACAAAAAATAACGTTATCGAAATTTCAATAAATGTATGCATATATCTAGCACTAGAGAACCATTATATTATAGTCTAAAGACTAATTTTTTAGAAGTATAACAAAGTAAATGCTAAGGAAAAAATCTTCCTCAATAATTATTGCAAATCAGAACTTTTGCTTGAAGTTCTTTTTTCATTATACACGGTGATAACTTGGCATTTAACAATTAAACATTCTAAGCATTCTCCCACATTACCAATTAAGAGGAAGGACGATAGGCTCTAAAACTTCTTATATCAAAATATACAGGACTCTAATTCGCTAAAAGTTAGACTACGGTTGTTCTTTATATGACTACAAATCAGCCCTTTATGTGGAGCTAGCGTGTCCGCACAAGATTAAACAACAGCAATTTCTTCTTTCTAATCTTTTCAATCCTGTTTACCTTCTATTTGTTGTAATTACTGGAGTCATTTATATTTTCTGACGCGCGTTTCGATAACCACTTTTAAGTTTTTTTCCAGACTCTGAAGACGATAATATGGTTATCGAAACGCACGTCAGATAGTGTAATTATGTATTTTGTTGTAGTTGTAATGAAAACAATGTGTTCAGTACCTTCTTCTTATATTAAACTCTAACAATTCATCAACCATCTCAGTAATGAAACCAATGCCATTTATTTTATCACAGCTTCTTGACGGCATTGACCTTTTACAAAGAAGCTCTTTTCCTATTCCTTATACTCACAACACACAACACCCCAGCAACTACTTAAATAAAATACCTTGAAAGATATAGAATTGATTGTAACTATGTTTTAATATCATACAAGGAGACGCATACAAATAGTAGGCTACGCAGTTACAGTGTCATCAACTCCAATAAAATCAACTCTTCTTCTACAAGCAGCATCGACTCAAGCAAACTATGTAGTATACTACACTTCCCATATTATAAGCTAATTGCAGCATTCTTTAAAATAATAGTGACTGTCATTTGGATACTTTCCCATATTGGCATTTTGGGTGACGAATTAAGAGACCAAAAGGAAGAATTGCTACACAAATACCACTCGATAGGTAACTCTCAACCAAGAAATTTGCCAAGCCGCTCAAGGCAAGATCTAACTTTATAAGAAGAGTAAGGATGGATCTACACATGGTTATCTAATGCCTCGAGACCCAATTGTACCAACTGTACTTCCAATGTCACTATTAGCCTAAAGACAACGATTCGGAACAAATTACCTACTAATCCCAATTTCCCCAAGATGTGCACTTTTATCACAAATTATAGAACAATTGTATATTCATAGTGTGTTTGTATGGTTGTAATAATACATTGAAACCGCACCTCAGTGGCCATAGTAGCTCGCTAGAAATAAAATTGCATTGTTACTTCTTATCAGAACTAATTTAGATACAAATAGCATAAGAAAAAGGATACTGGATACCATTGTGCCTTTCATTATAAAATTTGTGTAAAGAATTGAAAAGAAACATGTAAACAGCAAACAAAAAATCAAATGTCTTATTCAATTTGGATTTGGAAATCTATTGAGGTTCATATAGCTTTGGTGTTTCAAAAGCTCACTGTCGCTTTCGGACTGTATACAACCAAAATTTTAATAAAAAGACAGATATTATGAACTTGTTTAATTATTAGTTACCCTAGCTGTCATAATTTCGTCGATACACTCGGTATATGAATATTATATATATTCGAAAGTATTCGTGTCATTAACTATAAGACCAATATCTTTAAAATTCCAAGATCTAACGAGCGTTCGAGCGGAAAATAAAAAACAATCAAGACAAATAGAGCACTACAATCGAACCATTATGCAGAACTACAGCAGCGTCGATATAGTAAGAGAATCAGGATCGTTAGGTAAAGAAGATGTGTCTGGGCATGCGATATGAGTCAAGAAGCCACAGTGCATAGTTGATTCGATGGAATGAAATTAGAGGTGGAAGCCGTTTTCTTGAACACTATAAATTTGCGTTTCAGTTACCAGTTTCGGTTAATGGACCTTTTATTTAATTGTTAATGAACAAATATCAATAGAACAGGATCGATACTTTTTTAAATAAAAAAATAGTAGTAGGATTGGGAAAAAAAGAGAATATAATATAATTGAAAGGATAAATAATTTGCGGACGGGAAGTAGGAGGAGGTAAAAAACGGCTTATCTCGATTTTCGGAAAAACTACAAGTCCTACGGAAAAGATTAGAGAGGAAAGTTGTATATAATCAACATATTTCCAGCTTTGGTATTTACACTTTTTTATATTACGTCAAAATATTTTTTTATCATTTAAAAATAGTACTTTAAACTTTACGTGTCTTGTATCATAACGGACTTGAGATTTATTAGTTCGAGTCACAAACTAAGAAAAAATATATATTGCAATGAAAGAAAAATGTATTTTTTATAATATATAATACAAGTTCCATATTTATATATATATATATATATATATATATATATATATAATACGAAAAAATGTTTCTAATTTTCATAGTTTATCTGACTATGTTAGTTTCTACTGGTTGAAATATGCTCCTGGAATGCATCCTGCTTCACTTCATGAATATCATTTGACTTTGCTTAAGTTTTAATAATATTCATGTTGTGAATTATTTGAACAATGGATGTAATTACAAGCGGACTTTAATAATTTAGGCTGGTTACAAGGTCTAGATGAATAAAGTCTTTATTAAAAGAAGATTTTGACATAACAAAGGAAGAAACGTCAAAGTTGTTGAAAGAAAAGTCAAAAAGTAAATTGCTCTGTAATTTAATATAAATTTTATGAGAGAATTATCTAATTTTAATTGCTAGGACTTTCCCCTAACGGTGTTCCACTCGTGAACGATTATTGAAAGATAGTACCATATTCATTATAGTGATCATTCTTATTTTCTTTGAGGTTAATAGGAGTAGAAGGCTATCATTATTGTTGAGTACAGATTCTTGCACTACCGAGGCGTTAAACGATGCTGGGCGAAACATATAATGGGTCTTCTGCTCCGAGTGACATATACTATTTTTTCTTTAAGCATAAAAATAATACATTGAAATTCTTTTTCTTGGGATATTTTTACAAAACACTTTCCAAAACTGACAAACATCAAATTAAATAAAAATAAGACAGTTCCTGCCTATTTGGTTACAACGCCCTTAATAAGACGTTGCTATCGTTTCTCATTATTTTGTTACTAGTACAATAATGAGCGTGCATTATTTCACTAGTTAAAGGATATATTATTTCTATGATCTACGTTACCGAAAATAATATAGATATTATTATACGCTGGAAGAAAAATTCATAAGCGAAGGTAGATATTTAATTTTAGAATATTTCATTATACAATAAAGTTACATTTACTTTAAATCAAAAATATAATTATTAAATGTGCATTGCATAAATGACACTACAACAGTCGAATTTTCTTGTATCGAAATTATATTTCGTCCTGCCGTCATAACTCCCGTTGAAGTACTTGGTCGCAAATCCGATATTATTTCAGTTGAAGAAAGTTAGTCACTATTCCGGTAACATTATAAAACTGATTTTTACCCACAAGATGCATTTTTCCATTGTGACATGCATAAAATAAGCGGCGATCCTTTGCTCCTGCTGGACGAAGGACTACGTAAATTCGGCAAAATTTAACATATTTATCTGTAACCACAAATATCCTGTTTATATCATTCTGTATTTACTTAAGTATAACTATTAATAACCATGCCGAAACTTCAATATCATCTAATGTTACCTGGCTGAATTCATAAATTCGACAAGCTCCTGCAATCCCAAAACAACAACAACCTTGATGATTAAATAAAATTCCTCGGAAGCATTATTTAAAAAACCACTAATTTGTGTACTCTTATAAATCTTAGCTTTCTTGGGCTTTTAACCTTTCCCATTTTGTTTCAGAAATGTATTTAGTTTGAAATATTTTGTCTACATTATTATTGGGTGGTAACATACTTTCAATCATTGAATAATTCGACCACATTGTTGGTGGCTTTTGTTGTTGCGCCAATAATGAAAACTAGGCCAATGAATAACATGGTTTCCGAGAAAGAGCTGCATGTTTTTTCCATCTTCCATTCCATGAATTTTCCGCGATTTAACTAGCAATAATTTTTGTGACGCTACTTTGGCTACTTCTACTAATTGTGGTGTCAAAGAAAGCCAGACATTTCTTTCTTTATAGTATTGAAAATACTGAACATTCACCAAGTTCACAATTCTTTAAATCATATAAAAAAATTGATTTGACAGATATTTGATTACTTTAAAGTTTCCTTAGCAACGCAAGTCTAATTGTCGCTATAGCGGGAAAAATACTAGTACTTCTTGTTTTATGTCCCAAACAAACTTTTTTTAATTTAAAACATTAATTTTTTGCCGCACTTTGACTTAATATCCTATTTTTCAATCGAAAATTCTCACGTCTCAATATGGGTTTTTTTTTTTTAAATTCCAAAGATTTTTGTTCGTTGAAATCTCTACTTTTCGATGGTATTGAAAAATACATTACGATGTTAAAATATCTATGAAAATGCAAAAAAACAGAAAAAATTTGAATACTTGGTACCTCGAATACTTGTTAACGATTTCACAGTCGCTAAGAAAGAACAGACAGTTCCCCAATTTTCTATAAAATACCTTTTGATAGACTAATAATTTAGACAACACTCTTTAAATGTCCCGAGTTCTTTGAAACATATTTACACAAACAAACCTATTGAACAACTTGAACAAATTAAGATTCAGCTGCATCTACTACAAAACAACTTCTTAGATGTCAGTTATTTGTGAGTGCTCTCTCACCAAGGACTACAAGGAAAGAAGACGCTAACAAACATGCAAAATTCGCTATGGTATGTAGCGATGTACATATAGTGAATAGTTCGATTGATAGTGACGTGAAAGCCTACATAAAAATGAAAATTAATCTTCATTGGTAAGCTGAGTGGCATGGTTAATGTCAAAAATTAAGATAAATAAAGAAGTGTTGAGCAGCAGCCGCGTGTATGCAATAATCGCCCAAAACAAGTCATAGTAACCAGACTAAGAAAAGGTCTAATCAGAGTAAAATTATGCTTGAATATTTATTACGTAGAAGTGACAAATTTATGTGTTCAACTTGTGATTAAGAGCATAATGTAAAACATATACTATTAGAATGTACATTATAAACATCGCATAGACTACAATGTAATTGTTGGAATGATATGAAGACTACTAGGAAAGAATTGCGACGTGGATTATATCTAAAAGTATCTGTTAAATACCTCTTTACTTAATGAAATGTGATCATATTTATCGCTAATAACCAGCATGGTTCGTGCGAGAAAATTGTACATACGACGAAAATTAGAATGAAATAATAGTTATTTATGCAACAAGTGAGTAAAGTAATTCTCCATTTCACGAATAGAATGGATTGACAATTCCTACGAGTGAAAAAAAAAGTTACTTTACTCACGAGTTTAATACAAAAAATTTTCTACGTCCGTAGACTTAAAAAAATTGGACAAAGCTTTTATCAATTTTTATTTTGTAATAGTAATATTAAAAATACAACCGTGAGCATTATTAATTTGGAGCGAAGAAGAAGTAACATTACTATTGGAATTGGCAACATTTAACGAATTCAAAGAAATAACATCGTCTATAGTTGTATTGGTACCTATTGGATTGTTGGTAGGATCGTGAACATTTACAATGTTGCTTGAAGTCGAACTAGTTGTTCCCGTTAAACTTTTCACTGCGGAATCCATTTTGTTTTTTATTGAGTCGTCTACGTAACCCTCCGCAACTGTGTTGGATTTCCAGCCACCGTGCTTCGTTAGTTGAATTATATCACAACCGGAATATACTGATAGAAACGCCGAGGAGCGTCGAAATGTATGCCCAGTGTAGTTTTTTGAATTAGGTAAATTCAAATATGGATAAGCGAGGGAATTTTTGAAAAGGTATTGATACCTACAACTTGGGTTTTGCATTTTCCATTTCTATACTTCAAAACAAAATGATCTGTTTTGACGTTTGTGGGTCGTTGGTTTTTATACTTTCTATAAATATTTACCAAGTTTAATCTATTGTCAGATATTTCACCAATAACAGTAAATCGACGTTGAACATGAGTTTTTGTATCAGGTACTGTGATAATTAAAACATTTCCGGTATTATTAATATCGTTACACTTCATTCTATATAATTCCTCCCTCCGAGGATTCCGAATATTAAAGCAGCCTGAAAGATGTTACAAATAATATCTAAGCTGACATTAAAATTTTTTGTTGTCCTACCTTATGAATGAGATAATGATCGTCTGGAGCTTGCAACAGAAAATTAATTTCTTCACGGGCAAATATTTTAGATTTTTTGGGTCTCTAGCCAACTGATTTATTTTTCAAATATGCAATGAGTTTCGAATATTTACTGATGTCTACGTCGTTATTTACCATTAGGGTGCTTTTCAGTTTTGAATAAGTCGACCAAAGTGTTGAAGACTTCCACATTTTGGATTTAGTTTCAAATTAAGCTAGTAACACTCTTTCTGTGAATCTGTTTATTCCATTTTTAGTAGGCAACTCAATAAAAGAATTATATTCCTTTAAATAACGTTCCCTGGGTTTCTCAGGGAGAAGATTCATAGTCGCTGCAGTTGCCGAATTAACAACATCTTCTGGTGTGCAGTTTAAACTTTCTTCACCATTATTCTCCACCACTAATAATAATACTACAATCCATTTAATTAGACACAAAACGGATTTTTTTGAACGATTATCAAGAAATAAAATTTTGACAGTTTATCGGAGAAATGAATTGACATGAGTCGTCAACAGCCTCATGTCAATTCGTCAATTGATAAAACAATTTTTTCAATAGCGTTAAGAAATAATACGTTACGGCGCTTTTTTACGCAAAAGTTTAAAAAAATGAATGCAGATGAATGAAAAAAAGGGAATATTACAACGGACGTAGAAAAAAATAATTATAATTAAAAAAATAAATATATAAAATGTTAATATAAAACACTTTGAAAAATTAATCTTCTTCAAACGGTAGGGTGTCGCATAAAAGATGATAGTCCGCAAGTATTACTCATTCTTTCTCTGGAGAATATAAGTCTAGATTATTTAAAGCAAACTCCTCATGAAAAGTTTTTAAGGACAGAGACTTAATGTCCTTATCTGCGCAGTATTCAATATAATTCCTGTACAATTTAGATTTGACAAATTGGTTAAAAATACTTCTTACTCGATGAAACTCGACAATAGTGAAATTTTTTGTAATTTCATCAAAAACCTTAATTCAGTTCAGCACAATAATTTTCCCTTTCCTTTCTATCGATTTTATTTCTTCCTAGAGCATCGTTCCATTTGAATTTGGAACTAAAATTACTATAAATTTATTTCTTCTCATTCCGCCGTAAATCTTGAAAACGAGTATAATATTAAAATAAAAAAATCATAACGTTTCAAACAAAGCCACAGAAGTCTATTCTAATATTTTGTCAGAAAACAACGTAAATCAAAACGGGTCAAATATAACAGTCTATGTTTAAAAGTTGATTATGGCTTCCTTACCTTATGTTTCAATAGAAAACAGTCATTTTTTTGAATATTTTTTTCATTTTACGCAATATTTGGTTTAAAATCATAAGCAGATTTTGAGCAATGACAGCCGAATGCAAAATGCAGACTTAAAAGCTTCCGAGTAATTCCATGAGATGCATCGACATTGAAGGTTTTGCGATTGTCCGATAGATGTCGTTATAATCAATTAAAGAGTCATTATGTTAAATAAGGATATTTTAAATTCATTCGTATCAAAATCTGATAAATCATAAAAATCGGACTTAAGAGGTTTTGAAAGTAATCCGACGAATTGTTACATGTCTAATTGATACGGCACATTTTCCATGTTGACGATAAGTGCGCAGTATCTACTTAAGTCATGAAAACATTTGCCGGTTTTTCCATAACAATGACTAAAAAATATTCCACAATTAGTATTGATGTCCTATACTACAGGAAATAATTTTTGGTTTCTTTGGTACTAAAAATTCCGATTTATTGAATATTGATTGTACTGGAATAGGAGGATCTATAGTCGGAAAATACACCTCCAGGTAATTTTCAAAAAGCACCCAATGTTTGTAATAATTTGCTATCAAGCAAATCAGGAAATAAAATATGAAATCAATAATTTGCTGGACTGGACAATTTAAGTGAAAGGTAAATTTTTTTCTTGGCAATAAAATATTTTGAAGAAAATATAAAACCATCAATGATCCCAGTCATCGATGCTGAGGAGTAAATAATCAATAAGAACCTTAACTGCGCCTATATTCAGAAGGTATTTCATACGAGACTGTGCATTTCATGATTCTGCTTCATAAATAAGTAGGGTCCTTTCAAAGGAAGTTACTTTTCTGGCTTATTTACATCCGACTGCACAAGGAGTTACCACTAATCTTTTGAGGTATCTAAGACTTTTGATGAAATGTATTGGACATTCGAAGAGTAGATGCTCTGTTGACATGCATATCGTGGTACTTGACGGGGCAGCGACCTGACAGTAAACCTCATAATTAGCTAATATGGCTATAAATCTTTCGGATTGACTTACACCTGGAATAAAAGTGAAAAACTTCTAATCTACAAAAAGTTTTGATCGTTGACATTATTTTTTAGGTTACCGTTAAATTTGATGGAGATATAATGCTTGGTACAAGAGATAATTTTGATAAATATGTTTAATAAACTCCTAAGCGTTATTACAGTATGCTTCATAATTTTACGAGAAGACTAACTAGCATCAATTTAAAAAAAAATTAATACTATAAAGTATAAATTGTGGTACGTACCATCTCTACATTATTCCGGTACTTCGTGGTATTTGAAAGCATTGGAGAGAAAAACGCCGTGGAGTAGACGCAAGTGAAGAAAGAACGGAGAATAGATACTCACGGCTCACGCCTCACGCTACAACTTTAGATCCTCGTTCGGTGCTCAGGATAGGAATCGTGACGAGATGTTGCGAACGCGTGACTGCATCGACTTTTATTCACGCATCATTGACTATACTAAGTTCGAGAGAATGGACCCCCCGCTAACCCTCCCTCTTAACGCACTTCTCGGTCTTTCCGTATTTTTTTTTTCATTCGCGATTGTTATCTTGTGATGTATATTGCTTTTGTTCGTTCTTGTGGGAGTCTCTAGAAGTCGTGAAGACAATATCGGAACGTAGTGCTTTTGAAATTCTGATTTTTTAAATGTTATTTATATGATATGGTTTGCTACTGATGTTTTTGCGTTTCATATATTCAATATTTGATAGGATACAATGCAAATGAACTAGAGCTAGTTCACATAGAGGGTGATTCAGTAGAGTGTTCAATATCTAAACTCTAAACTATAAAAAAAAAATAGATTTTTCAGCCCAGCTTCAGCCCAAGTTTTCCGTTTTGAATCTAAATTTGAATATTTTTTGTTTCATTAGTTTTGCGTCAGCATTACAAAGTTTTTTGTCGTTTGATTTTTACAAATCTGATAAAGGTAAAGTTAAGTTTCTTGTCAAGAGAGTTTATTACGAACCAATCTAAGATAAGGGAATTTATTCAACTATATACACAAAGAAATTCGCCATCTTTAACGAGAGGGTACGAGAGTTGCCTTTTAACCATTAATATTCCTCTTATAAATACCCAGCTGTCATTTGACTCGTGTTATGTGTTTCGACAGCTATTGATAGCAGATTTCCTCAATTTTGAGAGAGATTTGAAGAAAAAATCGAAGAAATTTTGTGTATTCTTTAAGCATTCTTTGTGCGAAAAAAGCCATAAGTAAAACTAAAAATAAGCTATGGGAAATCTAACCACATATTTCAATGCAAAAAATTGGTTTACTGAAGTTGGTTGAGGCTGTACATGCAAGGAAGATGGCGAGCCAGATGTCAGATTTGTATGGCTTTGTAGTTTTAGTTTGGATTATAGACGTAGATATGAGTAAGCTTTCTGATAAATTCCTTGTGGTTATTTTTATAATGCACATTGTATTATCCAGGTTAACTACTTCAAAAGGGTAAAACAAAACAAATGCGAATAAAATGCCTCATCGGCTCAATCTGATGGGGACTGCATTTGTCAAAATAAATCATGACAATGTAAGAGGCACATACATGATTTGTACATGGCATTCATGAATTGAGATATGAATTATTCCTTAATCTAGCCTATTTTCAGAATAAATCACCGAATTATAATTTATTTTTTCTAAAACTGAAGAAATGCGCCGGCGAAAAGATTTTTCAATCCAACGATGAAATTATCTTATTCACAAATACCTATTTTGGTATAAACAATACTTTTTCAATCCAAAACATATGTTTAAATAAAGAAAAACATATTGACTCACTTTCGATATTTAATAAGATATTTATTTATCCGCTGAACTTTTCACAAAATCATCATTGCATCAAGAATATCTATAATAAGAATAATGGAAACATATCTGTAGCTTTTTTTGTGAATAGACGAAAATATGTTGTACATATTGAGCTTCAAAGATTTCAATGAAGTTCTGATTATTTTTAAATCCCGAATATCATTTTCGAATACGAGAGAAAAGGGGATTGAGTATGAAGTGGAGTGGAGATCACTAGAGTCGAAGAACATAAGAGAAATATATTAGACAATATTGCAATAATCTTCATTAACTTCTGCGTAATAATTTGAATGAAATTAATCTAGAAATAACAATTTGAGAGAAAGTGAATAAGAGATAATTCCATTGTTGATAATTATACTAAAAATGTTGACAAGATCGTTGAATCGAAAAGAAAATACGTTTTCTTGCAACTACATACGTAAATAATGCATTTTTATATCGTATAATTCTAAGAAAACCTTGGGTTTCACCCGTATAAAGAAATCTTTCCGTTTATTTGAGGAAACATATATACAGTTGAAGATGTTTCCATCCAATCTAAGTTAACAGTGACCAAAAGGCCGAAAAGATGCTAGTCATGTTGAGTTTCCAAAAGAATAAAGATCATAAGATGAAATTCAAATACCAGATTGAATAAATTACAAAAGGAATAAAACACGTAGCCTTGGTGTAGAGTGTATGTATTTTACTCGTCAGTTTGAAGCTGAATTTGATATTATCGAAGTATATCACATTTTCAAAAACTTGAGTGAAGAAAGCACGTAATCAGTAACGAAGCGAATTGTCAAATCTTCAAATCGTATGAATTGACTTTGTTACTAATGGGGTTCATTTCCCTTTGGGAAGTTTCTACCTTAACTAATCGTTAGTTTTAAGCTTTGGTTACCAATCCCTAAATTAGAATTTTATCTATAACTGAAGGAAAAAGCATTTTGTGGTTAATAGTTAAAAGGTGGATAGTGCAGAGTACTGTCCTAAGTACATAAATGTCTGTATTTTTTTTCAAAAAAAATCCACGATTCTGATGTTATTTTACTTAGAAGAGATGTTGTTGCATTATTAATGTTTTTGGTAATTGACATAATGACAATCTGCGTCAGTGCGTAAGATGATGTTTCATTCAGTTGAGGTTTGTTAAAAACTACTGTGGAAATAAAGTTACTAAAAATACTTTTGTATCATTTTTCTCAAGATCTCCCTGTAGGAAATAGTTAAAACGTTTGTTACTAAATCCATTTGAAGAGTAAATTGTTTTTTATAGGATGTTAGGATGAAATTAATATTTGTTTGGTATGGGTAAGAGGTAAAACTCCAGAAATATGTTGAGAAAAAAAATATTATTCTTTCACTCGACACTTCCTTAAAGAGAAATAGTAATTGTTGTAGGTGTTTCGAAGTTGAAGTCAAAATGGAGAAATACAGTCCTTTAGAATAGATCGGGAAAATAAATATAGCAGAAAACGGATCACTACTTCTCGTGCAGATGGAAAAATAAAAACCACTGGTCTGTCCAATCGTTAAAAAAGTGTAGCTCGTTTATCGTTGATAAATGATGAGGGAGTTATCGTTTCCAAAAACAACAGTTCAGGGGCGGAGAAGCTGACGGAAACCACGAAGAAAAATCGACTGCAATAGGCCAAACAACACCGACGTATGTCTGTCTAATGCAGACTGGAGTTGAGCTTGTAGTAGTAGTAGAGTAGAAGTTTGTAAATCACTATTACTATAATAATTTACAGGAATGCTTATTCATGTTTATTGCTGATTTTTTATCGAGATTTATATTAAATCTTTATGTTGATACTGAAATAAGAGTTAGTAAATTATCTTTAATTTTATTTATTGATAACTGATGAACGTTTTTTGAACAAGAACTTCGAAAAATTCAGTTTGGTAATTATATAATCTCGTGTTTACATCGTTTTTTTGGCTCTAAGAACTTGAGAAATCAACCGAATCACGAAAGAAATGGAAAACATCTCATTTGAAGATTTTATATGGTTTTCACACCTTTAAATGATAATATAAACGCACCTTTTTGATTATAATAGTTAATACTTTTTTGTAAAGCAACGAAGGTCATATTTTTTTGTTAATCCAGTCAAAAAAACCAACATTTCGGAAAAAAATCGTGTTAAAATGTTTATTTATAAATTTTTTGCAATTAAAATTTTATTAATGTTTATTAAAATTAATATTTTTTTTATTAATCGTATACAAAATTCATGCATGTTGGGTTAGGTTTGAAAAAATTGTTTTTGCTTATATTATTTTCAAGTCAAATAACAATATTTTTGTGAGAAAAGATCAATTTTGAAAGGAATTGTTATTATTTTAATCTGTATCAACATGAAAAATCAACATTTTTGTATAATTTCTTCTAATTAGTTTATTCGTATGAGCAACTTTATCCAGATTGCCTCGTAGAGATAATTACCCATCCGGTTAAAGTCATGGTGTGGTTTATCATTTCAGTTAAAGCCTCTTTACATTGTGGAAGGTACCATGCCGAGCCAATAGAAACGAGTAGTAGAAACTACTACTACAATTCGAAAAATGATTTCCTGGTGATGCAGAATACATCTTTATATACGATTCTGCTTTTCTGGCTGAAAGAAACCTCAATATCTTCCTTGATATGAGCCTCACCAATAAGCGAAAAAACTTGAAACTCCCATCAGGGAATGGTATCACAAGAGACATGGAAGCAAATAATAGAAAGCATCAATTATTAGCAATAATTTTATTAGATATTCGTTAATTCATATTTCACTTTTATATACAAATAAACCGCTTTTCTTATACAAAATGTTGTTTATATGATCTTGATAATCCAATCTTATAAGAATTGGTTAGTAATAAAAATAAATTTATTATCTCATGTTCCGTTGGATTTCGAGAAATATATTGAATTTTTGTAAACAGTCCCGTTAAAATAATCTCACCTACTTCTGTCACGGTATTTCATTTCAAGATTTTATTTATTGACCGTATTTCACACGTTACCCAGACAGACAGTCTACTTAGTGACATTATTTTACAGTCTTTGTGGAAATATATATTTTTCAAAGGTTTGAAATAAAAAGAACAAAGAGTCTTAGCCACCAAAAATCGACCGAACCGTTCGACAAGAGACGAACGAAAATATCCCAATATACAAAGGAGCGCGGTGTGTGGAAAATCAAAATTGGAGGATCGGGGATTTATACGATAGAGAGATGTGAGCGGTATGAGGAGCGAGTAGGAATACACGCAATGGTGTTGTACAGAGAAAATATTAGCAATAGTTAGTATGATATATTTGAAAAATCACCAATAAGACTGTTATTTATTGAATAGTAGGATGACGAGTAAGTTTAAACACGAGATATAATTAAGTTGGCGATATTCATACTGAATACACTGTATACAGGTCCACCACACCAACAATCACATTCACATATCATTAATATTGAGCTGTGGAAAAAATACATCGTTACATAAATGTTAAATACTAATCAATGATAATAATTTCCATATTGAAAAACTGTTATATTTTATTAGAACCAATAATGTCATTTTGTTGCCGAAGAAATGCAAATAGTAAAAGAAAGAGACAGATGTCTTAGAGCCTTGCTTATTGGGAATAGGTATTTTGTTCTCATTGTGGATTATACACGCCGTTCTAATCAATCATCTTTTGCCTATTTTCTGGTAAAACCATGATTCCGTCACTAAAGTCACTAGACGAAAGTGATTTTCACCTTTTTTGAAGCCAGTTCTACATTATTTAAAGTAATTTTGCAAAGATCGAGACAAATTACAATCCAACTGTGATATACAGTGGATACATCAAAAAACTTCTAACCAAACTATATTTTTTAAGTGTTACAAGATGTGTATGTGCATTCAAGCGCTGTGGTGATCGAAGTAGCACATCCCTTATTTTTCTTCGTCTGCTTGAATCAAATTAATTGTTGATATAAAATATAATCTTATCAACAGTTTGACCAAGTTCAAGCAATCTAATCCCGCCGCACGAATAATCTTTTTCAAAATTAATGGGATATTCGACAGTGGTAAAAAAAATATTTTATGGCCATAGATCTCAAAAATTTCTAAAGAGAGATTTTTTCTCAAAAAAAAAATCATTAGATTTAAACATTGTGTCAGTGATATCACTAAATAGTTCACAGTTTAATTTATTTTGCTTCAGCTTGCTGTGCATCAATCATTTTTAGTCGAATTTTTCAAAGAAAAATTAGACTATTACGGTAGGCATGCTAGAAGAAAAATGGGGGGCACATCATTTTTCCCATGTTTTAAGACCTCGTGAACACGATTATGATGGTTTTTCGAATGTCTGTAGTTATATATATATATATATATATATATATATATATATATATATATATATATATATATATATATATATATATCTATATATCTGTTTAAGCTACAATTCTTATTTTCGTCTCTCGAGCAATTGCTATAGGTCCGATTTGGTTCAAAATTAGCATACATGGCTTTTTTGGCGGCGGATTGATGTTATTAGAGTTTGGTTGAAAACAAATTAATATTTCGAGGGATCGCAGTGCAAAAAAAGTGTTTTTTGACCTTTGCTCACCTCTGCAGCTCGAACGAAAAGCGACTGAAAAATGAAATTTCACATGTAGGTTCAATTAGTTGCGAGATGATTTCCTGTCTAAGGTCGAAACTTTCCATCTCCACCCCTTTTCATTTTATGGTCATTTTTGTTATATTTTCTTATTCTTTGGCCAGAAAAAGTTTAACTAGAGAGTTCGAACTTCGCATGCAAGTAGGGGTGATGTTGAAGAATTGTCTTTCTCAAGTTCAAAGTTTTCTTCTTCGGTTCTTCTAGCATAAAACGCCCGAAATCATTTTGATCGTTGTAATTGTTGAACTGGACCGCCTCCCATTTAATGGATAATACGTGTATGATCGTTGCTAGTGTGATTTTTTTTTACTTCACATTTTCGAAATTTCTTGTCATTATGACAATTTTTTCTTTGTTGTCAATTGGAATTGAGCAAGAGGGTTCGAGACCACCGGGTCTATTGAAATTGCGAATTTTCATTCCAGAGAGAGAGAGAGAGTTAACTTGTGAAATGAAAAGTTATTGAGGAATAGCAAATTTTTCATATTAAGAAATAAGATTGAGAATTGATATCATTTCCAAGAATTCCAAAGATTTGTTTGTGTATTAGTTAAATTCTTCATTCGACGAAAAATTCGACTTTCGTGATGGAGCTCTGCTGCTCACGGCTTTTATTTTCTTGTGGTTAACAGACAAATTTACGAGTTTATATCTAAATTAAATTTTGTTCTGTATATTATCATACCAAGCTGGTTTGGAAATGACTGGAAAAGTTAAATGCTCACAGATTTGCTAAAGTAGGTGCGGATAAACCCTTTGTAAAACCTGAACCCTGAGTTTAGCTGAGTATACGACGTGTAGAGACATAGAGAAAGCAACCTCTATCCACATTCTCTCGGAGTGTGAGAGACTACGTGTAAACCTGAAGATCTTTGGCATAGAACGAAGGCCTTTGGTGAATAAGAAAGTATGCAATCCTTGGTAGGTTTCTTCTCGAACAATATCTTGTCATCATTGATATGTAATAAATAATTGTGATTAATGAATCAATTATTAATAAATTATTATTATATAAATGAAATCATTTAATTAATCCTATTATTGTTGTTATAGCGCCTAATGCACCTAATAAAGGTTTTCTCTATAGTATAATTTTTTTAAAATAGCAAAAACATAAGATTGAATGATTGCAATTGCTAATTCAAGGGTTAGAAGTGAAATTTGAACAATAATTAATAAGTTTACTAAAGTAATTGCTATTATTGGGCCTGTATTCCATAATAATGTTATTAATAAAAGGCTGATAATCGAATAGCTAAAGTTTCTGGTCGGATAATATTTCTAATAGTTTCATTACACACTATAAAAGGTATAAGAACTGGAGGGGTACTAAAAAGGCTAACACATAAATAGTATTATTTAGCCATCCTGAAGTTCCTGAAAAGAGTGTGATAAAAGGAATAGCTATAAACAATGAACATCTTCAATGCCAGATCCTTTACATAGCAATGTGTATTACACAGGGAATTAGACATACCTACATATCATTTCCAGTTTCAATGTCATTTTGATTATAAAGTTGTGTCTAACTGTCAAATATCAAATTTTTAGCTCTAACATGTCTTTATACTTGAAGAATGTGTATACATAATCATTTGATGAAAAACCTGAAAGATAGATATGAATAAAAAAATGGCTAAAGAAAAATAATATATGATAATATGGTTCAGACAAACTTTTATGAAATTTCAATTTTACAAACATTGGATAAATATAGAGGACAAGAACACCATTAGGCCTCTTTTATGCATGGGTTTTTGTCGCGGGACGACAAGAACCGCGGCGTTATTTCATGAAAGAATAACCAAGCGTTTCTTGTCGTGTGTCGTTTTTAAATTTGATCAGTTTCAACTGTTGCAAGTGGACCACACAATGTGATTAAAAATGGATCCATGCGTTTTTACGTATTTGATATATAAAAATTTCGTTGAAAAAGACGCCAGAGACGTTGGGATGTGCATCCAATTAATAGTGCAAGACTTGGACATAAGTCTGCTTACAAATATAGAGATGCTTTCGCCAACCATTTTAGCAGTCCTGCCTGCAGGACAACGACAAACGATAATTAACGCGCTGCATAAAAGCACCAATTGAAATCAATGTACTTTTGAAACACCTATCGCGACGCGTTTTTTAATTTCACGCGGCAGGATTTCAGTACGCCGCGACACAGGCGGCGAGCGGCTGATTGACGTCGATGCATAAAAGCGCACATTTAACAACGTGCTTTTAGATAACGTCACGTTTTTTGTCGCTCCGCGACCAGCGACAAAAAACGCGTGCATAAAAGAGGCCTTATGCACGTATTCTGAGAAAATTATACTGTCCCGCCACCCAGATCACAGTATTTTGAGTAACATAGATCCTTCATATTTTACTGCAGTGTAATTCTGATAAAAAAATAGCAATTTTGTGAAGAAATTATGGATCATCTGGACATGAATAACATTCTACTAGAGAACATTCTGTTTTCTGATTAATCTACGTTTATGATAAATAGTGATATAAGAAACCACGTTGTATGAGGATTGGCCACACTCCAAGCCCCCCAAAAAAATGCGAAAAAAATTATTGCTATCACTAGTTAATTCGTTTCCGTAATCTCCACATAGTGCTAGAAGACATCTGGTTTCAATAACATCAAGCGTATCTCTGTTTCGTAAGACATAGTTGTGAATATTTCCTGCTTTATTTTCAAGTAGACGGATAGGTAGAAATGAAACTATTGAGTAGTCACCGAGGTTCCCATTCATTGAATGAATTGCCAAAATATCGACAATATCAACAACAGTTTATATTATTTGTTCTATTAGTTTGTATGTAGTGTCAAAAGTTCATAGATTTCTCTATCGTTCAAAATCATCTTATGTCCGCAATTATTTCTGCTATCAATTGAATTAATAATAGTTGGTAGATAATGTTTTAGTATAGCGTTTGCGAGGGTAGTTGAAAAATTGAATGCCATTAAATTTGATTTTAATGGCATTAATTAAATTTGAAAAATTGCTGCACAATCTCCAAATGTTTGAATGTTGACCAAAAGCGTGCAAGGGTAGAAGCATCGCGTTAGATCTGTGCTCGATTTGAAAACGATGTAGACTTCTTAAACCGAATTGTTAGTATGGATGAGACTTGGGTACATTTCTAACAAAGCAACAATCGATGGAATGGCGACACTCTGGTTTTCCAAGACCTAAGAAGTTTCGTGTCCAAAAATCTGCTGGAAAAGTACTTGATTCAGTTTTTTGGGATTGCCATGGAGTAATCATGGCAATTCAAGGTAGAAGAATAACTGGAGATTACTTTTCAACATTACTGACCAATCTACGGGAAAAAATTAAAAAGAAAGCTATCAAAAGGTGTTTTGTTTTTGCAGGAAAACGCGCCTGCACTCAAATTTCATGTTGCCATGCAAAAAATTCGTGATTTAGGGTTTAAATTACTAGAACACCCTCCTTATTTACCAGATATGGCTCCCTCCGATTATCATCTGTTTCCTCAACTGAAAAAAAGTTTAAAAGATCGTAAATTTTCTTCCAATGAGGAGGTAATAAAAGCTTTGGAGGTCTGATTTACAGAGCAAGAAGAAACATTTTTTTTAAAGGTCTAGAGACGTTGCAGGTTCGCTGTTATAAATGTATCCAATTAAGAGGAGAATATGTTGAGTAATAAAATATTTTGACATTGAAATTTTGTTTGGTTCTATAGTAGGCTAAGAATTTTTCAATATATCTTCGTAAGTTTATCATAATAAATAATTGAAACATTTGGAAATCATGTTAGAGATTCGAGAATTGAATTTATAATTAGATATTGTACCATTTTTCATTGAATGGTAAACTAGTAATACAATGAAATCAGCCAAAAGTAAATGATGAATTTTGGATTAATTTAATCATTACACACGTGTTTATATACAGCCGTTCAATGTAGATATACATAAAGTCTTCCTTGAACCCACATCTCTAATACTATTGGACAAAAGGTATTTCCTCAACATCGATGCAAAATATATACATTTACAGGCCTTTAAGGCAAATGACTTATTTTTCTTTTCTTGTCGGTATTTCACTGATTTCTTCTCCACATATTGTGATTATTGCTTTCCTATTCGGTTCTACCTCTCTAATATCCTTCAAAACTGCATCAAACGTTTTTTTCCTCAGTCTTACCCTCCTTCTAACTCCTTCCACTTAATGATCCTTTTTTAAATTTATTTCCCGGATCCTTTTAGTATACCCCTATCATATTACTCTTTAAGCTTTCATGTATCTTGATGGGTATTTTTACAAATCCTTTAGTTCATCGTTAGTTCTTCTTCATAGGTCTCCACTTGTTTTATTCCCTCAAAAATCTTTCTCAACACCTTCATTTCCAATATAACCAGTTTTGTTGCTTCTGCCTTTGTTAAAACCCATATTTGGTATATTCTAATTTTGGCTGCTCTAAATATTACGTAATAATCCCACGTCGTCTGTACTTCCTTTGGGTAGTCTGTTATTTATTTCAGTTCCCTCTTTATTTTTATTTGACAGTGTTGCTCCCAGGTATTTGAATTTACAAACTTTTTTCTCATATTTTTTGTCCTTTCCCGCTTTGATCTCTATGTATTCCTTTCTACCAATCACATTTTGTCTTAGCATCATATACTTTTTTCTCTTGGTTTATTCTTAATCTATAATTTTTTTCAGCCTCTTCTAGTTCACAGAATGCTCTTTCCATTTCTTTCTTTGTTCTGGTTGTTGGTTAAATCGTTCGCATGTGCAATAATTTAATGTTTTCCGGCACCAAATGAAAAGCCATTGTCGATATTGGATATCTTTGTTCTAATCCCTTTTCCACAATTTTTTTCGGGATTTCTCGTAGATTAAAGGCAACATACATTTTATTTCTATCTACTGTATCATAAGTCTGCTTAAAATCTTAAAAACATAATATGAAGGCATAGATTTCACTTATAGCTTTTATCCGATACAGTCTTAAGGGTGAATATCTTCCTTTCTTGAAACCTTCTGGGTATTCCTCTTCTATCCGTTTTTGGTACTCGTGGAGTTTATTTCTCACAACTTTATACACTACATCCAGATGTGAGATCCCTCTATAATTTTTACATCTATTTTTATATCTCTTCCTGAATATTATTCCATTATTACATCTTTTAAGCATTTATTCATTCCGAATTTTATTATTCTGCATATTCTTTTCTGTATATCTTCCCCGCCGTATTTGATCATTTCTACTGGGATACCATTCTCTCCTGCACTCTTATGGTTTTTCAAATTTTCTATCTCCCACACGAGATCCTATATATCTTTTTCTTGTTCCGGTTCTTCTTCTTGTCCATTCAATTCAAAGTAATGAGCCCATCTTTTAACTCATTCATGGGGATCTATTAAAAATCTTCCCTCGTTTTCCTTGATATAAGGTACTTGGTTATTAACTGTGCCTTCCCTTGATTGTTTGGCTTCTTGGTGAAAATGTCTTTGAGTTTAATGCGCATGTATATTCTCTTATACTGTCTGAGAGTATCTTTTAAGTGTTCTTTCGGATTTCTTCTTGGCTTCTGTCGATTCAGTTTCTAGTGTACTTAGACGTGATAGATTCCTTCTGAGTTAATTTCTTCCTTTCGTGCTTGTTTTCTTCTTCAAATCTAGCGTTTGCTATGCGACCTGTCCCATTAATTTTTCTACTTCCATCTACTCCGTTTCCACATTGACGTCTATGTTCATTGTTCTCGATGCAAGATAGTCATCCAAGAGACAGAGAGAGAGAGAGAGAGAGAATCGCTTTACAATTTGTAAACAAACGTGCTGTTAACAATAGTATAAAGTTGTGAAAATCAAGTTTTATTATTTTTTCACTTATTATTTATTAAACACAAATTTTTTGGCATAATGAAATAAAACTACGAAATGTCTAAACTGCACATAAACTGTATAAGTGTCGCACCTGCCATGCTTTGTCCTTATTCATCGCACGTAACAATGCGTGCATCTTCTTTCTTGCGCTTTCACTTACCTGGAGCGAGAGTCGTTCACAAAAATCATGCCCATTGTGTAACTGGCAACCATGGATTTTCATGTTCAATGTATATAAAACTTTAATTTTGCATGAAAATTTGAAAAAAAAAAACGGTGAATGCAGTTAATTAACAAAAATAAACCTGTTTACATCTGGCAACCCTAATGCTGCGGCCGACTGAGAGCTAGCAACCTTTATTTTGATTTGTGACATAATTTTCTTTCATATGCTCTATAGTTGCAAATCAAATTAGTATATTAATGACATTAAAATTAATTACAGGTAATCACGGCTAATTTTTACAAGGCAACCTATCCTTAATCCATTCCTCAAATCCTCAAGATTCCTGCAAGATCAAGCGGTGGGATCTTAGACTATAAGCATATTTAGAAAGAAATAGTAACATATAAAATTTATAAATCTGTATGTTTGCCACCAACAATAGGAAATATATAATTGAATTATCAAGATTTCAAATAAAAATAAAAGTATTTGAATTGTTCACTAATATTTTAAAAAACTGTAATGAGCGGCTTCAGAAGTTATCGACAATCAAATGCATCAAGCTTTAATGGGTTTTTGAATAGTAAGATATGCAGATAAATGGAAAGGTAGATGGGTGACGAAAGGATTTTCACGAGTACGTTGTCACTCAGAATAGAAGAGTTGACGAAAGTTTTTTGAACAGTTGGCTGGCTAACCCACATAAAATAATTTTAGAGGGTTACTCAATTTACTGCTTCATCCAACAAAGTAAGAAATCACCTAGGACTTCTTATCGAGTTGATTATTGGCCACTGGCATACGGCAAAGCAACTTAAGACTTAAGATGATAGGGATCACGCAAGATGCTCAAGTTGCAAGATGCTAAGTTGAGGAGAAAATTACTCTCCACGTATTGTTTTCTTGTCGTTTTCAAGGTTGTTCGAGAAGTCATTCTGAGGAAGAACGCAAGGAAACACAGAACATCAGAATACAATTCCAATTTGAATAAATAAAATAGTTAGAATGTTATTATTGATATGAACTACGTTTATACGAATCGTTATGGGGGGAGTCAATTCAAATAAGAGTCTAAACAATACTGATACGTGTTATTAATAGTTGGAGAGTTAAACATCTATGCTGTTATTAAAGATAATTGTTGTTATACCATGAATAATTCTGAAATATTTGAAATAGTACTGTTAGTTTCATCTGTAAAACAATTATATGTTACGGCATTTTATTTATAACTGGTTTTAATTTTTTCATTTTATGATAAATTAGTATTTCATGCTAATAAGGACCATGAGATATAAATGATTTGCATAAAAAACACACATAATATATTTATATTTAACATTAGTTCCAGTTAAATTAAAGAGGGTTATTCGCCGCAAGATGGATCGTTCGATAAGAGGAAGTAATGATTGTACTCATTTAAAATATCCCTCGATTATGACCAAAGTAACTTTGTAGAAAGACGAAACATTTTTTATCAAAGTGTAGAAAATAGTTGCGCATACTTAACTACAGAAGGAATTTCCACTAACCCTTCAATCGAGTACTGGTGGATTAATGGAACTAACTAAACCGAAGAAAGAATTAACTAGCCTAACCAAATCCTTCACTCCTACCGCAAAGATCGCTATTTTATAGTTAAATACCCAAAAATACCTAAAATAAATTCTAGAATTCCTAAAGGCGCTCCTTCACCTACTTTTCAATGCCGATCTACCAAATAGCAATGATGTACCAACAGTCACATTTGCAGACAGCACAGCCATATTGTTGCATTAAATATACTTCAGCTTTATCTCGATTAAGTTAAATGATTGACGAATTAAAGCAGAAGAATGAAGTCTGTTCAGTCAACTTTCATAAATCGTAAATGCAAATGTCTGGAAATCATTCTAAATAATCGAGATGTACCACAATGGGACGTTGTCAAATATCGAACACACTTGGTTTGCGTCTAGCCTAGAGGAAATATATCTTCACCGATAGGAAACTAATACTAATATATTGATATTGGCTGTTAGGTAGAAAATCTAGAAAGTAATCCTTAAACTCATATCGAATTTCTAAAACGATTTCAATCGAAAGTGCTAAAAATTGTTGTAGATGTTCCATGGTTCCATGGTTTGTCCAAATTTTGTTAAAACCCGTGGTCTTCAACTGAAATCGGTCGAATCAGGAATAGAAACCTTATTCATAAGCTATAAAAATAGATTAATATATCATTAAAATACACTGACATTTAACCTTATGGTACAACTAGCAGACCAGCAGATAAAAGCGATATGGATCCATATGACCTAATTAATAGGTTTTAAAGAGTGTTAATGTATTTCCAATAAATTAATCTACTCATTAATTAGATTTGTTTAATTATAGCTGTAAAAGATTGTATTCACTTGATTCCTGTCAAGCATACCAACTGATTGTATTATCACACAATTTGCCTATCAAAGAAATTATTATAGACTGCGAATAAATAGAAAATAACAAAAAACATTGTTTTATTTTCTGATATCATTTTCCATTCGGGAAATACGAGAGAGAAACTAAAGTATTCATATCAGGTTATTGCGAAAACATTACATATTATCTCAAGTTCATAGTGCAGTTTATTTTCATCTTGTTGCACCCAAATATTGTTGTTTCTATATTTGATGTGGAAGTTTCAAAAGAAGAAAGTTCAAAATTATATTATAAATGGATTTAGAAATAACTGATCCAATAAATTTAAACATTTAACTCTCCTTCTATGTACAAGGACCAATTATTCTATTTTATACATTTTTTCATTTAAAACAAAAAGTAGGTTCATAAGAAAACTTGACCCTATCAAAAAATTTGTTCGTTTCAACATTTTTAAGTCATTGTGTAAGCGAAATCTAAAATACTTCTCTTTTTGCGATATTCTTCTACCTTGTAAAATGGTTATTGACAAATTAAAACCAGAGCAATAGGCTTGGCTTTGAATTTCTAATGATTAACCATGATAATTAGTAAATAAAAACACAACTGTTCTACAAAAATAATAAAAGATTAATAATATTTTTGGAAACGAAAATGGACAAAATGAGGCGTTAAATCACGTGACATTAAACAACAATCAGAAAAGCGTCATACCCCACGAAACGCTATGTTGTAGCTGTCATCTCTAAATTAATAGAGTTCGTTTTAAGTTTAACCTTGAAAGACAGGTATAATTTGTCATGGAATCAAGATTTAACAAAGCAAACTGCAGTAATTTGCCCAAAATTGACGCCGTTATGCTTGACAACTTTTTTGCATTGAACACCTACTTTTGTTCATCGGAAGTCTGTAGTGTTAAAACTTTTATGTAAGTATTATGTGAAGAACAAAGTCTTATTTAATTAGCAGTTACCAGTCAGAGAGTCGCATTTACCCACTGTGGAATGAAAATATTTAACTGATTTTGAGGTTAGCGAATATAAAGTTTCTTAATTAAATCATAACATTTTATATGTTATGTGTGGTTTATTATGGTAGATTTTGCAAAATTCATTTCTTTTACTATATATTCATAAATAGATACATCGGTTTTGTTTGATACTCACATCAAAATTATCTTCACAGAAATAATTTGTGGAATTAGTTGATAAAGTAAAGAAACTTGCCTCCTTGCCATTTTTAACCACTTTCTTCGCATTTCTTTATTGTTTGGAACGTATATGATTCATTTTTCTGGCGATTTTGTCGTTGTACTTTCACATTAGGGCACTATACAGTATTTATAATACGAGGAATTTATTATTTATTAAAAAACACAATTGACTGTCCTAAACAAACACAGCTGTTTTGCGAGGTATGACGTCATTCAAGACGCCATGATAGTCTTGGCTTTTTTCGCGGTCAATTTCAAGTTCAATTCTAAAAACTCAAAATAATAACGTGAAAAGCCTATTTTTCTTAAAATAATATATTTTTGGGGCGAAGTAGATGCTAAGCTATAGTTTTAAACTGATTTCCAAATTTTGTCAACTAGCCTATTGAATTAGTATTCCTACGCAAAACATTTTTGTGAAGGTTTATTCGCTCCTGCTTCAATACTGAATTGTTTGAATAGTGGAAAAATTATTTCTAGGAATTGTGAAAGCACCAGATTTGCATATACTGTTTTTTAAAAATTTTGATTCATATCATATACTTAATATAGATTTTTATCATTAAATTATAATATTCTAAGCTTGTGAGTACCTACTGGTAAACATTGACAATTTTACTTTAACTTTTTGACATAACACAAGGGCCTCGATTATACACCTGTGAAATAACATTGATAGTTACCAGTATTTTTTGGCTCTATTAGTTTAAGTTAGTAAAGATTCTCCGTCAGAATTCCAAGAGTAATATACAAGAAATCGAAAAGTGGAGTCAAGACGTCGTCGATTTTTCCGACAATAATAGCTTCCTACTTTATTTAAATTTAATGATAAGAGGTTCCGATTGTTTTCAATAATATTGTGCAACGCTTAGATATGACCTTAGGAAGAATGGAAAGCCATTCAGCTAGAAATGAACTGGGAATTTGTTGTACTTTGTATTGATAAGAAATGGAGGACAGTACCATGCAATAGAAGACTCGCACCAAATATTAAAGAGTAGTGTTTACAGAGCTCTTCATTCCTTCATTGTTGCAGTGAAATTTACTTTGTTTAATGAAGTAATTGAATAACTCGAGAACTTGTTGTTCAACGATTTTATGATGCTGCTAGAATATAATGTGTAATAAGTATTGATGGCACGTTGATTACCAAGACAAGCCACATGAAAATGGGGCTCAAATCATAGATCGCCATGGAGATTAATCTTTGGATTGTATTACATTTAATTACCCCGTGCACCATCCCGTCACGCTTGCAGTGTTCAAAATCGTTATGCAAGGTTATTATAAACAATGAACCCATTCAAAAAACATCATATATATTAGATAAAAATTTAAAATTAATAATATTCATGGCCACGAGAAGTTTTTTTATAATACTATTGAAAGCACGATAAATATCAACACGGTAGTTGAACTCGTCCGAGATATCTGCTATTAGGAAGTGCATTGTATATATAAAATTGAAATAAGTAATACTTAGCAATGACTGTCCTGCACTTAATCCATTGGACTAAGGGATGTTTCATTGTCCAAGGTTCATACAAATAGATTAAATAATTTGCAAAATGGGCTAAAATAATAATAACTGAATACAGAGAAGTCTTTCAGTATGTATAAATTGGCTTGCATGTTAGTGCGATTAATTAGGAACAAATAATAGTAGCAAGTCAACAAAAATTCCTACGTTGATCGCATGTGCGCTACATAACTTACTCAAGGTCAAAGACCAACTCTTTAGGTTTCATAATTATTTATGATAAAAAGTAAGTTCAGTCAAACAAATGGTACAAACATTTTAGTATCATAAAATTATCTACGAAAAATGTCACATGCTAAAATTCCCATGAGATGTTGAGCTTCTAAAAGTCATAAATAATGTCAGTTTGCAATGTTCACTTCGTTTTTTAAATATAATATTCGAAATATCGTATTCTATGGTTTGAACCCACCGTTCAACAATCTCTTTGAGATTTATCAAATCATTTTTTGGGTTTTGATGCATTCTTTGGATTGAAATTTCCTCCCACGCACGAATTTCGCCAAGGTCCTGAATAAATACTATGAAAAAAGATTCTTACTAAATGCTGGATGTAGTTTGGAGCCCAATACTACATTTTTATTTCGTGTAACGTTTACAGTGGCATAGCATGGTCTTGTTGTAGGAGAATCCTCTTTCGGTTAATTAAACCTCAATATTTCTCCAATAAAACCTCATACATTCGTATTATCTGTCCACTCTACAATAATTTCATCACAACACACAACAAGACGTGATTAGGAGTCTTTAGAAAAACAACATAAGTACCAACGACTCATCAAAGAACTTTATACCGGAACCAAAACAAGAATTAAAACTAAGGTAGGACTCTCTGAAGAAGTTCGAATTAATACTAGTGTTCGGCAGGGAGACAGTCTCAGTGCAACCCTATTCAATATCATAATGGATCAAATTATCGAAGAAGTCAACAAAATCAAAGCACGATATAGAATGGGTCACCGCTCCCTAAAGGTATTGTTTTATGCAGACGATGGTATTGCCGTAGCAGAAAATGAAGACGGCTTACAACGTTTACTATAAAAGATGAAAATTTCTGACGGAAAATTTAATATGAGCATCTCAGTCAACAAGACACAATCAATGGTAATATCAAAAAATCCTATTAGATGTAAATTGGCAGTCGATAGCGGAATAATACAGCAGGCATCAAGATTAAATTACCTGGGAGTGATTATATCTACTGAAAGAAACCTGATAGAGGAGGCACGATCACAAGCGATGAAAACATCAAAAGTCAGCGGCTGTCTGAGAGATATTGTGTGGAGAAACAAACCGATGAGCTCACAGAGCAAGACCAGAATCTATAAAACGTGTGTGAGACCTTTTCTCACATATGCCTCAGACACCAGAGCCGAGACATCAACAACAAAAAGAATAATGAGAACCACAGAGATGAAAATACTGTGAACTATCAAGAGAGTCACCCTCAGGGACCGAATAAGGAGCGATGACATAAGAGATGAATTGGGCGTACAGGATGTGGTGAGATGGAGAAAGATTCTATAGGGATCACGTAGAAAGAATGCCAGACAGATGAGCAAAGTGGACTGAAACTCAAAGACTGAACACAGTCAGACTTGTAGGCAGACCACCAAAGAGGTGGTACGAGAGCTGGAGTTCAGATTCTCAGAAAGATCCAGGAAAAGGGGCCAAACGTACAGGATTGAACAGGACCTGGTTCTATTGAAAGAGGAAGAAGAAGGGGCAACAAGACTTTCAGCTCGGAACAACCTCTCTTTGCGACGGGCTCTGGTAATTGTGCTTTGTCTAACCACTGACTTTCCATGTTAAGGTTGTTTAGATAAATCAGTTTTTATCGCCATTAACATTACGTCGAATCAACTCTACTCGACAGTACACTTGAATCTTGGTTAATTCGTGTGGCAGCATTCGAAAACTTTTATGTATCTCACCTAATGATTTTAAATGGAGATGTATGGTGCTGGTACTGGGTTAGTTTTCTACTGCTTCCCTTGTAATCTCAATATCCCTCGCAATATCCACTATTGAAACTATGAAACCAACGATGTGCGTGTAATAATTGTTTCTTATTCTTCTTCAGTTTCACATATTTTCCTTGCGGCTCCTTTAAACTTTTGTTTTTATTACACGAATTTGATATTTATCTTATTCCATACTATTTATTATAAAAATAAACAAAGAGAGAATAATGAAAAAAAGTAAAGCAATTCATAGAATTTGAGATTAGTCTTAACAAGTTACGATATGTTTCAATGGAGGTGTAGGAATTTTCATATATAAGCACCGACATTACTTATGAGACACTCTCTGTTTATTTAATATGAACGCATATGTAATGTTTAAACTTCGTCAAAGTATTGATATAAGTGGGAAATCAATGTACCATGCCTCTTTTTCCTTACCTATTCATGAGTTTTATACTTACTTATACTAAGTAAGTAGTCCCTTACTTAGTATCAACACTCCTATATCTACTTTTTTGCGAATATTCTAAATGATGTAGTGTTGAAGGTTCTCTTCGAGTAAATAAACGTGTTTATTGTTCTGGTGTTTCTGTATGTAGTAGGTGCCTGTTAATATTCAATAAAAAGTGTTTCAATTTTATCTTATTTGTAGTAAAATTTTGACTGAAGTTGAATAAGTCGTGGCATGAGAAGTTTTATCGACTAAAGTATTGAGAGATTGACAGGTTTGTTGATTATTCGACAAACTTAATAGAGCGAAAAATAGGGTCTTACCTTTGAATTATTTTACTGTGAAGCGATTTGCATGAAATTTTGGAATTAGGCTCATCTTACCCTTAACTTCAAAAGTGAAAATGATCTGAGCTCCGCCTATTATTTTCCAGGGATGTGAACAACCCCTTTGGAAAAATTGACATTGGGCAATTTTATCACTAGAAAACGTGTTTAATATTAAGGGGTGAAATTGTAAAGTGTTTTCTAACCCTTGCAAACAACCCCTAAATTGGAAAAATCACAAAAAATTAGTTTGGTATGACATAAGATTTAAGTATAGAGTGAATAATATTTCATGTTCTCTATTGTTTTAACCCCTTTCGACCTTTAAAAACAACCCCTTGTTAAAAATTGTTTAAAAACATTTCTTTTGATGAAATGAAAAGGATTTAAATGTTATTCCACATTCTTATAGACGATTATAATATTCTCAAGCTTTTCAACCCTTAAAACTACCCCTAAATTAAAACAGTGAATATATATCACCTGGCTTTTTCGTGGTTGGCCCCTCCGAGCAATACACATACTTACCTACATTCAAATGTGTTATATATACATGTATGAACGATGGGTATGTATTCATGCCTACGTTTCTAAAATATGTATATATGCATAAGACAATAGTTTTGGGTTTGTACTACCGTGTAGTTTCACTTTCCTCCAAATATTCACACTCAGAAATTTTCAGTTTACTAAGTAGAAAAAAATACGATTATTTTTTGGACCCTAACTCCTTCAATTTTGATGCTATCACAATTTATGAAAAATCATTTTAAAGGTAATTAAAAGAAATACAACTTTCCTTATCACAATATATAGTGAGAAACTTTTTATTTTAAAACAGTGAAGGGTCAAAGGGCTTGAGAGAGACTGTGATTGCGCTGCCGCGCGCTCTTTATACAATCATATATCCGTCAATTTTTGTGTGACAAAAAAAGTTTTTGTCAGAAAAAGACCTACAGTTTTCATCATTCTACGAGGATGTATTGATATGTAGTTAGCCTAGACCAGTTCCATGGATAAACAAAATATTGCGTTACCATAGCAACAAGTTTGACGTCAAAAAAGTAAACCAGTTACGCAGTGAATTAAAAGAAAAAAGATGTCCACCGAAATTGTGAAAATTGAAAAATTGGAGTATCGAGCCATCATCAAGTACCTTTATGTAAAAGGGTTAAGAGGTAAGCAGATTTACGAAGATATGCTTAATACCCTTGGTGACCAATGTCAGCAAGCTTCAAAAGAGGTAAATTTTCCATTGAAGATGATGGCCGATCGGGAAGGCCAGTTTCTGTATCAGTCCCCAAAAATATCGATGGATTGGCGACACTCTGGTTCTCCAAGACCTAAGCAGTTTCGTGTCCAAAAATCTGCTGGAAAAGTTCTTGCTCCAGTTTTTTTGGGATTGCCATGGAGAAATCATGATTGATTCTTTGTATAAAGGTAGAACAATAACTGGAGATTACTATTCGACATTACTGACCACTCTACGGGAAGAAATTACAGAGAAAAGACACGGAAAGTTATCCAAAGGTGTTTTGTTTTTGTAGGACAACGCCCCTGTACACAAATCTCATGTTGCTATGCAAAAAATTCTAGAACACCCCTCTTATTCACCAGATTTGGCTCCGTCCGACTATCATCTCCTCCCTCAACTAAAAAAAAGTTTAAAAGGTCGTAAATTTTCTTCCAACGAGGAGGTAATAAAAGCTGTGGAGTTCTGGTAGAGCTAGAAGAAAGATTTTTTTATGAAAGGTCTAGCGACGTTGTAGGTTCGCTGTAATGAATGTATCCAATTAAGAGGATAATATGTTGAGTAATAAAATATTTTGACATTGAAATTTTGTTTAGTTCTATAGTAGTCTAAGAATTTTTCAATATATCCTCGTACTTTATTACGTATGTTTCATCATTTTTGAGATATTATGGAAAGAATGTGGTTTTTTTAAATATTCGAAACTTTTTTTCCTAAAACAGTGATTTATTTGAAAAATATGTGTCCTAAAGCATCCATACTGCTAGAATCCATCAAACTCTTTATATTAAAGTTAATTCTAGATGGAATACTATTAATTTTGGTGAAAATGGCACTTATGAAACCCATTGACTTAGAAGAAAATAACCTTCAGCTGTTTCTCTTATTTGCATTACAGCTCATCCATTTTACGTGTAGAAGACATTTAACAGTACTCATTTTAAAGTTTATTTCAAGCACTACAAAACCCTATTTCATTAGAATGCATAAAATCTATCTGTTCGCCGCTAGATCGCATTGAATGCATCGATTAAATTTCAGACAAATTAAAAAACGGCTTTGATCTTTAATATACCGCTTAATATTGTACACTTTATAAAAAACGGATTTGTTGAGTTTTTTACCTGCTACAATTTTTTTATCATGAAGTTTCTGTAAAAATGCATATTTTTGGAGATATTTGCAAAAAACCAGTGGAAAAAAATTATTGGGTTTTCTGCAAAACCTTACAGTACAGTCTTAAAATTAGGCCTTCCATCGATATCCGAGGTTATTCTGAAAAAAAATTTACACCACCGAGAACCACCCCCTGGGTGAGTGCGGAGTTCAGATCATTTTCTCTTTTAAAGCTAAGGGTAAGATGAGCCTAATTCCAAAATTTTATGCAAATCGGTTCACAGTAAAAAAATTCGGAGTAATAATTCGATTCATTCGGTTGAAAAGCCACATGGGGATCTAGTACATGAAAAATCAATCAACCTCGTATTAAAGCGAAAGAAACTGATTTTCACTCAAAAGAATGTTGCTTATTATGTGGCGATCAAGGAACTGAGGTTGTTGAGAAGAAAAAGTTAATGCTTTTTTATTAAAATAAACCATTTTAAAAGAAGTTCGAGATCGTTCTGATTAGGTTAGCAGAAGGTGATGTAGCAGACCTTAATTTTGAGTACGATTTGATTTCTGCTTAACCTATACGGGGATTATCTGAAATTTTTCCGACCTTAATCTGAAAATGTCAGAAATTATCAATATTGGGAAATATATTCGCGCATGTATATGATAATGGTATAAATGGCAAGAAGTTTCGAGTTTTTTAAAAACCAATACGCTTTCTCGAATGAATGAGTAGTTACACTTGGTATGGAGACTCTGCACTATTAATTACGACCATAAAATCTTAAGCAGCAGAAGTCGTATCAGCTTAACAAGCGTTCGGCATCACCAAAAACTGTGACAACCAGAAATATTATAGAATAAGTTCACCAAATAGTACTGTAGGCTGGATAAAGGTTAGAGAAATAGAAGAAGTTAACGGCAAGAACCCATTTGCCATGTACTGAAGAATTATGTATGCGTGAATTAGTGCCTCGTTGAACACATTGGATCTAATCCATAACTACACTGAAACAAAAAAAAACAATCAAGATAGTGGATTGATAAAAAGGAAACTGTTCCTAAAAAGGCTAACACCGTTTTATTGGTCAGAAAAGTGATGGCGACCATTTTTTTTGGAACAGTCTTGTGGTAAAGAAAGAAATTAGAAGAAAAGATCGCATTAGAAAAAAGTGCTGTTCCATGAGAAAAATACACTTAAATTCAGGTATTGTACTTCAAATAGATTGAGCACCTACCGTATTCACCCCAGCGACTTTTTCCTGACCTTCACATGCATTTGAAGAATTTCCATTAGAAGAGAATGTTTTACGTGAACGGATATGTTAAGGAGAAAGACGGCAACTATTATAAGGGTGGAGTCTCGTTGGACGTGTGAAGACTTAATAGGAGTTTAAGCTAAAAAATAAAACATATTTATAGAAGAATGTCATGCTTCGAGTTTAGGTCGGGAACTTTTCAGATAACCCTTGAATACAACAATCGTTATAAATTCTTCCTGAAATTCACCATTGGAAGTAAAATTGGCCGTAGTCAAGATGAATTTGTAAATATTGCGATGGAGGAAATATTTAAAATTCTAGAAAACAGCGATGATTGCAGTTTATATTGGATGAACTGGAGAATATCTGCATAAATCTAATTCATATCATTACTAATAACATTGTATAAAGAATACATGCTCTACATACAATGCTAATAGTATTAATAATTAAATTGTACTAAATATATTATTTGCTAAAATTCGGCAATATTTAGAATCACGATAAACAGAAAAGGTGATTTTTAGTAAAAAAGTATATCGGCAGTTTTTGTAAATAAATTTATGATCTACAATTTTTGTCTGATCTATTTTTTTATAAAACTTACTGATTACCAGAAATATACAAAAAGCCTAAAATTTTACCTTTACCTTCTTTCAATGAGGATTTTTGTGAAATTATTCCTAATGCTATTGTTATTTGTAATATTATTTATTGTAAATGGGCAAATTTTCAATAAGTGAAAGGTTTTGATATATATATATATATATATATATATATATATATATATATATATATATATATATATATAGTTGCGGTACCTAAAGTAATTTACTTGATCCCTCAAAGTTACCACTGTATAATAATTCATTCATAAAAACATTAACTAGAATTCGAGAGTTATTAATTTTCCCTTTACTTTGTTGGCAACCCCAGGAGTAAAAGACAGTATTATCTCTCTGGTCTATCGAAAAAGTGAGTGAGGAGTAGCATAAAGAAAACGCAGAAGACGAAGCCGTGAGAACAAAGTGGGACGTAGAAAAGCCAGTCATCAATAAATTAAAAGCCTACCAGACAAAATGCGATCGATTTGTAGATCGCTGCACTATTGCGTGTACATTCCCACCAGTTCTTCCTCGTATTTGTCTCCCGTCGGCCCCTAATTTCGTTGTTTTTTTCTAACCGCCTTTACGTTTATGGTTTCAGAGGAAAAGTTGGAAAAATTAATTATATATAGCATCATTATATTTATTGAAAATAATTTTCTGTCACTTTACACCTATTTTTAAAATAATTTGTCACATTGTACATAAGTATCCTTGACATTTATTGGGAAGCAATATTCCCTATATGATCCACTTTCCTTCACAAATTTTATTTTTATACTTTCAGTGCATGCTAAGCCTGTACCACACGATGCGTAAAAAGCTTCCAACGTTGTACGCTGGTATGAGTGGACGCATCGTAAGGTCGTAGTGCGCATGTCACTCGACGAATGCTTTGCTTCTAATATTGGCATTGCAACGTTGGCCATGGAAAGTCGGTTTATTTTTGACCCGCGTCAAAGGAGTACCCAACATTGGAACGAAGCTGGAGCCAACACTAGTTGTACAACTACACACACTTCTTGTTCTCTTGCGCGTGATTGCTACGTGTTTTGTATGAAAAACAAAAGTTACCAATATCATCCAGTTTATTTTAAAAGAATCAATATCCACCGTATGCTGTTCATCACATTTTTGCCATATTTTTATTTATTTAGGAAAGTTTAATTCTAAAATTTTATTTGTATTTACAGTATTTACAACAGATTTTTCATGTTCTACTATGTTGTCTGGTAGGTATTCGTTCAGTAAACAATTCTATTGTCTTTTGAAGGAATGATTTATTCTCTGTTTGCCTTGGGCGTTATTTTATTTACAAAAGTATGGAGTGAAGAAACGAACAAACCCTCGATATATCGACCTGTATGAAAAGTATCCCATTCAGTTGAATAGTGAGCACCTCGGCTATAAGAAAAATAACTTTCTGCTTGATGCTTGGACAAAACTAGCCAGAAAATTTATTTTTTCTCGGTTGTCTCCAACGCTGCGTCCAGTCTTCTTCCAATATTCAGCCAACGTTGGAAGGTTAATGTTGGCGCAAAAGTTGAGCGCATCCACTGGTACAGGTTTTAGATGGTTTTAAAGCAATTAAGTATTATATTATCCAGTGAAAAACTATTAGAACCAATGTTATTCTCACACACACTACATTTTATTGTCTAATAGATTATATTTTTTCACTATTGCTGTAAAAATATTTTTCTACGTCCATTTCTATAAACGTCAAAAATCTTACTATCAACATTCCTTGTAAATGACATTTAACAATAACATGCACGTAATGAGATCTCACAACATACACGTGCGTTTTGAGACAAAAACTTAAACTCAAATTTTTATTTACGTAAGACTTTATTTGGTCTATTTACACAAATTTAAACAAGTAAAAAAATAAAAACCTTTAGCATTAGCGAGATATATTAAGGATTGATAGGGTGATGCCCCTAAATGCAGGCAGCACATTATGTAATTTCTTTAAAAATATGACACGTTTTCTTAAGTAGCATGTTATGAAAATGTCGTGTCATTTATATTGTCAATTTCTTGAACAAAATATTATTGTATCCGAACATTTTCTCAACTTTATCTACGAATATGTCTGATAGTAGTGAAAGTGATAAAATTATGAGAACTCCACCGGAGATTTTAGAAAAAGCTCAATCTGCCACACATAATTTGTTATCACTAAAATCCAAAGAAAGGTACGAAATTACCTTTATTTCTTAATTACAGAAATGGAAAATGCATAAAACAGGTTGTGGGGATAAACACAGTCGGTAATACACCACGTAAAATTACTGAATTTCTTGAGCTGCCAGAACCAAAGCAATACATCGGCTATTTTTTCAGGAGATCATTAGCCACTATGTTAGTTGATGCAGGAGGTGATACGTTATCATTAAAACGACTTGGTGGCTGGCAATCTTCTACAGTAGCAGAAGGCTATGTAAATCAATCTCTTAAAAATAAAAATGACAACGCATTACGAATGTCGGAGGCAATTACCAATTATCAATCTTCGTCTTCTGATGTACCAAGCACTACTACAATTATAAATAACCGTTCATCACCATTAAATATTAAGGCAAAATCGATTTACTATAATTGTTCAATTGTTATTAACGACTATTATAATAAAGTTTAAATAATAGCGATGCTTTTTATTTAATGGAAGAAAATAAATGGGCGTAGAAAAAGTATAGTTACGTTACACGAGTTGTGAGACCATTACGCACTCATGAAATTTATAAAATTTTTCTTGTTACGTAATATACTATTTTATATATCATTCTCAACTATTTATTACCTCCAAAGCACACCATTACGACTTCTAGACATCAATTCAATTCGAATTAAAAAAAAAATAAATATGTGAATATTTTAGAATATTTTAGTTTTACTGATATGTATATAATACTGACAACACTGCTCGTTACGAGTGCGTAGTTTCCTTTGTGCATCCGACGTTTGTTACCCTTGAAACCCTTCGCTGCTGCTTGTTTTCTTGCTGCGTCGTCCGCGACCATTGTCAACCTGCATCCGACGTGGAGAATGCCGAAAACTACGCCTCGTCCACGACACTGCAATCCACCGACGCTCGATGGAGATTCAGGGCTGGAGTAGAAATTTATGGAATAGAATTTAATGTATTATAACAATCTACTTTACCAAACAAGAAAGTTTGAGAGTGGTATTGGTCCTATTGTACATCAGATATTTTTATAAAAATCAATGTCTGGTAGCTGAAGTTGCTCAGGATTGATAATTATGACCACAAATATATTTTTTCAAATTAAACTAATAGTTCAACATTTAATAAAGAAGCACAACAGAATGTACTAGCCTGTATTACAATTTCGCATTAATTTAAAGATATGTTCTTACTCTATCGATAATCAATTGTGAATAAATAATACAGTGAGCCAGTATTTAGGAATAACAGTTTGATGAATTTGTAGAAATTATCTTATGTAATTATTTGTCTTGTTGTAAAAAGAGAGATATAGATGATTATGTATGCGTAATAAAGATGTAAGTAGTAGTATAAACAATATGTATTCATAAAAACCTACATTGAAGTTGACTGCTTACCTAAAGTTTTTTTAAACCAAATGAATAAATTGAGCAACAACTATCACTTACATAATGGAACTGGATCTGGAAATAGCTTAATACGATGTCGATATAGTACAGTTTGACGTATGGTTTCACGTGTTGATTCCAAATAATGTTATATAGGAATTGAACACTTAAATACCTTGTCGAAACTTTCAGCTACCTTGTGATGTAGGGATTTGTGATATAAGTAAGCAATTTTTCACATTAAAATAACGGGACTTAGCTTAGTTACACTTGTCCATTCATTATTTCTGATTATTTTCTACGATATCCCACACTTCACTTAGGGTTTGCGATCTATTTTGTGTCGTTTTTATCTCCAATATTAGTTTGTATCGACTTTATATTAAGAGTTATTTTGATTACGAAACCTATTGCGTCAAATTAGTCCTTCGACTAAGATGTTTTTTAATAAGAGTCCCCAGCTCAGCATTGTATATTTATGTATGTTAAGGGTACATAGATTATGCGTTGGACGTTCAGCTGAGTTTCTGAGCTCCTAAATTATCTGGAGTGAAGAAGTTTGTTGGTATCCTGGGGGTAGCAATTGAGAAATTATATTTGTGGATTTAATTATAAAAAATAACAATTATACATGTATATATAAGAATAATTACTCTAATTTCTTATTTCTCAAAATGTTCTTGATTTTAGGTCTCTTGTGTCTTAAATTTTGACGTTTCGACTTATCTCTAAGTCTTTATCAAAATATATTTTGATAAAAAATTCATCTTTCTTTTAAAAATTATAAAAAAAACTAATTTTAAGACAAATGAGACCTAAAACAAATAGCATTTAGATGCATTGATATAAGAACAATTATACTTGTGTTTCGAGATGTTCATAAATTAAATTTTAATTATGAATACATTTTTTTTTCAATTTTTATTATTACAATCATTGTATGGTTGAATTATTTTCAAAATATTATGTACCCCTTTATATTTCAATAGCATTTATTAAAAATTACTCAATTCTTTTTCTAATTATTTATTATTTAGCAAATAATATAGTTAATTTATATTTATAACCAATATAAAGCCAGAACTCAAAGAGAAACAGAATCTCATACCACCGAAATAAATAAAAGAGAGCAGTAATAATAATTAAATTATGAAAAATAAATACAAATTTTTCAAATATACAGGATATGTACAGAATTGTAAATAAATTTATATATAGATCCAAGTAAAATCGACAACATTGCTAATCACGAGTACGTCACTCCCTCTCTGCATTCACCGTTGGTTATCCTTGAATTTCTTCTTTGCTCCTTGTTATCCTGCAGCGTCGTCCACGACCACCATCAACCTGCATCCGACGTTGAGAACTCCTAAAACGTCGACGACACTGCACACCGACGCTCGATCAATATCCAGGGTTGTATTAAGAATTAATACGCGTGCTTCATAGTCTGATATGTTTAAAATTGGAAAAGTCTGAATATAAAAATATATTTTTATTAGAAAACATTTATAATTGGTTATCATTCCTGGAATCTGTGTTCTGTCATCTACAAAGTGTGAAATAACGATATTACTAACATCTTATTTCTCGTTATGTGGTTAATGGCATTTTTAGTTGTTCAAAAATAGATATTTTCTTATATTCAATATGAGTAGTCACTTAAAGCTACTATCATAACACATTATTCTTAAATATTTAGCTTCTATAACTTCTAAGTAGTTCTTTCGATCATATTCTACTACTAATCAGTAGTACCAATAAAAGAAAAGTCAAAATTATGATGAAAAATAAACAGAGTAGATTCTAAGAGTTTTCATTTGCTGCAGCTTATGTGTGAATGATTAGATAATATACTTTAGTGAACTTATTTCTTTAAGTATAAATTCAATAAAATAAAATTATTCAAATAATTAGTATTGATGATAACAAAGTTGAGAAAGTGTATTGTGATCCTATAGGTACAGAAATGTGAAGGAAAGTTATAGTTTGTCATATAGAAACAATTACGTTCTAATAATCAGCTGAAATATCTGTTATTCAGAAAAGTTGAAATTTATTAACGAATAATGTGATGAAGTTGAATAATTAATGAATGGTTTTATTGTATGGAATAGCTAGTTGTTTTACAAGTGCTGAAAATCGCTTTTTTCATGTGAGCGTGTGTAAGACTTATAATAATAAGTCAGTAATCATATTAGTATCGTTATTAGCACTTATATTATTAATAATAATTGTTGTTTATTGTAATAGTGTTGACTATTATTCTTCACTTTTAGAGTTGGCACACTATTTATCATATTAGAAGTCAGTTTGTTAGTCAGTGTGTGTCAGAAGACTAACTTGGAACAAGGACTAAAATTACTGACATCAATATATACAATATTGGTTTCAATTTCTGTGGAAGTTGCTGCATTTGAAGAGTTTTCGCGAAACGTTTTTGCTTTTTGTTGTTGAAATGTCAAGAGTTTTCAGTATGTTGATATGAAGTAATTGTTCTGTCACAATTTTTTCACTAGGGAATAAGGCAACACAAAATTTGTGATTTTTATATAGAGCTCTCATTTTCTCACAGAAACGTCACGTTTAATGCTAATTTTGCCTGGTAATGAAAATATTAATTTTCTTAGCACCAAGCATCGGTTGTAGGAACAAATAAAGAGTAAATGAGCGAATTAATTCCATGAATTGTGGGAATTTTTATTTTTTTCCTCGGCATGCAAACTCAGTGTATAAAATAAATTCGGGTAAGATGATGAACTGTTCTGATCCAGTTCAAAATAAGCAGATGTCGCGCAGTTTTTCCCAATGTGGATGGCTTGCTATAATAGTGTTTGTTTTACATTAAATTCTACCAGTTAACAGGTGGAAAATTTCATACACTAGTAATTTTTCGGTATGTCTAGTCATAGTGTAACATTCGACTCAGATTTTTTACTGCAGTTATTTCATGCGTCTATAAATTCATCCACACAATCATTATACTTTATATAAAACATATTCCGACAAACTTCAAGCAGAGCCTATATAATTTACCAGACAAAATGAGACAGACTTTGAAGATGTATGAGGGATATAAAGTAAATAATTTGTTCCTTTTATCATTGTTTGTAATGTTTTTAATTCAAAGCAAAATTCCTATAATGTACAAACGTAAGGAGAACTCAACTTACTGTAGCTGAAGTGAAAATTATTTAAATAGAGCGATAAGAGTAGTACAAGAAAGCTAAAATATCAACCAAGCTGCCCAACGTTTTTTGGACAAAATTCAAGCAAAGAATGTCTACGTCTATATTATTGAATCCAATGGGTCAAACTTCTGTATTTCTTGAAGAACGTGACATAATTTTATTAGGTGTACTCAGTCACATAACGCACTATCTGCAGCTCCTAGCCAGAGCTTTCTCTTTTATTACACGTCATTAAACTGCAGCCAAGAGAAAAATTTCTATATTGTGGTATAACAAGCTACTATGCGAAATCTGTGTAAAATACACTATAGTCAATAAACTGTGTTCAAAGCAACTACGATCATTCCATTGCATAGTACTGCTACTTCGGAATATGCTTATCTTAGTTTACAGATTAACATCAACACATATTAAAAAGGTATAGTTAGTCTCCGCAACCCAGTTGTTCCACAATTTCGGAATATGCTTATCGTAGTTTACAGATTAACATCAACACATATTAAAAAGGTATAGTTAGTCTCCAAAACCCAGTTGTTCCACAATTTCGGAATATGCTTATCTTAGTTTACAGATTAACATCAACACTTATTAAAAAGGTATAGTTAGTCTCCGCAACCCAGTTGTTCCACAATTTCGGAATATGCTTATCTTAGTTTACAGATTAACATCAACACATATTAAAAAGGTATAGTTAGTCTCCGCAACCCAGTTGTTCCACAATTTCGGAATATCTTAGTTTACAGATTAACATCAACATATATTAAAAAGGTATAGTTAGTCTCCGCAACCCAGTTGTTCCACAATTTCGGAATATGCTTATCGTAGTTTACAGATTAACATCAACACTTATTAAAAAGTTATAGTTAGTCTCCGCAACCCAGTTGTTCCACAATTTCGGAATATGCTTATCGTAGTTTACAGATTAACATCAACACATATTAAAAAGGTATAGTTAGTCTCCGCAACCCAGTTGTTCCACAATTTCGGAATATGCTTATCGTAGTTTACAGATTAACATCAACACATATTAAAAAGGTATAGTTAGTCTCCGCAACCCAGTTGTTCCACAATTTCGGAATATGCTTATCGTAGTTTACAGATTAACATCAACACATATTAAAAAGGTATAGTTAGTCTCCGCAACCCAGTTGTTCCACAATTTCGGAATATGCTTATCGTAGTTTACAGATTAACATCAACACATATTAAAAAGGTATAGTTAGTCTCCGCAACCCAGTTGTTCCACAATTTCGGAATATGCTTATCTTAGTTTACAGATTAACATCAACACATATTAAAAAGGTATAGTTAGTCTCCGCAACCCAGTTGTTCCACAATTTCGGAATATCTTAGTTTACAGATTAACATCAACATATATTAAAAAGGTATGGTTAGTCTCCGCAACCCAGTTGTTCCACAATTTCGGAATATGCTTATCGTAGTTTACAGATTAACATCAACACTTATTAAAAAGTTATAGTTAGTCTCCGCAACCCAGTTGTTCCACAATTTCGGAATATGCTTATCTTAGTTTACAGATTAACATCAACACTTATTAAAAAGGTATAGTTAGTCTCCGCAACCCAGTTGTTCCACAATTTCGGAATATGCTTATCGTAGTTTACAGATTAACATCAACACATATTAAAAAGGTATAGTTAGTCTCCGCAACCCAGTTGTTCCACAATTTCGGAATATCTTAGTTTACAGATTAACATCAACATATATTAAAAAGGTATAGTTAGTCTCCGCAACCCAGTTGTTCCACAATTTCGGAATATGCTTATCGTAGTTTACAGATTAACATCAACACTTATTAAAAAGTTATAGTTAGTCTCCGCAACCCAGTTGTTCCACAATTTCGGAATATGCTTATCTTAGTTTACAGATTAACATCAACACATATTAAAAAGGTATAGTTAGTCTCCGCAACCCAGTTGTTCCACAATTTCGGAATATCTTAGTTTACAGATTAACATCAACACATATTAAAAAGGTATAGTTAGTCTCCGCAACCCAGTTGTTCCACAATTTCGGAATATCTTAGTTTACAGATTAACATCAACACTTATTAAAAAGTTATAGTTAGTCTCCGCAACCCAGTTGTTCCACAAACATATATAGTCTAGATTAAAATAGACCAAAAGAAAACGAAGAAGGATACTCAGTAAAACACATATATTAAGTCTGGCACTATCGAAGAGACAGACAGACATGCTGTAGTGACTGCGGCGGAGAATACCATGATACCACAAAAAATGCTGCATTACTACCTTATATATGCGTAAAAGTTACTTTTTATTAACATCCATAATGAGATTCAATCTACCAACCATAGGATTGTAAGCTACGATCACGAACTATTAAGCTATTGAACCTATTTTACATTTAAAACCTCATTTGGATCATATAACTGACTTCTTTATTCGTTATGAAATTTATGAAATCAAGTTATTTCAATTTAAAATAATATAACAGAATCATAAAAATGTCAAATAGAACATTCTGTTTCATATAAAAAGTTAATTGATTTACGCGATATCATATAATAGTGAATCGTTAATTGCCATCTAAAGCGATAAAGAATGCAAAATATTAAGACTATCATTTCGTTTGATTAAAAATTCTATCTAAACTAAGAGAAAACTAATAGTCAGACTTTACAACCGTGTATTATACGTCAGCTACTGCATAAACATATAGAAAACACACATATCAAATCTAAAATGTGTCAACTACAGTTAACGATATCAGATTATAAATGTATTGCTATTCCTGAAGGTTTTCTCAATTTGCTGACCAATAATTACAAAGACACAATCCAAATTAACCGCGTAATTAGTGGCGTATAACACCTCGGTTGACAAGCGTCTGCGTCTAGAATGTCGCGTCGTCAAACATTCATTGCGTTTCCGTTGCACCCGCTGACCCACTTTTCTGTATGATGATGGCGGCGATGTATCTATCCGTCTTTTTCCTTCTCTGTATTTATCTCTAGCTCCTCTTTTGTCTGCTGGGTTATCCTTAATCCGGAGACGCAATAGGATTTTCCGGAACAGGATTGGAATTACGGAATTTGGTTAAGTGGGCTTACGGTAAAAAAGTTAGGAAGTAGTTGCTAGGATGGAACCATTATTAGATACTGGATTTATTTATCACAATTATTGCACTAACAAAAAAGTTTTAGGCCATAGTTTATATGTGCTTTGGGATACTGGAAGTGTTGTATCCAGTGAATTAAAATAAACAAACATTGATAGTTTCTCGCTAGTTATTCTTAACGTAAGGCTTCAAGTATGAGCGTATTAGCGATTATGACAAGAGTAAATTCGTGGACTATCGAGATGTTAGTTTATTCTAACCTGAAATTTTCCATTGTGTTAATGGGCTTGGAAAATTTTAAAAAAGTATATTCTTTCTTAACAACATTAAATACAACTTAATTTGACAAGAACTATGGTGTTAATTTTAAGTCGACAGGATTAGTATTGACAAACTCACAGACTGGGTATATTTTATCCGAGATCCGTTCTAAATAGTTACTATGTCATCAGCGCCGATTGTGTAGGATAGCGGCCGGCCTCTTTGACAAAATGCTACTGAAGACCATGAGTTTTTCGTGCTTCTTCAGACAACTTGCCTCAAATAGATTTAATGACTTAAAATTCGCGGCATGATCCATATGAACAGACATATCGATAGAATACCATATTCATGGGGCAAAAACAAGAAAATTTTATAGATATGGAAGCTCTTAATCCTGAGATACCAAGTATTAAAGGTGTGAGCTATTACAAGGAAAATATTATAACAGACATATCGATAGAATACCATATTCATGGGGCAAAAACAAGAAAATTTTATAGATATGGAAGCTCTTAATCCTGAGATACCAAGTATTAAAGGTGTGAGCTATTACAAGGAAAATATTATAAAGAATTATTATTGACCAATTCAAAATGTTGCACGCAGTTCTATACGACAAAAATTGCAGTCAGATCCCTGTAAAAAGAAATAGGATTAAGTTCCGTAGAAATAACGAAAATGATAAATTTGTGAAGTGGAAATACCCCTAAGGGAACGAAAATTCTATCATATAACCACGATAGAAATAGCTTGGCAAAGTGGATAAACTGCTACTTGCTTGACTGATTTTTTTGTATCGAATCGAACAATGAGGTTTCTGTAACAAATCGAATTGAATATAACCCTGTATTCAGTAAAACTTACTGAAATCAAATTTTTAATAGAAAACAACGACAGCAACGTTTGTTCTGTCAGATTATTTAAAAAATTGATGTAAAAAAGGTGTCTAAATATTAAAATCAACAAATTATTCCCAAGAATAAGTCCAGAAATGATTACTGGCTTGTATACCAAGGAAAAAAAATACTAATCACTCCGTTGTTAGTCGATTGGTCAAAAGTGATGTACAAGAGCAAGAGCTTATAAAATTACGGGCCACAATAATGGCACCATGATACATCTTGATCAGTTATTGAAACTAACACGTCTGTATCTTCACTTAACTTTCCTAATTGTTCGTTTGTTAATTGGACCTTTACATAAATTGTCTTTCTCTGTATTTTTTCTATAATTAACATTTTTTTCAAATAACTCTCAAACATTGATAAATGCTCAAAAAATTTGTAACAACTTTCTCAAGCTTTCGAAATCTGTTATAATTTTTTTTTTATTACCAAAAAATAATACTTTTTGTTAATGTTGACTGCATGTTCTATGTTAACGAGGGTGGTTCGAGTAGTCTTTCATTTTTCGATATAATTCAATACACTTCACTCAGCGATAATCCAACTTCTTTAGCCCGAGTGAAAAATGTGTGTTCTCGAGGCCTGCATAGTAAGCTTTCGTGGAGATGATGATCTCCTTTGGCTCAAAAAAGTAGTCGGGACCAATTCTCGGAAATACAGTGGATGGAACAGCTCATAGCCGCCGTTTTTTCTTCAATTCAGCATCGAGTTGGCGAGTTGGTAATAATTTGACATAGAAGAGCCCTGTAACCACCTTTTTAGGTAGTTCTCTAACTATCTTCGTGTTTTTCGGACCACATTGCTCGGTAAAGTCGATTATTTTGATTGTCCCTTGGGCTTTGGTGTGTACCAAGGGATCCATTTGTCCTCGAATATCACGAAATGATGGGGAAGCTTCTTCAAATTGCTCTTAAATAATATGAAATGATGCTCAAAAGTGATTTTACTGTTTTGCTTGTTGTCCGAAGTGTACGCGATACTCATTGCACCAGCAGCTTTCTCAATTCCAATTATTTTAGCTACCTCACGCACCACCACCAATCGGTGACCTTCCAATACGAGATAGATGTTTGTCACGTTATTCTTCGTGGCATTAGTTATCTGAGTACCTGAACATTGTGACCGTTGTTGTACCAGAAGGTCGTTGAAAATAGTGAGGTTAATTATAAGCCACGATAAATCCAAAACATGTAATAGAAGTCGATCAACAAACACGTATTGTTAGGAACGAGAAGCTAAAATAAGTATAACAAACCTAGTATCTAAAATTCACGTTGTTACGCCTAACATTAATATTTTGTATAAATAGCTTCTTAAGCATAATGAATGGGGAGATAGTTGTATCGTTGTCAAATAAACGTACTACAGTCACCCGCAGATTGTCGCGGGTGGGTACTGACATGTTAGATACTGTTAGTTGTTATTAAATGTGTAAGTAAGGAATATACCAGTGATTTCGAAGATGCGATTTTATTAAGTTCCCACTGTTTGTAGGCCCCTCACCTTCAATCAACACATTGTGACCCTGCCACAGGACATCGTAAACCTAAGTAGGACCACATTGAAATTCGTTAATCAATTTTTGAAGGTGTCCATTGTAGGAAAAGAGTCACCGCATCCAAACGCTCATTGATCTCGTTCCGTGATTTTCCTTTAAAAAACAGAGATCGAATCACCACCTCTTTTTCAATTTTTTTATTTCGCTCACACACGTCGTCCAAACAAACCCACGAATCTGATCCGGTTAAAATTTCAATAATAGCCATCCATCTACTAGAATGTACTACACGACAACAAATTGTTCTAGCTATAGGATAAGTACTTATCGGACTTCCTTCGTATAACATAAAATTTTTAATTCTTTTGGTATTTGTAGCTTTGAAAATTCTTCATATATTTTCGATTTTTATTTAGTTTTCTCATTCTGTTTTGTTTATTATATTCTATATTAATTTGTTGAATTTTTGCTGAAAATATCATCCATCATCAAAATCTTTATTTACGGCTTCAACTCATCCATGGGATGCATAATTCAACTTAGAAGACACAACATAATTATTTGATTTATCGCTAAAAGTAACGAAAACGATTATACCTAACAGTTGTTAGATATCATCTATGCATAAAAACTATTCCGCTGAAACTGGTCACATTAGTGTCTAAGATATATTCATTGATTTGATACATGGATAGGTAGATTAGTTAATTATGTCTGTTTTTTGGTTGAATGGCCCAATATGCTTCAGCTAATTTAATAATCAATATGTTAATTATTCTATAAAATGTTTTTGATGTTAGTAAATTCAATGTAACATTATACATATGAATATAATTCATCTCAAATGAATATTTCCGGTTAATTGCCTAGAACTGGTTTAAAATATTTATTCGATTTTTTTGTAAAGTCTGTTTATCTCAACGAATCTCAAAAATTATTAATGGTTTTTCAACAATTAATGGAATCGGATAAATTTTACCTAAATATTCTCGATTTTTACTTATAGACAAAGACAATAATTCTTCTCATAGATGTGCACGTGTCATGGAGAGACATTTTTGAGAAAACCATAATACTAATGGTAGGAATGTATATGTCGTTATCTTAATTTGATTTATCAAAGAATCTTCGATGCCACTATCGTTAAAAGAGTAATAAAATGTGAATATGACAAAACTTCATTTACTAAAGCAAGTTTCCAGAAATATTCCATTTCAATAGCACAGTATCATAGCCGTAAAGCCCATCTGGCAAAAAGTAGATAACACTGTTCAGCTATTCTCATCTCGAAAAACGTTCTTATCTCTAGGGGATATGTGGGGGTCCATGACGTGCCATAAAGCAATGGAAAGCAGGGGCGTTCTACGAAATTGTGTAAATTAGATAAATAAAGATATACAATATCACGGGAAGTACATTGGAAATCGTTTCAAAAAGCCAGAAAGAAAATAGTAGAGAATACGAAGAAATGTTCGTACTTGTGTTTATTTTCCCGAGGCGAGCATTTTTCGGCAGACAGATTATGTTTACGACGTATCGAAAATGTAGTTCCTCCCTCTAACAATCCCTCATATTTGTTTTGATTTACCATCCTAATTTCACAAAATTCCATCCGTTTCATATTGTTGTCTGTACCGGGTGTCCCAATAAGAATGGCTCTCTGCCATATCTCGGGAACCGTTTATAGTACAGCTTCGGAATAAAAAAATTATGACAAAAGTGACCTCGAGAAAAACCTGGAAATCATTTACAATTTGTAGGTCCACCACCAGAGGCCGTAATTAAATACAAAAAATTATAAAATGAATAATTTACAAATTTTGCCCAATTAAGATGCATGTAAACTATGATTATCGTATTCTTCAAGAAATTCAGCGTATATTTGATTTTAGTTTTAGTTTTAGTCTATCTCTTCAAATAAGAGATGGGGGAAGCGGGAACTTTATTATGAAAAAACGCCTGTAAGTCTAGTTCTACTTAACCTATCTATGCAAACTTTGTCTTTCTGAAAAGAGCTCCTTTCTACCAATGTAAGAGTTATAATTTCGAAACAACCTAATGAGTAACGTATACGCTAGAGGGCGCTATTTATTTATTTTTTTAAATCTAGCTATCTTTGAAAAATGTTGAAAGGAAACATGCAGTTTTAATTATGGAATATAAAAGTAGACCAAATTAGCAACAGAATAGCGAAAACCGCATGTCGATATCTTTTTCTTATTATGAGATATCCTAAGAAATGTGTGAATTTTAAGTATTTTCCTTTAAACATAAATTACTCCGGGTTGACTGAACGGATTTTAACATTTTTTGACTCCTCAAAATTGTCTTTCCTTGTTCTATTAATAATAGTTCCAATTATTATATCAATATTACTTATACTGTCACCGGGAAACTGCGTTATAGAAGTTTATATGAGAATATATAAAAACAAGTAGTGGGCCATGAAAAAAACAATACAAAAAGATATATCTTGTGTAAAATTAATAAACGAATTTTATTGATTGGATTCTCACCTGGTATTTTCGCGTCTCAGGAATTTTGAATACAACCACAATCTGATTTATGTATGAACTGGCTTATTTGGATTAGAGCCAATGACAAAATTATTCTTTGATTATTCTTTGATGTCTCTCGAACTACCAATTCAAATTTTTTTCTATAATTTTCAAAATTATAATATTTCAGTTTCAGGTACAAATACCAACGAACTAATACTAACGAACAAGAGCGATCCATATTCATACATTCCTATTCTATATAACAAACAACACAAACAGACCGTGTGAAGCCATTGCTTCAGAGTTCTTATTAAATTGTTGACTCGATCTTCTTTACTGAATTTCTCCATTTGATCCTATCCAGTTCCTTTTCTTATGATCTTCCTATACGAAGCTACCTGACCAGTGGTTCGCAGTTGGAAGTGAGGATGGCGCTAGTTAGCGTTCGCTGGGGAATGTTTAACTACATGTACCAAATAGCGACGCTCTTTGACGTTGTCTTCAGCTTAGTTTTCAAGTCCGAACGAGGGCTGTTAAACTGCTCTGAAGAGACGTAATAACGTCGAAACTAGTCAGTAGTTACACCCTTTCCTTGTAATTGCGAGCCATTGGGGATGTTAATATTGATAAAAAGGTCGATTCACATTACGGTCATCTACAGTCGTAATTCAATAATAGTCGAAGCATTAGCCAGGAAAGTAGTTGTTTTCTCCTTTGAAGAACGGCAGAATACTTTTTCGAAATATTGATTTCGAAATTGTCTCAGAGGTGAATAGTAGAAATCTTTTATTTTGATACATACATTCATTTCATAAAGTCTAGTTTTTAATATTTAGGAATTCAGCACTGCCTTTATGTGTGACCGCCTTTTTCCATTCTTTTTTCGACCTCTTAAATTTTTATTGTTAATTGTTGTTAATTGTTACACCCAGATATTCAAACTGGGTTACCTCTTTAAAACAGTATTCTTTTCGCTCGTCCATATTTATTGATAAACGGCTTGTTGGTCTTTTCCAGTACCTTCTTTGCTCATTTATATATAGTCGTTGTTATCTTTTTCTTACTTTTAATCTGATGATAAATAGGATCAATAGTATCAGTATGACTTCCAATATTATGTTAAACAACGACGGCGAGAGTGGGTTGCCTTGTCTTAATCTACTATTTATATTGAAAGATTCTGATAATAAACAATCTACCGTTACCATACTTGTATATATTTCGAAAGACTTACTAACTTGATTGGTACTCCAAAGTATTTCATGGGTTCATACATCCATGTTACTCTGTGTTAATTTTTTCATATAAATTATAAAAGCGCTATAACAGGAATAGTTTTAAATAACTAAGATATATCCGAATAGCTAGCCATGCATTTTGAACAAAATTATAGCAACTTTAACAACTCACAACAATTTCTTGAGTTTAAAACTGCTAATGAAAGTGACTATTTAAATTACGGTGACCATGATAACAGCATATTTAAATCTCATTAACTTTAAACGACCTGAATATCTCCATAGACTAAAAATTGTGCTCCAAGACATGACAACATTCCAATAATCTTTTTTCACATGTTCCCAAATCATACCTTCTACAAATATACAACCTTATCTGGTCAAAAGTATTTCCCATCCATATGGACACAGGCGATCGTCATACCCATACCAAAAGCAAACTACCCAAAAACCGAGATAACTTCATAACTTTCCGTGAATATATGTCAGCTTCACAACCTCATTGAATTAGAATCCGAAATCCATGAATTTTTGCAAATCAACAAGATTACCTGGCAGTCTTTATCGATATCACAAAAACTTTCGATATAACCTGGCTCCATAACATTATCTAAAATCTTTATTTTTTGGAACATGAAAGGAAATATATTAAAATTCATACATTTCATACAATTCATTTTTTTTTAAATAGTTTTCTTCGTATCCGAGCCAATAACACCCCTTCAACCTTAAGACACCAACTAACGGAACATCACAAGGATCTGCCATGAGCTCAACACTTTTTATGATAGTTATGAATACTATATCGAACCATCAGTATGAGATTTCTTGGAATGATTTTTGACAAAAAACTTAACTGGAAACAGTACATACTGCACGCCGAACAATCATGTCAATGCGGTATTAGCCTTATGAAAACGAATCACAAGCAAATCCTGGAGATCTGACTTTAACTGTTTAATGTACATATATAAGGCACTTATTTGCTCAAAACTACTGCCAAAAAAACAACTTTACCAACTAGTAATAATTCACAGCACAGCATTCCGTTCCATCCCAATAAAAAATTTGTAAAGCGAAACCAGAGAACCATCTCTACATTTCCGAAAGAAATATATTGCCGCTTGCACTATGCATCAGTACAAACCAGAAGAATCCAGTTTACTCCAATGCACAGCACAATCGTTACAAAATTCCACATTCGACTAACATCAAAACTCATCCGTCTTTTCATGTATGAGCCAATCAAACTCTGAATCAAATGCCCAAATCTCCTGCCTAACAAAATTGAAACTCCTCCATGGTCGATCAATATCCTTCTCACCGATAATACACTGTGCAAATTTAACGAGTTAGAATTTCTCAATACCCGGATAAGAAAAGAATTTACCTATAGACTTGATAAGTTTCCACGATTTTACTTCGCATATACAGATGCATCCAAAACCGCTGACCACGTAGGCGCACAATGAACGTACAAAACATCACACTTCAATTTAAGCTACCTGAAACAAGCAACGTCTGTACTGTAGAACTATACGTTATCCTGCAAGCACTCATTCATATAAAAATAAAAAAATATTGAAAGATCCCTCATAATAGCAGTCTACTAACTCAATCCATATAATTAGTTTCACACACCCAATACCACTTCAAATTGAAGTTGAATTATAACAGTTACAACAAATGAATAATTGTGTTGAAATGTTCTACAAAGTGGCTCAAATCTCGATGGTCTCCAGTAAATGGGGATAGTTTAAGTTTAATTCGAGCAACCTCGTTCTAGATTGGTCGTAGTTTACTCAGAGATCCATTATGTTGCCCTTTATTTTCCAAGATTTGGAAACTAGTTAAATAGCTAACCCCCTCCTATATTTTTCGCTTTTATACCTTAGTTTCAAGCAATTCCAGCCCAGAATAAACTTTTGACGTTTTCTATGTATAATTCTGCTATTTGACGTTGTTTCTCCATCAGATGCCCGATCATCTCTTCTTAATAGTTGTCAATTCTCACTCCCCATTTCTGATGTCTTTTGTCAACAGTATAATATCCAATGATTACTCCAATGGTCTCCTGGATTGAGCATTTCGTGAATCTAGTTATATTTTGTTGTCCTCTTTATTGAATCTTGGCTAAGTCACTGTGGGTGCCGTGCAAATTTTGTATCGATAGCATCTTTCAACAATTCTATCAGTATTAGCACTGTGACTGTCCTTAAACATTCTATTCCCACGTCCCATCTGTATAATCTTATCTGCCATGGAGTTACGCACCACTTTTGTCCAGATATCCAGCAGAGGTTTACTCTAATTCAGGAGAGTGCCTCGTGATAGCTCATTACCACATTGGACGTTGTCGTATTTGATATTATTGTTTCTAATGTTGTCTTGGTAGATTATTATGTTTCTATTTGATTCACTATTTTCTCTTACCAGTCTGACGGCCTTCTCTATTGCGTACAACTTTTGGAGGTTAAGTGAAAACACGCCGGTTCCTGTTCCATATTTTGTAACCGATCCATCTGTGAAGATTTAGGTTCAATCTGTGAAGATTTAGGTTCAATCTGTGAAGGATTACTATATATACTCATGTCATGCCATCCACAAAGCTACAATATCGCATATCGCCAAAACAGCATAAATCGTTAATCTGCTGTACTCTAGGGGTATGTAAATTCACTTCAACTCGGTCGATATTAAAATCAAAACAAAATGGCTATTCCACCGAGTACTCGAATCTCAAGTGAACGATGTCAAACGTCAATTATTAAGAAGTTGAGGCACCAATCGTCAAAGAATAAAATAACTAATGACTTGCAAATATTGAACTTCTCACCCCCTGATCCTATATATAGTAGGAAAGATGAGACCACAGCCTTGCCAATAATCTTTTCAGAATATAAAATATTTTCATAATTCAGTGTTTCAGGGAATCTCGAAGTGCGCTAGTGAACAGAATATCCAGGGATGGATGGCGGTTGTTTTGGGGGTGGTGGGCCATTTTCTGAGGTCATCGGTGTAAAATGCAAGCCGTCGTCGTCACATTTCCCCCGTCTCCGTCAACGTCGTCGTCGTAGTAAGCTTTGCACCAGACAAATTCATCGAAAATCGATTCGTGGACGACGCTCTGTCTTATACACTGCTTTTTCGACGGTTTTCTTTGCTGAAGGAAATACGAGAAGGATAATCATTTGATGAATTTTTTAGTTTCTTCATAGAAGAATAATCAGAGAGCTGAATAAAATAGTAATATCGCTGAAGGAGGATTTTCTAGAAAATTATCTTTTATAAATTGTCCTTTTTGATGTACATATATCTGCTTTAATTTCACTAAAATCAATAGTAAGTAATATTGACTCTTTGTTTATGATTGCTTAGTTTGAAATACGATGATACGTTTGATAAATCACTGGAATATTAAATCTTGAGAATTAAGTTAGAAGACTTACTAACTGAATAAATGAATATAGGGGTTTTGGCAAACAGAAAAACATAAATATATTGTGAGAAAATCGGTTAATATAACCTGAAAACGTCAAAATAATGAAAACATATTGATAAATGTTCAGTGTCTTATCAATTTTGTTGATGTTTTCCAATAAAATTTAGTTATTACTTGTAGAGATGAATAACGACATCATTGTTAAGTTCTCCCATTTTTTGACACGTTTACCACGATGGGTTGAATTTTTATACACTAAACTAGTCGCTCTTAACTAAAGTATACACTTATCACTAAATACTTATAATATAATTTATTTATTTCAGTGTATACTTTTTACTATTATTATAATCAAGTCCAGTATGTTTTAAAACTTTAATTTGCCGTAAAAAGACAGAAAAGACTATAAGAAATTGACGGCAACCACATACAGTAAATATAATGTAAATGGAAATTGTACCCATCGCATCCGCCAAATTTTAGATTCTATTTATGTAAGATAACAAGACCGGCTCCACGCTTTATGTCAATGGAAGAGTTCGTTACATCCTGAAATATCGAATTGTATTTTGGAATAAACTAATTTCTGAATCCTGATATGAGAAACTGTTAATTCAAAAATGTAGCATTAATTAGATAAAGTAAGCAACTTGATGTTTTCATTGTGAACTTGCAAAGATAATTATAATATATATAAATTCGAAGTACTACTAATAGAGTTATACATACTAAAGTCATATTTTGAATCGGCAATAACTGAACTCCAAAAGACACAACATAAAATTTATTGAACCTCATTCTTTTATTTTTAAATTCAGATAATCCGGTATCATTATACAGTTGTGACTGATTGTGAGAAATTCAGATGTTCTTCTATGTTTCCAAAAAAGCTTACCTTGTAGAATTTGATTTGCTAGAACAGTTGCCACACAAGAAATACTTATCAATGCTAAAGCTTGGTGCGTGCACCTGTTTACCTTTTTGGATTGTGTTGAATTCAAAATTAATTGGATTTTGAGTATGATAATTCCTAACGAGGCCTTTTTATTTGTATACAGCAATCTCGAGAATTCTAGAATTCGAAGGCAACAGAAAGTGGTTTTAGTATATAAGGCGAAAATACAGCCGCCTTAAGTCAGCCAACTATTTGATGGCGTATTGAATACATCAGGTCAGTGTCAAGTGAATAGAAAAATGTTTTTAATAAGGCCCTTTTGTTTGTTTACGGTCGTATCGACAATTCAAAATGTGAAGGCACTTTAGTATATAAACTGAAAGTAAAGTATACATCAAGTCAGTCAACTATTTGATGATGTACTGAATACATCGGGTCAGTATCAAGTGAATAGAAAAGTGAACTGAACGTTGTATTCAACATTAATTAGATGTTAAATATGAAATTTCTAACGACGCCTTTTTTTGTTTGTGTTTAGCAGTCTCGAGAATTCATGAATTCGAAGTCACCAGAAAGTAGCTTAAGTATATATGGCAAGAGTATAGCAGCCTCAAGTTAGTCAACTATTTGATGGCATATTACAAACATCGGGTCAGTGTAAAGTGAATAGAAAAGTGAACTAAATTTATTCAAAATAAATTAGATGTTAAATATGATTATTTCTAAGTAGGCTTTCTTGTTTTATACGGCAATCTCGAAAATTCAAGAATTTGAAGGTTCCAGAAAGTGGTTTTATCATATAAGGTGACAGTAAAGTAGCCTCAAGTCAGTCAACAATTTGATTTCATATTGAATACATCGGGTTAGTTTCAATGAATTGAAAACGACCTAAACTTTGTTTAGTTTATAATTAAATTCCGTAAATAAGATACTCCGCGTGTATAAATTGATCTCACTCGTTCACTGATATGATAGATACTGTTAATATGAATAATAGAAAATTAAATATAATTATCTAATAATATTTTATAATATACATTTGTTTTTCGATATATTTTCACAACTTTCATTATGCACAAATCGTCTGAAAAAATAGACAGTTCGTCGAGTTATTTATTTGGTATCTATCTTGCGCTGGACTGGATGCAGTGAATTTCTCCAGCCATTGCTTTAGACCGCCAAAACAATAATGTGGGTCATCATAGCTAATGAAAGAGAGCGCAGAGCACGCTCGTGTATCCCTCATGAATAAGATTACAGTAATAGTCCAAATCGGAAGGTAGGTGGATTATTCGAATTGGTCGATTTTACTGAGTTATTTTCTTAAGTCCGCATCTGCAGAGTAGAGAAAAATTCCTTTTGGATAAGTGATCTGAAATGTGGTATTGGTTCAGATTATCATTTTTAATATTTTAAATTTTTTTTTTCAGGAGGTCTCCAGTACTGTAGGGTTTATGCACTAGCCGCCCATATTATTAGTTTAATTTAAAATGACCCAACTTCGAAATAACCCATTTTTTCTTCAAACTAATAAAGTAGTGATATATAAAGTAGTTCAGCTTGCTAGGATGGTGATAATTACGAATAGTTTTTAAAAAATTGTATCAGTAACGTCTTTGCTAGGTTTCCAGGTCCTGAAGGATTAATCATTTAAAAAATGGCGAAAGCGCAGGTTCAACCGCCATAATTTCAAAGTATGGAAAACAATAAAATGAAATTACGTTTTTACAAAGGAAATATATCGAATGCAAATCTACACATATATTGGGTTCCATTTATTCTAAGAAAAAAAATTGGACTATAATACTGGATGGCTGTCTCTGAAAGGTTGAGACATAGCTTCAATGTAGACCACTGGGGTGAGAAGTTGATCCAACCCAATAGTTCAGTTGCTAAAGTTAAACTAATAAAATTTCTCACAGAAGAGTACGTTTAGATCGATTTCCATCATTTTGTTCATCGAATGTTCTGGGAAGAACAAGATTGTTCTTGTTACCATCATTAATTTGTAACCTTTTTAAAATTTTCAGGAAAACACTTTTTTTTTAAATCTGCTCCTCATATATTTTTTAATCCGTTGTACATTCTGCAATGTATCAGAATCGTCTAAATGGAATAAAAAAAGATTGGAAATAATTGAGAAAATTCTTCATGGAAATAGTAGATTCAAAAACATTTATTGTGAATTGTGATCATTTCCACGCAAATCCCAATCCTCAATGGAAGAAATCGTTCTAGAGACCTTCGAAAAACATCCCGAAAAATATTTGCTCGAGGTTCGCCTAGTGTAATGGAAGTTACAAGAGATACAGTTACAAGAGCTCTTACGAGTAGATCTCGAGTCGCGGCTAATATTTTAAAGATATATTTGATTTTATAATAAAATTATATAAAAGTATAGCAAATTCACATAACAAATATTTGTTTCAAGTGAAAACTTGGAGGGTGAAACAGGACAAAAGAGTTTAAAATGTGGTTGACATCCAAGACGATATTTATATACCAATATCATGGAATTTAAACATAGAGTACTCTACAATTAACTAGAAGTAGAAGAAGTAACTTAAATTTATATAATATATGGGGTTTTCTATTTGAAAAATACGTCATTATAGTAACTAGGTCTTTCACGTCAGCCATGTATATTAACGCGAAAAGATGCTTCTATGTTATTTTTTAAAATCTTGTTTCTATATACGAGGATATAAAGAAAAATTCTTAGCCTTAACCAAACAAAATTTCAATGTCAAAATATTTTATTACTCAACATATTCACCTCTTAATTGGATACATTTATTACAGCGAACCTGCAACGTTTCTAAACCTTTCAAAAAAAATCTTTCTTCTTGCTCTGCCAACCAGACCTCCACAGCTTTTATTACCTCCTCGTTGGAAGAAAATTTACGACCTTCTAACCTTTTTTCCAGTTGAGGAAAGAGATTATAGTCGAACGGAGCCAAATCTGGTGAATAACGGGGGTGTTCTAGTAATTCAAACCCTAAATCACGAATTTTTAGCATGGCAACATGAGATTTGTGTCCTTCAAAACAAAACACATTTGGATAGCTTTCCGCGTCTTTTCTCTTTAATTTTCTCGTAGTGTGGCCAGTAATGTCGAATAGTAATCTCCAGTTATTGTTTTTATCTAAAAAATCAATCATGATTACTCCATGGTAATTCCAAGAAACTGAAGCAAGAACTTTTTCAGCAGATTTTTGGACTCGAAACTTCTTAGGTTTGGAAAAACAGAGTGTCGCCATTCCATCGATTGTTGCTTTGTTTCTGGATCGTAGAAATGTACCCAAGTCTCATCCATAGTAACAATTCGATTTAAGAAGTCTACATCGTTTTCAAATCGAGCACAGATCGAACGCGATGCTTCTACCCTTGCACGCTTTTGGTCAACATTCAAACATTATGGCATCCTTTTTGCAGCAATTTTACTCATATCCAAATTGACCTGAGCTATATGATGAACGCATTCGTATGAAATATTCAGTGCCTCGGATATCCGTTTTAACTCAATTCGACGGTCTGATAAAATCATGTCTTGAACTGCATCGACTCATAAACTGGCCTTCCCAATCGGTCATCATCTTCAATGAAAAATTTACCTCTTTTGAAGCTTGCAGTCCAATTTTTCACGGTCTTATACGAAGGACATCGATCACAAAGGGTAATAAGCATATCTTCGTAAATCTGCTTACAGCTTAACCCTTTTAAATACAGGTACTTGATGATGGCTCGATACACCAATTTTTCGATTTACACAATTTCGGTGGACATAATTTATTGCGTAACTCTGGTTCACTTTTTTGACGTCAAACTTCACACTGACACTTCTAATAAGTTATTGTTCGTTGCTATGGTAACGCCTGGAACTGTTCTAGGCTAAGTAGATATCAATACATCCTCGTATATCTATTATTTTGCGAGATATTGCATTACCTTATATTTTCTTCATTTCTCAAACGTGTTGAATTTAATTGGTTTTTTCCATCCTTGTTATATAATAAGGTGTTGTGAATTTCAAGCAAGTTATTTTTATTGTATATCAGACTAAGTAATCAGACATTCCCCTTTATTTGGATTAAGCCAACTAGTTCTAACGATACCTTGGGGATGACAGTCTGGTGTTAGTTCTCGGAAAATTGGGTTGACCTTGAAATCTGTTTGGGATGGGGCTGGAACCGTCTTAGTAATACTACGATTTTTAAATTGTTGAGGAGCTGGGCATAATTAGAATACATTTCCAAAATTTTCGGTTAAATTTCAGACGCTGGGCTTACAGCACTATTTTCCTTGTAAATGATATTCGAAAAAGCATGAAGTTTGTACATTTTATGAGAGACTCATTTTGGCTTCAGCCGCTCTATACATGTATAGGGTCCTACACGACGAGCTTAATCGATATGTATATGGGAAAGTTCTGCGACTAGTGTTCTGAAAATTTGCTGCATGGGTTTTCCGAAATGCTGGTTTCAACTAAATAATTTCAGTATTCTGAAACTTCCGGTTATACCGGAAGTAGACCCAAACTTTGCTCTTTTAAACGTAATGCTATGGTTTTTATTAAATTTTTAGAATCTACGCAAAATTTTCATACAACTTTATATATGGCATAGTAAACCTAAAGTCCACAATTTTTTAATTATTTCGAAATTCTTGGACACATACAGCTCTCCACTAAAAAAATTATATTTCAAAGTTTAAGCGAGCCAGGTCTAATATTTTTGGTAGTTGGACACTATAACACTTACAGCTTCCAAAATCTGTGAAAACATTGACAAAAATTTATGTAGGGTGTTCAGAAAATGGTGCTGAATTTCGCTCTATCTAAAAACTTAATTTTTTCAAATGGCAACCCCCATTTTTCTCTTCACCATTGGATTCTACGCTTTAAATTAAGGGGATTTCGTCAGTAAATTCATTTATCTCAAATTAATGGTTTTTGTAGAAACTTGAAAAAACTGAAATCTTCATGGTTTTTAATTGTCGGTTCTCTGAAGCGACCAAACGAAATGGCTAACATATCAACAAACAAATATTTATTAATGAAGATTATTTCAATTTGCTGGTGATATACGGGGAATATGGTAGGGTTATTAACCGGGCCTACGATACTTTCCGTTTGTGATATCCGGATAGACCACGACCCACCCCTGATACACTTACGCGGCTCACTCATAATGTAAAACCCACAGTCAGTTTGTTGCATCGTGCGACAAATTGGAACCTGTCGTAGACAATGAAGCCAATGAAATTACAGTCTTGGAATACTTCAGTATCCTGAAAATTCATTAACCGATGCGGAAAGAGATTTGGGAATATCAGAGGTAAGTATTCACAGGATTCTTAAAAAACACGAGTTCCATCCGTATTTAATCTCGTTGGTACAAAATTTAAAGCCAGGGGACCATAAAAGAAGAATTGATTTTTGTGAATTTATATTAATTAAAACAATGGAAAATTTTTACAAAACTTAATTTTGACAGATGAGTGTAAAATTCAGAAGAATGGAATTTAACCGGCGTATCTCTCAATATTGGAGTGATACTAATCCTCACATGTTGCGTGAAAAACAGTTTCAAGTATACTGGAATTTCAATGTTTTTGCTGCGATAAAAAATGACAGTATGCTGATGGTACATTTTTATGACGAAAATTTGAAAGGCATTCTTACTATTTAAATTTGAGAACATTTACTTTAGTTTGATTTTTAGTTTTGTTCTTCTCCTCCTAGTGTAGTGTTTTTAATTGACTAAAGTTTTTTAATTTTTGATACCTTAATTTCAGTTTTATCAAGTTTCTACAAAAACCGTTAATTTGAGATATAGGAATTTACTAACAAAGTCCCCTTAATTTAAAGCATAGAATTCAATGGTAAAGTGAAAAATGGGGGTTGCTATTTGAAAAAATTTTTCGAAGTTTTTAGATAGCACAATTCGGCACCATTTTTAGAACATCCTATATAAATTTTTGTCAAGGTTTTCACAGATTTTGAAAGCTGTAAATACTATTTGTTCAACTCCCAAAAACATTAGACACTTGAACTTAGGAATAAATTTTTTTAGTTGAGGGCATATGATTTCGAAAATGTGAAATAAATAAAAAATGGTGGGCTTTTTAGGCATACAATGCTTCATATAAAGTTGTATTGAAATTTTGCGTAAATTGCAAATATTTAATAAAAACCGTAGTATTCAGCTCAAAATAACGAAGTTTGGGTCCATTTCCGGTATGACCGGAAGTGTCAGAAGACTGAAATTATTTTAACTGAAACGAGCATTTCGGAAAAACCATGCAAGCAAATTTTCAGTACATTAGTCCCAGTACTTTCCCATATGCATATAGATTCAGTTCATCGTGAAGAACTCTGTACATAAATAAGGTATTTTGTGCGGCTGTCTACGTGTACTCCGTCCAGAAACGCTTATTGTTTTATTAATCAACTTCCCAAGGAGTCCACATTAATGCTTAGAGATACCAAGATACCTAAGCATTTAGCAGTTGTCGTTCTTTGCCATGCCAATCGTCTTTAACGGAGGATGCTGCAATAACAACCACCTATATCGTTTTTGGACATCTGAAGAAATTCCTCAGATTTCTTAGTTTACATGGTTATGGATCTTTTGGGGATGACATTAGGTGTTGAGTGTCTCTCCAGTAAACTCCATATGATTCTTTAGTCATATCATTCAGCTCGTTGTTGTTGTGATATCTCTTGAGTATGGTCCAGTTCACAATATGGATGCGTGCGAAGATGTCTACTACCTTATTGGTTAATCCTAGTTACCTGGTGACCATATTAGGGTTTCTTTATTATTGTAAGCTGGTACTGTTAGAGTATGTTAACACTCCCATGTTATCTTTGGAAATTCATTCAATAGTTTCCAAGGCATTCAAGGCTATTGGATGGAATGTAAATCTGTTGTCTAACGAAACTTCTTGTCGAATAGAGATGCTTTTACAGCTAGAGGAATATGTTTATTCATCCATGATTGGTAATAATTGATTACCATTTTGAATGTGATGTCTATGTTCAGCTTCCTACGCGTTTGGTCTATTGGTTTGTCACTGCTCTCTACCTTTATCGCTTCCAAAATCCTTAGGTCGACGGTTATTTTTTTATTTGTAAATTTTAGAGTATTGCCGACAATATAAATAATACAACGAACACTGAAGGAAAGTTTTCAAAAAATATTTGTGATGTTACAAGAACAACGATTTTCTGTCAGTAACATGAAGAATTAGAAAAAGTCTCTCGAGTTGGAGTTATCATATTCATGAGAAACAAGACAGAATAAAGTTTTGTTTCACTACGAACGGCACTTCAAAACCTCACAATGTTCATTAAAACTGCGAGTCTTTAAGAAGGTTAATTTCCAACAGATTGTATGGAACATTCGGTGTTTTTTCACCGATTCAATTCCTTACACAGACACGCTATGTAAACTAACATGTGTTTTACTAACTAACAAGTTTAATCGTCAAATCGAAAATACATATCGGGTTTGATAAAAAATATAATTATTGACTGTTAATTTCGAAGCAACACGAAAGCAAAACGTTTTTTTAATTGAGGGATGGTCATATTTATCATGAAGTTGAGAATTCTCATTTCTTCATATTGTTATGCTATTTCAAATATCTTTATCATCATCCATACCTACTCTTTGAAAGTTCAGTTGAAACAGTACATCTGGAAAAGCTAATTCCGAACAATATAGACCTATATGTCACAGGTTTTTAATATTATTTTGATGAAACCGTTGATCAGAATAATTTCTCAAACATTTGATATTTTTCAAATGAGCTTCAACTTCCTTACAAAGTTCCTTTGGTAGCTATGCATCATATTTCCTAATAATTTCACAAACAACAGTGAAAGTTAATATATTCCCAAAGACTAGTGATAGGATCATTATATAATAGTATTAGACATTATTGATTCTTCTTACCGCGACCATTAATCTAGTTGTAGTAAAATATTGGACCAGTTTTTAATCTGGGTCTTGTCTTGTTTTATTCATAACCCACCTTTCAAGCTGAGGTAAAAGCTTTTACAATATTTTGTTTTTAAATGAATTTAATACTCGTTATTTCCATATTTTGTGTATATGTTAGTGTTAAAACTTGTTTCTAGTTGAATCTAGCTTTTCACTAGACATATAAATCCATATGACGTTTATGAAGTACCAACTTTCAAAAGAATATATGTAAAATGACATTCGGATTAGTCAGAAAAAAGTGACAGCGATTTAGGTGTCGCTACTTTTGTTATTTTCAAAACTATGAATTCAAAACAATTTCGTGTGTTGATTAATCTTTGCTTATTAATGCAAAAAAATACTGCACAACCTCAGCAATGGCTTCAAAAGAGTTATCCGGACTTTGCTCCATCGAAAAGAACTATTTATTATTGATTTGCTGAATGTAAACGTGGTCGTATGGTAATATGATATAGTGAAGGTTGTGGTCGTCCAATTGTAGTGGTTACTCCAAAAAACACCAAAAAAATTCACAAATTGGTTATATCTAATAGTAAATTGAATTTGCGTGAGATAGCTGAGGCCATAAAAATACCAAAAGTCAGTGTGTTTACAATTACAACATTTGACCATGAGAAAGCTTTTTTCAAAGTGGTTTCCGTGTTTACTCACAGACGATCAAAAACAATCACGTGATGATGATTCAGAGCAGTGTTTGGCCATGTTTACGCATAATAAATCAGATTTTTGCGTCTATACGTGACAATGGATGAAACATGGATCCATCACTTCATTCAGGAATCAAAACAATCATCATCTGAGTGGACTACACCCGCTGAACCACGTCCAAAACGTGTAAAGGGACAACAGTCATCTTAGAAGGTTATGGCTTCAGTATTTTGGGCTGCGGATGGAATGGTTTCCGTCTTTACTCACAGACGATTAAAAATAACATGTTGATGATTCAGAGTAGTGTTTGGTATGTTTACACGTAAAAGCCACAATCAATAGCGGATACTACATATAATGGTTGGATCGACTGTTTTACTAAGACAATGCACCGATTTACAAGTCGATGGTAACGTTGGTTAAATTGAATTAATTACACTTTGATCCCACAAAAATGGTTGCCAGTAAGAAATTCAGCTCAAATGGGTAAGCTATTGCTGAAAATGAAGCTTATTTTAAGGTAAAAGACAAATCCTTCTATAAGCACACATCACATACATCACTTCTACCTAATATCCTTGACTAAATTGGAACTTCTAGAACCGTAGCCGATATTCGTATTAAATGCACTGCTCATACCACCACTACACCAACACTCACAATCACACTGTCTGACGCACGTTTCGATAAGTTATCGTCTTCAGAGACTGAAGGTAAACTGTTTACCCCGGATTTGAAAAGTCCTACACCTCAATTAAAACGGCAGCAAAGGAAACAGGTGAAATTGAAGAGGACGACACAGTTAATGAGAGAAAACGGCACAGTGTTAGTTTAATGGTTTCAATAGAGGAGATTTTGACGCTTGAAGATCGTTGGCACTCAGGTCGTCAACTTTCATGGGATATTAAGGTAACAAGGAAAGTAGTAGAAAACCAATCTAGTATCAGGACTCGCCAATTATCGGATACCCGTGCATTTTATAAAGATAACGTTTTTTATCATTCTAAATCATTCAGTAAGATATATAAAAGTTATCGAATAGAGCTACATGAATTGATTGGGAGTCAATCGAAATGTCGAGTGGAGATGTGTAATCATCTCTTTGCTCTGCGGAAAAATGATCGTATTATGAACTTTATTGTCACTTGCATTGAAAAATGGATTAATTTAAACAACTTAATATGGATTAACTAAGTTGGAATTTCTGGAACCGTTGGAGATGTTCGGACTGAATACACTGCTTACACCACCACTACACCAACACCCAGTTTACCTTCAGTCTCTGAATACGATAATTTGGTTATCGAAACGCTCGCCAGACAGTGTAATTGTGTGTGTTGGTGTAGTAGTGGTGTAAACAGTGAATTCAGTAACTTAATTTGGAGAATCAGAAGTTGGGCAAAAGACAGTTTATCAGAATTCATCCTCGATTCGAGCGGAAAACCTTGATTGTGTCTAGTGAAAGTATGAAGATTTAGTTTACTTAGAAATCAATCCAGATGGTCGAGCTATCAATGCCTAGGTATATAGTGGACAGTTAATTCGAAAGTATGAGGTTTTGTCGGAGGATGATCATTTGCTCAGAGCTCTAATTTGCAGAGAAAATTATTTTCACACTATAATCTTCCACTTTGATATGTATTGGTGTTTCTATGAACGTAGAATTCGATTTTGATTGGTTAATTGGTTTTGATATAAAAGCAGAACGTTCTTGTTTAATTCCATCTTTATGTTTAGAAATACGTAGTGTTTAATTTCAAGCCAACGGTATCATGGCAGGTAGCAAGTACCCAGTTATGATTCCATTTGTTATTCTATTCATATTCTGTATGGTAAATAAAATCATCGTATGATATTCAACTATGAAACAGTATTAGTTCAAATAGTCTACAAATCATTCAAAGATTTCAAATCTAGCAACATCGTGGTACATTCGATACAGTTAATTTCATGAGTTCCAAGATATAGAGATACTGTTGACCCAACTATAGTCGAATTTGCCTTAAGCTACGATCATGATATTAATATTGAGGTAATACAGCTGCAGAAATAGCGGGAAACCAGAAAAGAATTGAACCTTTCGATTGGTAAAGTGTCAAAAGTAGAGTAATGTGCGTGTTGAATTTGAGTATGTCATTGAGAAAAGCCTCAGTTATTGAGTAGTAATGTCAATATTTGCCGATTTATCTTTCAGATCATATTGTAATGTTAACACAACGGTCTTTGTTATATACGTTGTTATTGTTATAAATAAGAAAAATTAATTGGTTTCCAAAACCCCATGTAAAAAATTATTTTTCCACAATCAATTATAAGAAATTGAACAGAATCCGCAAGTCCTGATAATATTAATGTTATTGCTGTAGGGATTCCAATTCCTATTAATTTTCTTTAACCTAGAATTCAAATTTCAAAAACTATTCGATAAATGATTTTGCCTTAGCTACATTTATTTGTATGATCGTTATATATGAAGCAGTTAATAACATTACTTCCCCTCATTAATATACTTCATCTTTCAAATTAATGATTACATGCTTAATAGAAGCCGCAAATCTTGATTGTGTACCTTTCATCGCTAGAGGATTCCAATTATAGTATAATTCGCCTTATTCTTTTCAAGATAAAATAGGAATTTCAAATAACATTCAAAAGATAATTTGAATTATGTCTTCAATACATTTATTTCCTGGAATCCTAGATATAAGTTGAGAAAATCAAAATTTGAACTAAAAACTTCATATGAATTATTATGAATTATTGTTATTTTGGATGTAGCATTCCTTAGAAATCAGTGACGGTTTGTCACTAATTAAAATATTTTTCTTTCTAATAGTAAATATGTTTGAACATCTCTAAAAATATCACCAATTCATAATATAAAATAATCCTTGTACTTATACTTACAAAATTAATTGGTACTCTGCGCTCCGAGATGGCAAAAATTAGAGAGAGTTTATGAAACTCTGCAAAGAACAAGAGGGTCTATTAAAATAGCTTCTATATGTGGTGTTCGATGCCAGTTAATTTTGCCCAGAAAATATGAGATATTTTTTGCGTATCCATTATGACATAAAAAATAACAATTTTTTTCAATTTAAACATACATAACCCCGCATCAACTACTAAGAGTTGCAGGGGAGACATTTACAACATAGTAGTATAATTTATAATGATGTGATATTAGATTTTAGATATCAAATTTTTGTCTTTACTTCGTTTCCGAATGAAGAGAGAATTGTTTTTTTTTCCTAGTTTAGTAGATGCTTCACTGTGACTCTGGTTTGGCATGTTTGACATAAAGGCGCCGTGCCGTGTCTTTTGCTAGAAGATATTGATGTATTATGCGCGTGTGTCCAATTCTTATACGATTAAGAATTATTTGTTCTCTTTTTTTAGGTACTGGCAGTTTGGTTTTAATTTCGGGTATTATCAGTTGATTTATTCCAAATTTGAGACAATGTGTCGCTGTCACTTAAATCTGTAGTTGAGATGTTGGTAGTAAATAATGTTTTCTTAAGTCTTGTGATATTATTTCTTAAGGTTTTATTTTGTATGTTTTTATAGATAAAATTGAGAATTTCGATTCAGAATTCAGATGGTTCGTTTGAATAATCTGGTGCGATTATTTCAGAGTTGTTTGATTGTCTTTAGTAAGGTGGGCAAATCTTCACTTGTTGTCTGATATTTTTTTTTGATTTGAGTGTCTCAGTAGTTTGAGCGAAAGTGGCGGGAGGGCTATCTAAACATTCGGGTAATATTGAAATTTGTCTTTTTGTAGTGATAGGGGTGTTAGTTCTTGAATTTAGTGTATTCCGTGTTAATGTGGACAAATGACATTTGACGAGGTCGATGTTGGGGGTGTTTGAGATGTGGTAGGGGATATTTCTGATAATTGAGGCTGAATATTCTCTGTCGTTGACTCTGCTATGTTTTGTGATAGTCATTTCGAACAATCATTTCTTCTGTGGTGGTATGTATGTCTCTTTGTTTTAAACAGGCGGATTCTTCTTGACTTATGGATTTGCATGTGGAGCAATTCAATCCATCGATTGAAAGAAATAATTGGTAGGCGGTGTTATCGTTTTTTATCACAATAGATTCTGGAATAGATTTGTTGTCAATGGGAGAGATGTAAATTGGTATCCGAAAGCTTAATACGTAGCTATAATCTGTTTCAGGCATTCCTACTCTTAGGAATATCATTTTCGATAATGTTTTTAATCCCATCTTTTGGATTTCATATAAAACGTTTTTCGGTTGAACTATGGATCCAACACCTACAATGTAGTCGTGAATTTTGGCTCCATCTATTGATATAAGGATGATAGTTTGTTCCTAAGGAAGGGTATTTATGGATGGAATAGGTTTATTGTGAATTGGATAATTTTCTAAGGTCGACTCGGTCCATGGTTAATTTACGGCAATTAGGATAGGTTCCGAAATAACCCGTCGGAAATCCCTCGCAACGAAACCAGATCAAAAGAGATAAAATACTTGAAATAAGTTGATCTAGTGATCACTGGATGGTCACTGCCAATTGTTATGTTTATTTTTATAAGACCAAATTGAACTTGGTAATATCAACCAAATTAAGGACCGGCCTCCAAATATCAAATTTATTGAATAAAGAATGTCTCACTTATTTTTTGTAAGGGAAAAAATGGATTAAATATTTAGGAAGACCAAAGCCAAATATAAATATACGCCAAGAACAGCGTAATCTAACCATGGAGTTCAACCCAAATTTGTACTAATAACACAATTTTCCATAAGTTTAGTTTAGTAGCGAAGTAATGTCAACAAAAGCTGAATATTTAAGACATATTCATAAAGAAATGAAAACGCTTCTTCACAGAAGAACAATAGCAGCGCTTAATGAGAAACTTGTTAAGAATAGGTATGTTAGGTAAGTTTTAAACATAATAATTCATTGTATTAGAGATTTTGTGGTGGAAAGTTTTCAAAGATCAATAGATTACAGCACAGAACTAGATAGAGAAATGCAAGAACATTCTAATGAAGCAACAGTGCTCAAAGGAACATACAAAGATATTTGAAATATTATCAAAAGCATGCTTCATATCTGTCACGAAGAAGTTGCGAATGAAGTAAAAAAAGTAATTATATTTCTGTTATTGCCGATGAAACTAAACGTGTATTCAACTAACTACAGCGTCATATTGTTTAGCATATTATTACTACCAAAAAGCCTATAGAGAGGTTTTAAAACTTCATAAGCTCTGTCGGTCTTAATACTAATTCAATAGCTGTAGTTTTTTAGAAAAATATTATCTGATTAGTGAGACCCTACACAATTTAATCGCCCCAAATGATGATGGTCGCTCTGTCATGTGTGGTGTTCTAAATAGAGTCCAAAGAATAAATAAAATAAATATTCTGATGCAAATTATAAACACTATTATGAACACCCAGTTAATTTGATAATGTCTGTAACATCAACAAATCCATAAGATGTTTATACACACTTATCAGGAATTAGTTTTCTTTCTAAATATCCTCTCAAAGAGTTCAGAACTAAATGCCTTCCCAAGAGATTACGATCGTCACACACTAGGTGGAATTTTCTTTCAAGAGTCGTTAGTATAGAATATAGAAAAGAACTGATTAACGTTTTTGAATTTATTGAAAATTATGATGAAATCTACATCCTAACAGGATGGAGCTATATACTTAGATTAAATGATAGAGATTTCATTTTGTAGTTGATAACTTTCAACAAAATTATGCCTCATATCAATATAATTTTGCAAGTATCCAAAAATAGGTCCAATCAAGACTGAATAGGATTTGAAAAATGTAGAAATTAGTCACTAATTACTTATGGAATATCGACAAAGCCTTCAAAAAACGCTAATCTAATAGTATCAAACTAAAAAAGGGAAACATTGGAAGTTTGCCATACAATTTATTGAACAAATATTATCACTACTTATATAATTACTTCACTACTTTTATAATTTATTTAAATACACCTGTTACTATTTACTATTTCGATCCGTTCACTTCGACTTTTAATTATAAACTGACTCGTTGCTAAAGCATCACGAATTTATACTAGAGAGAAAGTTTTAGAATTCTCGAAAGTAAATGATTAAATAAAAAGGACGTCCTGGAAATCATAAAGAAAAATAATATCAACAAATGGCTACTGTGATAAAAATATGTGAACAAGGCAATATCAAAGACGCCGCTGTCACCAAACTATAGACTCTCATTTTAACCGTACAGAACATGTTTCATGGTTCATGTCGTGGACGAGTTCATAACACTATTTAACATTGAAGAGTTTGCAGATAATGTATAAATCTTCCAAATGATTTTCTAGTTGTAATTATAAGATGTTATCTGTCTGTAAAAATTAACTAAGAACAGAACAGTTATTCATGAATGAGAAGAGTTCGAAGATGTTTCTGGTGCTTGCTTTCTCATATTGTTTTTCAAGAGACATTGAAACTCATACAAATTTCAGTCACTACTCCTATGTTAACATCAGAGCCCGAACGCTGTTTCTCAATATTAAAAAGAATTATAACTTTCTTTTAAAAGATTTTTTATTAATATTAACAATTTCAACAAACGAGTAATTGACATTTTGTCTACTAAAAATAGATTGAGGTATTTTCATATGACAATAAATATCATTGTGGAGTTACATTAAAAATTGTACACTATTTTTATTTGGAAGAAGGTTGTTTTTTTCCAATTTTGCCTATACTGTAAAAGGTCCACAGTCCCTGCAGACTAGAAATCTTCCAGAGATGACAAAAAAGATAGAATTGTTTTGAACTAATCAAATGTTTGGAACCATCCTCTGTTAAAGTCACGGCATGCCACTGTTCGAAATTATAAAATATTTCGTTTTCTGTTTTATTAACATTTTCGATGCACTGATTGAAAGGATTTGTTTTAAAACCAACACTTATAACGTGATTAGTCCAATACAATGCACAGTCACGAGTTTGTTCTGTACAGAACAGAATTTTTGCCGTTTGAAAAACCTAAAAGCCAATGAGATAAGATAACACTCAAATATAATACTCACAGTACGAGTATTATGCACAACTAAAAAGAAAAAATATTGTACTCATGACACCAAATCAATAAATAATTTATATACGATAAAAATATATGTGCTACTGCAAAATGGTAAATATAAGTGGCAACATTTAGAAAAATTCTACAAGATTATTAAAAAAAATCTTGGTAGGTAGTACCTAACATTGTTGTTGACCAGGAAATAATAAGATTCACGAAATATTCGTGAAACATGTCGATATTAAATCAAAAGGAAAATGAAAATATTTACGCAAGAATAATTATTCAAAAATCTAAATGAAAAACGAAAAATCTCTGAATTAATTAGTATTACTTCCTGATCTGATTCGCAAATTATAATTATTGCCAGATAAGTTTTCAATACTAGAATGTTGATTTGAAGGATCATCATCAAATTATGATCTGAAATATGCCAGTTACCTAAGTCATTATCAGAAAGATCTTTCTAATTATAAACTAATTTATAAATACCTTTGTTGACAATACAAGGAATATATTTAGGAGTAAATTTAGCTGCAAAATTATTCAGATGTGGATGAAAGAACATAATAATTTCTTCATAACCTGTCACCAACATGAAATTGCAAAACTCTCTTCCGTAAATTGTAATGTTTAGGAAGGGGTTAAGCTTCATTGATCAATTGCAATTTATCACCAGTGTTAATTATGTTATTCGCATTTTCAGAAATTGCACCGTAAAAATCTCCAACTTAATGGAACGTTACGAACAAAATGTTAGAATAAATAAATCCGAAATGACTACTGTGCCACAATACGTGAACAAAAGAATATTCAAAAGATGTGAAGAAAAACGGAACAAGTATAAACAATTTGTAACACGCAGCTTTAATTGATCCTCTTCTGTAATTTGCGTTCTTAAACTTGTTTAAACTTTTTTCACTAGAGGAAATGTTATATCGCAACCGTAAGTACTTCCAAAGCAGGAAAGTGAACGGCGTGCATGTTCTCGTAGGCATGGATATTCAACAACATTTTTCTAGATTTCTAGAAATCCTTTTTAGTGTGGAGTGTGCTCGCTAAAATCCAAAAATCTATTTGTATACTCTCCTATTAAAGAATCCTAGACACATATTCATCGAATCTTTTATTTTCACAATTCTGCTTATTTAACATTTTTGCTAGTTACGGGAAGTATTGTGCAGATATCTCTGAACGAGAGAGCGATGTTTTGAAAATTGATATTTTTTTTCTGAATGCTTGGCACATTTCATAACTACTCGAATGTTTAGTTTCATTTCACAGGCAAATATTTAAATTGTTTTGTTTTGTCATAATATTACACAAAAATGAAATGTTTCTGATAAATACATTTGATAGATCATATAGGTCGCATTAATCGAACGAAACTGTTGTACAACCCTAGCGGAATCCTTTGCTGACACATACGCTACAAACTCAATGCAGTTTATATGTTATTCAACAGCTTAATCTTGTGCTCACATATGAATATTTTTGAGTGCCGATTGAGTCAATGACCAATGAATTGACAAATACATATAAAGTATTTATAATTACTGCAAAATATTTAGAAATAGAATAAGTTTTTACTGAGATCGTTTACATCAAGAAAAACATAAAGCTAGAGACGTGGGTTATTGTCTGGATCTCATATTCATTGGAAGGTGGATGGTGTGATATTTACTTAATTTTGAATCATTTACCTCTGTATCCTAACGCGATATATAAATTCGATACTAACATAATCTTTCTTAACAATTATTTGTTTATACATTTCACTTAACCTACATAGGTGATTATTTACTGTTAGTTATTGGATAATTCGTACTCACTGCTACAATTAAGTTCTCGAGTATTTTTGTTATGATTTTTTCGGGAATATACCTTTACCCATACATCCACCAAAATTTCAAAATTCAAAATATTCGATAAGACAAGAGCAGATTCGAGATGGCCACCGAGTTGTTATTTATTACGAATTTAATTTCTCATAGAGATTATTTGAAATGTGAAATTTGGCAGGTATTTCGAAAAGTGGGAGAAAAATTTTTCAAATGTCTCCTTTACAATTTGGAAAAAAGTCTTAAGAAAAATAGATACATCTACTGCTACTAGTTTCTATGTTTAATGAAAAGCTATTTTGATTTATTGACTGAGTGGAATTGAAGAAAATAAATGAAATTTTTGTCGAGATATCGAATAGGAACTATTTTTTTAATGAAACACACTTCTTTTGAGAAATAAAACACGCTAAACTTGAAATATATTATATTATTAATTTCTAATGATTATATAAAATACTATATAGAATTACAAAACAGCCAAATACATTATTATGTTGATTTACATGTTTATTATAATGATATTTCATATATTTATTTGTTGAATCATGTATTGTCATGAAAAGTGAAAAAATATGGAAATTGATTGAAAACATTTTATTATTCACATCTAAATTAATAAATTAATAGACAAATTAACAGATTGAGTTGAAGGATGGTAAAAAGTTGCAGTTGAGATTTAGAAATTTCAGTTGCTATTTGTTGCAGCGAGCCTGGCAGATTCCTTGACTGTCAAAAAACATCGCTCCAAAACAAAATATTATTTTGCTTCTTCCCAATTATACTAATGTATCAATATTTCTCATAATCTATAAATTAATTAATTCTATGGAATTATATTCATCAATAACTGTCTTGATCTCTCTTAAGATATTATCACAATCACTATCTTGATTTTGAGGATAATGCTCCTTAAAATTTTATGGAAAGAATATATTTCCATATCTTGATTTGTTACTTATAAGACAAAAATGTTGTATTTGTATTAATTTATGAACTTGTTTAAAATTCACAATCATAGAGCAACCTTCACCTTCACCAATGGATTATAGATATTTAATCAGTGTAGGTAGATTTTCAAAATTATCTGTCTGCTTTACTAATTTTATTAATAAATTAAAATGAATAAAATATACAGAAATCGGATTATATGTTTTACAGACTGATAATAACATATTATTCACGAGTGTATAATGGGGGTGAAGTTTACTACATAGTTATGCAAAATTACTATATAAATCACCGAGCGAATAATAATTCATTATAAGCGAGTAGAATACTATACTTTATCCACTACTACTAAATATTATGTTGAGATTTTTTTTTGGAAAATTTCGTTAGATGATTAGAAACACTATTATTTTATTCTAACGAATACAATATACTATTGAATGGAATATTATATATTTCTAAATTTAAAATTATCCCATATCAAATTTACAAATAGTCGCCTGCAGCTTGAATATCAAAATTAAGTTTTATCTAGATTTATTTTCAAAGTCATACAACTATCTATTACCGATACAACTACTCTAAGAAGAAAATGATTTAAAAAACATAACAGTTAAAATAAATGAAGTGATTCCTATTAATATTTTCCAAAAATTTAAGGAAAAATGTCGAGAAAGTCTGTTTCACTTCTTAATAAATGGAAAGAAAAAAATATTAAGAAAATTGATAACCTAATATTAAAACAACAACCTATTGCTGAACATACAAATGAAGAAAAATCAAAATGGATCGAAAATTTAACTGATACAAATGAAGTGAAATAAGTTTTATCTTCAGATCACAATTTACCACAAAATATTCCTAGTGACAAAGAAAATAAGATCTGATACTTGTAATATTATCACAAATTTAAAAAAAAAATTGAAAGACAAACAACAATAAAACCAAAGACTTCATAAATAAAAATAAAATCGAATTAATTCAATAAATATGATATTAATAAGTCACAAAGGACATAAAACATTATCCAAATATTTCACTAAATTAAAATCTAAGACACCAAAAAACAAAAGTAATATTTATATCAAGTGCCTTCTACTAATTGTGACACTGTCTACATAGGGCAGACATCTCAGTATTTAGAAAATAGACTAAGAGGTCAACAATACGATAAAAAACTATATCCACGAACCATGAAATATAAAAAAAAACATAAATTCAATTATTCAAAAATTCTAGGTACGGAATCTAATACTCGAAAAAGAGAATTTTTAGAAATGGTTCACGTTCACATAAGAAAAATTTATCCTATTAGAATAAAGTTCTAGTTTGATTTTATTCTTACTTTGATCATTACAATGAAGGTGATATATTGATCAATATAAATATACAAATTGTCTATATCAATATCATATTTAGATAAAATTTTTATCTAGCTTTTAAAAATTATCAAAAAAAACTAATTTTGAAACAGAAGAGACCTAAAATCAAGAACATTTTGAAACATTAACATATCAAAAGAACTAAGAAATAAGGAATTGAAGAAATTTCTATTATAACATATAACATAATAATAATCAACAAAAAAATCTGTGTATTAGTTTGCTAAATATTGGGTATCTAGTCTTACTAAATAATAGTATTTATTTATAGTTAGATATTAATAATCACTATTGCCATTTCAAAATGAATATGCTATATTATTTACTTTCCTTGACTTTTCCGGAAATAAATTTGATAAGACAACTTCAGCAGTTTCTTTAATTTCTGGTGGTGTTAATGAAAAGCCACTTCTATTATCTGTATCAATTTTTGGTTTGGGTGTTAAACAGAATTTTATATTAAATATTAAGATACAGAGAAATCTGAACACACAATAATGTTGACAGTATTGAGTCAAATTTATTTTTTAGACGACGCCATCCGAAAGTTGTTCGTTCTGTATTCATTTAAATACCGAAAGTTGCGTTTTGAGTGTTCCATGTAGTGTTCCAATCAACAAATTCTATCGAAGACACAAACACATCTACAAATTGTATCGAAATCACAAACACATCTACAGAGATTCCATCAACATCTAGTAGAGATATACATATTCCATCTGCATCTAATCCAATAGATAATAATTGTCCTGGAGGTACAATCAACATTACTTTTTGCAAATAATTAATAAATTGATATTGAAATTGCAAATATCATTAAGTACATTTATATTGTTCAATGAATAAAATGTTTATAATTTTGTATTATTTATTTTCTTTCCTCAGTGTAATTAAAAAAGTTTAGGATCTTATGCGTCCTCTAAAAAATGTTGTGTACGCCACGGCTGAAATACTACTTTGTTGGACTCGTCTGTTTTTCGCCTCGTTTCGCTCGTCTCGCAATTTTCAGACTCGTCAAACAAAATAGCACTTTCAGTCCTTGGCATACAAATAACTATTGTTTCAAAAGCTATTTCAATTTATAAATTGTTTCACAAACCATGGTACGTTGAGGAACAGATATACGTCAAACGCATTATCGTTGACTGCTCAGTGTTAATGTTCCATGCCTACAAAATGGAAGTCCCGGTTTCGAATCTGGTTTAGGAAAATTTATTTTCTCAATTTTTGTTATGTGTACATAACTAAATTTAAAATATTTAGTAGTGTTTTACTTGATAAAATTATGAAAACATTTAACAGCAGTCAGATTCATTAATCTCTGTCGTGATTAAAATTTATCATTGTTTATGTTCTTTCTGCTTGTTTTCATCACCGTTAGCGAAAACCCGACTCTGATGTTATGTTTCTTCATTACCTTAGTTTAGATTCGGTATTTATAGTTGATATGTGATTTCTCATTGTAATATATATCTCGAAAATGCTAAGGACCTGCCCACACGCATTAAATTTTGTGAATCACCGAAGGGTCGTCGCAAACTGAAATTGCTATGCGCCGAATGGTGCAGCTTCCATATATTCTTAGTGGAGAGCGAAAATGTACGAAAATTCACGTATTACTGCACGGAAAAACCCAATCTACTATGTTTCTCGCCGCATTACGTAACGTCACTGGCACAATACTTTCAGAGGAACCTATCAGAACATGGTTACATATGCCTGGTTTAAGAGCAAGACCACAACCACAGTTCATTGGGGAGCATAGGCTATTGAGATGACATAGGGTTAAATAACTCAGAAACTAGACCATAAAAGAATAGAGAAATTGTTTATTCGCGAGTCCAGGTTCCGTTTGAGTAGCTGTGATGGACCTAACTTAGTTGGTGGAGAACGAGTCCAGAGATATAAGGAACAATTCTGGGCTCTGAAAACTGCTTTTAGTTGAGGTTCTATCAGTGTTTGGGGTAGAATTAGTTCTGATGGCCGTACAAGCTTAAAGGTAATAAATAAAACCACTCACCATGCACGGATTGGCCAGATATATTAGAGCTGCACAAAATTATGGGAATAGAGATTATGTCTTAGCTGCTGTTTCTAAACCAAAGATGGACAAGAAAGACACTGCAAAATGTAAGTACCACTATCGACTTTACAAATTATAAAAGTTGCTCAAGTTTAGAGATAAAGCGTCTTTGAACAGTGAAAAGATCGAATTGATGGGTCATCCGTTGTACAGTCCTTGTTTGGCATCCAATGATTTCTTCTTATTCCCGCAGATCAAAAACAAATTTCGAGATCAACGATTTTCTACACATGAAAAAACGGTTGATGCATTCGATTATATGTTTTGGAGGTACCTCTATATCGCAATGGAAAAATGCTTCGATAATTGGTCCAAATGCATGCAGAAGTGTATTGATCTTAATGGAGAAAAATAAGGAATCCATATATTTGTTTTGAATAGTCTATCTCAAAACATAAGTTGCAATTTTCCTATTTTTCTACCGAAGTCGAATAGTTCGGGTTATTTTTCTTCCGGCATAAGTCTCCAAAATTTAATGCTGTTTTTCCATTGTGGAGTCATTGGATTGTAAAATAAGAGAAGATGTTGCTGCATTTAATCGAAATCTAATAATCGTTCGTTCAATACTTCAAAAAACATATTTTAAGATAGAATGCAGAAGTAGAAGGCACTAACCAGATTTCCTTCCATGATTTTTTTGTATCTTTCTAAGGTGAATTTGAAAACTTTCAGCTGATTAATAAATCTGTTTAAGTACCCAATCAACTCGGGAATTATTTTCATTCTTGTATCTTGAAAATACTAAGTTGTGGCTGTTAACGAAGCTAATTTACCAAAAAAAATTGAATAAAGGAGTTTTGTTTTTGTTTCCAACGAAGTAGGTGTTTTGACATGTAAATCGAGAAATGTAGTTGCTTCTTTTGTTAAAGCAAAAAATCGTTTTAAGCAGCTTTTTTCGCTTGATTAGCGTGAATAGATTCTAGTCATCATATGTGAATGTGAATTTCTCATATAATCATGTTTACACATCTCATGATAATTATGATTGATAAATATAATACTAGATAGTGAATTCTCACCTTTCTCAATAAACCAACAAGGCCAATCTGAGATCCAACTATTGCTTTGCCACCATCTGTTATCAAAACTAATAGGTGACGTGTGTCTCAAAGGTATTCAGTACTTTCATAACTGAGCAAAAAATTCTTAATCATTGGTTGTATCTTGCAGAGACTCTTACGCCATAAATTGGTATCTTAGAAATATCGACAGAAAATTGTTGCTTAGAATAAAGTTTTCAAATTCTATTATTTAATATTTAAATCTACCACCATCCACCAGTTGGCCATCCCTGGTCAAGATAATTGAATGTCTTAGAGCACCGTATCAATACATATGTTTGATAAATTGGCAGAAGATGGACAAGCTTATATGTGTGACCAAAAAACTAGAAGCATCAATCGAGTTAGTGGTAGGCCGGAGAAATATTCAATTTTTTTCGTAAAATCCCTTACTGTAAATTATATATTCTTATCTATTATATATTACATAATAAACTTTGGTTCTGTTCATTTTATTTATTCACAAAACATATCTGAATTTGTTTGAAGTTTTCGTGATCCCTAGCATTTATTTATTACTGCACAACTGTTAAATAACATAAAAAATAAAGAAGAAATGTATATTTTAAGGAATTTTGGAAAGCCTTGGATTAAAATTTGCATTAATAATTTCTAAACACCGCTCAAAATGTAAATTTTTTACGACCTTGTTGCAAAACCAGACTTTTGCTTCGCTTCGGCTACTAGTTTCTTATTGTACTTAATTTGGCAGTTGGAGTCAGAAAAATATTATGTTATGTAACCAAGGTTATCGACTTATTCTTCTAGTAGGATAAAAAATATTTTTGGTGTACGTCTGTGCAAAAAAATCACATACGATTATTACAGACTTCTTTCTTATTACAATAATTAACAGTAATTTGGCTTGGATTGAAGTTAATTTTTTATTAAGAAAGTAGAAATTACCATCATTTTCGAGACATCAGGGTGAGTTGGTCGTGGTTGTACGAAATAGACGCTCCACTCCTTCTTTTCTGTTCCTTTCCATTTTGCTCAGTTTTTTTGTGATTCCCGTATGGAGCTCATATCACCTAATTTGGTATAATTTTCATATATAAGGTGTATAAGAAATTTTCGTAAGGCCATCCGGTATTCAAGATGATACATCCAATGAATTTATTTTTATGTCTGACTATCATAGAAGGCGCTAGTTACACGGCCGTATCAACTAATATTGATTATAACTTTTTCAATATTCGATTTATTAAGCAGAATTTCAAATGAACTCAAACATCATTTTTATTCAAAATATTTTGATTTGAAAATGAAACAAAAAATCACAAGATTAAAATTTAAAAAAAGGCTAAAAACAGAAAATAGAACTCAATCTAACTAGGTGTTCAAAATATACAAGTCAATCCTTCTTTCTAAAGAATCCATTAATCTTCTAAACGGTTGGGAATCAGCTATGACGTCATTAAAGTGACTGTCTGTCTGTCTGTCTTTCAATTCTTGAGGTGAATTTACCTCTGTAGCATAAACTTTTTCTGTGTAATCTAAGGTATTGAAATCAAATGACCAAGGAGGCCAATGAATCGGAGCTTCTGCACCACTCCATCGATTCGGGTAATAGTTACTCAACCAACTACGTCACCTTCTATCAAAGTGCGGTAGAGCTCCATCGTGCATACAAAATAGAGGTCTTCACTCGTTTAGAGTTAAATTTTCTAATATCTGGAATAAGTGATTGTTTAAAAAATGCAGGTACATATCACCATTCAAATTTCCAGGTAGAATATGATACCCTATTGTTACCTATAGTTCTTGTCCAAATTCTCATCACACCAGTAATGTGCGTTATGGGAGTTAAATATACTTGGTCGTGAATAAGAACACATTTTGAAAATATTGGATTGAGGGCTGTATTTGTTGGTCTTCCCACTTTCCTTACTTTCCTTGGATTTTGAGCAACTAAATTTAAAATCATATTTTGTTTATAAATTGTTGTTTTTTGCCAATCCGAATTTTTTTTTAGTTCTTACATTGCAAGTTTTTGACAACGTCGTTCAATGGCTCTAAATGGTAAGTTTCTTCGAGGAAACTTTTATGCATAACGCCTAATGGATGCACTAGAGTTTCCTTGACACTCGCCTTAAGGTAATAACATGTAAGTGTATTTAAAATTTGAGTACATTTTGATTAGCAATATCTATTTTAACAAATAACAAGGTTTTAGAAATGTAATTATTATTAACTCAACGTCATATGACAGTTTTCCATGGAAAGCTCAGAGAAAATACTATTGCCGTGTGAAATTCAAAGTTAAATAATTAAGGGGACTTAATATGAAACCAACAACAGTTTGAGTCCCAGAACCGCAATACAAGATCATCAAATTGTTGTTTTTTCCATACTAACGCCTCTAATAACTCAGTGCCCATACTTTTACTTTAAAATACAAGATTCTATACTGAATAGACTGGATTTTTGTGAAACGTTATAAGAAACGGAAGCCTTCAGTCCCAATTTTTTTAAATGTATCCGTTTTATTGATGAGGTCTCATTTACGCGACAAAAAATTTTGAAATCACATAATTCTTACTAATTAGAATAATTTATAACTTTATCTATACTTAATACCAGCATAGGTTATTAATTCATAATTTTGAAATCACAATCTAATATCGAGTTTTATCAAGAGAAGCTATTTGGTGTAAAATTAAATGTCGCTTAATTTCTCTTAAAATTTTGCTTAATAAATCTAATATTGTAAAAGATATGTTCAATACGAACCGTGTAACTAGCGCCCTCTATGAGAGTCAGGCATAAAAATAAATTCGTTGCATGTATCAGCTTCCAAAAATATTCGTATAAAATTTTAATACAATGTTTCCAGTGGTTTCATCAAAATCGTAAAAAGTGTGTATAAATTTTTTACTGAGCAAACCCGAAATATTTTTCAACTTTCTATCTATCCTAGAGAAGAGATCACCTTTTTTGAAACACCCTGTAGATACCCCTATATAGAGCCTATCACCTAAAAGATGAACCTTATGATCATTTTCCCAGCAACCAGCATTTTTTTTATCTTTTTCGTAATATGTATCACATTTACTAAAATAGTAACTGTTTTCGCTAATATGCCTGTGACCTTTGATTCTATTCCTATATGATAAGTATTTTCATTTTTGTGCTTTATGATATTTTTTCTTGTTTGAATCCAAGTTTCCTTTGTAACTTTTTATAAGCTATATGTTTCCCAGAAGCCAAAGTATTTTGCTTGCTTATTTTTTGTCACATATATGAAATACATTTTGACATTCGGAAAGGCGTCTATTCATGATAGATGTCATTGATATAGTTAATGATTCATTCTCAACTTTATTTCTAGTGCCAAATGGAGTAATGGGCGTTATGTTTGTAGCCATAGGTAAAAAAGGGGTGGTTGATCACATAAAGGTCATGATTGATGCATAATCCCTCATTGCTGTTGGACTGCATGGAAATACTCCACTTGTGCCTAAATTATGATATATCTATAGCCGAAATTGTTTATAGAAGTGATTTAAATACTAGAGGCTTCATCAGCTTAGCACCCTTGACGTAAATAAGTATTAACCTATCTCAAAATATTTCTGAGGTTATAAAAACGGATTTATCCACTTCGATATTGACTTCTTTCACTACCTTCACTATACACGTGACTTCGACATTGCAGCATATTGGGATTGTAATGGTTTCACTATCTTCAGTTGATGTTGTCAATTCAGCTTTTGTACTCTTTCCTGGGATGTCTTGTGCATAAAGAGACTTCCGATGATTTTATATGAGAATTATTCTAAGCAAACTACAGGAAGCATTGATTGCGATTTTATTTGTACCAAGGCAACAGGCGATTTTGTCAATATATTTCTCCGATTTATTGAATTTATGTATGATGTTTGGCTTTTTAGCACACTGGAAGATAATTATGTTTTTAACTTTTCGATTCACGCAAATCTAATGTGCTGTATCTAGTATGTTTGAATTACATATAATAAATGTTTATTATGGTTTTCTATACTCATGGTATTAATGGTATCTCACATACGAAAAGTTCTGGATTCTTCAAAACTTCTAATATAATGCAAATTTAATGCAATTGTGGTTAATTCAAAATAGACCTGGTATGTACCAAAATTTATTTTAGAGACAAACGTTTCTATTTTTAATTATTGTGTATTCAACCAATTCGATATCATTCAATTTTCAAGGCGAGTTCAAGTTCAGTATGGATATACGATAAAAAAAATTGTATTGTTTATCTTACAACTGCCAAAAATTTGAATTTAATGTATTTATTGATCAAACATACGTCTTGAATTTAAACTACTGGCTATCAATTAGTTTTTCTCGCGTCATTGAACTCAGTATTTTATTTCCCAATATTGAATCCATAACATTAAGATATTTATTCAGTTTCTTATTCACGCACATACTAATAGTAATTGTGATTTATCTAATCTTCATTTCTTTTTATTCTTCATGTACCATCTCCATTTCGAACGTTAGCTGTCATCATAGCTATTATAGCTGTGAAAGCTGAAAACTGCGGCCCTAAATAGTTCAGATGATGTGACGTTGAATCATTTTCGCAGAATCTCATATTTTGGACCTCTCATGATGTGACCAAGATATTGAGGCTTTACTCTTTTCACTTCATAAACGATCTCTACGTCAGAACATCTACATTGCTTACATCATCTTTCCATGATATTCTGAGCATTCTAGGGTAGATCCACTTCTCGAAGGCTTCTAAACGTCGCTGGCAGTATGCGTGAGGGTTTCTTCACCATACAAGAGAACTGGAAATACATAACACTTGAGCATCCGTGTTCTCAGCTCTAAGCTCAGTTCGAGGGTAGAGAGAAGCTTCTTGATCTTCATAAACAATACATGAGCTTTCTCGATTCGAATCCTTATTCCAAAATAGTAATCCACAAAGCAAACAACACTTGTACCTAGGTAGTCATACCTCTTGACTCTATAGAGTCTTTCGCCTTCTACATAAAGTTGTGTGAAAATAATATGTATCATAAAAATTGAAGGAGATACATTAGTTCAAAGTTTGCATTCGCGTATCAAATGTGGCTTATGTAACTTATTTGAGCTGCACCCTTTTCAAAACCGGGAGTTGGAGAACTTTTTATTTGATATGACGAAGTACATGAACTCCCATATAAAATGTTTTTTTAAAAAAGTTTCTAGCTTGAAAATTGAGCGAGTAATTGTCGAAAAACCAACTGTCTTTTTTTCAAAATTTCGAAACACGAATTTTGGAGCATTGAAAAAAGAGAAACGTGGTCCAAAAGCAAAATTTCTTTATAATACTGACGAAATATAAATACACTTTTGAATAATTTTTAATTATAAAAGAATCATCGAGATTATTATTTAACTTTTCATATGATTAGGGGTTGAGTTGGAGGGATTGCATGAATCTGATTTATTATAAACGCATTTGAAAATGTCAACAAATTCACGAATAATACATTTAAACTTCATTTTACCCGAAACATGCATAGAAACAGGTATTTTGCAATAAGAGGTAGAAGAGGGTTAGTAGAGCTTGAATTCAAATTTTCATAATAATCGACGTTGATTAACAAAGTTCCTCAGTTTCAACGTTTTGTACCGCTTGTACCCGGCCTATAATAGTTGCTAATTTAACCTACTTATACTACGATATATGAATGCTAGAAATTACCGATCATTGAGGCGATTGCACGTTCGTTTGACTTTAGAAACACCCCGTATTTACCCGGAAATAAATATCAGAGTGGGTTTTGGTTTTAAAAGAAAGGACGAAGGTCCTTTCACATACTCCCGAACCACCATATGCCACACTCAATTTGCAAACCAATCCAAAAGTTGAGACGAGTATAGTCATGCCCTAGCTTCCAATAATTCGAATCGCCTTAAAAATTTCATTTCACCCCTATCAATAAACGACGAGACTGACATAAGTGCATTAGTTTATAGATTTCACTTCAAATCACTGAGACCGCTACCCGGTACAGTCATTATAGTCCTTGAAATAATCATACCATTGTCTCAAAGTGATTTCAAATATTGTTAATATATGAAAATATCACAATTTTCATCCATTATTCAAACAATCAAATAAAAAGTATGTGATACGTGAAGCAAAACATAATTTGAACATTATCGTATTTTATGCAATTCCGTTATCGTCATCAGTGTTACGAGAGGTGAGTTCAAGTTCAATGTCGGCATTGCACTTGACCTTGAGTACCATAATCGCACTGATAAAAAGTAGTGCACATACACGCGTAACGCGTAACTCACACAAATAAGCATTGAAACTGCGTTGCCATATTTACTTATAAGAAATGTCTAATCAACCAGTCTGAAGTGACGGGAAATTTTTATAGCTCACCATTTGGAGATAATCAATTATTGTACGAATGTAATTCTATTCAAAATCAGAAAAGCAATTGAGGTAGAATTAACACAATACATTTATGCTCCAAAAGTCGTAGAGTCATACAGGGTAACTGTGTATATTTTCGACCATGTCCATTAGTCGACTACTCTAGCATAAACCATAGTTAAATAGACTTCTTCTTTCCCAAATAGCCGAACTAATAGAATCTAAAAATTCTGCCTTCTCTTTCCCGACTTTTTAAGTTAGAACGCCAAACATAACCTAGAAATAATATTTGCATAACGTGGTTGATGAGAGTAGTGTCTTTGCGGGCGAGAATAGGTAAGTAAAAATTATGTTTTGTTTTGAAATATTCATTACTAGATTAGATAATAATTATATATCCTATAGTTTCTTATCTGAGTCGCAGTTTTAGCCTCTATTTATCATGTAGAGTTCAACATTCACATATTTGAAAATTTCGTATCAATAATAAAATCCAGTAGTCGACTACATGTAAAGTATCTGGTGGGCACTGGTGCCAGTGTTCGACCATATAAATAATTATTCAGATATTTGGTTAATTTCAAAATATTTTTCAAACTGATTGTTCAATTTTTGGTTCAGCGAGTGAAAATGCTCCAGTGCAGAAGACTAATACATTAATACTCATAAAAATCTTTATCATATCCACTCAAGGCAATTAGAGAACAAAACATTTATGCCAGGGAAGCCACCAGAAGATTTTGGGTTCTCAAAACCACATTATTAGTTATAAGTGGTAGAATAAAGGAAGGTCCTCGCAAGATGTGTCCTAGTACATTATTTACTATAGATGAAGAAACTCATCCAGTCTTGTGGTTATTTGAATTAATTGAAAGTGCGTTTCCACAAAAAAATGTGAATTTATTGGATACAATTCAGACTATTCTTCTCAAACAGCAACGACCAACACCATTCAATCATAGAAGACCTGGTAAAAAATGGTACAGATCTTTTTTAAAAAGACCCTTGTGTCTTTTCGAGAGCCGGAAGCTTTAATAACCGAACAATATATTCGAAAATGGTTCAAATATTTAAACGTTTTCTTAATTGAAAAGGATGCAGATGTCATTTTGGATAATCCTGCAAGAATTCTAAATGGCGATGAAACATCCTTTTCAATGTACCCAACGACCGGGAAGGTTATTATTGTACTGAAGGTATTTAGAAACCTTTATGTATATAAAAGAGGAAATGAAAGAGAAACCATAACAGTATTGCTTGTTTTTAATGCAGAGGGAAAAATAGTGGTTTTCCCTTATACACGACCACCTAAAGCGGTTATTGATTGTATGCCAAGTGGATGGTTTCTTAGTAAATCGGAGAGTGGATGGAGGCGAGGAAATCTATTTTATTAATATATAGCCAATGGTCTAAATAATCTGTGAATCCTATGAATATTCATAGTGGCCTTAGTTGAGAGTATACCGTTTATAAATTAAAAATAATTGAAATTCAACATTCAAATCTTACTTGAATTAATTCTCAGCTATTATTTTGTTGTTGTTGCAGTTGATATGAAAATTGTGAGGTAAATCAATGGAATTAATAAGAGCATGTAAATTACAAATACGAATTCGAATAAGTAATTGAGAATAGACAGGAAAATAGTGGAACAAACATAATATTGACATGAATGTAGATAACTCAGTAGTGTATTAGTCTCTGGCATAATAATAACAAAGTAATAATGATTTTCCATCCTAATAAGTTTTATTTTTTGAGAGATGTTTTCAGTTTATGATTCATACAATAAGTAGAAAGGACGATCGAAGAAAGCAAATCAGCAAGCAAATCCAAACCAGATTCAGACCGATTTTAGATCAAAAAATTTTTGACAATATGATGTTCTTAATATTTAGTTAGGTTTTCCTGGAGAATGGAACAGTGGTGAATTTGCAGTCCATCAACTTTATCTTTTTTAGTAGAAAGAGAGAAAAAATATAAGATTTAATGAGGAATATGAAAGTTAGTGAACAATTGATAAACACAATTAACAATAAAATCAAGATAATAGAGAGTTAGCAGAAAGATGACAAGTAGTTTTGTAACTGACAGAGAAGTAAGATAAAGAGGCGTTCTAAGCCCATTATTGTTCTTTTCAATTATGGACGAAATAGTTGAAGAAGTGAACAAAGAAGAGAAAGCACACTTAGATTATTTAGACTGAGACCAATCTACATAAATAAATTAATTAATGAAGAGACCTACAAAATCGAGAGTCTATTGTGCTAACCAACAAAGTGAAGCAGAAACTAACAACGAGCAAAATAAAGCTACAGATAAAAACAAAGGGAGTAAAGATACTAAATAAAATATAGAACGGTACCATTAGACGCGAATGAAACGTAGTGAGTGTGGTGCTAACAATCGAACAAGAGATGATTCGGACACAAAATGAGAATAAAGGAGGGCAGAACAGCAAAATGATAGAACCAAATGGAGAAGAAATATCACATCCACATACAATTATGGTAGAAGAGGTTGCGAATCAATGAGTAAATAAGTGAGTACGTAGAAATTTGGGTTTGTAGTCTAAAGGATTGAAGACACTATGATACATTCCGGTCTCATTATGCAGTTAACCACGTCTTCTATACTTCCAACTACAAATCGAGAATCTATTTCTCTCCCAAATAACTGAAAACTATGAAATTGATCTTGTTCGATGTTACAGCAAAACATGAAATAAACGGATGACAATTTTCATTTTGAAAATAATAATAATTTTCATATAACTCTGAAGCGGATAACCGGATAGTAATAGTTTTTTTTTATCAATATCCAAGTGCTGCTGTTTTGGAAATGTATTCCACTGAAATAAGAATGGCCGAATTTATAAAGACAGTTTTTATCTGCTGGTTTCTTTGTCGATATTGAGTTTTGAATCTACGTTAGATATTTCGGAATATTGACAAAGCATCATTCGATTGAATTGGTTTATGATTTTTTTCGTTGTTAGAGCAAAGTTTGTATGTATTAGTTTTGTACTTTTTCGTTTTATTCCTGATTTTCGAGTCCATTAATTGAATTTGTCTGAAATTTTTCTACCGCTTCTTCCACTCCCAAACTATATTTTGTTCAAAATTAGTTGAATAAAGTAAAATGAAAACAAAAAACCCTTTGTTGCTAGATGCCGATCTGACCAGAGGCGTCGACAAAATATATTTTTAAGAAAGTAATCAAGGAATTATATGGTTTATTTTAGATTTTTTGAAGACATTGTTATAACAAGTGCTGGAAATAACAAGTAACATCTCTAAGGTACCTTTAAATTCACAATTAAATAGGGGATTCTAAGAATTTTTGATATTGGTTCAAATCAATAATATTATTTACTGACCACAGAATAAGCTACCAATACATCCTTCTCGTCAGTGCGGCAACTTTTCCTATCATCATTTCACTTTCCAACATTTCAGTTTTGAGTCAATGGAAAATCAGACTTTTTAGATGCAATTCCTTATTTTTACATTCCTAAGAGTCTTTATTTTTCTATTCTTCATTTAGAACTTCAGTTTCTTCAAAATATCTCCAATATTCCATAATTCTAATTAAACAATTGACACATTGAATCAATACCCGAAAAATATTTTATTAAATCCATTAAAGCGAATAATGAGTTGATGTGATAAATATAATAAAAATTAAAACTATTCGTCCTTTTTTAAACAAAGTATAGCCAGAAAATATGTATTTTTAGAATATGTTCGTCGGGACACAATGCGTCGAAAGCTTGAGTAACATTGTAAAACATTTTCTAATATCTTTTTCTCTAGATTCCTATATTCCATGTCCCTATTATAATAGGACGAAATAGCTTTACAAAATTTCAATTTCCTTCCTTTGTTTGATTGTTCTTTTATTCTACTTATGGACTCACAGACACTTCTGTATATGTACGTAAATAACTATAGTTAGTTGGTTGCTAGTCGGAATAGATAAATGAATGGCAATGTAAAACCAAGGTCAAAAATGTGAGAGAGTTGTTTAAAAATAATACTGATAATGTGCAGCACGGTCGCGAATAAATATTTTGAAAAAAAAAACAGTAATTTTATTATTCAAATAATTGAAACATTTTATTATTTCCATGAAGGATCTTTTATTGTTACTGTTCCTATCAACATGAAAATTTCTGCTAACATTTCTTAAGGAATATTTTTTAGTTCTTGATAGTTGAATGGTGTTACGGGTTGAGGACTAAAAATTAATCTGTTCAAGAGTTTTTTAAAATGCCAACGTTTCCATCTTTATCAAGGCTAAAAATATATGGTACATTAAAACTCAAACGTTGATGAGGATAAAGAAGTAAACAAAAAATTGTGAAATTAAAAGTAAAACGATAATCAGTGTATCATTATAAATATCTATTATAATTTCTTATTTCTTAGACTTTTTGATATGTTTATGCTTCCAAATCTTTTTGATTTCAGGTCTCTTCTGTTTCAAAATAAGTTTTTTTATTAATAATTTTTAAGATAAATTAATAGTTCCACTTTTCTGTAAGTCTTTATCAAAATATTTCAATTAATCAATATTTCTATCAACGTTAATTTGAATATTGAATTTTGAAACTTATGAATATAAAACTTTTACAATTAATACGAATCAAAATCACCGACAATCTTAATTAATTATTTCCTAGGCGATGGATACATAAGTATGTGAAAGCTTGGAAAATATATTAAAGTTGGTCCACTTTGGTGTTTCCTTGCTACGTTCCCGATAAGAAACCGCTTATTAGCCACTGCATCTAAGATAAGTTAAAGTTATTTAAAGAAACTAATACATATTCCGCATAAAGAGATAATTCTCCTGTTAAGATACATATATCAGTGAATGAATACTTCCAAACTTTTCCAATATTAACAAAACCATGAACGGTAAAAACTGTTCAAATTATTCTAAGTATTACCATTAAGTACTAGTCTGGTCAGCGTGTTGACTTATAAACATTCAAAACATGTTTATATTGAACCTCACATCGGTACGGTTATTAACTATATCATTCAGTTTTATGTGGTTTTTTTGCATATTTATGTTCCTAATCCAGAATTTTTACATAATCAAAATTAAAGTTGTGACCATCAGTAAAATGATGTTGGACCAGAGCTGTTTTATCTTTTTTTTTTCTCGACAATCATATTCATGCTGGTATATTCTGGATTTCAAGTACTGATTAGTAATACCAATGTAACACCTATTGCAGTCTAAACAATATATTTTATAAATCACCTTATAATAATGGAGTTTAGATGTTTTGTCTTTGATATGTGTGAATAAGTTGCCAACTTTGTTTATTGGGTAGAATGCCAGCTTACAATTATTTGCGAGTGCGTTTCCAAGTATTTCCGACAATACTCTAATACATGGAAATTTATAATACATTTCACTTTCGTTTCGAGGTACCTGTATTACTTTATGGTTGCTCTCATTTATAATATGATTAATCAGATCTCTTGGGTAACAATTAACTACGAGAATTTATCTTATTTTATTAATATTATCAGTATAGAATTCAGGGCTACTTAGACGTTAAGCCATTTTATTGTTCCTCATTTATGTCTCCAAGGATGGTTCGAATAAAAGTTGAGTAGTCGGCGTGATGCTGAAGATTTGGAAAATCAATTTGTTAATAATTTACCATTCGGTCGCCTAACTACCAATGTTTCCAAAAAAGGGATAGCACCATCTAATTCTTCCTCAGAGGTAAACTTGAGATTGCGATGATAGGAGTTAAATGTACGTAAATTTGAGCGAATCTTCAAACTACAAAAGAGAGCTGTTAGATATTTACTCGAAGTAAACAGCAGGGCACACTTCAGTTTAAAAGATTAAAAATGCTGACCCTTCCTTATTCATCTTTGAATCCGTTTGCTAATTCGTAAGGAAGCCTCTCCAAGTTCAGAAAGATCGTAGCACGGCTATCCACTTAGGAACGCGGAGCACGAACTTTACCTACCTACTCCACGTTCAGAATTAGTTAAGGGCTCAATACTGTACAATGCAAAAAAATGCACAATCACTTACTAATTGAAATCAAATCGATATCATCTTCTCCCGCACTCCTCAATAATTTTAGAGCGTTTTTACTGGAAAGTGCCGTATTCTCTGTAAACGACTTCTAGTCTAGCAAAAATATTAGTTTAAATGCGACTTATATACTAATAATCTATTACTATTACCTATAATCTTGTTACTCATTGTGGTTTTTCTTCTGTATATTGAAATTTTATTTTATCTGTATCTTTAGTTAATTATATCTTTGTTTGTTTTTTAGTTTTTACAAGCTATTCTCTACAAATTATGACAATTTTTTGACAATAAAACATTTCTCTCTCTCTTTCTCAGTTTTATATTGAGTTCTCAACCCTCAACACCATTCTACATTACATAATAGGAAGGACAATAATATCAACAATGTCATCTTCACCTGGGTTTCTCAAAATAAGTTTATAGTGCTAATGATGGCTGATTTCCAATGATAGTTATTTTATGAAAACTTCATATAGTTTTCTTGATGTTTTGTTTCGAAAGTGCATTTATAATCATCAACGGTAGACAAAAAATAGCTGTAATATAAAGCTGAATAATAGTGCTAAAAATGCATCTATTTTAATAAGAAAACGGCCAGAAAAAACCGAATTTTATTAACTAGTTATTTGTCGCTTACGGATTAGTTCCAAGCTTTAAGTTTTCCATAAAATTAATATATCTTTGCAACTTTCTGATTTGTGGCCCAATAAAAATACCCTCTTTTTAACTTGGCATCGCTTGACGGGGGAAAGACTTATCTTAAGTATTTAATCCTTCACCCTCTTTACTCATATCCTTTACTAAATTTTGCGTTAGTGTAACATGAAGAGGAGAAAAAGAACTTTTTTGATTGAAAAGAGGCACATACTCAAAATCCCTTAAATTCGGAGGTTTCTGAATAAATTTGCTTCACATAGTGTACATTAACTTCAAGAAAACACAAAAAAAATTTCAAAACTCACCACATATCTGCTACTTGAAGCAGTTATAGTTTATTTTATCTGGTGGATATTTCCTTCCGTAGGTTACTTTCATTGTATCCAAATTGGCAACTGGTATAGATGGTTTTAAATATCCATTATTTTCCAAAACCAGTCTTATAACAGATTCAAAATAAACTTTGTCATTCATAGCAATCATGAAAATGGTTGGTTACCTCTCGAGATACTACTGGAACTGCAAAAGGCATACTTCTTCTCTTCCTTTTCATCCATTAAACCAATGACACGCTACAGCTGACACGGCACGCATGATCGGAAACCTAGACAACCAGTTGGTTGGTTGTCTAGCTTCTAGTTTTGCAACCCAGCCAAGTAAAACTATTTTTGTCGTTATTAATTTTTTTCTGCCATTTCAATAACCCCTTAAAGAAACTTCTAAAAAAAAAAAAACGATCTAGAGCACATAAATTGTTACGTATTAAAAATAATATTTTCTATTATTTGGGAGGTATTAGCATTATAAGAATAATTGTTTTTGAACTATGTAGGCCAGTTTAATTATTGAATAATATCAATGATCGGACATACAGTTTCCTTATACTTATAGTATAGCCGCTGTTATTTAAACAGATAATTTTTATTAGTTGTCTTTTTCTATTACTATTCAAGAAAAGATCCTGAATTCCACTCCGGTTTTCGTTTACATTATGTAATACGAAAACGTTACATAATGCAGTATCCATTCACATCTACTATAAAATGGATGACCAATCAGCAGTAAAAAATGAATAAAGGACTAAGGCGGGTTTGTTATTGAGGTATCTGCGAAAAAATGATAATTTTTTCATTAGTTGTTCATGTTATTTTTAATAGAATTAGGATTGAAGGTAATTTTACCAAAATTTTGTTTTTTGAATATATTAGCTGTGATAATTAATTATTTTTCGAACTTGTAATGTACTTATCACAATGACACAATAGGAAAGGTAGAAGCGATATAATGTTTATCAATTTTTTCTCATATATTCTGTCTAAGCACATCAATGTTTGTTGTGGAGCAAAAAAATGTTATCTACATTTTTTTCAAACTGTAGATGTATAAAATAATTATGTTATAAATTCTACACCATATTCAAATTGTCAAAAAAATTACATAGGAATGACTACTAAGATGAAATTTTTAGAACCGTTGGTGATATTTATTCTGAACACACTGTTGACACTACCACCACACCAACACTCATCATTACACTGTCTGACACGAAACTCGCATCAGACAGTGTAATTGTGGGTGTTGGTGCAGTGGTAGTGTAAATAGTATGTTCTATACGAATGCCTACACAATATTTAGAAAATAGAATAAGTGTTCACAATTGTACTAAAAATGTAGAGAGAGTCTCACATAAAAATAAACAAAATGAAAACATGTTCTTCAAAAACACAAAAATTTCAGCTCAAGATGCGAGTTACCTATTTATATAATTTAAATAACATAAAATAAACGTTCAGAATTAAATATAAAAGTCAAATTAGTATACTGATTTTCATCTTATTTTTCATTGACACAATTGTTGAAATTTCAAAATAGTTTCTAGCTAAGTATAACTGTTGCATTCATGGCTTTTACAGAATTTTTTTATTCTATCTATTCTTTTAAAAATGCTTCCAATGTCGAAATAAATATTAGAATAATACTCAACCTACAAACCCGAAAAAATTTATTAATATACCCCAATGATTTTAGAAAACAAAGAAAAAGGATCGTTTTGTAATAGAATATAATCAAAATAAGCTATATTTAAAAATATCTCAAAAACTTGTCAATAACTTTGCTATAGCGCTTCGTCTTTCCTTTTGTCAAATTTTTGGTATTCACCTCTCAGATATTTTTGCTAGTGAAAATTTTCAAAAGCCATGTGTGCTGCGCTTGATACTTGTAGAAACTTCTATCAGCTTGTCAATAGTGAAGCACCTGTTCTAATGAATTTTTTCAATCTTCAATAATGACCTAGTCTGTCTTTTTACATCATTTAAATTTATCCTTCCTCCATTGAAAATATTTTTTCATTTCTCATTACACCTTTTTTTTCTATCTAGAAGCTGAAGTGGCATCGATGACTATCTCACTTTTCGATACTATTTTCTGGTATACTAGTCACGTCAGGAACTTGTTTATACAACTTTTCAATTAGAATTTCCCCTACATATATATTAAGGATCACGTTAAGAGTGTACCAAACAATCACAAACTTAATACGGCAGTGTACTAATATGTTTATACGAGGGCTGCTACTTAAGTTTTGAGATATGGCAACATTCATGTGAATATGTCAAATTTAACATTGTTGATATGTTTGATATTTTCAATGGTGACCATATTCAGAACGTATTGCGCTATTGGAGTTGTTTACAGATACTTGAAACCAACAGCAGTTTGCCAATCAACTCGATTCGATTTTTAGTGATGAAGCACTATCTGGAGTCAACATGTTTCGCTGGTTTTCCGAATTCAATTGTGGTCACACTTCCCTACAGCATCAATTTCGTGAAGGTTTTCCAAAATCGGCTGAGGTGTAAGAAAACATCGATGTGGTGCGTAAACCGATATTGCAAGATCGTCATGTGACATACCGTGAGATTGAGACAAACCTGGGCATTAGAGCACGTTCAGAAGACAAGCACTTTCGTTGAAGATGGAGGTAGAAACAGTTTTAACAGTGATAGTATACCGACGGTAGAAACGACTGAGATATTGGGTCCACCCAATTTTGTCAAGTAAGCTTACTGAGGGCCAGTAAATAATTTTGTATCCTAAATTAAGACAATCCGAACTACTTCAGAATGTCTATCAAGTAATTTGATGACTTACTGGCTCTCTTAAAAGATGAACTCGTAGCAGATAGAAACGCTAGGCGATATAGCATTTCACCAGAAGATAAGCTCATACTTACATTGAGGTAAGTTTTTTATTAATCAACATATCTATAAATCATTCAAATTTTTCAGAAAATACTTTATATAAAGTTAAAGAAAACATTTCGTTACTCGCAGAATATCTCTAACTCCGATTCACTGTTGGCAGTTGGTGCTGGCGATGGGGTGTGTGTTCCTGAAGATCCCATTGCTGTAGTTAAACCATAATAATTTGCTAAAATTTGGCACACTATATTGCTGTGATCGATAATATTGAAAGCCTTCAACATAAGCTTGATTACGCTGCACTTGTGACAAATAATTTCTGCGTTGTGGTACCGGGTTACGATAATATTTGTTTTCAAATGTTTGATATTGCGGTCCTTGAAGAACATTTTGGTTTTGAAAAACTAAATTATAAATGGCAATTTTAGTCTAAAGTCGTCTATATTCCGGAATTTTTTTAATCCCTTTAACTAGTGACAAACAAAACAGCTTGTCTTCATCGTCAACTTCTTTCGGATGTGAAACATTTTTCTGTGCTAAGCTCTGCTCTAATATGCTTGCAGATCAGCAGAGCTAAATTTTTGTTTTTTTCTTGGAGTAAATTTACGACTCTTAAAGGCAGAGCCCTTTTCTACTTCAGCAACTTCAGACGAAGCTCATACATTATTTGCATCGAAACTACTTTCTGTACTGTAGTTGGAAATCGTAGTCTAATATAATGGATATAAAAACAGAAGTTTTAGAAGCTCCTGCTCCAGTCTTCATTTTCTTCACCTCTCTCATATAATTATCTGTTATACTCGTCCATTTCTTTTGCAGAGATGATGCTGAAAAAAACCGTATAAAGTAATAGATTTTTTTTCAGATATTAGGGCACAGGAACATTAAATTACGATTATAGCATTGGCAAATATACTTTGGCTACCATAATACCATACTGTTATGAGTGAACCAACGAAAGAAAAGTAGTATGAAATATCCACGATATTTGCAAAGAGCTCGAAGTTTCCCCATTGTTTGGGAGTTTTGGATGGAAACATATATGGCTTACCCCGCCTAAACACACTGGTTCCATGTATTATAACTGCAAAAATTATTTTTTACTAGTTTTTCTAGCGTTAGCGGATGCAAACAATTGGTTTATGTGGATTGACATAGGTGCCTACAGTACAGTACAGTAAAAACAGTTATAATCAAGAATTCTTCTTTGTACAAAAAGCTAACGGAAGATTCATGAGACCTACCTGAGGCAAACGCATTGATAATACAAAATAGACCGACTGTGTTGCAATATGTGATATGGCATATGCTAAAAAAATATTTTATAACCGTTTGACATTAGCAAGCCGTTAGATGTTAACATCGGTTTAGCAGAAAATATTGTAAAAGCGATATATATATATACTACACAATTATGTCAAAATGAGGGATGGATACAATTATGAAGATACACTGTACACCCCTGGAAAATCTAACCTCACATAATACTGGGCGTGCAGTGCGGTAGGCGGATAATGTTATAGTAAATTTAACAAATTATTTCATCAACGAAGTCAAAGTTGATTGGCTAGATGGCAATATTTAATTTCTAACACAAACTGATTGTGAATGTGAATAATTACATTTATTTCTTCATTGTCATCTCCTTCACTGAATATGAGGACGAGTTCTTCCCAAACCCGTCTCCTTAAGATCTTATTTGAATAATCCCTACCTGTCATGTCCCATATCGCAGGACGTTTCTTTATTTTATCTATAAATAATTCCGTATTAAAAGCTTCGGTGTGCATTTTAGACCATTTCTGGGTGGGCTGATAATGAAGAACCCCAAAAAATACGTCTATTCGCGTAGAAAGAGCGAAATATAGAAAACGAATGATCTCAAAGCGCGTGTTGACGCGCGCCGATAAAAGTCGAGCGCTAGCGCAGCGTTCAATACGTTTTGATAACGCGCGTTGAGCGCTTGTCATCTGAACGTGCTCTTAGTTCGTGTTGGATACCGTATAATTAGACAATCGCTCAAAAAATGTCGTGTCGATTGGTGCAAAAAAATGCTGGAAAAATTCAATCGCGTTGCTTCGAAAGAGGTTTATAAGATCGTGACAGTCGACCTATTATAGATCTATCCATATAAATAGGATAGATAAACAACAATCGACTGGATAAGTCTTTCACCACGAGCCAAAAAAAAATCAGGAAAATCAATCCTAGAAGACGAATCATCTTCCATTACGACAATACGAGCTCTTACACATGAATATAAATAAAAACGTTTTTGAATAGTCAAAACATTGAATTGATTGGTCTTTTTTTGGAACTCAACGATGTCTTCTTATTTCCGCAGATCAAAAATAAATTGCCAAGTCAACGTTTCTCTACCCCTGAAGATCTGCGCTCAAATCATATATTTTGAAGGTACCTTAAAAGTTTATTGATCTTAATGAATAATATTCTGAAAAACAATAAAGCCATATCCAATCATAAATACGAGGCATATTTTTTAAGTAAATACCGTTTTGAAATTAAAAAAAGAAGTGCAAAGATATCGCAATAATTTTATATTTACATGAAAGCCTGTACCTTAATCTACTTTTCTACATAATTTTCGTAAATATTGAGGCACTTGTCATAACGTGGCACCAGTTTTTGAATACCCTCCTCATAAAATTCTGCCACTGACTTCTTAACCACTGTATCACAACTGTTTTGACTTCGTTATCGTCTTGAAGACGCTGACCGTCCAGGTGTTTCTTCGTAGTCGCCCAATGATGAAATTGTAAAGCATCTGTTTTCTCTCACCTTTTCGTCCACTTTCTGCACCAAATCTTCATTAACGACCATTAAGGATGCCCACTCCGTTCTTCATCATGCACATTTGTGCGGCCATCTCTAAATGCTCTCACCCATTTCCTTACCATTCCATCACTCATAATGTTTTGTCCGTAAACTTCACAGATTTCACGATGAATATCGTTCGGTTTTACGCCTTTAGCACTAAGAAATCGATTGTCGGAGGCATCTTAGACACTCAGTAAACAACGTACACAATAAAGAATCAGACTGTAATGGCGTAGAAAAGAGATGTAGGTAACCAGCGCGCATGTGCGAAACGCCGACCTTGGGGTTGCGGCGGCGGAATGGCAAAACGGTACTTACTTAAAAAATATGCCTCGTATTGGTTTTCATCGGTTTATCCCAAAACTTAAGTAGTAACTCTTGTATCTTTATGAAAAGTTAACTTCTATTAGAAAAATCTACATGAATTATGAAAGTTATAGACGAAAACAAAATGTTGTGCATGTTATACACGAAGGAAAATCCTTATGGGAAATTATATGTTGATCCAAAGAATATATTTTTTCACAAAAGAAGAAGAAACATTATTTTGAAAAATAAACAGACTAATAGGGAAATTTTTACTCCTAGATTAGAATTCAATCTTAATCTTCAAATATTATCGTTTTAATAAATGTTTGTTTCCCTGAAGTATTCCATATTTTGAAATTAATATGAATAATCAATATAATATAAACAACAAATGTTTTAAAATGGTAAAATATAAACTGAATTATTCCCCCAGTAGCTGCTTCAACCAAGACTTTCAGTTTTCAATTGTCAATGCAATTACTTTACTATTATCAATTAATTGTGGATATTTCAAAAAGTTAGTCAAAAAATAAATTAGACTTTATCTGTTCAAGTCGAAGAAATATACGGTTCAATAAGTCTGTTCTCAGTTTTGTATAAAACATTTACGAAAGTAATAACAAATTGTTATATAAACAATTGGATGCAGCTCATCTAGAATAAAAACTATGATTTCAATGTGGTATACCATAAAAGAAATTATTAAAAGAAGTAATGAATTTGTTATCGTTTCCTTATTAGCATTCGTAGATTTGAAAAAGACTTCTGCATTCCGGATTTCTAATTTTTATTTCGAATATATATGTCCTTTTAGAAAAATGTATGTATAAGCAATAGCTGAAACATTTTACACAAGTAAAATGCATCGCAAAAATATTCATTAGTATTAGCATTAGCAATACCCCACAGAATATTAAAACTAGATTCAGATTCAGATTTAGACGAATCGAAAATCATTTCACATTTGCAGATGACAGTGTTGATTAGTTTTGGGAAACAAATAAATAATAGAGAGCAATATACTAAAAATTCATTAACAAGGAAAACTACGCAAGTAAAACAAAATTACTTATAAAAAAAAAGGTTTTGTAATGAGATGGCAGATAGACTACCAAAGTTCTGTTTTGGTGACCAAGAAATTAGAAGAGAAATTGAGAGATACCACAACATCATTGGTAAGATGAAATTTTCAAGTTTAGAGAGCGTTTAGTAGGATATAGAGCAGATTTAATTCATCTAGAAAACAAAACTTCATTCAGAAACAGATCAAGCTCAATTATGATTAATTATGAAGCAATCCCGAATTATATAGCAGTAACATATCGGCAAAGGTCAAATTACGGGAGACAGAAAGAACCTTGTTACATTCTTCACTACTCAAAATCATTTCTCCTGAAATGGATGTATACTACTGTCGGGACTGCGATAACTTGCCGAACATGTCCTTTTCCACTCCAATAATACGACAATGGACCTCGTTCATGGTTTTTTCAACCGCTGCAGCATTTTCTGAGCTCACTTGCAGCTATTACCCACTTTACTATCGGATAGGAAAGTTTCTGACATTTTTCTAGCCGTATCTTTACCGGTTTTTGATCGATAATTGCATTTAAAGAACCGTTACTGTTTCTCCATTCAGAATTAAATCTCTAACAATCAGTGATTTATCCATTGATATACTTAAATTAAGAATTCCTGCTTCTTTTCAAAATCAAGGTTAATAACTTTATGCTTGCAATGTTATGCAATGCTAAATTAAAATCTGACGTACAAAGTAATGCAAAACACAATAGAACTTTATGAAAAGCATGTGCAGATGAGACTCATCTAATTAATATCAAGATATAGCACACTGCGTCTAACATTTATTTACTTTACTTTGTCGGTCCTACAGAAGAGAATTAGTTGCAGGTATAATGCAATAGAAAGAGCCTTGCAAAGTATCAAGCAATATGCAATAATTAACCTGTTAAGAAACAAATTGAAAGACCTATTCTTTCGTCGCCTTCATGCCTAGTCAAGTCTTAAGTTGTCGCTCAAGATGTTCTCCGATCCGAAAATAAATTATCACGAGCAAGTATCCATATGTGCATGACATTTTTGTTACATGTTCCACTTCGTTTCCTTAGCATATATGTCTTCCCCTGCAGTCTATTTTCGTTTCAACGGTTTACGTCATTATGGATCGTGTTATTACCCCATGATTTTTCGTTTTCACTTTATTAGGCACGTTTCAAAGTAAATTGTTATACATACTGCCACTCCTGTGGTTATGTTAGTTCACTCTTTAACATCAGCTTCAACTACCTTGTAGCCGATACTTCTACACCAAGATTTTTCATAACTTTTTCAATAATTTTGTGGTTAGAAGGAAGCTTACAACCCGTTGTTATTTTGTATCCAATAGTTTTAGATGTTATCACCATAAATATTGCTTAGGCTCCGAAGGTCAGCATAACACATAGGAGCTAGGAAATCTTATTTAATATCTTTTCCTATCAACATTGGTTCGGAAGGTTTATATAACTCATATGTGAATTTGGTTCGCATAATATATGTTATCAATTATTTTGATTAAATTCTAAGAAACCTGTGTTGCGTAAACAAGATGTATAATATCCGTCAGTTGAATGCGATCGAATACTTATCACCAACATATTTATCTTAATTCGTTCAAATATTTACTTTGTCTATGCAATGTCATATATGTGATTTTCTAGTCAATTACAACGAACATAACAAACCAAAGCATTTATTTATATCCATATACTATTTGCTACCTTCCGATTGGCCATGATGTTTATTGCGATTTCAATAAAAATAATAGGTATACATCGAAGTAAAAGCACATTTCTATACATTAATCTACATTTTTGTACGAAAAAGTATTGATTTTTCAACTGAAAACACAATGTGAATTTGAAATATCTATAATGTACCACACCAAAATATAAAAGAAAAAATAAAAGTAAAGGAAATAGAAGAAATATTTAAAGAATAAGTTGAAAACGCAATAAATAAAATAAAAATACAAGAAAGCTTATATAGAGGGTGAATAATAAAAGAATGAAAGTAATTGTTGTAAATTTTAAGAAGCATGTAAAACACAGAACAATCCGAAACAGTGGGGAAAATATAATACAGTGGTTGGGTGGGACCTGGATAAGTGAGAAACCTCAATAATTGGAACTCATGATGAGGTTCCAGCACTTTGGCACGGAATTACCTCTATTAGTGGGTCGAATCACACCTCTATATCTAGGATTCGTTCTTTCGACTTATCGATACAGTCAGGGAATTTTATATGTATAAATATCTGTATTAAACTTAAGCTTAAGTTTTACTTTATTATCGCTTATTTGAAAAATGACTAAACGATGACTAAAGTCTTTATCAGTACGTACAAAACTAAGGTTAATATTCGTTTATCAAAGTGAGAAAATCTACTTTAGAATCTAATTCAGAAAAATTCAAACAAAACGTTCTGAGGGACAAGGAAAACTAAAACGTGTACGTTTTACAGAATATCCTGAACTTGATTATTGTTTGCTAACACAGGTCAAGTACGTGCTTAAGAAAAATGTTTTAGTAAGTGAACCGATGATTGAAGAAGAGATTTCGCGCGAAGCCTCAGTAGTCATAAATTTTGTTGAAGCAATGGTTGGTTGGTATAGTTTTCAAAGCAATTGGTGGAGAAAGTAATGCCGTTGATTTGAACAAATGTATCAAATGTACGCAATTATTCTGTTGATATTTTTAACTCAGACGAAGTGGGTTTATTTCCTTCTACCCGATAAAGATTTACCTTAAATAGCGGAAAACTTAGCGAAGAGCACGTTACAATACTTTCGGGTGCTAACATGTTAGGAACTGAAAGCTGTCTATCATATCAATTGGAAAATCGAAGACTCTAATTTCCGGAGTTATTGAACCTATAGAGGAGAATTAGTGCCAAAAAATCAATATTTTCCAGGCGATGAGGTTCGCTACGAAAGCTTGGTTTTCTGTGAACAAATCTATCATAGCAAACTGCTCCAAAAAATCTATTTCTAATCTGAATGAACTGTATTCTAAAGCTTATAAGAGGATTTAGAAATTAATCCTGAAGATTGGAACCTCGGCATCAGCAACGATAATAAATAATAATAAACAGGCAACATTCAAACATTCTATAAACGTCGACGACGATTTAATAGTTTCAGGAGAACTTGCTGAAAGCGACATGCCTTCTTATCTTCTTTATTCTAAAAAAGGTCTCACTTAACCAGGTTTCACTGCACTATCAATATACAAAAAAGGAAACAAATAAATATAACAATCCTATACCACAAACAAATGGATATGATTTTTTTATTTTCCAAATGAATACACTATAAGTGAATGAGTGGATATTACAAAAAACGAAATGTCTAGTGCATGAAATTACTTTTAAGCCAAGTACCTATCAAAAAAGATATGAAGAAAAACAAAAAAAACTTTAAGCATAAATATATTATTAAAATTTCTAATGGATACAAAATATATAACTATCAATACAATGCAATGGCATATGCAATAGAGAATTGAGAAATCAAGAGAGAGAACAAAACTAGAATTGAGTCAAGAATGCAATGGTGAAAACGAAACAGACACATAAGTGAAATAACATGGCAAACATTTCAATGAACGGCAGGAAAAATGGATAACCGAAGGAAAAAGCACAAAGGAATACTGAACAAACAATCGATTAATAAATAGAGGAAATAGGGAAATCTCTGGATGAAATGAAATTAATTGCCAGGAGAAGGAATCTAATGTGTGAATAAGCATGAAATTGAGACAAGAAGAAAAAGTTTCCTGTATCACTTTGTTAGTGGTAAACTTCCTTCCATTCCATCCTCAGATTAAGAATCAAAGTACTTTTCAATTATGTACAGATTAAGGACTTCTAGTGTTTTAACCCGGTGTGCTTTATTGGTGAGGGATGATTTTCCTGTTGAATCATACCTCAGTACAGCTTATTATTCATGAACTTTTGATTTTTTTTCTAGCAATGGCTGCAGAAATTCGCAATATGTTGAAATTGTGTTAGTGACATTATTAATTGATGCACTAATGGATTGAATTCGTGGGTCGAAAAGTTTACATATTTGACAGTAAGCAAACATGGAAATTCAATTTGAATTAACTGTTGTGGAAATTTTGTTCAATTCGACCTATGTTACAGATAGTGTTAATTGTTCGTGTCAAATCAGAATATTGAGGGAAGTAGATATATGTGGATATTTAATAAACATTATTAACAATACTTACAAGTGAAATTTAATTTGAAATTAACGTCCTGACTATATCTGACTGTTAGGCGTGGTATTTATGAAAGTGGTGTCGATACGAGTACATATTGACTAAGTCAGTGAATGTTGGGCAAGCCGTTCAAATACAAATTCCATCCTCAAATTTGATAAATTGAATACAGTTCGCCTAGCTTCAGTATTCTATAAGATATACAGGGATGGTCCCAGAAGTACCTGGTCAACGAAGTTCTATAAACTTTTCCTAGCTCCTTGTTACAAAATCTTTTTTCTAATCTGGGAACAGAAAATAATCCGAGGGAGCTAAATCTGGCGAATAGGGTGCATGAGGTAGCAATTCAAACTTCAATTCATTAATTTTGGCTATTACAATAACGGATATGTGAGTACATTGTCTTGTTAAATCAACTCTTTCTTCTTAGCCAAATTTGGCTTGATTTCTTAGCTTAAACGTTGCAATGAGTCCGCATAATAACTCACCGTTGATAATTTTTCCTTTTACAATATAGTCAATGAAAATTATCCTACGTGCATCCCAAAAAATCGACGCCATGACTTTACCTGTAGATGAAACGATCTTTGTCTTCTTTGGTGCCGGTTTTCACTTTTCAGTCCATTCAGCTCTTCTGTGAAACATTGCCAAACACTCGATGGAAACATCTTGACGAGGCTGTTTTTGTTCCATTGTGAGCAAACGCGGTACCCATAATGCGCATAGCTTTCTCATGTCCACATTTTCGGTTACTATGCGATTAACCTCACTTTTTGAAATGCCTATTATGTCTGCCAGCTCGCTTTTTGATTTTCTCCAATATTTCTGGAGTCGTCACCTTATTTGGTCGACCACTGTTATACTGGTCTTCGCAAATCGCACGCCCTTGTTTATTGTCTGCTACCGAATATTTTACTGTTGATAACGAAGGAGCAGTCTCACCTGGAGTGAAATCTAGTTCATCTTTTATATTGGTTGCTCTAATGCGTTTCAAATTGAAGTATTACATCACAAACGATGACCAATTTTCTTCGATGTTCACAAATTCACTGAAGAAGTTTACTATGGATGAGTGCCAAACAAATCCCAAACCACGTGGCATCTTCAAACTTAAAACATATTATGCAGTATAGATTGTGTACTTTTTAATAGTAATGGTATTTTTCAAGCAACTGTTGCTATTTCTAGGTCAGGTCAGTTACATGTGGGACCATCCTCGTACACTAGGATAATGTAAGGAAGATTGGAAGAAGAAGTAGACAAAGAACTGGAAGAGCTAGCCCCACTCAGGAAAGGAACACAAGCAATAGATAATATTTTCATACTAAGAAATGTAATAGAAAGACGATAGAAAAAAGAGGAGCACTGCACTTATAGTTCAGAGACTCGATGCAAAGAAACAAAGTGTGGAAGATATGAAATTAGAAATACAGAACAAATAATGAGAGAGAAATAGAAGCGTATAAAAGAGTAAAAAGGAAAGTGCAACTGATTGGACAAAGATCAATAGTGGATGAAATTCAAAGAAATGTAAAAAAACGATGAATATAGGATACCTTAATATGATCCCAATAAATTTAGAAGACTCACTGACTCACAGAAAGATGGAAGCACTAACAAAAATTTGGTTAGAAGAGATATACAATTGGACATTAACATAGAAAAATGCAAAGCAATGATAATAAACGAGAAAAGTGGAATCAAAGTGAGAATAATGGCAAATGAAGAAGAAATAAAAAAAGTCAAATCTTTTTAAAATCTTACAACAATAATAACGGAAATATAGAAGCGAAGGCCACAAATATGTACTATGCATTGAATAAAACACTGTTCAATAATAAGTAGATATTAAAGAAAGTAAAAATGAGCTTATACAATACAATAACAGGGTAAGTAACAATAGAAGGTATGGTAGGTAGTAAACGCAATCGAGGAATACGAAGAATAGAAAGTAAAACTCAGTATGGTAGAATAAGAAATGAAATTATAAGAAACAACAAGAAACAATCAAAGAAAAAATTAATAACACATTCTTAAACTGGTTTGGATATTTTACAAAATGAAACAAGATAATTTAACAAAACGAATACGGAGAGCAAGAACTATAGCAGGAAGGAGAAGAGGAAGACCAAGAAAAAGCTGGAATGAAAAAAATAGCAGATATAGGAACACAAAGGCAACAGAAAATAAATCAATTGATGATACTGATAAAGGCCAGGAAAAGATGGAATAAATGGGTAAATGGATAATAAATATATTTCCGACGCCCTACAGAGGGCACAAGCAAAAATGAGAGGAAGAAGAAATATAGTTCGGGGAAGTAGGGTCAAAAAAATGTATTTCACTTCATTTACCAGAACTATCTAATGCCTAAATTCAGCTGAAGCTGGCGATCACTTAGAATTTGAGATTTTTACAATATCTTTTTTCTTTTTGCTGGTATAAAAAAATTGTTAGGAAATTTTATACTTTTTAACAGGATAGATATTTTTCACTCTTTATGTTTCGAAAAGTTGAAAAAAATGGAAATTTGTTTATTTGTATAAAAACAAGGTAGAATCGATATTATGGGTAACTATAAAGAAAATATTTTGAAAATTTAAAATCGCAGGGGCCTAAATTGAATTCTTTTCAATAGCTGGTCATTTTGTCAATGTTCAAAATTTCCGGATACTATTTATCACAATAGACAGAGCAAAAGGTTTATCTGAAAAGATTAATATTATATTATAGACACATTTTTTTAAAGTGTAATGATTTAACGAGATTTCTTGTCGAATAATACACGTCTATTTACGTTTCCAAGTATAAAAGAATAAATCCCCAAAAACTACAATTTTCATGAAAAACTTATAATAATATCCTCAGAATTTGAGATACAAAAGACCGCTACATACAAACAGAATACTATTAGGTAATTTGAGTTAGTGAACGAATTGGTTAGGTTGTTGAATTTAATCTGCGAATTAATTGATTTTTCCTCTTCATTTCATAGATATGTATGAAAAAGGCAGATGTCCTAACTGTGTTTATGAGCCACGTCGCAAGATTCATTAGAATTTATTAGAGAACATAGGTAAATAATTGAGAGACATGATATCACTTCTATCTAGAAAAATGTGGTTTTCCTAACTTCTCCGAACTATTACATTAAAATGTTTTTCTGGGATATATTTATACATTATACAAGATGCATAACCATTTTTTATAGATATGAAAATTTTATTTTATCGAAATTTTAGTTATTATACAGAAGTGGGCATAAGTCAGGTAGAAAATTTTTATTGAGAGAAATATATGTAGAAAAAGAGTTACTGTAACGGTTCAAATTGATCCCCATTTTGATCAATGCATTTACGGCACCGTTTCTCGAAAGAGATGCAGGTCAAGCGAAGCATGTAAAGTTATCCTCTCTCTGAAGGCTCCGCAGAAAAAAATCACAGGGTGTCAGGTCACATGACCGTGAGGGCCACTCAACGAATCCTCGTCTGCCTATCCGTTTCGTAAACCGCGCTCGGACGCAGATACGACGTAACAGAAAAACTCTTTCTTGAATCATGATCTTGTATTGGATATTTCGAAAAGGCGTCTACTCGACGAGCACGTGTTATCATCACACAGAAACAACTTTCTGAAACAAGACATGCTTCGTTTTGATCTTCCTCGACAGCGTTGCCAGACTTATGAACTTTGCCGGATTTATGCAGATTTTTCGAGAGCGTTGCCTGACTTATGCCGACCTCTGTTTATACTCACTTTTAATTTTCGAAGTCTAAAAATTACATAAATACATTTTTGAATATTTAAAATATGGATGTAATATGCAGCTGTAATTTAGTTCAAGCAACTATATCATAAAATATAATAAATAATGCTTCAGTTTTATGAAGTAACATATCTGGCAAAAAACATAGAATTTTGTTTCAATTTTCCATAGTAAAAGTATGGAAAGACACGTGAAATTATCAATATAATTAATATATAATTAATTTGAACGGTACTGATTGACATAATCAGAAAAAGCTGTGCATTCATGGAACGATTTGCTATCCGCATAGTCAAAAGTCCGAGACTCCATAAACTCAAGCGAAAAAGAAGAATAATAAGAAAAAGAAAAATGAGATTGCATTTCATGGTTGAGCGACGCGGTGGTTCACATCGAGAGACGCTAATTACGACTCTAGCGATATTGCGAATCGCGCTGAAGGATATAAAAGGATACGGATGCACGTTAATGTTTTAAAACGATAAAACGTTGGCCTCGACTCTCTCGCTAAAGCAAAAGTCAACTTGTCACGCTCTGCACGCCCGAGATGCACACGTTTCTTCCTGTTCCAAGCTGTAATCAGAGTCAGTCTGGCCCATTTTGAAATTTTTAAATGGGTACCCCCACTTTAACCTACTCGCATTATAATAATATCGGACGTAATAACAAAGAAATATATTCATCGCTTTATTAAAATAGTTTGAAGATGAAACACATTTTATACTTACTCAATACATACCTTATGTATTAAAAAATTACTCACCGGTTTGTGATAGAAGAAAGTTTTAAATTGTCCGAAATTTCAAATCTCAATATGAGTCAACGAATTTGACTTCAATTTGGATAATATACGTGAATTGGTGTTGTAAACCAAATATTCAATATACGAGGGTTGTCTGAAAGTTTCCGACCTCACCTTGAAGATGTTATCACTAATCAATATAAGATAAGAAATAGAATTGAGCATGCGCTGAAAGATTCTCATTGTGGTTTCAGCTATTTCAGACGTTTAGTTTCTGTTTAACAATGATTTTAGTGAGTTATTATTATAGTTTATTTTTATGTACCTCAGAGTAATAAAACCTATTTACCAATTTAAAACTTGTACGGTCATTTTAAATATTATTACAGAATAACCAAATATTTCCTAAAAGTTTCATGAATGTACCTGAGCTAATACAAGTTTTTGAGTCTTTACTTGTCTTTTATAAACATAAGCTGTACAAAACAATAGAAAAAGGCTTGAAATGGTCAAAAGCCTTGTGTTCCACGAGTACATTACATGACAGTATAATAAGATCTATAAGTACCGTTTTCCCAATAAAAGCTAGAAATGTTTTTATCTCATCCATTCAAATTTCACCGAAAATACAATTTTCGACATTTCCATATAGTAAGGAGGTCCAAGTTGTGTATTCTTAACAATTAGTTTAGTTACAGCTTGTAAGGTACTTTAAAAACATTAACTTTGATTGTTTTGAATCATTTACATTCAAACATCTGTGTAAAAGTATTGATGACACAGTGGAATTAGTAGTAGGCACGCTTGGTGTTGCGAAATCTACGATTGACAGAGTTATTAAAGACGACAAATGTGGAGGGTTTCAAACATAACGTAAAGCTCCAGGAAAATTATTTGAAAGAAAGACTTCGTGCATTCTTTTTTAGAAAAGAATTTCCGACAGTAGGCAAATTTCTTGTCACCGTTCGAGGTGATAAGGAGTACCCTGAACTGTGTCGAAGCACACAATGGAAACTTTCAAAAGAAATAGGTTGTCGCTTGAAAAAGCAATCCAGAAAGTCTTTTTTAATAGAAAGAAAGGGTATTATAGTATGGAGAAGCAATGAGAAACCAAAAAAGAAATATATTTTATTTATGGAACATGGAACAATCCGAGATATACACCACATAGATTTTGACAAGATGAAAGTCGAAGACAGGCTTTTTGAAATAATTTATCTTCTGGTTTATATCCACCAATAGGAAAGGGACGCAGACAGATAATATTACACATCGGCAGTTCAAACAGTTTTGTTAGAAGTGGTTTATTGACTTTTGAATCTACGTGACTACCATGAGGACATGAATGCTGATATTTTTAAAGAATGGTTCGAACAAATGATAGATCTTTTTCCTTAAAACTGTTTAATAGTAATGGATAATTCATGTTACTCAAGACTTTTAAAAAAATTGTCTAGAACCAAGTAATTATAAAAATATTTACAGAATTGGCTAAATTCAAAGAATGTTATTTTCCATTCCAGTTCTGTGAGAAAATAACCGTATTCTTTGTTTTCCGTTCATAAAGAGAAATTTCAAAAATATGTAATTGCAGAATATCATGTAATTATATTGTTTAGATCTCCACCATATAATTGCGGACTAAACCCAATTGAAATGGTTATCGATTGTTTTCCGAAATTCATGTAGACACTCTTAAAACGGAAATGGGTGAAAAAATTACACAAGCACTTACGAAAATTCTCAGCACAAGTGGTAGATCACCAAAAAATCTTCACTTGGATCAAGGAACGGAGTTTTGCTATAACAAATTTCAATCTTCGATGAAGAAATACGGTATCAATAACTATAGTACATTTGTAAAATTGCAAAAAGAGTTATTAGAACATTGAAAATGAAATTTTGCAATTACTTAAGTCTTTCAATCACAAAGGAATACAATGATACGAAACTTAGTAAGACTAATTGTAAATATCAGAGATAAATGACGGCAACGAAAAACTGTTTTAGAATGATAAATGATAATTATTTGAAAATTACACATCCTAAAAAATTAAAAGCTAGGAATACCGTGTGAATAATTGGAGCAAAACTTGCTTTTGAAAAAGCTTACACTCCCAATTTCACAACTAAGCTATTCATAATTAACTTAACATAGTGAAAATCATGAATTCTGTGACGTATTTTATTGAGGTTATGAATGGAATACCTATTAGTGGCGTATTATATGAAGAAGAATTACAAGAAAACCAAAAATCTCGACATTTATCTCATCTAGAAGATATTGAAGAGGAAGACGAAACATAATCAATTTGTTTAATCATCGTTATCATCATCAGAGTTGATAGTCTCGCAGGCAAGCAGAGAAAATATATAAATTGGTTTGCATCAGATTATATCAACAGTCAAGATAAGTCAAGATTCCGGGTATCACTCCAGTAACGATTAAGAACCGAGTTACAGCCGTGATTTGAATCATTATTATGGTGAATTATTTATTTAAACTTATGAACCTGCCACAATTTTATTATCGTCAATGTTTATTGAAACTGTATCACCTGCCAAAATATCCTTCAATATTATGGAATTAAATGATAATGTAGATGTGAAGAATAATTTAATAATCGAAATCATTATTTATTCGATACTAGTCCTATAATGATAGATTTTCCTTAGAGTTTCAAGAAAAAATAATTCTTTTAAAATGAGTACAGGTGCTAGACTTTACGTCGGCAGTGGTGAAGAGGTACCACTATGAACAAAAATCGATAATTAAATAAACTTACTATATATACAATAACAAAATAATATAATATAAAATAATATACAACGAAAAACAGCTTCGTCGCGTGAGCCGAATCTCTGGAAACTCCGTAGCTCTACTGGTAACTGGTCATGGGTAGGAGGATTATTGTTTTATTGAGGAAGTTGTTCAAATGTCTACCTGTATTAAGTATTTTTAAATGCGAGGGCCAAAAAGTAAAATTTAAACCCAGATAATAATAAGACAAAATGAAGCATTTTAGAAAGAATTGCAATTTTTCACCTTCAGCTGTTTGATAGTTATAAACAGGTTAAATCGATGGAAATATAAGTGTACATGCTCATAGAAAACTACTCGAGGTATAACCTAAAAAACTATTTTAGCTGTCTATTAAAGATGTGACACACCTATGGTTTACGATTGCTCATTTTATTACTCTCATATTTCTGAAAATAGACTACAAAAATTTGTTTTTATAAGACAATACGACTACTCAAATAAAAAACACTGTATCATCATTTAAGAGGGTGAAATTTTATACAGCGAATTCAAACTTTACCGTATCAGTTGATGAACTGTCAGGATGACCAAAAGCTGCGACGACCAGCGATATCATCGAAAAAGTTCACCAAATGGTACTTGAGGGCCTTAAGGCTAGAGAGATTAGAAGAGAGGCTACCAAAACAATTCATTTGCTATATTCTGAAGATAAATTATGCAAACGTAAGCTATCCGCACGTTGGGTACCGTGTTTCCCAAACTTAGATACACCAATATTCTTCTGAAATGAAAAAACAATCAAGACAATGGATTGCAAAGTACAAGCCTGCTCCGAGAAAAGTAATGGTCGGAAAAGTGATAGTGTGGGTTTTTTTGGCGTAGTCTTGAGATTGTGTTAATCCACTATTTTGTAAAAGGTAAATCATCAACTGCAGAAAAAACTTCTCACACTTTCGTGATGACCATAGCTAAAATTCACAATTTGGACCACCGTTTCACCTTCAGGAAACATATGTATTCCTACCACACGAGCATGTTATAAATGAACTCTGATTTTCAGGAAAAAAACGGCAAGTATTAGTTGGAAGAGTGCAATAGATCAGAGCTTCGTTGAACTGAGTTTACAGAGAATCCTCGTACAATGGAGTTTTCATCTGGAGGAAAACTTTTATCATGATTGCTTTGAAACAAACTATTTATCATGAGAAGTTTTAAATGTCAAAGAATATGTTTGTTGTTAATTGATTCTTCTTCAACTCTCAGAAGTCAATTGTCTATCAAGGGACCAGTCCAAACCGATCAACGAAGCTTGGAATTCATAACCCAAACCCAAACGAAATAATTTCGGTATGTCTTTATGGAAATAAAAAACTGTGGTGAGACATGTGTGCTTCAGTAACTTTTTTTAATTTTAATATCACAAATACATCAATTTCAGAAATAAAAAGGAGCAATATAAATACAGCAAAATATCTGGGACTAAAACTAGATGCGAAGTAATGCTGTAAGCCTCAAATGAAAAAGAAACGAGAAGAACAATGTATTAGATACAAGAGAATGTATTTGTTGCTGGGAAGACAGTCCACTGTCAATTTTTAATAAACTACGTGTATATGAAATCGATAGAGACCTACGGGATTCAACTATGGGAATGTGACTGCGAAAGCAACACCCAAATAATCCAGAGATTTTAAAATAAAATGCTAAGGAGCATCGTTGATTCACCCTGATACTATCGGGACCTAGAGACAAACACGGTAAGGTAGGTATCCACAAAATTTGTAAAGAGTTACGAAAAGCGACTCTTAAAACATGTGATCATCGAGGCAATCCAGAGTGTCGAGAGAAGACTGAAGCGGATAAAGCCTTTTGAGTTATCTAAGTGCTCAGTGTTAAATCAGAGCAAAGCGTGGAATTCTACATGTTAACTACGTGTTAACTATTATAATTGTAGTTATAATAATTGAAGGAGGTTCTGTTGAGTAACACCCTTAGTTACGAGATATTTATAGTAATTTAGAATAGAATAAAATTGTTCATTGATCATGGTAATGATCAGATCACAATGATAGGGAAACCTATCTAGGTTTTCTAGAAAAAAACAAATACGTCAATAACAAAAATTATCTTTCGAACGATGTATCGTCGTTAGCAACGTCAATGCACTGGTGATTGCTATAACTATCACTAAAAGTGATGGAAAAAAAATTATAGAAGCATTATAAGGCCAAATTATGGAAGTTAGTAACGCTAATGGCACGAAATTGAATTATAGAGGTTTTTATTGAGAGGATTATTTATTATAATTTCATTAGCCAGAAGACATAACGGATTGCTCATAGGTACAACGTCGAGATACGCGATTTTACGCTTTCCGATGAGGTTTAATCAATTCAGTTTTTCGGTGTTTCCAAGAATGTATGTATGTATGATAGTAACTATCTTTTGGAGCTATTCAAAACGTCGAGAATCATCTTAAAATCGTAATGAAACGCTTCAAAATAGGTTAGAAATGAGTGAAGTAATTGGATCTTCAACGCCTCTAACACGCTAAATACGCAGAAATGTATTTAGAAGCAGTTTTCAGCATTTTGTGAAGAGCCAAAATTCATTATTTAATCGCACTGATTGATACTCCAGCAATCAATAGTCCTCAAAAAATCAATTGGGCTACGCTCTCGTGATTTTCCAGAGATTACGTCATGTAAACTCATAAAATAATCGATATTTTCAATGCTCTTATGATATTACAATTGATTAGAAATAGATATTTGAAGAAATTTTCATCGCAACAAAGCTAGAATGCTGCTTGTAGAATTTATAATAAATTTATACCTACTTTCGTTCAAATTATTGTTAGAATGATATATTTTCTGATAGTTATTTTTCTTAAAACCATTAAATAACTCAATACCCGCGTTTCTGTCTACTGCAATGTCGTCGAAAATTAACAATTCAGGAAGCATACTTCGTCCCATCCGTTCATCCCCTATAATTGCCTCCTTAATGCGTATAACCCCTCACAAATTACAAGCCCACGATACCCTATATATACACAAGATCAAAACAATAAGAAATAAGTATCCAACAGAGTAAAACCACGTTGAGAGAATCCGAGGGTTGCTGCCACCCCTTATGTAGGGCAGAGAGAGACTCCGCCCACTACCTAATTTCATTGGTTTCTGCTGGTTAGAGGCACGCCTGTGCGTAGGTGACTTTCTGGGCGAAAGAGGGTTGGTGGGGCAATGGGCAATCGGGTCGACTTACGACCCTTTGTTTCAAACTTGGAAAAACAATTTTATAAGGGTGCTAAATAAAATATTACCCATTTAGAGGGATGTCTCAAGGAAGTGGGAGTAGTATATTACAAAATGTTTCATATTATACAGGGTATGTCTTAAAGGAATGCTTTAAGTAGGTCATTCAATGTTTTTGCGGAGAATGCGTTTGGATTAAATCAACCAAAAGACTAATATCAAATTGCGTTCGAATATATTATATTCATGTTTGAAAATTTATTTTGACTATACCAGTAGCTGATTTAGTATATTTATTAGTAAGAAAAGTGGATAAAGTTTAAATACGACATAAAATAAATGTATCATTATTATTTTACATTTCAATTGAAAACTAAACGTTTTGAACATGAAAATACAGAGATGGCCGCAACTTTCTTGGTAATTTATGGAGGAGGTGTTCCAATTTTCTTACATCTTTTCCTTGTTTCATTGGAACATTGGATTAAGTATATTGTGTAGAAGTTTAAAGAGAGTTTACTGTTTTTGCTTCGATTGCTATCTCCAATATTAGAAGAGATTTGTAAACTTGGTTACTGTTTTTGATATTTACACTGTTTTTTCTACACCTAGATCTACAGGTATATTATCTACTTTTTGTTCAAATTAAATAATGGATATGAGAACCACAGCGGTCTATTCAAAGTATATGATATCATTTGATTTTAAAAGTATGTGGCACTAGCAAATATTTTTTTGAGTGATTCCATTTATGAATCAATGAATCCATATATTCGCTTAGCCGCAAAACGTAGGTATATTGTCGTTTATTTCAATTGGTAATAATAATATATTTTGTGATCCCTGGCAAAACCAATATGTACGTATTATTAGAAAATTTCGTGAATATTGTTTTTTTTATTATTTTATCATCCCATAAATTTTGGCCCAATAAACTTCCATTGCTTGAATTGGTCAAGGTCCTTTAAATGATATTTCTAAGTTTTTTAGGTAGGTACTTATGATAAATATATCCTATAGATAAGCATTACGAAATAATTTCCTGTAATTTATCGAGAAGAAAAATGTACTAAACAAGTAGGCCGATTCAAGGAAATTGGTACTCGATATTCGACACATTGTTTCCGCCGTTCATTGTCACTATCCTTGCAATTGACAAAAAGAGAAAATATATAAAGATCGATGCAAAATATTCATTCAAATTCAATAAAAAAGTGGCAACCACGCCATGGGCCCTTGCATTTAAAAATACATAATACAGGTACAGATACACGACATTTTTTCCTTTGAACGTTTCCCCAAACAATGTCCTCAATAAAACAAAAATCCTTCGAACCTGGGAATTTCAAGTTGTCTTCTTTTGTGAATTCCAAGTTAACTTCCTTTTATAACCTTCTAATTTCCTAACATCATGGAATTAACTTAATCCTTTCCTATATATCCAGTAGCATGTTTCAGGAAACCCAACATACCTTGGGACGAGCAGATCTCGAACGCCTAGATGTCATCTCAGTTACGCTGCTTCTACAGATTCGGGACTTAGTTTAATTTTAAGTTTGTTATATATGTTATATTGGCTTATTTATATATAAGTAGTTAGTTTTAAGTAGTTGTCAACTGAGATTATCTGCTATCTCTTTGCCATCCTCGGCCCCAACATTAGCGCCCATGAGCGGAATTCTCCAGTGAAATATTCAAATAAAACTTGATGCATGATTAAATATAGACCATTGATATCTTTATCATGATTTAACCAAAAATCAAAATTAAGAGATCACTGAGTGTATATACGAAAATATATTGAAAAATTCTCATCCTACTATAGAACCAAACAAAATTTCAATGTCAAACTTTTTTTTTGCTCAACATATTCTCCTCTTAATTGGATACATTTATTAGAGCGAACCTGCAACGTCTCTAGACCTTTAAAAAAATGTTTCTTCTTGCTCTGCAAACCAGACCTCCACAGCTTTTATTACCTCCTCATTGGAAGGTGAGGAAATAGATGATAGTCGGACGGTGCCAAATCTGGTGAATAAGGGGGTTTTTCTAGTAATTCAAACCCTAAATCACGAATTTTTTGCATGGCAACATGAGATTTGTGTGCAAGGGCGTTGTCCTGCAAAAACAAAACACCTTTGGATAGCTTTCCGCGTCTTTTCTCTTTAATTTTTTCCCGTAGAGTGGTCAGTAATGTCGAATAGTAATCTCCAGTTATTGTTCAACCTTTATCTGAAACTGAAGCAAGAACTTTTCCGACAGATTTTTGGACACGGTCTGAGAGAACCAGAGTGTCGCCATTCCATCGATTGTTGCTTTGTTTCCAGATCGTAGAAATGTACCTAAGTCTCATCCATAGTAACAATTAGGTTTTAGAAGTCTACTGGTCAACTGGCCTTTCCGATCGGTCATCATCTTCAATGGAAAATTTAATACATGTACTTGATGACTCGATACTCCAATTTTTCGATTTTCACAATTTCGGTGGACATCTTTTTTCTTTTTATTTATTGCGTAACTCTGGTTGACTTTTTTGACATCAAACTTTACAATGACACTTTTAATAAGTTATTGTTCGTTGCTATGGTAACGCAATATTTTGTCTAGGCTAACTAAATATCAATACATCCTCGTAATAATCATTATTTGTATTCATTACATGTTTCACTAAATCAAGTGGATTAAATATGATGTTTTGTTTTTTGATATCGAAATTTTTTGATATTTAGTTATACAGAAAAAATTATTAATTTTACTATTGTTGTGATACGATAATGACTTATTTCTTATTTGCTTCAAATTTTCAAATTATATGATTCAATTATCTCAACTTTCTCAAATAAATTGATAGTCTGATGTCTACACATTCACTTCGTTCTTAATTTATGTAGGAAAAAAATAATTAGATAATTGCGATCTTCTCGAGTACTCTAACTATTTTCCGAATAAAGAAGTGATGTAACAATCAGACCACCCAAAGGAGACTAATCTTCCTACTATTACATACATTTTTTCAGTTAACCTCTTGATTTGAATCGATGCAGAATTGCCAACATACGGTCACGACGACAAATTCTTATACCAGTCTTCGCAAGGCAACTTAGCGGTTTTTTTATTAAGTAGCTAGCTCACCTAGAGAAGTTTCGATCAGAATTTTAAGTAACAACAATATATTATTCATACCGAACAGTTGCTTCAGGATGTAAATGAATGAAAAGTTTCATCCTATATTCTAAAAAAAATAATAAGCACTGTTAATTGAATACAGCAATTATACAATCAATGGAACAAACGTCATTAATATATTTCCACAAAATACTTATATTATAAGATATAAGTGTTATCCAAAAAGTTTCTTACCTCTACTTGAAGATGATAGTACTTATCAATATGTAGGGTAAGGCTGGGTAAAATTTGGGTTCTTAATATCAATATTTAGAGGTGCCGTATCGTAATTTTTGATTTCTCATTTAAATTACACGGATTGGAATTTTTATGTATCTCAACGGATTATTGTTTAGTAAAAAGGAGATATTTTTGTAGGAAATTAAACGGCCCACACAAAAGGTCTGAAATAATATTTCGCTCGGAAAGTTATTCGCAGATAAAGTTCAACCTAAAATAATATATTACAACTTTGACAATATTTTATAGTTTTCTACAAAAAAAGTCTTAAAAACATATGACAACATAATTTTCGTGATTTTTCTTCCTAAATTTATTGATAAAAGCTTATGTTACATAGCACGATTCGAATGAAAGCGTTGAAAACTGATTTCAATGTAACGGGCTCCAAATAATAGATAATTAAATAATAGACATAATCGCAAAAAAAATCTTTACAGTACTTCCTACTACAATGAAACGTTTATAAGATCATGACAGAAGACCAATCATGGATCTGTGCATATAAACACCAAACTAAACAACAATCGAAGGTAAGAGTCTTTCAAGACAAGACAAATTCACCAAAAGTTGTTCGCGCACACACTTCTAAGTAAATGGTGGACTGTTTTTACGGAATTACTGGACGTATCGCCACCGTTCCATTAGAGCAACGTAGAACGATCAATACTGAATGGTACATAAGCATTTATTAGCTAGAAGAAGCCCAAAATCAGGAAAACCAATGGCAGAAAACGAATCTTAA